>JAPQWV010000072.1:2400000-3000000 GCA_027422505.1 Craterostigma plantagineum | reverse complement strand
GATTCGGGATATCATCTAAACAAGAGATGTATATGTAAGTTAATCGTTGATCAGTTTCAGTTGGCCTGGGAGATCGTCAGAAGTCTACTAGCTAGCCATCTCTATCTAGGCTTGTATTTGTGTTCTAAGATTTCATTCAATTTTACATTTTTTATGGGAACCCCACAATAGTACTGTAAGCAATTACCTTGATTAGATGACACTGATCATTTCCTCTCTCTCCCTCTCTCTTTGTTTCTCTTACAAACCAGTTAAAACGAATAGTCACCACCTCGCTTGATTTGGTATTCTTTCCTTTTTCCCAATTAGGTTTTCCTTTTTTTCCCATCTTTCTTCTCGACAGTTTGACAAAATGTGGGATCTCAACGGTTCGCCGGATCAAACGTTTCCGGCGGAGGAATCCGACTCCGACGACAAGGGCAAAGGCGTCAATTCATCTGCGAACTCCTCGACCTCGTCGGCGGCGGAGCTGGACCACCGTACATCGGTCGAAGCCGATCAAGAACTCGACCAAGAAGATGATGTAATAGGAGAGAAATCAAGAAAATCCGCCGGGAAAAAATTACTATCCTTATCAGTAGCAGATCGTGAGAACGATTATGAGAATAACGACGACGATGATTTCGAGGATGAAGACGATCGAACTCTTGTGACTAGGCAGTTCTTTCCGGCGGAAGAGAGAAGCAAAGCAGTCGGTGGTAGCTCTCCGAGGGCGGCGCACTGGGTTGGGGTTAAGTTCGGCCGTCCATACGGCGGCGGCGGAGGCTTACTGGAGAGGGAATCGCCGTCGGAAACGGCGGCGCAGCCTATGAAGAAGAGCCGCCGTGGCCCGAGGTCGAGGAGTTCGCAGTATAGGGGCGTTACGTTTTACAGAAGAACTGGTCGTTGGGAGTCGCATATATGGTAATATATTATATAAATATATATCAATTATATTGCCATTTTTACCTCGTGAATTTGTCTGAATCTTGATTTCCACTAACTTGCAATTGAATTTAACTCTTTCTCGTTCATATCATGTGTAGGGATTGCGGGAAACAAGTTTACTTAGGTTTGTTTCAACCTTTTCTTTTTTTCTCCTTATTCTTTCTCAATGAACTCCCCATATTTCTTCCAAAGGCTTTCAAATCGTCGATTCTTTTACCTAATTTTGTTCGGAATATTGGTTATGGTTAGGTGGATTCGACACCGCCCAATCTGCAGCACGGTAAGAATATTTCATTACCAGCGTATACATAATTATTTTTTCTATTCTCAGATAAAATTATACATACAAAAAAAAAGATCCCATAATAATGATGGCAAGTTTATGTGTATTTGCAGTGCGTATGATAGAGCAGCTATAAAGTTCCGAGGCATTGAAGCGGACATAAACTTCAACCTAGAAGACTACGAAGGAGACTTAAAACAGGTAATAAGACGAGTTGTTCAAGAATGTCTTTCATCTCACCTTTTACAGTGTGTTTAATTTTACCTTATCTTCAACAGTGGTTATAAATTTAGATTCTGTCAGTTTCTATATTAACTACACACAACACACATAAACAGATGAATAGTCTAACGAAGGAGGAATTCGTACACGTACTTCGAAGACAAAGCAGTGGTTATCCAAAGGGGAGTTCAAAGTACAGAGGTGTTACTTTGCACAAATGTGGTAGATGGGAAGCTCGCATGGGCCAGTTCTTGGGCAAAAAGTAACTAATAACTAATTCTTCATTTTTTTACTCTTCTAATTTCATATCCCTTTCTGTAATAATTATGTCTGATCCCTGTAATAACCCTTTGGTGCCATTGTTGTAAAGTTTGAGTCTTTGGTTTCTTTCTCTAGGTATGTTTACTTGGGTCTGTTCGATACAGAAATCGAAGCAGCAAGGTTTAGTTTCTCCCTATCTTTTCCTCTTGCCATTGAATTGAATTGTATGAACGTTTATTTTCTTGAAAAATAATGAAGGAAAATAAATGTAGGGCTTATGATAAAGCAGCCATCAAGTGCAATGGAAGAGAAGCTGTGACCAACTTTGATCCCAGCACTTACGAAGACGAACTTAAATCAGCTGGTAAACTATATACACACATAAGTATATACCTGCGCATTTTTTCTCTCACCATAATTGTGAATTCTTGAACATCCATTAATATTCTTACATGGGAATGGCCGATTAAATTCCTGCAACATCAGAGCCTTCCAACACTTCTACTTCTACTACGATAGCAGACCATAATTTAGACCTAAGGTTGGGCAATTCGTCGGCTTCAAAGCCATTAATAGCAGTTGGCTATTCTTCGAAAGAATTCGAAACTATCAATGGGAGACGGCGAGAAACTATGTATGATGCACCTTCGTTTATAGCACAAGGCTACTATCATCATCATGTATGCACTTCTATTTACATATTCTTTACTTACATATATATACGCGCATAGATCTCTCTCTCTCTATATATATATATTTATATATTATATATATAGGTTCTTGATCATATTTATAGCTGATTCATGGATGAATTAATTGGCAGATTAGAAATGGAAGTGAACATCAGCAATGGCAGCAGTCGATGATGAATGAAATAAACCCTCCATCCTTTGCTGCAGCATCATCAGGATTCCAGCCTTTGACGCCTCATAATATATTATTGCAAGATAGAAATGGAGCTAATAATCATCTTTAATTTTAGTTTCTTCGATTGGGTTTGATCTAATCTAACTGATGATTTAAATCTTTTTTTCTTTTCCCTTATTACACAACATGCGCATGTATACTTTTTTCTTTGAAAGTGAATGCTGTATATGTGTGTTGAAAGGCGAAGGCGAATAAAACCGATCTTGAACGTGGAAAAAAGAAAGCTTTGTCATTAAGATGAATTGTCCCTTTCGTATGTACTTTTGTTTGATTCAGTTCTCTTCTCACGAGCTAAAAGCGTTCCCAGTGTAAGAAATAGGCATAGCTGCTATGGCGAGAGGGACTTAACCTAACTACACTAATGAGAGAGAGAGAGAGAGAGAGAGAGAGAGAGAGAGAGAGAGATGTTAAAGTCGAGGGTTTTGTTGTCGCTATGATTAGTAATTTTCAGTAATCAGTATTGCATTAGTTGAGTTGGCTCCGTTTTTGTCGACGAACAATGTGTGAATTGACTCGACGTGGTTGATTAATCAATAACGTGTTCGATATAATTGACGTTGAATATTATCCCAACCCCACCATTTCAAATATTGATATTAGCTAAGATGCGAAATAAATAATTCAAAACTAGCACAAATTGCATCATCTGGGACGTCATTGTCGAGCATATATATAATCAAGTCGCTTTCTATTTTTAGTCTACTTTATTTTTGATATTTCAGTTGCATGATTAATGGTTGAGAGAGTGCCTTGCCTTTTACAGAAAGAATGAATAATATTTAAAAAAGGTTTGATTGATCTATAATTCTATATACTTATGTATGCAGGCTTATAATAATCATGAATAACTATAACGTCGTTTTGCTTTTTCAAATGTTTTTCTTCCTTGTTGACACTTGAGAGTGCCTGTCAAAGCAAGCTGTTATTGATGAGCACTATTGCTTACTTGTTGATATTTTTAATGTTGATATGAAATTTTGCAAGCTGTCCAATGCTCTAACGTTTTAATTAAATGGAAATTATATTTGTGATAAAAAAAAGACCATTTGACTTCGACTTTCTTTTTCTTAGGACAACCAATAACCATTATTGCCAACTTACCATGTATATTGTTCTTCCCAATTTCTCTCCAATTGTGTGTATTGTCCCAAGTAGTTCATACAAACAACTAAATTTACAATTTCAAGTGAAATGGAATCCATAAGCTCCGTCAATGTAAATTGATTGAAACGATAGATTTATTTATATACATACATAACGAAGGAGAAATTTACAGAACAGTGACAGGGACATTCGTTGCATACAGATCGAACGTCCAAGATTTTGCCTATATTAGGTTCCACTTAATAGATATATCATATCATCTTTTTTTTGACAACGTTCTAATTAGGATATACCATCACCTTTCTTTCTTTATCGCTTCTTTGCTTCTTTCCATTGTTAGCAGTAATTTTGGGCGTACATAAAAGTCATGATAAGTAAGGTAAAGCTCATGAAGCAGTATCATAGTCATATATATGTGTATATATATTTCCTTTAAAATCTTAAAGAATACAAAAAAGAAAAGAAAAACAAAATTTGTAGCTTTCTGTTATATTCTAACCAGTGAACACTTTGTGGACTTGGATTTGTTTGAAGCTTTCTGAGATTGATCTCCTCTAACTGCACTTTTTATCAATGCAAACCAGTAACCAGCTTGTATTAATCTCAGGAAATCTTATATATCTTGAAAAGAACGCATCAACATGAGCCAAAATGCGAAGCGTACATACCTAAAAAGACACGACTAGATACACAGCGCGCCCATGTCGGGCGGTCCTCCTTGGGACTGTATTGTATTGGGGACGGTCGAGCCGTTCTTCCTCGATTGCTTGTCTTTTCGGCTCTTACCATAGTCGACCGTTTGATTTCTGTTGAAAGAAAACATAATCGCCCCATTTGGAAATCAATCTTGGATATAGAAATACATTGTAGACATCGTTCGCAGAAAAAAGGAGGTTTTTTAAGAAGCGTACACTGGGATTCTAGACGAAGATTTCTCAGCACCCATACCACAGCAAGCTTTGTATTTCTTCCTCGATCCACACGGGCACGCCTTGTTTCTCGACAACTTCTGCTGGGACACAACGATCGTTCGTGATAATCGATCAGATGAAAAAACGACGACTTTGTAATTTTTTTTGTAGCAGATTTCATCGACGATGTGGTGTACCTTTTCGTCATTTTTCAGCTTGGAGGTTTTGCATGTGCTTACCAAATCATCTTTGAGGCCCCCGTCTTCGGTTTTTGATTCACAATTCCCAGATTCCACATCTTGAGAGCCATCTGGGAATACCGTAAAGTCCATAGCATCATTAACTGATTGGATATCAATCATTTTTCAGGCATTAAAGACATGATCGAGCACATACCATGAGAACTCTTAACAGAATCAGAGAGTTCATCGGCAACTATCTGGTCGGAGATTCCTTGTTCGGCAATAAGAAATTCTATTGCAGCATCCACGTCGCCATCTGCTTTTCGTAAAGCCTGAAAATAACATCAAGCTGATCAGCAATAGCTTATTTCACATTCACATTTTAAGCACTGAGCAGATAGCTAACGGCTTTTCAAGCACTTAATTCTTAAAACACGGGCCAATTTCGTTAGGACATGAGCATCACCTTTTCAACGTGTCGAGTATCTTCACACCCGCTTCCAGACATTACCAGTTTAATGGATCCCTCGTAAACGACACTTTGTCCACCGTTTTCTCCGGCCCTAGTGATTACTTTTGATTGAGACTGTTTTGCTGAAACTACGCCGTCGCCCTTTTTGGTGTGCACAGAGAGGAAGAGGAATAGATGCATTACAGCTAATTATGTTACTACAAATTGATCATTAACAACTATGAGTCTAGAAAAGAAGGGGAGAAACCTCAATGGTGATTGGCCTAGCTGGTCCTGAGCAAGTATCTTGCTTCGAGCGTACGCTGTTGTAATGTTCTCCGTCGTGATAAGAGCTGCAGAACGATCGACACTTCAAATTTTGAAAACGAAACAATTTTAAACTTGAAACGAGGTTAAGAGCATTCAAAGAAATAATGAAACGAGGGTTTAGAACACCTACAGATGTATCATTCGAGCTTCGAGTTTATCAAAATTATGAATGTACCAGCGCGGTGACAAGTGCTGTAAGAAAAATACAGCGGAAGTTACTGACGACTATAACAAAGAATTACACACATATCACGAAAAAAGGGCACGAGGTTACGAAAAATCTTTAGTATAAAAAATACATACTCTGTGGATGCATATGTTACTATGCGTGACCAACGAAGCTGCCTGCAACTCCATATGTCCGGCCCACGTGCTATCCTCTCCCATGGTTTTACAGTACTCCTCAAATGGAATGTCATCTTCCACGAAAGGCTCAAACATTTCACGGTTTTCCTGCATAAATCGAATTGAAAAATAGTGAAGAAAATCATGAGTTGCGCTTACTCTTGGATTTGTTTGTCATAAATGATGTTGAACGTCTATGTTTGGCTGCAGCGTTAAGTGTTCCAATAGCTTACAGCTTTCAAAATAGTCTAGTTTAGTCACTTACCAAATAACCTTGCGATGTTTGCAATGTGGATGCAAAAGAAAATCAAAGTGAACATATCATATGATATCGAACATCCTTCGTATGATCAACCGTTTAATAGTGTCATACAAGTGTTTTCATAATCAACACAAGACAACCTAAAGTTGCAGTTGCACTCAATCGAAACTATTCTGCATGATTTCGGAAAGACTTCGAAGCTGTATATAAGGAAAGATTGTTTGCACAAAGTTCCGAGCTAGCAGGATTCTGTGAAAATGTTTCCATCAAGTACAATACGAAACACTCAATCATAATTATTTTGCATGATCGCATAACGACAATTTAGATGCCAAAAAAAACCCTCGAACTGTTATAATCTCGAAATCTAGAACTAAAGCTCAGCTCATGCATTTAATTACGAAAATTTCAAGCATCAATGTAATCCGTAAGAAAATAGCATTCTAGCAAGAAATATTATCTTTGTAAACGGCCTAACTTGCAAGAAATTATAAATGCTAATCACTAACATAAAAACTATCCAACTTATCTACTAACCATTCAGACAAAGGAAAGTTTGTTTACAATGATAAAGAAAAACTGATCTATGACGAAGTAAAAACCTTAATAAATTGGACAACCAAACTCCTATACTTCTCATGTTGATCCTCATCACCTTCCAATTGATCAGCCAAAGCCCTGCCAATCAACACAAAGAAATAACCCAATCAAAGTAATCACACGCTAAAACATACGTCGAAAACCAAACAATGCAAAGACAGCTTCGATTGAAAATCACCTGAAAAAACAGTTGCCGTCAGCCGTAACTTGGACGATTTTCAGACCTAAAACATCGAGCTGTACGCGCAATTCTGCTACGTCGTTTTGACTCCCACCATGCTTTTTGTTCTATCAACAATTCAAGAAACACCAGCAAAATTATGAAGCATAAGCTATTTTATTTATAAAGAAAAAAAGATGTGATTTTTAGATTGAACACAACATAATCACAAGGGTTCAGAGATTACTTGGTTTTGTCTGGAGGGTTTGTTAGCTTTAGCTCTAAGCTTTTGATGCTTTGACCTCGCCATTGTTGAGAAAAAATTTGCCGGGATTAGGTTCAAAATTAGGATTTTCTAATTGGGGAATAGGAAGAGCCTATTTTCAGGAGGGGTGATGCACTAAATTTCTGATGTATTTAAAAGGTTCGATTTTTAGTGAGATTTTAGAAATTCTTTGGCTGTCTCACTCAATTTTATAATAATAGTTAAATAATCTGCCAAACTTATCAAAAAGTGTACTTCCTTCTTTTATTTCCTTAGTTTATGTGAACATAGAATGATCAATACAAGCTAGGAGAATTAGTCATGTCGGAACGGAAGGCGCGATGATTCTACGAGGGTCCGTTGGTAGGGAGATTGTGTTTAGATGGTATTAGCTTTAGTTGGGTTTAAATAATGGAGGGTATGAATTTTTACGGTGTTTGGTTGATGAATTTAAATAATGATCTCGGATGAGTTTGGTAGATAATTTTAGAGGTTTTTAAGTTTAATTAAATTAAATTACAAATTTACTCATAAGTGAATATAATAAATAAATTGTAATTTTGTCATAAATGTCCGAGATTAGCTAAAGGTAGGGCGATGAGTAACTTTAGGTTAATACCTTACTAGGGGTATTAAGGAGGTATTAACTGAATCTCACATTTAAATAAACCCTCCTACCAAACACTAATTCACTTAATCCTAACCCATCTAATACAGTTTATTAAACTGGCCATAAGAATCAATTCTGTCAAAAATTGAAATCATTTTAAATTCAAAAACTTTTCACTGAAGAACTCCATTGGAGTGTCAAACGCCAATTTTTATTTTATTTTGACTCATGGTATTAGAGTAACTGCTTTTGTTGTGTCAATTTTATCTTGCAATTATAATTTTATCCTTTAATTTATTACATTTAATACTTAAATTTTTTATTGGATCTGAATATCTCATAACAGATTAATATTTAATTATACGTTAAAACAATTTATCATTTCACTCTGTTATTTTTCGGTAATTGTAATTACATCACTCTATAAATTATATTCCTTTTATATATAGATTTCCGTTATATATATTTCAAAAATAATTTATAAGGATGAAATGGGCCTTCAGAAAGTCTAAAATTTTAATTGGGCTTAAAACTAAATGGGCCGTCTTTAGAGTTTATCAGGATGAAATGGAACTGACGATAAAATCATCAAAAGAGAGCATAGTAAAGCAGATAAAAAATTTAATTCAAAATAAAAAATAACGGGAACTTTAGTAAAATTTTAGACCAAAGTAAGTACATGAAATATCCCCTACTTTTTCACTAGACAAAACGTAAAAAAGAATAAAAAATCCCAAAATCCAATTACTTTTTCTTTTTCTTATTCTGTCTTTGTAATAAATCCGTGTCAGGAAATAAAACCGCCGCGTACCTATAAGAGCAAAAGTCGCCCACGCAGTAATCATTTCACACACAGACACACATGTATATGTGTGTGTATTGTATACAGCGTTCTTCTTACAGTACAACTAATCTGTAAAAAGCGCTCCATAGAGGCCCCTCCCAAATCGACCCACCTCCCCCAAAACAGACCTTTGGACTAGGGTTTGCTCCTCTACAATTTTCAAAATTTCGAGCCCGCCAAGCCATAAGGTCCTGAAATTCTTGCATGCATCGGGTCCTCGTTGAGGGATCGAGCGCCACGTGGCACCTCGTTTACTTTTACAAGCAATGTCGGCGTCGAAGCCCTCCTCGTCGGATTCAGCATCCGATCCGATGGTAGTCGTAATGATTCAGATCGGTTTCGATGCTGCATTTTTTGGTTGAGACTGCGTTTTGAATGTTCATGGTGGTTTTTAGTTTCTTTTGTGAAATCGATTTTGGGGTTTTTGGGGGCCTTGAGAAGGGAGATGGCGTGTAGATTGATTGAGGAGGTACATTGTGTTGTTTTGTTTGCTGGAGTGTTGGGTTGTCGTCGTGGTGTGTTGGATTTTGTGCGAATCGTGTTTTTAGTGGTTGTGTTGTGGTGGTTTCATTGAGGGGTGTTTTGGTTGATTTTCACTGTGAGTTATGTGATGTGTTTGATGTAGAATATATATTATTTAGTCGTCTATGCATAAAGCTAGATAACTAGGTTATGTAGATACTTAGCTAAGGTATGGATAATATTTTTTCTCCATTGCCCTTACTTTGGCATTTACAGGTGCCCAAGATTCAAGAATCAAGTTCATCAGCACGAGACACTTTAGCTGTGATTGATTCTTTGAAGAAACAAGTTACTTGTGACCGTGCTGATTATGTAAAGGTGGATATCTCTTAGTATGTATTGAAAAACGCCATCGCACCTATTTCATGATAATCGATGAATTCTAATTATTTCTACTTTTGGTTCTCCCTAGAAAAGAGTGGAGGACAATGCAAAGAAAGTGCAGGATGTAACAGAAAATCTCTATAAGCTGGCTTCGGAAAGAAGAAATTTGAAGTCTGTTACTGCTGATGGATATGTAAATTTATTGGCAAAGAGGCAGAAAGATGCAATTGATATGCATAATGGTATTGGAACTGGTCATGGAGATAATGATAGCAACAGCTCTCAGGAAGATGGATTTGCTCCCTCTGCAATTCTTTTAGGATCGAGCATCGCGGTCAAGAATGCTGTTCGCCCCATCAAGCTGCCTGCAGTGCAAAAATTGCCACCATATACTACATGGGTCTTCCTCGATAGGTGAATCAGATATTTGCGCTCGGTTGATCCTTTTTTGGAGCAGATTGCTCTTGGTTCTATTACTTTGATTATAACTTATGAAATTTTGAATTACTCGTAGATGAAAAGTTTAAGATCTTCTTCTGTGGTTTATTAATTTTTTTGCTGCTGCAGAAACCAGAGAATGACTGAGGATCAGTCGGTTTTGGGTAGACGGCGGATCTATTATGATCAAAATGGTGGTGAAGCACTAATTTGTAGTGATAGCGAAGAAGAAGCCATTGGTGATGAAGAGGAAAAGAAAGAATTTATCGAGGCCGAAGACTATATTTTGCGGTATAACATACATCATAAGATTTTGTGTTCACTAACTTTAACTCTGAGACATGTATCTTCGTTAAGAAAAATGAATATTCTAAACGCAACATCTCAATTTTTCCATTTCTGAGATATATCTTGCTAGGCGCCTGGGAAAGCAAAGAACGATTTATAGGCTAACAAATCGATATAATTCAGATGGAATAGCTTATTAAAGTCTTCCTTTGATGACCTTCTTCGTTTCTCCATTCAAGTTATGTATCTCATATAATTTCTTCGGTCCTTCAGATCAGAATCAGATTAAAAATGTGAAGCCCCCGTAAGTTATAGACATGGGTATGAGTATTTTGCTTTCGCTGATGGTCCTTATGCATTTTGATATTTCTGGGGGAAACAATTATGTAGGTCTACAATCGTGTAATCTTTTTTTTGGTTTATCCTATTCCTAAGCCCTTTTTGTATTAAAGATGAGCAGTATAATGCCAATTCCTGTTTAATTGGACTGGCATGCTACTAGAATTTTTATCATTTGCCAGGACAACTATTGAAGAAGTTGGACTTTCTGAATTGACTCTGGATTCTTTGGCACATAATCTATCTAGAAAACCATTAGAGATCAAGGTATGATGAATTCATCTCTAATGAATCATGTAGGTTTTGTTACCTGGGTAATCAATAATTCGCCGGGATAAAGAACGTTTTAGTTCACATTCCTATTTTTTCTGTTAAATATGACCTACCATCAAATATCATTTACAGGCAAGATATGAGGAGCTTATGAAGAACTTCAGCGATAAGTGTCGCGTGAGCAATGAAAATGCTGAAGGCTCTGAGAATCCATATATTGATAAAGATTTGGATGCTGCGTTGGATTCTTTTGACAATCTGTTTTGTCGCCGTTGTTTGGTAAGCACTAAACTTAAAACCTTTGCAGTTTTAGGAAGTAACACTTTAAGCCTATTACAGATTATATCCCTTGATTCTCTTTTCAAATCAGTCAGTGTCATGTGCCAGGTTTTTGATTGTAGACTACATGGATGTTCTCAGGATCTAGTTTTTCCTGTAAGTTAATCGTCTACATGATACTATTTAACTTACTCAAAATCAGGCACTGCTCTTATAACATCTATTTCATTGTATAGGCAGAAAAACAACCACCTTGGTCTGGTCCTGATGGGGATAAAAAACCATGTGGCCCAAATTGTCATCTCCTGGTATGCAAACGTTCTTTTATAATTTTTAATACATTAAAAATCCTACTCATCTCTGAAACTTGCTTGACTGGTAGTTTAGAAGATGTTATTCTTCTCCTAGTTACATGCGATTATTCTTCTTATTATGTGCTTGTTAACTTATTTACAACGTGTCAACTGTCAGGTCATGGAGCACGAACATGGTACAGCAAAGTCCAGTAAGGCGATGTTGAAAGACAAAGGCCTGACATCTGATAACGTTTCTTCGCTAATGCAAAAGAGAAAACAGGGAGGCACGTCCGCTAGGAAGAAATCAAAGTCTTACTCAGTGGAAAGCACATCTTCCTCAGAGAACAAAGCTGTCAGTGATATCAATGCGTCGTCGAAGGGAACATCTAGCAGTGACAAAAGAAGTAGCAAGAGAATAGCCGAAAATATTCTCTTGGCCAAAAAGAAGCAGAAGAAAATGACGTCTGATTCTGATGCTGTCGCCGATCGTGGTCTCAGTTTTAAAGAATTGAATGAGCGTATGACTGCTTCAAGTTGCGAAGCTGAAGATTCAAACCTTTCACCAAAAACGAAATCAACAAGCTCTAAAAAGTTGAGGAAAAAAGAGTCCCCAGTGCTAGAATCTGACAAGTGTTTACTTGGGGATGCAGCAAGTGCTGTATCGAATGAGAGCGAGAACAATCTACCGATGACTAGCAGCAGTGACAATCTAAAGAAAGATGTGATTGTGGATGAAAATACGAGGAAGCCCAAAATAACTGATGATTGCTCATGGAGACCTTTTGAGAAGTCCATGTATGAGAAGGGTCTAGAGATTTTTGGTCACAACAGGTTAGCTAAGTTTGTGCCACATGGATAGAGCAGCATTCTATATTGATCTACTTTCTATATGCATGTCCCCACTCTCAGGACCGCATGATCACCACTGTTGTGTTCGGGCTGTCATGATTAGCCCTTATACTTCCTACATATAATCTCACAGATTATTTCAGTGTATTTCAATTTCTCTGATATGTTCTACCCCTTGTGGGGTACCAAATACATTATGCAGCTGCCTAATTGCAAGAAACTTGATGTCTGACATGAAGACCTGTTCAGAGATATTTAACTATATGCATCGCTCTGACAAAAAATCACGAGCTGGTGATGGGACAGTGCTTGCTGACGACTCTCCAAAACTCGATGGTAACGAAACTGTGGTGAGTGTTTTATCGCTAGTTTTTATCTGAACTGTTGCCTCTTATAATGGAAAATGCGTTTGTGTGTGTGTGTGTATGTTGATCAGTGTTTGTAGTACCTGTTTCGTGTAAAACTAGGACAATAATATTCGATTGGTAATTTGGTAGTATGTCCTATGTGAAATAGTCAAATAGATGATATGCTTCTGCTTCATACCAAACCAGGGTGGTGGAGCACGAAGGAGATCACGATTTTTGCATAGAAGAGGTAGAGTACGCCGTTTAAAATACACATGGAAATCTGCAGGATCCCAATCATTCCGTAAGAGGATTTCTGAAAGGAAGGACCAGCCTTGTCGACAATATAATCCATGTGGGTGCCAACCCGTGTGTGGAAAATCATGTCCATGTCTCGTTAATGGCACATGTTGTGAAAAATACTGCGGGTGGGTATTTATCATTTCCGTACTTCCAATTTTCTTATTTCGATCCCCACCCCCATTTAAGATTTTTGGGAACTCATACTCATAGTATGTCATATTCCTGCAATCTGTTTTCAGATGCCCGAAAACTTGCAAGAATCGATTCAGGGGTTGTCATTGTGCGAAGAGTCAGTGTCGAAGTCGTCAATGCCCATGTTTTGCTGCCGGTAGGGAGTGTGACCCAGATGTATGCCGCAGTTGCTGGATAAGGTGATGCTACGTTAAAAAGATACAATTTGTAAGATCGTTGCAAATGTGCTTGATCGTAGAATGCTTATGCTTTATTTGGGTGAGAGATGTGTTATTTTAGTTTAGCTTGAGTTTTTACGATTATACATGTCGTCACAGCTGTGGTGATGGCTCTCTTGGGACGCCTTCCCAAAGAGGAGACAACTACGAATGCAGGAATATGAAGCTTCTTCTAAAACAGCAACAGAGGGTAAAAAAGTCAAAATTGCTGCCTTCAAATTGATGGCACTATTTGTAAATCTACAACAATGATTTGTCTTTTTAACATATATATAGGTTTTGTTGGGAAGATCTGATATATCTGGTTGGGGAGCTTTCTTGAAGGTACCTTTCTAAGTTTTCATAGCTTGCATCTTTCATGTACTCGTACTCAACTTTCAGCTTTGCAGAATAGCGTTGCCAAACACGAATACCTTGGCGAGTACACTGGCGAACTAATATCCCATCGTGAAGCTGACAAACGTGGGAAGATATATGACCGTGAAAATTCTTCTTTTCTCTTTAATCTCAACGATCAGGCATGGTCATTTGATTCATCTTTCATCATCTGATTTTCATCAATGCTGATTACTACAATACAGCATTAATTAATGGTTGACAATCAATTGATTTCGTACCAGTTCGTCCTCGATGCTTACCGAAAGGGCGACAAACTCAAGTTTGCCAACCATTCTCCGATCCCAATTGCTATGCCAAGGTAAAGCCTTTGATTTTTTTTGTCACCACATTAATATCGACTGCTACGTTAAAGACAAAAGCTGCTTAAATATCAACATATTACAATCATAGCTCGAATTTATATCCTTAATTTTGCTGCTCTCAGGTCATTATGGTTGGTGGAGATCACAGAGTGGGTATTTTTGCCAAAGAGAGAATCGCCGCTGGAGAAGAGTTGTTCTACGATTATCGTTATGAGCCCGACCGGGCCCCAGCGTGGGCAAGAAAGCCCGAGTCGTCGGGGGCCAAGAGGGAAGAAGGCGGTCCTTCTAATGGTCGTGCAAGAAAGCACACTTAGTCCTATGTTCTCAAGACAGGAAATTTTCTTACATTATTTTCCCAGATAGAAGCAATTGTTTGAAGAGACCTTTTCTAGACTTTAATTGGCAATTCAGTAGCTGCTGGGAATGAACTCCGAAGAGTAGAGTTACAGTACAGTCATCGCTTGGGGACAAACCTAAACTGATTATTTCCCTTCTTTTGTTGTCCGTACATTTGCTGTTTAGACCAGCTGGGAAAGGATATTCTTTCATTGCTTAAGTCTCTGCCCTATTAACCTAAGTTGTTACATTACATATCACTGTTTTTTTTTTTCGAAAAAAAAAACTCGAGATAGAAATGGGTGTAAAGTAAATAATGACTGAATAAGAAAAAAAATTGAGTTTTTCGGCAAAGGGGAAAGTAAAACATGTAGGAATAGAATATTATATCAGACAAACTAAACCCTCAACCCTAAATTTTCCTAACAAGACTTCGTAGAGAAAAAGGTTCCACCTTTGCCGTCACTCTTGAACTGGGGAAGATGAAGAACCTTAAGCTGAGCTGGCAAGTCTCGTCCGAAGTGCGGCTTCAGAGCGACGATGTACCAAAGGAGTTCATTCGACTGTCGACTGTTGATGTCGAGCGTAATCGGCTCTTCTTCGCTTCATCGGCCGGCTTTATCTACTCCACTCAGATTGCTTCGCCTCAAGTATGAACACTTTCTTCTTATGTTATTAAATTTCTTATCAATTTGTAAAATCTAAGATTTTTTAGCTATAGCTGGTGTCTACTTTTATTTTCCTCTTGAGATAACATTTATCGTATCCATTTGCGGCATGAGTCGTTTGACGGAAATGACTGTTTTTTATGTAATGGCCCAGAAAAAATGTTCGTTGACAGTCAAGTCGTTAGGATACAATGTTGATTATGTTGTGAAGGTGTCAATTTAGATCGATGCTCTATGTATGACTGTGCCAGCCTGCCTTACTTGATGATGATTCTCTGTAAAATCTCCATGAGGATAAAACCAGAATCATACAGAATCGCAAGGAGTTACCGCTTTTTGTAAAATATCGTATTTGACGATGCCAATAAGTAGATCCTGAAATCAATTCTGATTCCCATGCCAGTTGCCACTTTTTTACCTATTCACGAAATTTTTCGTTTGTCTGAACCAGATAGAAGGAACCTTTGGCAAGGTCATTTCACCTGCCAAAGTTGACTTAGAAGATGGGGATTCCATTACATGTTTAGAATACTTGATGGAAAAGGAATCGTTGATGGTTGGGACTTCGAATGGGCTTTTGTTATTGTATTCCGTGGATGATCATGTGACTGAGGTTGTGGGGAGTTTGGAAGGTGGTGTCTGTTGCATTTCACCGAGTCCTGATGGTGATATACTGGCCATGGTTACTGGTTTTGGGCAGATTCTGGTGATGAACCTTGATTGGGATGTATTATATGAGGTGCCTCTCGAGGACTCTCCTGAAGATTTTGACGTACGTAAGGACTTTTTGCCATACACTTTACTTAAATGAATTAGAAGCAATGATGGTCAGCCATAACCATGTAATATCCATCAACAACAATACGCAAATTGTTGATGGTGCTGTGCTGCACTAGAATTGCTTTTTATGCTTTTATATGCCCGTCATCTGCTAATTAATTACGACGACGATTTTGATGTCTGTAACTTCTTTATTTCTCAAATAATATAATTCTGTTGAGAGGAAGGGGAAAATGTTGTTAAATTATATAACCACTTTTTCGGGTTTTCTTTGTCCTGTGTGATTGATTAGATTAATCCACTTCCTCTTCAGGTAACTCAGCAACTTCTGATGATTATTGCCATGAAGCTTTGATTTCATGGAGGGGTGACGGAAAGTTCTTTGCATCATTGAGCAAGGTACACTCTAATCCCCTGCATAAGAAGCTTAAAGTTTGGGAACGTGATTCAGGGACGCTCTATTCGGTCTCGGAACCAAAGCCCTTCATGGGATGGATGTGGACTGGACTCAAACTGGTGCGAAAATTGCTGCAGTATATGATATGAAGAAAGAAAATAAATGTCCCTCCGTAGTGTTATTTGAGAAAAATTGTTTAGAGAGAAGCTCATTTGTGTTGAAGAAGATATAAATGTGAGCATACAGTATCTCAGGTTCAACTGTAACTCGGATCTTCTCGCTGCTGTTGTCAGGGGTAAAACTTTCGACATCCTAAAAATCTGGTTCTTTAGCAACAACCACTGGTATGTAAAGCATGAAATTCGATATTCAAACGAGGATAAAGTAAATTTCATGTGGGACCCCACGAAACCATTGCAGTTGACTAGTTGGACTCTCGATGGTCGAATCACTACTTACAAATTCGTGTGGGTTACAGCTGTTATGGACAACTCAGTGGCATTTGTCGTCGATGGTTCAAAGGTATTGGTAACTCCCTTGTCTTTATCCCTGATACCACCACCTATGTACTTTCTTAGCTTAGAATTCCCTTGTGCGGTTCGGGAGATGATATTCTCTGACAAAGTTTCCCAGTATCATTTGGCTGCAACTTTATCGGATGGAAGTTTATGTATTGCGGAGCTTCCTTTACTTGATCAGTGGGATGAATTAGAAGGCAACGCATTCAAAGTCGAGCCCTCACGTTGCAGTACAGATTCTGGGTCTCATCTACATCTTGCTTGGTTAGATTCTCGCATGCTTGTTAGTGTGTCTTATCTCAGTAATCACGCCAAGAAATCCCTGCGCAGTGAGGATCTGCGTCCGAGTTGTTACTTGCAGGAAATTCAGATAAATTGTTCTGAAGATCGGCTCCCTGACTCTATTACATCCTCGGGATGGCAATCTGAAATTGTGAATCAGATTAACCTCGAAGGAGTGGTGAATGGTATAGCATCGAACCCTCTAACAAGATATTCTGCATTCGTTCATTTGATGGTGGGCAAGTATTTGAGTACATGTCGAAGTTGAGTTCTAACAGAGAAATTGGTCTTCAGAGACGCGACAGCATGGGTTTCTTACAATCCTGCCCTTGGATGGGTACTGCCCATGTTGGTGGCTATGCTCGCGACAAACCGCTCCTTTTGGGTCTCGACGATAATGGGAAGCTCCATCTCGAGAGAAAGATATTGTGTAACAACTGTGGTAGCTTTTCATTTTACTCAAGTTCTAATGATGGGATGGTTACGCACTTGATACTTTCAACTAAGCAGGACTTACTATTTATTGTGGACGTTGATGATATCATCGAAGGGAGTCTAGAACAGAAGTACGGTAGTTTCCTTCCCGTGATATCAAAAGGTAAGAAGACTGAGAAAGACAATAATTCCATTAATATATGGGAAAGAGGGGCTCAGATTATTGGTGTCCTTAACGGAGATGAGTCTGCTGTCATTCTACAAACCCCTCGGGGAAATCTCGAATGCGTGTACCCTCGGAGATTAGTTCTCGCATCTATCGTCAATTCTTTGGCACAGAGGCGATTTAGAGATGCTTTAGTTTTGGTACGAAGGCACAGGATAGATTTTAACGTCATTGTGGACCATTGTGGTTTGCAGGGCTTCATCGATTCAGCTGCAGATTTCGTCGTGCAGGTTGGAAACTTGAGCCATATAACCGAGTTTGTCTGTGGCATTGAAAACGAGAACGTTATGGAGACGCTGTACAGCAACTACAAGTCCTCGCCAAAGGGAGAGAAAGTTCTAGGGCAGAAAGAACCAAACAGCAGCGATGGTAATGACAAAGTAAATCTTGTCCTAGTGGCTATAGAGAAGGCTCTCAAGGAGAAAATCCCAGAGACGCCCGAAAGAGAGCTCTGCATCTTAACGACATTGGCCAAACGTAAACCCCCGGCGCTCGAGGAGGCGTTGCGGAGAATAAAGGATGTTCGAGAATCTGAGCTTTCTTCTATTGCTGATCCACGCCGAGCTTCTTATCCTTCATCTGAGGAATCTCTGAAACATCTGTTGTGGCTCTCCGATCCCGAGCCTGTCTTTGAAGCAGCATTGGGCCTTTACGATTTGAATTTAGCAGCAATCGTGGCATTGAACTCTCAGAGGGACCCCAAAGAATTCTTGCCATATCTTCAAGAACTTGAGCGCATGCCCAAACTTCTAATGCAGTACAGCATCGACCTAAAGTTGAAGCGTTACGAAAGTGCACTGAGGCACGTCGTTTCAGCTGGTGACCCTCACTACGAGGATTGCCTGAACCTCATGAGGAAAGTTCCAGAACTTTACCCACTGGGCATTCGCTTGATTGGAGATTCTTGCAGGAAAATGCAGATCCTCGAAGCGTGGGGCGATCATCTTACTTCCACAAAGTCTTTCGAGGAAGCTGCTGCCACTTACTTGTGCTGCCTCTGCTACGAAAAGGCTTCGAAAGCTTACCGTGCCTCGGGCAATTGGAAAGGAGTACTCACAGTTTCTGGGCTCATGAAACTCAGCAAGGACAATCTCTTGCAAGATGCACGTGAGCTCTCTGAAGAACTACAGGCGCTCGGTAAGCCAGGCGAAGCTGCAAAGCTGCTTTTGGAGTATTGTGGAGATATCGACGGCGGCGTTAGCCTATTGGTCGATGCAAGGCATTGGGAAGAGGCGTTGAGGATCTGTTTCTTGCACCAAAGGGATGACTTGGTTTTACTGGTGAAGAATGCTTCGTTAGAGTGTGCAAATGCTCTTATCGGGGAATATAACGAAGGGTCGGAGAAGGTCGGGAAGTACCTGACGAGGTACTTAGCTGTGAGGCAGAGGAGATTGTTATTAGCTGCTACTATCCAATCTGATCAGCAGCAACCTTTGGACGATGAAACTTCCTCGCAAGCCAGCAGCAATTTTAGCGGAATGAGCGCATATACCACAGGGTATGTTTTTCGTAAAAAAATTTTATGCAATAGCTATTCTTGAGATTAATAAATAAAATCGCTTAGCTCATCGAACAGAACAAAGAAATTTTCGAATGCGTCGAACGCAACGACTTCTACGAAAGGCAGAGGGCGTCAAAGGAACAGAGGCAAAATCAGAGCTGGGAGGTGACCTATAGATACTATTATGTAGTCTTCGTTTTCTTCGGGTTTAACAGAGGCGTAATGATCTTAACACAATGAACAGTCCCGACGAAGAAATGGCTTTAGTAGATCATCTCAAGGGAATGGCTCTCACTGAGGGAGCAAAAACAGAGATCAAAACACTTCTGATTTCTCTCCTAATGCTCGGCGAGGAAGAAATTGCCAGGAAGTTGCAGAGGACTTGCGAGAAATTCCAACTGTCTCAAATCGCAGCTACTAAGCTGGCCGAGGACGCCATGTCCACCAATTCGATCGACGAGCAGGCGCTGGCTTTGGACCGATACGTACAAAATGCTCGAAGCAATGCGCAGAACTTCGATGCGTTTTCTTGGCAATTGAAAGTTTTGATGTGATGAAGGCGCCTTGTGAGCTCATGGAAAGACTATCTCATCGAGCTTATTGGATCTTTTTTAATTTCTATGTAGCTTTCCGATGGATTAAATTATCTAAGGACTCGGAATCTCAGATGGATTATTGAGAGATTTCACTTTGGTAGTTTAATTATTATTTTTATTTTTTTTAATGAAAAAAGTTCCCAACTTGTGTTACCATGCAAGGTCGCGTTTGAACGTCTGGAGTTGAAACATTCAAATCACGACAATAAGAAAAAAGAATCTTTAATTGGAAAGAAGAGCCTATTTTGAAAAATGCATGCACGTATGTTTCTGCTTTATCAAAAGAAAGAGCCATTCAAACTTATATATAACAAAAAAGGGGCGTGAAGACAGAACTCCTTCACTGCATGAAACGCGCCAACACATATATGCGATAATCCTTTCATTAATTCTTATAACATAAATGTATAAAATATTAATACTACTCAACAGAATCATATCGCCTATGATGATTACTGTCTTAGAAGTTAGGACATCATATATCAACCTCCTTGATTGATAACAATGTATTAGTGGGAATTCAATTCAAGCTCAATGTTCGTGGAAGCTTTGTACTCCCTAATCTTCTGTAGATAAAAAATACAAACATGAACGATACAGTCGAAGTAATCAAGAGACACTCGTACCATACAAAACATGAAACAAGTTTCAGATTATTTCAATATATATATGTATATAGAAATTAAATGAACTCTTCTTCTGTAAATTGTGATTGAAACTGGACGACGACGAAAAGCTTAGAACAATAAGAGGAAATAGCAGAAAACCGACCCAAATAAAAAAACCGGCCCTCAAAACATGGTACTAACTCCATTCATTATTGCATCACAAGCAGAAGCTGTTAGAAGATTTATATGTCTACCATGTTTGGATATGAGTGTTAGAATGAACTTCTCTTGCTGGGAAGTAATCAGGCGAAGATGAAAGGAAGTACATTCATCTGGTGAAAGAAACAATAAAAAAAAACTATACTACTATATATACTAATTGATAATAAAGCAGCAGCTAAAAAGTTGTTGTTGACTTTAATTCGATTGCTAAATATTCCTATTTTATTTACATCTAAAGAAATGATTGTCGAGTTTCGCGTCGTCTTCCCTTATATATATATAGACACACACTTAATTACGTAAATAAATGCACAAAGAGATCAAAACATGCATTTGTTGAGGAAAGAGGGAACACACACTGTATCAATTGAACGTTTAACACTATACAGTTTTCTTCTCGCTTGCGATTAATAGAGAGTCCTGCCTATAGTCAGACTCTTCAACCACATCCTATATAAATTATATATATATATATATATATTTATATGGTGTGAAAATCATGTTGAGACTTAAGCTTGACAGTCGTGTGATTTACACCAGTTTGAAACTTTTCGTTGGCTATTGAATTTTTAAATAAGAAGAAATTCAACCCATCTTAGCACGTAGTTTTCCCAAGTGTTCTCTACGTTCACACCATAGTTAAAATATGCAAGGAAATTCAGAAGTCTCTCATGCATAGTTAGTAGCAGTCAAAAAGAATGGTCCATCAATGACTACATTAAAATGCGAAAAGCAAAGTCTTTTTTATTACAATAATAATTGGTCAATTTTCAGGAACGGAAACAAAAAAAATCAGACTCAAGGAAGAAAATTCGAGTGTGAACATAACATGTGTAACTTAAATCCTTGCTCATTCAAGAATTTCCTGGTCGAGTCTGCGTAAATGAACGATCGACTGGGCTTAGCTTGGTTGGTTAATAAATTTAATTAAAATAATACAAACACATGCAATTACCTCTCTATGTTCACACAACACATATGCCTACAAATACACATGCATTCTTAATACATTGTTAGAACGTACTTAAATTTGTTCTCTAACACATTGCAAAAAAAGACAGAGCATCGAAGGTCGATTCGCAGGAGAGATGACACCCTCTTTTATAGTCGGAAAATCGAAGCGAGTGTCATACTTCTGCGAATCAGCCATTATATGCTCTCCAATTTTAAAAATATTTGTGGTGAAAAATTAAAATGAAAATTTGAAGACTTAATTAGGCTTGTCATAGTGGTTAGAAAGTTGTCTAGTTTTCCAACCTGTCTTTTTTTTTTTTAAATAACACTATATACATACGATCATTCTCTCGCAACTTTGTTCTCTTATTGATTGTCGGCTTATTTCTTGTTGGCGCGTGGAATGTAAGTAGTCATGAATGCTCAAATGGGCCACTAAATGGGCCTCAACAGTGGGCCAAATCAATCTCATATGTTCATCATCAAACAAAATGATGGGCTTAATGGCCCAATAGAAGATGTATTTTCATTAAGCTGATTTTGCATATGATATAATATAAGATATACTTTTCGAATAGGCTCTATCTTGCTGATTTGATGATCATTCCGAAAATGATGAGATTTTTTGTGAAGAGAAAGGAACTCTAATAAATTTAACGGGCCGAATTTGAAATTTATCGAAAGTCAAGTGACTGATGAGTTCCTCATCGTTGACTTTTCACCTTTTTGATTTTACTGTGTCTTGCTTTTACTTTTACACGCTATATATATAATGTGTAATCTCCTTTCTTCCGTTCTCCGTCTCTTCTCCAGGGCGAATT
Source organism: Craterostigma plantagineum (assembly GCA_027422505.1). Taxonomy (NCBI): domain Eukaryota; kingdom Viridiplantae; phylum Streptophyta; class Magnoliopsida; order Lamiales; family Linderniaceae; genus Craterostigma; species Craterostigma plantagineum. Next base: position 2,977,603 of record JAPQWV010000072.1, on the reverse strand, counting down.
TGCTGGCTGCTACTTCGTTTTGAGACCACTTGAGGCACGATTTCGTCGATTTGAATCTTAATATTTTGTCGTTTTAGTTTTAATTATTCAGTGGCAGCTCTATTTTGTGCTGGATTTGTACTTACTTGTGTTTGCCTGCCATTTTTCGAAACCCCAGCTTGAAAAGATTTGGCCTTTTTGTTTTGTGGGGAGTGATTAACTAGGTCTTCGTTTGTTTGTGGTTTAGGTTTATGTACTCGGGCTTTTACCGATTTTTTCTCAATTTATATTTACAAAGTTAATTTTATTTTTTATGACCTAATCATCTTGAATTTCAGGGATTCTGTTGTTGAAATATAAGATGGGAAGTCATGGATGTGACCAGACAGCTATACCCAGAAATGATGCAATTGGGTGTTCGGAAGCTACAGTGGAGATAAAGATCAAGACCCTCGATTCTCGAACCTTCACGCTGCGAGTGGATAAATGCGTAAAGTTTCATCCCTCTGTTTTTGCATTTATCTGCTTCGTTGCATAGGTCGTGATGGTGTATGTGTTTCTATGACCAATTGGTGGTAGGTTTCTCACATTGAGAACTCTTTATTGGTATATTAGAGTGTAATAGAGAGGAGTGATGGCATAGAAGTTTGGCCTATGATTCTCGATCCGTGCTTCTAAGCGTCTGAAAATCTTCGAATATGCGTTATTTTTTGTATTTCTTTTATCTTTTCAGTTTCTTAAGCTCGTTGTTCACTGCAGGTGCCTGTCCCCGAGTTGAAGCAACAGATTGCTTCACTAACTGGTGTCTTGACTGAACAACAACGGCTTATATGTCGTGGTAGAGTTCTGAAGGATGACCAGCTACTTTCAGCTTATCGTATCCTTTTGTAATTTGTGCACCATAGCTTTAATAGTTACTTCAGTCTCACGCCCTTTGTCCTGAAGCCTACTAAGCAACTGTTTGTATGGTTGCTTTCTACTATGTTCTGAAGTATGAACTAATTGTATTTGTATTCATTTCCTGCAACTGTCTTTTCTTCTGTAATTCCTTAATATATATGTTTAGAAGTTGAAGATGGTCACACCTTACATCTGGTTGAGAGGCCTCCTTCAATGCAAGGGAGCTCGTCAGATCATCCAGGTCTGATGATTTATAATAGTTAATGAATAGTTTACAAATTGGCGTATTTCATCTTTTGTGCAAATTGTCTTAAAAGTTAATCTGAAGCATCGTGTGGTTTAATTCATTAATCTAGTTCGAGAATTCTTTTTGTGTGTGTGTGTGATTGGCCATTAGATTGATTAAGTAAGTCTTCTGAATTACAAATCTTTTTTTCTTCAGCAACTACTAATTCAGCACTGGGTAGTGAGCACGACACCGTTGGTAGAGCAGGGCCTGAAATGCTGGTTGGGACCTTTAATATATCGGATCAAGGGGATGGATATTTTCCCGATCTGAATCGGGTAAACTAGGTTCTCTCAATATCATTCTAGCTCTAGCTGACATGCTAAAGTTCTGGATTTTTTCTGTCTTGTAGATTCTTTCCTCTGTTCTTACATCAGTTGGAATGACTAGATTTGGAGGCGAAACTGAAGGATTGGATCTTAACGTAAGTTTTATTGAGTTCGAATGTACCGTCTTTGATTCTTTGAGAATTTCTACATGACAACGAACCTACATATTAATGTATGATGGGAAATTGAATAAAGTATTCTGTTGGACAGCAACTTCCTTTGGAACAGCTCCACACTGCATCAGGTCTCAACGTCAACAGTGCAAGAACTTCTGGCAATCCTGGGGAAAATTTGCAGCCGCCGGTACTTTTTAATATACTGAAACATGTCAACTCTATCTTAAAAATTTCGATAAAATATTTATAACACAATCTCACTATGCTAGGAACAACATTGAATACTTTGACTATCCTCGTAGAAAGTTGTCATTTTTTCTGTGCCCTCATGATTGTCTCAGTGTCCTTTTAATTCAGCACTATAATTTCTTGCAGGTGATACCGGATTCATTGACTACCTTATCGCAGTACTTGAATCACTTGAGACAAGAGTTCCTTTCCATCGGTGCATAACTTTATCCTTGCTTTACATTTAGAATACTTTACTTCCATCAAACAACTTTTTTTGTCTCTTATTCACCGACTCCACTACTACCCAGCTGAAGGAGAGAGCACAAATTCTCTAAACACAGGTCTTTCTAGGAGAGGTGAACAAAATTCAGATGGTGGGGGACTTTCTTTGGACGGCAGAGGAGCTATTGCACCCGAGTCCTTGGCTGAGGTGATGTCTTCTAGCAGTCAAATGATCCTCGAACAAGCCTCGGAGTGCTTATCGGTATGTAGACAGACCATTAAATTCTATTAATGGAAATCAACGTGGATGCTAATATATATATATATATATATATATATTGAGATTTACAACATGTTCTTTTTGTTACTTAACTCGGCCCTCGTTCTGCAGCAACTTTCTGGGCAACTGAAACGTCATTCAGAGATGACTGATCCGTTAGAGCGATCAAGAATTCAATCTAATGCAATGAGGTCGGGCGCATTTATCCAAAACTTAGGTGCTCTGTTTCTTGAGCTTGGCAGGACAATGATGACCTTGAGAATGGGTCAGACGCCTGTATGTCCATTTGATTTCCACTTCCCTGTCTTAATTTATGTAGCCCAGTTTACAGTCCATGTCCCTTTGCAGTTTATTATTACTTCAAAATATCTTCTGTCTCTACCTATGGTGTCCGAACTAAGTAGTGTTTTCATAACTTGCTACCTACAGGCCGATGCATTGGTGAATGCAGGACCATCTGTTTTTGTCTCTGCAACAGGGCCAAACCCAATCATGGTTCAGGTGGTACTTTATCGAATCATTTTCCTCACTTCTGTCATGGCGTATACATATCGTAACTCATATTCCCTGTGTACAACAGCAATTGCCTTTCCATCAAGGATCGAGTTCAGCTTCAGCTCCTTTCAGCAGCGTTCAACATGCGCCTGGGTTTACTGGAGGTTCTGTTGGCTCCCCTTTGCGCCCTAGGAATATCGATATCAGAATAAGAACAGGTTTTTATACCAACCATACCATACGCAGTGTTGTTTCCACTGGATTAGTTATTGCACAAACCCCTCGTAAAATCTATGTGATGATATGTTTAGACAGAATATGAAAACTAGCATTCACGTACAAAGTTTTATCTCATTTACGTTTTCAGGTTCTGTACTTTCTAGAAGAGAGCCAACTGCTTCACAGCCTCAAACTCAAGTTAACCCAGAGTCGTCCACCACTGTCAATCCTTCTCAGCAGAATGCTCCAAGGCCCGATTCCAATTCTCAGAGCCAAAGACCACAAGTTAGGTCATATTCTCGGGGTTCAATAGGGATTTTATACCCAGTTTTGGCGAGAGTGGAAACTAATCCAGGAAATCCCTTTGGGGTTGTTCAAGCTTCTCAAACATCAGATGGATCGCATAATCCCAACGGAGAACAACATGGCATGTCTTCTTCAGAGACACAGCGTCAAAGTGCTGTAGGAAATGGTAATTGTGAATGCATCTTTACGTGCTCCTTATTTGCATGTACGTGATTCGTGCATGATTTGTGAAAACCATTTTACAAAGTCAGCTCATCAAAGAAAGCAACAATAACATTACAATATAACAAAAAAAAAAAAACGTCTTTTTTCAGGTGATAACAACTTACCCAGCAGTGAACGAAATGATCAAGGGTTCTCGTTTCCAATCGAAGGCGGAATTGAGCAGCTATTCAATGAAATGGAGCAATTTTTCAATCATGATGCAAATCCTTCAGGTGTAGGTGTCAACCAACGCCACGGTGAAGCTGCACAAGACAATGGTAGTTCTCAGACAACTTCAGAAGCCATCACCGATGAAGGGATACTATTATCTAATGCATTGCGTCAGTTATTGCCGATGCTGTCTGAAAATATTCATAGTCAGCCGTCTACTGAAGAATCACAGGTAACAATAAGAACGGTTTCAAGAACTACTACATGGTGCCTTATTTAGCTTTTGACCTATCTATGGACCTCTCAAGAATTCCTATACATTGCCTCTATTATTAAAATATATTGTGACGACATATTGAGCTCTGTATATTTCTACATTCACAAGTTTTCAAGAGGGCTTGTGATTGTGAACACTTATAAACTCAATTCTCTGTGGTTCCTTTTTAGGTTGATGACACCACAGATCAAGGAGCATCTTCTTCACATCGCCGCGGTGGCTCTGATTCGCAGCCAAGTCCAAAGCGTCAGAAGGTACGAGTTATTGGTTAATTTTTTGAAGTCTTTTTCCAGTTTTAAGTATATATATATATATATTATATATATATATATATATATATATGATGGTGGTGAAACAGTATCCAACTTCGACTTACCTTTTGATTTGGAGGTGAATCAAATAAACTAAAACAACACACTATCAGATAGATAGACGCATCTACTATCTTTTCACGCTGGAGTTTCCTTTACGGAGCTCTATGTGAAGTGAACCTTTGAGATTTCGTATGCTCGCATTATAAGCATTTTTTTTATTCCTTTTTTGCAGAGGGAGTGAACCTTTTGGTTGCTTTGATCTTGGTCTCGGCGAGGGGAGCTGTTTTGCTGGTGAGACTGTTCGTGGTGGCGATCGGTGGTATATGAATAAGAACCACAGAGTGGACATATAATGTCTTGTTCAAAATCGACCTTTTTTTTGTTTTTACATCGACTTTCCTTTCTCTTGCTTTTTGGATTCCTTATTGACTTACAGTAAGAGAAGCTTCGATGCAGCGTTTGTTTGATATCCTCTTGGTATTTTTATTTGATCTTGAAACTTTAAATTTAAAAGATGACATCTTGGAAGTTCCTCATGCAATGAACTGAATGTATAGTATATGCATCTCTTCGTTTGCATGGTATTATTGGCAAGCAAACAGTTAAAGTGTTAAAAAAATAAGCGGTATTGAAAATCTCCTGTCAAGCAACAAACCATCGAAATTTCACCAAAGAATCTCAATTCATAACAAACTTCAGCAATACCTTCCATAATTAACTTAAATTGTCGTAAACTTAAATTCCATATTCTTTATATATGGCTGGCTATGCTATGCTGAGTCGTCTCACTCCTTTTACTGGCTAACAATTTATCACATGGTAAAGAAACGATGACAAAGCCTTGATTTGCCAGAAATTTCAGATTCCAAGTTGAAAATATACCAAAATCTGGACACAACGAAGACTGTCAGAAAAAAAAGGAAGAGGTTCGAGCAAGCGACCACCAACTTATTACAACACTTACCGAAACAAAGCTGTCAAGAAAGTGCCAAAACCAAACGATGCAGTTTCCTCATCATTGGACCAACATTTTAAGAACAAACCAGCGATATAAGCTCAGGGTTTGAGCGCCAAGGCTAAGCCAAACTTGGCGCTCTTGTCGATGGACTTTGTGTCCACCTCAGTCGACAGAGTGACGAGCGACTTGGGACGCCATTCGTGCTGAATCAAAGCACTCGCCTTGCCAAAGTTATTCACACGCGCCTTCACGGTTGTCAAAGGATCCAATGCGTGGTGAGTGCCCACGGTGATGCTGTTCTCATTGCTCGAAAAGCTGTGGGTCACCTCAGCCCCGACGGCGGTGTTGCTCAGTGGGCTCACCACGTGGTAATAGGATGCACTCACCGAATCACCTTTGTCGTTCCTAAAAACATAAATCGATAGTTCCTTTCATGGTTTAGGGTTCGTTAGGTTTCATGATATTACTATTATGTTATGTAAGGAAGTGGTTTTACGTACAGTGTCAGAGATGCAATGATATCAGAGTTGGTGAAGCTTGCTCCAAAGTTGTACTTGGAGAAGGCACCTTCCTTGGTGTCGAAAGAGACATCACTTCCCAAAGAGAGTGAGTTGGTTCCCAAAACACCAGAGAAGTTAACAACTGGGTTAGCTGTCAATCCAATGCTTGAGCAGATTCCAGCATAGTCGTGCAAGTATTGGAGTTCCAACTACAAATAATTGACGATGATGTTATGATCTGATGGAAGTATTAGGTGAAGGTAGTGAAAAGTGATAGCATATAAAAATGTGTGGATCTTCTTACCTTTCCAGACCTTTGATCGGGTACTCGAAAGCTTAAGATAGCCTTCAATCCAGGAGTTGGCTCATCGACAGTGATAGTTGTTAAGAGCTGAATTGGGTTGGATAAATCGGTACATGTAAAGGTTTAATGTAGAATTCACGAGTTGACAATTGACGTAAGGATTTAATAGAAAAATATATCACGTACATTTGAACTTGTGTCAACTTTAATGTCGGTGGTGATGTTCTTGTTTTTCAACTGTGTATTGACATCAGCCAGGAAAAGGTCTCCTTTCTTTGTCCCTGATGAAGTGAGAGTCTGCATAGAAATGCAGGTACCAAATGAAATCACCGCATGCCTAAATATACAACAAAAGGAGACGTAGCAACTTCCAGACTGAACTAAATACCGTAAGTTCTGAAAGAATATGGATCAAATCAGAAAAATAATGAATGGACAAAACAGTTCCTGTGACGTAAAAGACATGAGTAGCAGCAAGAAGCCAACTTCCACGTGTTTAGATCACTCAACACAATACCATGACATGAAAATGCAGCATTTCATGTGCAGTTTCAGCTAGCAAGACATGCACATGAAATGCTGATTATATTACCAGGTACCAACCAATTCACATAATCAGAAATTCTATAAAGCAACAATAGTATAAAGCATCAAAAACCCAAAGCAACTTAAGATGCGCAGATTGTCACACTCAACAGAACTAAACTCGGCACAAACTTATTTCCAAATTGCACATACATAACATTGCTGCATTAGCAAGAGATACAGAAACATAAACCTTCAGCTGTTAAAAGATTACAACATCCATAAGCTACATATTAGCATCAGCGAGAAGACAATTAGGCAAGCAAAAACTACTTGTGACATTCAAACACGATCACTAACTGTCTCAAACTAGCCATTGAACACCAAGCAAAAAAGTCTCAAACACAACACGTTCACAATACTCGGACAGATAGAGACTCGTCGCAAAATCGTGAAAATACAGGAGAAGACCATTATTTAGAAGGAACATCCATTGCACTCGCTTCACCAGTATGACTCTACCGAAAAAACTCAGATCCGCGAAGGATTACGAAACGAAAATATAATTAATATTAGAAACTAAATTCGAGAAACTCACCACTCCAGTAGGCGAGTAGGTGGTGATGGTGAATTTCTGGTCGCTCAGGTAATCCTTGTTCAAAAGATCTAGTCCAAACAACAAAACAATTGAAGAAAAAAGCAGATTAGCTGAGCTGACAGCTAAATCTTCAAAACATGACCTAGAAACTACATCAAACGAAACGAAAACACAAACCTCGAGCTCTTTTGCCGATGTCGGAGTAGAGACCAGGACCTTTGCCCATGACTGCTCTAAAATCTGAAATTGGAAGATCGAGGGATAATAGAAAATGCGTACAGGTAGAAAATGCCGAATGAGCCTCTCGTGTGCAGCAAACAAGAAAAATATACTCACCAAAATACACCGAAGCCCTAAAGCGTTGTTTCTATTTTGTGGGACTCAGTTTACTGGAATAATCTGAACCGTTGATGCGTGCGGGTCGAACGGGTGCATCCTAACCGTTAATTTACATGGGCCGCGAAGTAGTGATTTCATTTCATCTCAATATGGCACTACAGTCGATGTGGTTAATAAAAACTAGTACTATGCCCACATTCTTTCTTAATTTTAAAATTTATAATTTATGTTTAATAGATGAAATATAATTTTTATATATAAGGAAAATAATGATTAGGGATAATAACTAAAAATTGAGGGGTTAAATGTGATAATTGTGTAATTAATAAAATTAGAAATAGAGAAATTAAATTGCAAATATTTTACAGATCAAATTAGCAGTTAATGATCACCCATCACCTTTAAATTGAAAAATACATAACAACATTTACAAGAAAAGATTTTTTATTTTATTATGACTATGGAACTATCACTGCCCTCCAATTGAATCGGCCGTTGTTTCCCTCACAAGTCCACACAAACAACAGTAAGTGAAATAATCTTTTTGAGTAATCATATGCTTGAACGACTTGAGCAAGAAGATTTATGAATAAGTGATACATAAAATAAAAGAGTAAACAAAATAATAATAATGTTCAATTCAATCCATCAAAACGTAACAAATTTAATAAGAACTCCACAGCCCATCAATCCAAAAAAGAAACGACCCTAATTAGAGAGATGATCCTAGACCACTTAAAACAATAAACAAATTATTACAACCACAGTTTTTCAGTCAATGGCCTACCTGCATCTTCGAGCTTGCCTGAAATTTGCTTATATTTAGACGCTTCATCACAGCATTGAAAAAAATAACACAATTTTTATATACAAGAGCTTCTTCTGTTTCTCCTTACCGCCCTCGTAAGAAGAAGCTCAGCGTATAGTTCTTCGTCTGGGTGGTTGAGCTGCGATCCTTAACACACATGAACGATCGAGCTCGACCCCAGACTGAGTCGAAAATCGAATCGAACGATCAAATATGGAAACGAAAACAATGACGCAAAGAAGACCGATGCGCTCGTTGATCGTCCTCTTCTTCGCCCTTTCGACCATTTTCCCAAACATCGATGCCAACATGTTCGAAGGGTTCGACGAGTACTGGAAGAACCGTGCGTCCGAGGCATGGAATCGGACACTCGTGTCCTATGAGCCCGAGCCCGAAAAGATCGTGAGCCACCTCAACATGCACGTTCAAAGGTAATACATGCGTAAGATCAATTTCGATTATAGTTGAAGCGACATTGCATTGTTTTTAATAAGGTACTGCATTCTCTCATCGCGCCGAAAATTGCTCACGCCGAGCAATGTGCTTCGCGACTCAACAAAATTACGAACTATTAGAAATGTACGCTTCAACCTAAAATCAATTGACGATAGGTGAAGTCTCCTCCGGAGTATTAATTGATTACGAGAGCTCGATTGGCTTGATGTGATGTTAATATAAATCTCAACATGCTGTCTCACGCTTGAGATGACTGAAAGCCTAACTTATGGATATAAGAATCGGGTGATAGTGAGTGAGATCGAACCTGCTCTGATACCATATTATGATTCGAGGGCTGACCGACGATACGTTAAGTTGCCTCTTGAGTATGTTCATTGATTATGAAAACCCGATTTATTCGTGTGGGATAGATAAAAATCTCAACAAGAACCATTTCGAACGCGCTTAACCGTCAAAATAGGTACCACGATAACGTTCCTCGACAAAATTTCACGTTAGGTATATTATACACAGGAGCTTGAATGAAGTATCGAACACAACGGCGAGGGGGAGACACCTCCTCGGCAAGGGCGGGTACCACGGTCCATGCAAGGCCACGAATCCCATCGATCGGTGCTGGAGGTGCCAGCCCAACTGGGCCCAGAACCGCTTCAGGCTAGCCGACTGCGTCCTGGGGTTCGGCTACAAGGCCACGGGCGGGAAGAACGGGAAGATCTACGTGGTCACCGACCCCTCGGACAACGACGTCATGAACCCTAAGCCCGGAACCCTAAGGCACGCGGTGATCCAGAAGGAGCCGCTGTGGATCGTTTTCCAGCGTAGCATGCTCATCAGGCTCCAGCAGGAGCTGATCATGGCCGGGGACAAGACGATCGACGGCCGAGGAGTGAGGAGGGTGGAGATCGCCTACGGGGCGGGAATCACAGTGCAATTCGTGAGGAACGTCATCATCCACGGCGTGAGGATCCACCACATCGTGAGGGGGAGCGGAGGGATGATCCGAGACTCCGTGGACCACTACGGGCTCAGGACGCAGAGCGACGGGGACGGGATTTCGATCTTCGGGGCGCAGGACGTGTGGATCGACCACGTCTCGATGACCCACTGCGGCGACGGGCTCATCGATGCCATTATGGGGTCGACTGGGATCACTATTTCCAACAGCCACTTCACGGATCACGATGAGGTGAGTTGATTAGGGTGTCGCTGATTTAGTTCGTTCTTGGAACGGATACGAGCGTTTCAGTTCCATTGCACTGCCGCTTTTCTATGTTATACCCAAATCGATCGGCGATCGAATCATTTAACCCTAAATATGGAAGCTCAATATAATCCATTAAACTTGTATACTCACAACTTTGTTATCTTAAACCGATGTAGAATTGTGTTCGCGCCCCCAAAAGAAGTCATAACGCTATGATATCTCTATGATTTATCCAGGCAATGCTTTTTGGCGCGAACGACGCTCATTCGCAGGATTCGAAGATGCAAATCACGGTGGCGTTCAACCACTTCGGAAGGAGGATGATACAGAGGATGCCGAGGTGCAGGTGGGGATATTTCCACGTCGTCAACAACGATTACACCCACTGGCTGATGTACGCCATCGGCGGGAGCAGAAACCCTACGATTATCAGCCAGGGAAATCGATTCGTCGCACCGACGGAGGCTGAGAATCCCTACGCCAAGGAGGTGACGAAGAGGGAATACACGCCGGAATCTGTCTGGAAGCAGTGGACGTGGAGATCTGAGGGAGATATGTTCCTGAGGGGCGCTTTCTTCGTGCAATCGGGCGACCCGAGCTACACGAGCAAGCATCCAGAGAAGTACGATAAGATTCAGGCTGCACCGGCGATCCACGTGGCGGAGATGACGGCGTTCGCCGGCGTACTAGGGTGTAAGGTAGGGCAACCTTGTTAGACTTTAATTTATGAGCGTCGGTCTTCTTTTTTGTAATCGGTTTTCTTTTTTTTCCGTTAAATATTTGGTACTTTAAGTCGATGATTCAGTTTTTTTTGTTGTCCATTTTTTCTTTGAATGTGCGGATTTATGTTTTTGTGATGTAACGTTAGATTATATTGTTTTGATTAACTAAAATCAGAGAGCTTTATCGTAGTTTCGTTATTTTAATCAAGTACATTAAATCACACATCAGACATTTCAGCTCCTCGGAGTTTCTTGCTGTAATTGTCATTGTTTGTACCCTTGAAAGATCAATCTCATCTTCCTTAATATCTAGATGAGAACATCAGGGATAGTCTGTTCTTCCTTTCTTTCCCCCGTTTTACTGCGTTTAGACAGAATGGGAATCGAGCAAAAGTGGGCGGTGGTAAGATCAACGGTGTGCATAGCGATGAATCGAAGAAGAATAGTAAGAGGTATAAGAAGTTGAAAAGCTTGCATCTTCACTTGGTATGTGGTTAGCCCTTTTATTATTGGGCTAATTAGATATCAGGCCCCCTTAACAAGTTTCAATAGAAATCAGGCCCCTTCAGATTTTAAATAGTTATAAGGACCCAAGTAATGTTTATGTTAGGGATAAGGACCCATTCCCACTCAAATGACTTTTTTTTACCCTTATTTTTTCCAGAAATTACATCAAATATGCCATTACCCTTCACTGAAGCAATTGCTATTGAGAACTGAGAAATAGCACGTCAAACCCATGATCTCGAACCGAAAATCATGTCAGATAACCGATGAAATCCGGTTATTAAGGGGCGAATTAGGTGAAAACGATGTACTTTGTCGTGGGTCATAATGATAAAGTGCGAATAATGGATGTTAATCATCGAAAATTACGAAACCAAAATCCAAAAATCGAGTGAAATCTCTACGTTGATGATCAAATAAGATGAAATTCGACTCAATTTCATACTGGGTCTTAACACTAACCATACATTTCGGCAAATCGACATGAAAATTTCGAAAATCAAATTTTCCTAATATTGAAACATTTGATTGTCGGTACCACTTTATGCCATTATCATACAACTTCTGTACTGTCATAAAACACAAAGTTTTGCAGGAAAACAACTAACACGTATTTTGAACTAGTTCTATTTTCATACCACATCACATGTAAATTATACCACTTAATAATATTCTGGTAACAATTTATACTCCACTCGTAACAAAAAATAAGAACATTCCAGAAGCTCCATGGGCCTATTATCGTCTCCCTCTTTATAAAATACCACATCACATGTAAATTATACCACTTAAGTATAGTCTGATACCAATTTATACTCAACTCATAACAGAAATAGGAATATTTCGGAAGCTTTATGGGCCTATTAACGTATCCATCTTTATACAATACCACATTACATGTATCTTATACCACTTAATAATATTTTGGTACCGATTTATACTCAATTCGTAACAAAAAATAAGAACATGTTTCGTCATATTTATACCATACCAAACCTCATGTAAGTTATACCACTTCAGCATAATTTTGTACCACTTCATATTCCATTCATACAAAAATAAAAGATCATTCCAGAAGCTTCATGCTCCGTCAAACATGTTTCGTCATATTTATACCATACCAAAACTCATGTAAGTTATACCACTTTATACTACACTCATACCAATTTATACGCCATTCATAACAGAAAATAAAGAACATTCCAGAAGCTTCATGATCCGTCAATGAATATGGATCAATATTTATATCATACCAAAACACATGTAAATTATACCACTTCAGCGTAATCTGGTACCAATTTATACTCCATTCATACCAAAAATAAAGAACATTCCAGAAGCTTCATGATCCATCAATGAATATGGATCAATCTTTATACCATACCAAAACACATGTAAATTATACCATTTCAGCGTAATCTGGTACCAATTTATACTCCATTCATACCAAAAAATAAAGAATATTCCAGAAGCTTCATGATCCATCAATGAATATGGATCAATCTTTATACTATACCAAAACACATGTAAATTATACCACTTCAGCGTAATCTGGTACCAATTTATACTCCATTCATAACAAAAAATAAGGAACATTCCAGAAGCTTCATGATCCGTCAATGAATATGGTCTCACCATCTTTATATGATACCACATCACATGTAAATTATACCACTTTATAATATTTTGGTACCCTTTATACTATCCTGGTAACAATACATTACGAAACGATACCACATTAAGTCGTAATGATACTATATAATATGTTATCGTACCATATTAATGGATCGAATAATTTCGTAAATAAAAGTTGTTTTTTCGGTTGTGGAGGAATAAAAATCATGGAAATATATGATTTGATGTATAATACACGAAGTTCCTTAATTTTGTTACGTTTTATGCAAATATGATATAAGTAGTCAAGTAATGATGTTTTGATCATGTGAAATGTATACCAATGCAAATCGTAGACAACTATATTTACATCACATTGATATTTACCATTATGAATTACAACAAATGTATCATAAACAACATTATACGTCAATCATAGAACAAATCTTACGACAATAAACCTTTAATCGTAACCCCGAAACAGTTTACCCTAAGATCCGATACTCTAAACCAAAAAACTGGAAACCCTAGCGCATAACCGCAATCTGTAACACATAAAGTGTTTCTGGTACCACATTATTACAGGAATATATACTATATAATACCACATCACATGTAAATTATACCACTTCAGCGTATTTTAGTACCAATTTATACTACATTCATAACAAAAAATAAGAACATTCCAGAAGCTTCATGGGCCGTCAGTGAATATGGTCTCTCCATCTTTATATGATACCACATCACATGTAAATTATACCACTTCATGCCACTATTGTACCTAATCTTATCGAAATTATACCACTTACACGTTTCTGATACCACATAACGAACACTCATTTAAATATTTATTTTTTGCGATTTCACTTTCAATTCGTCGAATACACATCAAAATTGATTTTATGCCAGTATGTGTAAAAAATTTACGGTAAATCGATCGTTGAAATAGCTTTTCCATTAATACCATTTGCATAACATCTGGAAACCACTTCTTATGGTAGTTATATCACTTTATGCCATTATCATACCACTTCTGTACTGTCATAAAACACTAAGTTTTGCAGGAAAAACAACTAACACGTATCTGATACCACTTTATGCCATTATTATACCACTTTATGTGTTTATAATACCACTTTATGCCATTATCATACCACTTCTGGTACCAATTTATACTACACAAAAGTTCCCGCCCAAAATAATACTGAGATTCAGCTTTCCCGCCCAAAACAGCGTGACTTACTTATTCAGTACCACTTCCTCCCTAACGGGTACCACAACCTGCCAAATGAAAAATATTCCAGTCTGGAAACCACTTCTTATGGTTGTCATACCACTTTACACTGTTATCGTACCGCATCTTATAAAATTGATACCAATTGAGAATAAGTAATAGTTTTCGTTGATATACCACTTTATGTATCTAATATACCACTTTACGATCTGTTTTACGACTTCTCTCTGTTTTGGTACCGCTTCTTATATAACTAATACCAAATGAGATAAGTAACAGTTAACGTTGTTATACAACTTTAAGCCTCTTCTATACCACATAATGCTTCGCTTGTACCATATATTACAAAAATTATACCAAATGGAAAAAGTAATATCTCGTACCAGTTCGAGTAACGTTTCTTATCGTTTCTATACCACGTTACGGCTCTTGTATACCACATCATATAAAATTAATACTAAATTAGAATAATATCTCGTATCAGTTCGAGTAATGCTTCTTATCGTAACTATACCACTTTATGCCACTATTGTACCGAAACGTATTGAAACTATACCACTTAACCCTTTATGATACCACCTAACGAATACGCATTTAAATTATTTTTCTATGGCGATTTCACTTTCAGTTCGTTAATCTTGAGGGACGAACGATTGAGTCAAAACTAAGGCGCGACGTAATTTCCAAGCCATGGGTCTCTCGAATTTAAGCGTATTTAGCTTTAATTTCGACAAAAAAATGCTCGATTTATCTTATTGCGTAAATGATATTTCTACAAATTATTCCTCACAGATCTTAAATATGACGACGTAAATATCATTGATATCGTCGAATACACATCAAAATTGATTTTGTGCCAAGTATGCTCGAAAATTTTGGCCAAATCGATGGTTGAAATAGTTTTTTCGATTGATACCATTTGAATAACATCTGGTAACATAATAGTAGCAATTCATACCTCTTTATATAACACCTACAAGGGGCATTTTCGTCAAATCAGTGTTTATGTCCTTTATTTTGAATTTTCGTCAAGATTGGTCCTTAAAACTATATTTTATTTGAATGGGGCCTGAACTCGATAGCAAACTTACGCTAGGGCCTGCTATAGAAACGTCCCTTTATTATTTCTCTGTCCCATGTTCGTAGTTCCTAGAAATCTGTTGCCTTTTTTCTGATATTGTATGGCTTGGGTTAAGTTTTTCTTCATGCAGTGCTTACCATAATGTGTTAAACTCTGTATGCTGTTAGTTCATCTTCTTGTTTGTGGCGGCTTTGGCTTGTACTTGCTTATTGGATGGTTTCTCATGGCTTAAGGAAAAGAGAAAAATCCCAAAGACCTGTGATTTGTTGTTTGCCAGTCTTGCAAGTCATAGGTTTATTAACATTGTCTGAGTTGGCCATCTTAGCTTAGCTGTGGGTAATCACGACTGGAAGTGGTTGGAACTTCGCTATTAGCTCTTACCATAATTGTAATTAGTTGCTGTTGTGTCTAATCTTCAAACCCTGTCATTGTTTAATTGATTTGTTCACTGGAAAAGAAACGCGGTGGTTGAATTGATTATGGAATGTGTCGGCGGTGGTTCTGAAGGTTGGCCACCACCATCTACTGCATTCTCTTGTACAATTTATGGAAAAGTTTTTATTTTTATCTTCAAAATTCGCATCCAATGTTTGTCTTGGAAATTAAGATGGTAGTGGTCGATATTTAAGTGCTTCCTGCAATAGATAAGAATTGGTGGATAAAAATTGAATCTTGAAATCCCTCGCTTATGTGTCTTTATCGTATTTTCCAAATTATTTAATTCCAAGAACAATCACAGGGCACACTCACCAACTTTACTTAAAGCGACTGTACAACTATAACCCAGCACCACCACAGCCCACTCGTTCACACACTGTACGGTGTACTTGTGTCCAAATACTCTGTTTATGTTCTACTCTTAACTCAGACGCTTAGAATAGGATATAAATAAGAAACAAAAGGTGCGAGTAGAGTGAGCTAAAAAGGTATCGACTTGAGAGGTATGGGCCTGTTGCTGATCTTTTATTCTCATCTTCTCTTTACGCAATCTCAGTCCAAGTATCTTGGCGAAAGCTCGTTGGTTTGGTCTATCCTAATTATCTTGGTCTATCACTTTGTTTACTTTCTGGGTTGTCCAGAGAATGTGTAGCTGCAGGACTTGAAGTTCGGAAGAGGTCTAGAAGCTTATTTTGAAAGGTGAAAATGCTAGATCTGAATTGCATTACTGTGAAGCATAGTTCATGTTTTTTTTTTAATTTATTTATCACGCCGTTCTTTTGATTTCTTTGTTTGTGGAATTATGGTTGGGATCTTTATTGGTCTGTACGGTATTGTTGGTTGTGCCTTGATTTGAAGCCTGAAGGCTTCATTGCCAGATCTCGGTGATTTGCTGGGATTTGTGAGAAAACAATGTATCATAATTCGAGTTTTGAAGTAAACCTGTGTGTGAAGCTTGTTTGACTCACTGTTTGTGTGCATTATTAATCATTTCATACAAATTTCAGGTGACATATTAATCTCTCGTCTCTAGCTGTCTGTGGGCTGACATGGGGAAGTCGGCGGGAAAATGGATCAAGACTGTTCTCTTCGGAAAGAAGCACACAAAAACTAATCTATCATCAAAAGTAAGAAATCGGCCCCTTCTTGCTTGGTTTCCCAATGTCTTTCCGGACTTTCGTTCTTGCCATTCAATTTCAAACCAAATCATTGCATTTTTCTGTTGATATTCTTTCTCCATGCGTCTGCATGAATATTTAAAAAGACTAAATTTTTTAATAATTTTGCGGTAATATGTTTCTGATTGAAAATTTTCAATTACGCATGAAGCACGCTGCATCTGCTAAAAGGACTCCCATCGAAGCCGTTGTGGAGGATCCATCAGCAAACTCTCCATTGATGTCAGATCCCATACAGTTCTCCGAGGGAGGCACAGATAGCTTCCAACTTGAGAAGGAATCGTCTCTATCTCCCAGCGATGCAAACACTTCACCACAACTCGAAAACCAAGGCGTGGATTTGCCACTTTACGTGCCTTCCATTCAAGTCACCAATGCTGAGATGCGTAGGCAGGAGCAAGCTGCAATTACTGCCCAAGCAGCATTCAGAGGCTACTTGGTAAATATAGTCTCTTCTTTGCTCTCTCCGTTTTGATGGTAATTATATACGGTATAATCTAGTCCTTTGAATTTATTTCAATCGTACGTTTATCTAAGATTTCACACGTAAATTGCTTGTATTACGGCGATAAAATTCACCAATTCTCTCTAGAACGTATATGCCAACTAGTCAGCATTTTGTTCTTAATATGTTAATCATTGGCTAGTCATTTCCTTCCAAGTTAATGCATTGTTATAAAGTCTTTATAAAAAAAATTTGTACGCAAGGCTCGCCGTGCTTTCCGTGCTCTCAAGGGAATCATAAGGCTTCAAGCTCTTATCCGCGGCCATCTTGTGAGGAGGCAGGCCATCGCCACTCTGCGGTGCATGCGTGCGATCGTTCAGCTTCAGGCATTGGCTCGTGGCCGAATGGTTAGAATTTCTGAAGGTCATATTGGAGCGCTCGAAAAACCCAAGCTTCAGGTAAACTTCAATTCAGTATTAATGATTACATTTGGGATTCTCATATGATCGTTATATTTATCTTTCGTCAGGATGCTAATCCAAGGGACGATGAGCTAAGTTCACTTCTTCGTTTCGAAAAATTGGCAACAAATGCCTTTGTTCGCAAGGTAAAAAGCCTGATGAATCTGTAGCCATTAATTTCCCGCTTCTCTGTAAGTAATGGTTAGCCTGACTATAAACTATGAATTTGTTTCTTCAGCTTCTAATAGCACTGCCCAATGCAATGCCACTCGCTCTTCAATATGAGATTTATGAACCAAACTCAGCTTTACAATGGCTTGAGCGTTGGTCATTGTCTCGTTTTTGGGAACCCTCAGTGAGAGCTAAAAAGAACGCAAAGGCGAGGCCTCAGAAAAAGCAGAGGGGCTCACAGATTGCTGAGGTGGAGCCCATCAAATCGAAAAGAACCATCAGAAAAGTTGCCACTAATGGGGACCAAACTGCGTCGACTTCCTATGAAGCAGATAAAATCAAGCGTAAACTGAGAACTGCTGCCAATGGTAATCAAACAGAGGTAACGCAAGATCAACAGCCACAGACTGAGCTCGAGAGAGTTAAGCGTAATCTGAGAAGAGTTTCAGCAGCGGCAGCGGCGGCGGCGTCTGAAAAGTCTGAGGCATTGCCTAAGAGTGTGGAAGTCGTTTCTGATCTGGAAATGGAAACTTCGAACGTCGCTGTAGTCGATGGGTTTGGTTCGCCTGAAACTCCTCTTGGGACAACGGCGACTGAGGCCATCAATCCATCTTATGAAACTCCTATCGACTTAGAAGAAAATGGCGTGAAGGAAGATGGGTGCAAGGAAGAAGAATCGAGCGGTAAGGACTATCAGAAAACCCGTAAGAGAAACTCTCTTCCAGCTAATAAGCAAGAGTACGCTGAAAGCATAGTGCAGAACGATTCTCCTGCCTTGCCTAGTTATATGGCTGCAACCAAATCCGCTAAGGCCAAGCTTCGTGGCCATGGATCTTCGATGTTCGCTGAGGATGGCGGTGATCAGGGCTATAATGTTCGTCGCCATTCGCTTCCTGCCTTGACCAGCGGAAAATTGAGCTCAATGTCGCCGAGAATAGGGAAATCGACGACACAAGCTAATGGGAAGAGAGGAAGCAGGGCTCATCGATCATCGACAACCTCAAGAGATGGTATGAAAATTCTACTTATTAACTCTTTTTTTTTATGCTCAAGCCTCCTACTCTCTCATTTTTCCTTTGCTTTATGATAAGTGGTTCGATTATACGATCTTTTCTTTCTTTGGCAGATGGAGTGATGCTTCAGCCTGGATGGAGAAGGTGAGAATACGGCGGAGACATCGAATGCTGTTTAGTGTTTGACTCGTTGGTTCTCTTACAAAGTCCTGTTTTATCATTTGGTCGTCGTAGTAATATTATTTGATTTCATGTTGTTTGCTTCTTGTCTAAACTGAGAGTGAGTGAGTAGTACCGATTAATGTATAGTCGCCATACATGAGAATAGCTTCCATGACTTAGTGTGCTTCATGGCTTAGTGTGCTTCCATTCCTTTATTAGACTCATTACGATGAAAACCAAGACTGGCTGCCCGTGCCTTGTGTTTTTTCGTAATTCTAATTTCGGTCGTTGAAGAAGCCAACAGAGATGAGATTAAGGTATTGTACAATCACATGTTTCTTGGTCTGAGATTCAGATTATGTTATGTCTGAATACAATATTAGCAGCAGACTGTGTCAAGCAATTGTTGTAGTAGACTGATGTTATGATTTCATTAATAAAACCACTGACCAAATCTCGGCTGCAAAAAATAAAAAGTCAGAAAGAACCAAAAAAAAAAAGATGCACACACAAGAAGAATAAACAAAGCACACTGGCGACTCATTCAAGGCCTATTAGCCGCCGCCGGTGATTGGAAAGGCCTGTACGGCGAGCCTTGATAGTGACGGTTAGGCATCGATGGGCTCCTCGTCGTCTGCTTCGTCGAGCCATTCTGTGACCTAACTCCGCCCCTCCCATTGAAACTCCCAGTCCCACCCAGTGTTGTTAAATTTCCGCCATGGCGCCGCCATGGCGGAATGGCGTGGCGGGATTTTGCAAATCCGCCATGCCCAAGGCCGCCTCTGGCGGATTCCCATGGCGGCGCTATGGCGGCCGCAATGACCATGGCGGAGTGGCGGCCGTGGCGGCCGCCACTTGAAGATGGCGTTTTTAGGGTTTCTTTTGGTGTTTTTAAGTCATTTTTGGTATTTTTTGGGCTTTTTAAACTGTTTTTGGGCTTTTAAACTGTTTTGGGCTTATAAATTAGTTATATTAGCCCAATTTTATAGAAGGTAATTAAAAAATAATAACCTAACAAAACCCTAATCACCTCCCACCGGCGGCCGCCCTTTCCACCGGCGGCCCTCCGGCGTCCCTCCTCCTCAGCGGCGCCCTCCGACCACCGGCGGCAGTCCCGGCGGCAACCCTCTTGCCGGTGAACCTCATACATCTGTGATGCGTTTATTTCCTTTTTATTTTCTTTCTTTAGTCTTACAGTATAAATTGCACCAGTCCATCTTCCAATTAAATTAGAAATTACATCAGTTCTTCTTCCAATTAAACTTCGATTCCACTATAGATATTTGAGTTTTTTCAAATGATTATACTGGGTCAAATAAAACATGAGATTAAACAGTTGATTTGTATTTGAGTTTTTATAATTTATTTGATTGACTTGTTTGTTTTGTACTTTTGGCTTTAATACTGGCAGTAATCTTGATCTTATTGAATAGTTATTGATAGTTCCGTATAGATATATTGAAATGAATTATAGTGTTTTGGGACTTTTTAGTTTATAAACATCAAATATAGTATATATTATGTCGGGATATATAAAATATATATGTATTTTTGGATCCGCCATGGCTTCCGCCATTTCCCGCCACGCCATCCGCCATAGGTACATGGCGGTTTTTTGGCTTTCCGCCATGACCCGCCATCCGCCATTGATAACACTGGTCCCACCACCACCACCACGGCGGGCGGCGTACAATGCCTGAAAGTACGAAGAAGAAGAAGCCATGTCCTTTAAATCGGGCAAAGGCTCCAAGGCCTCGACCACCTGGCTCATGGCGGGTCGAGCCTTTGCGTCTCGGCTGAGGCAGCGAGCAGCTAGCTGGACGGCCTCGTGGGCCCCCTTGATGGAGAAACGTCCCTCAAGCCGAGGGTCGACAAGGCGGTACAATCTCCTCTTCTCGGCTAAGTACGGGCGGGCCCACTCGACCAGGTTGTGTTCCCCGTTGGGTCGGGTCTTGTCCATGGACCTCCGACCCGTTAGGAGCTCGAGCAGCACCACTCCGAAGCTGTAGACGTCGCTCTTCGCCGTGAGGTGGCCTTTGGGAACGCACAAAGTTTTATGCCAACAAAATGTTAGGACAAGAAAAGATCAAAATTTCAGAAGTAACAGTCTATTCACTTCTCACCTGTCATTACATATTCGGGGGCGGCGTAGCCATACGTTCCCATCACTCGCGTGGATACGTGTGTCTTGTCTCCCTCGGGCCCATCTTTGGCGAGCCCAAAGTCAGAAAGCTTGGCATTGTAATCCTACGAAATTATACGTTCTTAAAGAGTATGTAAAGATAAGCATAAGGTGGCTAGAGTATATAGTGCAGCTGTTTATTGCAACGTACGGTGTCTAAAAGGATGTTAGACGTCTTAAAATCTCGATATATGACGGGTCGTTCAGCTTCTTCGTGAAGGAAGGCGAGTCCCTTTGCAGCGTTCAACGCAATCTTCATCCTCAGAGACCAAGGGAGTGGCATCGATCCTAGAAATTGGTGCAATTTCAAACAAAAATCAGTAACCATTTATTCCGAATTCAAAGATTTTGCATAAGCCCACACGCATCTTTGTAATAACTTTAACAGTTTTTATTGCATATTGTAAGAAACGGGCAATACGAAGGATACATACTCTTGAACAAGTGATTCTCCAGGCTTCCTCGAGGCATGAACTCATAGACAAGAAGCCTTTGGTCACCCTCTATGCAATACCCAATAAGTTTAACAAGGTGAGGATGGATAAGCTCGCCAAGGTAATCAATCTCGGCCTGCAATGGAAGAACAAAAACCATCGTTTCTTGAACTTCGAAAACAATTCAAATCTTAAAAAATCAATAGCAAAGATTATGATCTTACAAGCCACTCTTTATGACCCTGAAGCCCATCGTGATTCAGCGTCTTAACAGCAACGGTGAGCCCTGTACCAGGTTTGACTGGTGCGCTGCCATTTTCGTTGATCCACCCTTTGAAAACACAGCCAAAGCCACCTTCTCCTAGCAAGCTATCGGGCCTGAAATTCCTCGTGGCAAGTTTTAGTTCGCTGTAAGTGAACTTTCGAAGCTGAGAAGCAATTTTCAACTCCTCGTCTGCTTTGGGAGTCGAGGGTATACTTTCGGGGTTGCTTGTTGTTGAAGAAGTTACGACAGGTGCAACTGGTTGGTCGTTGCTGCCATCGTTAGTCGATTTGCTTTCAGCTGGTAAAAGTCAGCAAAACACATTATCGAATCGATCATATAGCTTGAGCAGAACAAGAATGCTATGTAATAAGATTCCATGTCCAAACCAAAGAAAGGATAGAGATACTTCATGCCAATGCAATTTAAGGGATGGAATCTCAAGCAACATCTAGAAAGAATTCTTTCCAAGAACGAGCCAAATTCGCTCCTCGCAAGGAAAATATCCATGCTCAAGCATACACACTTCAGTTACAATAAAACACCTACTTTTAAGGTTTGACTGAGCATTAAAACATGAACTTGTACTTCCAAAGGTTTACCCAGAACAGGAATTTGTTCTTTCCTCAATCATTGTCATTCAAAATTGTCACTTAAAATATTTCATCTGCTATAGCTTCAACTTCAAACTGCCATTTGGTAAGAAATGAAAACTGCCCAGAATGTTTTTACCAACCCGTAAGAAAACATCACCCTAAAAGCATCAAATCATCGTCGAAAACAGTCAACTTGGAATCTCAGAACAGAAGTTAAACTGCTTACCATACTGTGAGCTCGAGCTAGAACCACTAGCAGAGCTATCAACTTTAGATCTTGCAGACAAGCAGCTTCCGAAAAATCTGAACTTAATCCAACATCGACTCTCACCGCTAGTATTTTCACCACCATCGTCACTGAATATCTTTCTCCTAGCCTTTGATTTTGAATGGTCTACATCCATTGTGCCCCCACTCTTACTCTGACTACTTACACTCATCTTCCTCCACACCCTTTTTTCACTAAAGCCCAATAAATCAGATAATGAAACGCCAGATGCAAACAACATTAACTCCTTTATTTTAAAACCTGCCGTTATCCCAATGTTTTTATTTATCCAAACACTTCCTTTTGTTTCGTTTTGTGGGTTGGACTGAGAGAAGGCGTTCGTTTTTCCCTAATAGCTCAAAGATACCAAACTAACCAGAAAAGACAAATGTAGAAAAATAGAAAAGACTGCAAAGATAAGGTTGAAGCTTCAGTAATAAACAAATCAAGACACACTAAGAACAAGCAAAGCCCAGGTGACAAAACTTGCGTGGTAGTTCAAAGATCCAATCTTTCACATGCTAATTTCGCACCCCATGACAAAAATCTCGAGCTTACTCATAACAATGAATCCCTCAAAAACGTTAGTTAGATAAGTAGCAACATTGTGGCTCCATTAACACATCCCTCCTCCCATTTGACTATAACTTACACATTCAAAATAGGAACAGTAGTAAATCACGCTACTAAAGAATCTGTTTTTTATTCACCTCTTTTTCGAAAAAGAGACAGTGGGACAAGAGCTGTTTTCGAGGCCAAAAACAAAGGTACAAAAGTTACTGTGTGCGTTTGTGTTGTGTGATGATGGGAGAGAGAGAGAGTGAGAAGAAAGAGAAATGTGCGCTTGTGCGTGAAAAGCAGTGAGAAAACTCGAGCGAAGATAATGAAAAAACGATAACGTTTGAAAAATAAAAACAACGAAGACGAATGATGATTGGGTGCAAAGTGGGGCCCACTGATCAAGTCCTCATTTTGATTGGTCAGTGGCACTGTTTTAATCTTCACACGACATGTGAAGTTTAGAGCAGATATCTTTTCCTTTTCCTGGGATTTTCTGCAAATGTAATGTTGTCTGCAGCCTCGTATAGGACGTATAATCTTTCTTGATTTAATATGAGATATTGCTTCGATTTGCTTTTATTTCTCTTTTCCTTGATTTAGATTAAATTCAAAAATATGTGCAAGAAAGAGGTAACAAATGATTTCTTCTAGTAGTGACTAGTGAGAGAGCTAAGCTAAGGTTATCACAAACATTTGCTATTTTTGTTGGTATGGCTATGGTTATGGTTATGGTTATGGTAGTTTCCATTCTACATTCTTTAGGACAGAAGCAATTCAAAATTAATTGAGAAAATGTTGGTAATTTTATGGGCCCAATAGAATGCAGCCCATTAATACCCAATAAATTATTGCAAACGTTAGACAAGACATTAAATATATAATACATTACCATTGGCAAAATTATTTCTTTCGGAAAAAAAATCGACTATGATAGCCGAATATCCTATATATAAATGCAAAATAAAACATTTCGTGAATTAACAAAGAATGGGTGGTCAATTAGCTGTCCTAACCATAACCAACAATGTAATGTAACAAACCGACATGATTAATTATTAAATATTATCTGTACTTTTATATAATTGGTGAAGTGTAAAATATGCCTAAGAGGGGGGGTGAATTAGGCTTTAAAAAATTATGGCTTTTTCTCCTTTGAAAACTACTTTTCTTTAAGGAGATAATGCAGAGTACGTTATTCCCTAGAAAGCAGTAAGACTGTCTATGTTATCTCCCTAACCCTGTTTACAGAATATCACGTTAATCTCAGAATCCTTTAATCGATATCACCTAGATATTTTCCAACGTTCCGGGTTTGTCTCACAGAAAAAGTAAAAGGCAGAAAGTAAAGTGAGACGAGATTTTTATACAGGTTATATCCCCAACTGGGGTTTAATCCTGTCCTTGGGGTGTGATCTCCCCAAGAGTTCCAATCAATCACTAGGTAATACCGGTTACACTATGATTGACCCGTTCACAAACAAAGCACTATGGATACTAGACCTCGTTCTAGGCTGACGCACGCCAAGTTTCAATCCACGTCGTTTACCCAGGAAACCTATTCCCCGACTGGATACAGCTTGCTACCGAAGGGCCATCGAATCCACAAAATTCGTCCCTTCACGTGCGTAAGACTCCACTCGTGCTCCTTTGTGCGCTCACACGTCCGAAGACAAAGGTTTAGGGTTTGGAGTTTCTAGGGATCGCTCAAAAGAGTACAGATTCGCAAATTAAGCTCAACCACAAACTACGAATGAATCGCAAATTAACGCTCAATCACTCAAAGGTATTCGACAGCTTGTGTGTTCGTTGTTGTACTCTTCGCGTGAAGTGTTCTCTTCTATATAGAACCACGAATAGCTTCTACACTTCACAAGGAAAGTTAAGCACGGAATATGCAAGATAGAGCTCACTAATCACGTGCATTAACTCAAACAATCATGCCAAGAATAAACCAATTAAGCTCAACGGTCATGCATGATCACTTACCATAAATACTACTGACTTTCTTTCATTCCAGGGTAATCTCATCCGTTAGTCAGCACATTCCATATATAGAATCAATCAGTACATTTCACACATAATCAGAATATCTTTTCCATATATAGCTTAATCATATCCGGGCGATCACAGTGATATACTTTCCTAAAATATCCCAATCTCGTGTACAGCTCATATATCACTTAACACAATATATCTTCCATATATAACTCAATCAAATTAGCATGATCTCATACGATATTCTTTCCTTATATAACTCAATCATGCGTACAATCCACATACCACTTATCGGAACATATTTTCCATATATAGCACGCAGTGATATTCCATTCAATCGAGAACATTCAAACCAGGTGATCACATCAATATTCCAGTTAAGCATAAAATCACTCAAATTCGATTTTCTTAACATTTAAAACATATTCAAGCACTTAATCGAATATTTTCACATACTTAAACATCACATATCATGCATATCGAGTTTTCTAATTTGTACCCCCCAATTTACATAATTACTTGGAATAATCAAAACTCTCATAACTATTTGGACCAAAAAGGTCTACAATCTCCCCCTTTTTGATGATGGCAAGTAATTAATGCCTAGCTTAAGCATGTGAGTACACTCGATATGAAGCTATTTACGCACGTAGCATGTTTAAGTATCAAAGCATGTGACATATGATCAGAGCAAATAAATTTATCAAATTTCATAGCATGCTCCCCCTGTCTAATTGCTAGTATTCTCATGTAAAGCACAGAAGCAGAAGTTTAGCAATTACCAGATCATATCACATGGAATGTCACAAGTTACCACGGAATGTCGCAAGCTATCATGGAATGTCTCTAGTTATCACATCATATCAGTTTGCTCCCCCTGCCTATGTGCGGAATTCCTCAATCCTTAACAAATCATCAACTAAAGCACAAAGGATTAAGACACAAGCATATAAAAGTAAGCAATCCGATTATATTATATCATTCCAAAAATAGCAAAATAAGGCATTAATTGCCTAGACTTCTCCCCCTTCAGCATCAAAAAGGAGGGACTAACACCACCAACTTACCTAAACCTGCAAACCACTTCGACCCTCATACCCAAAAACCAGCGAAAAAAGCAAACTAGAACTAATCCTATCAGAGCTAGGGAATTGCTACGGAACAAGATCTAAGGGCTGGAATCGCTATCGGATGAGGCAGTTGAGGATTCAGCGATATTAAGAGCCGCAGAGATCTCCTTTAGATACTTGTTGACCTTTTTGAAGTTCCGTGAGATCTTTCTGAACTTTCTGCGGTTCTCATCCTTAAGCCCCTTGACGCTTCTTTTCAGCTCAGCTATCGTTCCCTGCTCGTCATCGCTGTCATCTTCTTTCTTCTTCTTGTTCGGAGTCTTGGAAGGAGTTTTCAAATCCCTTGTTTTGAACCAGCCTTTGCGAGCCTCATAGCGTATACCAACACGCTTCAGGGTGACCAGATCCACAGCATGCTTAGAGCTGTCTTCCCAAGCCTTGGGCAGAGAGATTCCCTCGGCCTCAAACAGATGTGTCAGTATCATACCATAGGGAAGTTCCTTATCTGGGCTCTGGCTGGCATAGACCATGTACTTGAGAACGAAATATCCTAAGTTCAGTGGCCTATTTTGGGACACCATGTAGAGAGTCAGCATGCTCATGTTGTTCATCGTGGTGGAATGGCCTCCACTTCCAACTCGGGCGCTCCATAGCGTAAAATGCAGGACCTTGTAGAGAAAGAACAGATCTATGGGAAGTTGATTCAAAGCTTCTCCTTCAGAGAACTTTGGCTTATAGGGGGAATTCCAGAGGGCTTTTGCACAGTCTCGCATGGATACTTCAGAGGTGCACCAGTGGACAAAGTCAAAATAGCGGAGCCCTTCATTCTCAACACCCAGCATCTCATTCACTTTAGCGCTGTTCCATTCAAGGGTCTTGCCAAGCACATAAGACTTGACTGTGATCTCCATTTCGCCTTCAACGAACGTGAGATTAGCATAGAAGAGTTTCACGGCTTCCACATACAAGGGCCCGTCTATCCTCAGGAAATTTTCCCAGCCATATTCCGTCAGCCATGTTACGACTTGACTGTCAGCCAACTCATCAAACTTAACGCACCTTCCTCGTGCAACGCGACGCTTCTGAAGCTTTCCGTGAAGTTCCTTGGTACTAGCAGTCAGGAATTTGATCTCGTCAGTGATCTCCTCCGGATTTTCAGGATTGAACAGGGCCTTCTTAGAGTGATCCAGTGGGGGAGTTTCGTCTCGAGGAGACTCGATCTGAGCAGAGGCAGATTTTTCTGGAGAGGATGATTTTTCAGGTGGAGCAGAAACTTCAGGAGAACTGGGTTTCTCAGGGGAAGTAGATGCGGGCTGATCATGGGAAGAGGCAGGAGAAGGTGTGGGAGATTTGATGACCTTGGCTTTCTTCTTCGGTTTTGTCGGAGATTTCTTAGTTTTAGGGCTGCTAGCCGATTTGGAGCGAGTGGCTTTTGGAGAGTGTGGGGATTGGGGTAAGGAACTTTTTCTCTTTTTGTCAGTCGAAGAACCGGCGCCTTTTGTTTTCACTATGGTTGAGATCGGAGAATTGAAGGATGAAATTTTGAAGTGAAGAACTTAGGGTTTGAATGGATGGAGAAACAAGGTTGAAACTGTTTATAAAGAGCCGAGTCTGCTTTGGATAAGGATGGAAGGAAGTTATAGAGGGATGTGATCTTGATAAGACGTGTGTCAGATAAGGAAGAGATTTCAAAAATTTGAATTTAAAAGGAAACTTAGTGAAGAAGGAAACTGCCCGTTATGGAATTTGCTAAGGATAAAAGGATATCTCGCGGAGATTAAGGAAGGAAATTAAGATGAAGGATTAAAGAGAATATTGGCTGAAAATAGATTTTGTCATAAATGTCGAAGGAGGTCTAAAAATAATCTCTTCATGAATGGAAAGGATTTGAATAAATAATGAAGATAGAATCAGGAATAAAATCGCATAGATTCTAAAGGATAAGATCAAGGAAATACTAAAGGCTAACACATCTAGTCACCTTTCCTATTTGAGCTCAATAATTCCTAATCGGTCACGGATATCACAGAATCTACTCTCAATAAGGGGTTTCGTGAAGATATCAGCCAACTGATCATTGGTTCCTACGAAGTTCACGCTGATATTCCCTTTCTGAACATGATCTCGAATAAAATGATGTTTCACCTCTATATGCTTAGTTCGAGAGTGGTGTACGGGATTCTTAGTGATACTAATGGCACTAGTACTATCACAGAAAATAGGAATTTGGTCGTACCTTAAGCCGTAATCACTCAAGGTCTGTTTCATCCAAAGGATTTGCTGAGAACAGCTTCCTAAGGCCATATATTCGGCTTCGGTTGTGGATAGGGCTACGGCATTTTGTTTCCGACTAGACCAAGTTACAAGGGAATTCCCTAGTATTTGGCAGGTTCCACTAGTGCTTTTCCTATCTTCCCTAGAACCGGCGTAATCCGCATCCGAGTATCCCATTAATGGGAATTCCTTGGAATTTGGATACCATATACCATGATTGATTGTTCCCTTCAAATATCTAAGTATTCGCTTGACTGCCGTCAAGTGAGATTCCCTAGGACTCGATTGATATCTAGAACATAGACCAGTAGCAAACATGATATCGGGTCTGCTTGCCGTAAGGTATAGCAAACTTCCGATCATACCTCTATATTTAGTTTGGTCAAAGGGCGTACCTTGTTCATCACTATCGATTTTATCGGTCTGGTGCATAGGAGTGGGAAGTACCTTGGAATCAGCCATTCCGAATTTTTCAAGTAGTTCCTTCGTGTACTTTGTTTGAGATATGAATGTTCCCGTATCCAATTGCTTGATTTGCAATCCAAGGAAGTACGTGAGTTCTCCCATTAGGCTCATCTCAAATTCCTGTTGCATAGACTTCTTCTTGGGAATAACCTTTGGCGACTAACCTGGCCTTATTTCGTGTTACATTACCATTTTCATCCAGTTTGTTGCGAAACACCCACTTCGTGCCTATTATAGACTTATCGCTCGGTCTTTCCACAAGAGTCCACACCTGGCTCTTTTCGAATTGTGCCAGCTCTTCTTCCATGGCAATTACCCACGATTCATCGTCAAGCGCTTCATTCACTGTCTTGGGTTCCATGGTTGACAACAGCACGTCATGTGATTCCTCAGCAGTATCGTTTCGTGCAGTTGCTCTCGTTTTGATCCCTGAAGTGATATTCCCTATGACCTGTTCAGTGGGATGGCTGGAAGCATGTTTGAATTTTCTGCGTTGTTGCTCGTCTGAAGCTTCAGGTTCCTCTGACATATCATCTAGTTCCAATGGAATTGCGTTCACTTCTTTGTCAGTAACCTGTATATCTGCAGGAGACACAACTATACCTTCCTCAGTAGTATCTGCGTTAGGAAATTCATCAAACGTAACATGCACAGATTCTTGAACAGTCTTCTTCCTATTATTAAACACTCTAAAAGCTTTGGAATGAAGGCTGTAACCTAGGAATATCCCTTCATCTACCTTGGAATCGAATTTCCCTCTTTTATCCCTATCATTCAAAATGAAACAATTGCAACCAAATACATGGAAATATCCTATGTTAGGGGTTTTATCATTCCAAAGTTCATAGGGAGTTCTCTTAATAATCGGTCTAAGGAAAATCCTATTCGAGACATAACATGCCGTACTAACAGCTTCGGCCCAAAAATGTTTTGGAGTATTATATTCGCTCAACATAGTCCTAGCCATTTCTTGTAATACTCTATTTTTCCTCTCGACCACTCCGTTCTGTTGGGGCGTAATAGGGGCTGAAAAATTATGACTATAACCATTCTCATCACAAAAAGATGCAAAGGATTTGCTATCAAATTCTAGACCGTTATCACTCCTAATCTTACGGACTTTCATTTCTTTCTCATTTTCTAGCTTCTTAATCAGTGGTGCAAGATTATCTAAAGCCTCACTTTTGTGCGCAAGAAATAAGACCCATGTGTACCTAGTATAGTCGTCTACGATCACAAAGGCATATCGTTTACCTTTCAATGACATAACCTGTACCGGACCAAAAAGGTCAAGATGCAGCAGTTCCAGTGGTCTGGACGTAGAGATCACATTCTTAGGCTTAAAGGACGTCTTGGTCTGTTTCCCCATTTGGCACGCTTTACAGATTCTGTCCTTGGTGGCTTTCATATCTGGAATACCTCTCACCAACTCATTGCATGATATGTGAGACACTAGTTCCATGTTAGCATGTCCTAGACGTCTATGCCATAACCATGTGATATCCTGCGTAACTGCTAGACACTTGACGTTTTGGTTAGCAATATCGTCAAGAGTGATGCAGTAAATATTACCATGCCTAGATGCACTAAACACAACCTCATCATTCTTTTTAACAAGGCATTTATCTTTGGCGAAAATTACGGTATGTCCATCATCACATAATTGGCTAATACTTATTAAATTATGTTCTAAGTTTCTAACGAACCGTACGTTATCTATGGTGATATTTAAATTGTTACCAACAGTACCAACTCCCACGATTTTGGCTTTTGCGTCGTTGGCGTACGAAACGTATCCTCCATCTACCGCCTTCAACGACACAAAATTGCCTATATCACCTGTCATGTGGCGGGAGCACCCGCTGTCGAGGTACCACTTACTTTTCTTACTGGAATTCTTCCTTCGTACCTGTAGCAAGAATTACTTTTCTGAGGTACCCAATTTCTGTTGGGTCCTAACATGTTAGCGGGAAAATAACTTCTGTTAACATACGAGATATCATTCTGCACAGTAGGTGATCTCCTGTTACAATCAGATACGACAGTGGCATTTACAGGTAACTTCTTAGGTCTCCAGACATACTTAGCTTTATCAAATTTCTTTAAGGGACAATTGTATGCATAGTGACCCTTTCTACCACAACAGAAACATTTAAATTTAGACACAGAGGATTTAGCAGGCTTTACTTCGGTGGAATAACCTAGGCCTATCTTATCAATATTGCTAGAAATGTTTAACATCATGTCTAGGTTCTGTCTACCCTCAAGAAGGCTATAAACCTTCTGTTTTTCCCTTTCTAAGGAATTTCTGAGTTCTACAATATCTCTGGATAAGTCACTGTTTTTCTTCTCTATTTTCTCACAGTCACAGGGAATTCCCTCTTTCTTAGCAGTAACTAACTCTTCTTTCAAACGTGAGATTTCTAGAACAGCCTCATGTTTTTCCTTAGCTAGTTCATCTCGCTGCCTTATCAATTCCTTATTCAAGGAATCTAGTGACTTAATCTTTCTCTCCGTTTTTTGAAGTAACCTACACAGATCTTCCTTACTTTCTTCTATATCAGAAACAGATGAGTCACTTTCATAACCATATAAATGTTTAGGATATGAATTTTCTCAATGGAGGAAGAACAAGATACCTGATCCTCGTCAGTCATGTAAGCGTGATCCTCGTCCTCACTTTGTTCCAGTTCAGAGTCATTTGATTCCGTCACCATAGCCTTCTGCTTCCTTGGATTCTCATTGCTAGTTGCGGGGCATTCATGTGCATAGTGGCCTGGTTTGTTGCATCGGAAACACTTCTGAACTTTCTTCCCAGACGCGGATATTCCCTTGTTCTTGTTCTGGAATTTGTTGAAGTTTCCTTTGAATTTCTTTTTCTGCTGGAACCTTTCAATTCTTTTTGTAAGCATGGCCAGATCGTTCATTAGGTCCTTTTCTTCGTCGTCAGAATCAGATTCTTCTTGGTTGGATTTGAATGCAATGGACTTCTGGTTTTTATTCTGAGACTTCTCATTCATTGATGTTTGAATCATCTCATAGGATATAAGAGATCCAATCAGCTCGGAGATG
This sequence comes from Craterostigma plantagineum, assembly GCA_027422505.1. Classification (NCBI taxonomy): domain Eukaryota; kingdom Viridiplantae; phylum Streptophyta; class Magnoliopsida; order Lamiales; family Linderniaceae; genus Craterostigma; species Craterostigma plantagineum. Next base: position 2,945,374 of record JAPQWV010000072.1, on the reverse strand, counting down.
CTAAGTACTTCTAGATCCTTTGCTTCGTAGATGGCAGTAACCTTGGCATTCCATTCTCGTGGCAGTGATCTCAGTATCTTTCTTACTTGTTCACTGTCGGGAACTTTCTTGTCGAGAGAGAACATCTGGTTGATGATTCCCATGAATCTGGCGTACATCTGGCTTATATTTTCGTCAGATTCCATTGAGAACAGTTCATACTGGTGAGTGAGTAGAGCCAGTCTTTCTTGCACGACTCGTTGGGTTCCTTCATGAGTGACTTGGAGCATATCCCACATGGCCTTCGCTGATGAGCAAGAACTCACCCGAATGTATTCTTCACGTGTGAGTGCGCATGCGAGCATGTTTTTCGCCTTTGCGTTTCGCGTGATTCCCCTTTTGTCATCAGCAGTGTAATCTTTTGTGTCCTTTGGAGTTCCATCGGATTTCGCAGCTGTGTACGGTCCGTCGATGATTGTCTCCCAAAGCTCGTAGTCGACAGCGATCAAAAATTCGATCATACGATTTTTCCATACCGCGTAGTTCGTACCGTCGAAGAGAGGAGGCCTGGAGTGGGATTGACCCTCTGCAAAAATATCACTCGAAAAAGCCATTAGATCTTAACTCAGGCGTGTTAGGCCTTTCGTTGAGTAACCCGCTCTGATACCAAATGAAGTGTAAAATATGCCTAAGAGGGGGGGTGAATTAGGCTTTAAAAAATTATGGCTTTTTCTCCTTTGAAAACTACTTTTCTTTAAGGAGATAATGCAGAGTACGTTATTCCCTAGAAAGCAGTAAGACTGTCTATGTTATCTCCCTAACCCTGTTTACAGAATATCACGTTAATCTCAGAATCCTTTAATCGATATCACCTAGATATTTTCCAACGTTCCGGGTTTGTCTCACAGAAAAAGTAAAAGGCAGAAAGTAAAGTGAGACGAGATTTTTATACAGGTTATATCCCCAACTGGGGTTTAATCCTGTCCTTGGGGTGTGATCTCCCCAAGAGTTCCAATCAATCACTAGGTAATACCGGTTACACTATGATTGACCCGTTCACAAACAAAGCACTATGGATACTAGACCTCGTTCTAGGCTGACGCACGCCAAGTTTCGATCCACGTCGTTTACCCAGGAAACCTATTCCCCGACTGGATACAGCTTGCTACCGAAGGGCCACCGAATCCACAAAATTCGTCCCTTCACGTGCGTAAGACTCCACTCGTGCTCCTTTGTGCGCTCACACGTCCGAAGACAAAGGTTTAGGGTTTGGAGTTTCTAGGGATCGCTCAAAAGAGTACAGATTCGCAAATTAAGCTCAACCACAAACTACGAATGAATCGCAAATTAACGCTCAATCACTCAAAGGTATTCGACAGCTTGTGTGTTCGTTGTTGTACTCTTCGCGTGAAGTGTTCTCTTCTATATAGAACCACGAATAGCTTCTACACTTCACAAGGAAAGTTAAGCACAGAATATGCAAGATAGAGCTCACTAATCACGTGCATTAACTCAAACAATCATGCCAAGAATAAACCAATTAAGCTCAACGGTCATGCATGATCACTTACCATAAATACTACTGACTTTCTTTCATTCCAGGGTAATCTCATCCGTCAGTCAGCACATTCCATATATAGAATCAATCAGTACATTTCACACATAATCAGAATATCTTTTCCATATATAGCTTAATCATATCCGGGCGATCACAGTGATATACTTTCCTAAAATATCCCAATCTCGTGTACAGCTCATATATCACTTAACACAATATATCTTCCATATATAACTCAATCAAATTAGCATGATCTCATACGATATTCTTTCCTTATATAACTCAATCATGCGTACAATCCACATACCACTTATCGGAACATATTTTCCATATATAGCACGCAGTGATATTCCATTCAATCGAGAACGTTCAAACCAGGTGATCACGTCAATATTCCAGTTAAGCATAAAATCACTCAAATTCGATTTTCTTAACATTTAAAACATATTCAAGCGCTTAATCGAATATTTTCACATACTTAAACATCACATATCATGCATATCGAGTTTTCTAATTTGTACCCCCCAATTTACATAATTACTTGGAATAATCAAAACTCTCATAACTATTTGGACCAAAAAGGTCTACAATTGGTGTGGGCTAAAACCGCCACATTTAGTCTGTCAAGTTATTTTCAATTTAATCCATCTATTTATTTACTCTAATAATTTTCGTATCACTTCTAATTTTTTTATTTATTGTATTTATGTCCCTACAAATTATTTTCTTTTTAAATATTTAAAAAATTATATTTCATCTTAAATACTAAAAATTATACTATTAGATTTAATTATATTTTAAGCACATGTACTAGTGTAAGCAATAATAGTTGTGTAGGCCGTTTCGGATTAAGACTATTTAAATCAGAAAGCAATGTCGCTATCTCTCCCCTGATAAGATGTTAAATCAACGGAATGATATGTATGTAATGTAAGCAATGTAAGAATTTGCGTTTGCTTAAGCATAAGAGATGATCATAGTTAAGGAATCAAAGTTGAATTATGAATCTGCAATAAATGTCCTAATTATTACAGTACATCACTAAGCACGCAATCATTAATATACCCCTAACAGTTCCAACATTGTTAAGCACAGAAAAAAGACAATCGAGGTTACTTTATAGTATTACTATAATAGTACCAAGAATTTAATAAACAATTAAACTAAGCTCCTAATTATGTCAGCCTCGGGGCTATTAGAATCAATAGTGTATAATAGCTGCGAAAGCCTTTGGCTGAGATCGTCGACCTCTTTGTGCAAATCTTTTATGTAGTTGCAAGTCTCTTGAAGCACCTCATTTGCCGATTTCTGCAAAATTACTTTAGTTGTCAGTGCAACATTTCATATTTTAATCGTTTATCAAAAATATATTCAGAATTTTTACATAACATATAAGTAAATATACCTTGTTTGGACGCCTGGTGTTACGAATTTCTGGGAGTAGTTGGTGCAATTTGGAGATAAGATCAATAATTTGATCGTCACTTATTCTTGAAGTTCCACTCGATTGTCTTGACCTTCTTGCAGACATTTTTTTTTCCTTAAAAATGCATATAATTTCACAAGGTTACTAAAATAAAACGTTAATGATCTAACTAATTTATGTAATGTGATATTTTAGTTAGTATAAGAAAGCAGGGGGAAAGGTAGTTTTGAATGTTGATACAGCGAAAAAAAAAGGAAGACGGAGAAGAAGACTTGGGTTGGTAGCTGTATATAACTAAATATGCTGGGCATGTTAAATAAGTATATAATTAATAATAGTGGTGATCGAAAATCAAAAGAGGAAAACGAAATGTCGAGAGAAAGTCACAAAGTATCAAGGACCACAATAAACATTTAAATAATCTACACTATTATATAATTGGCGTGGTCTGCCAAGTTATTTTCAATTTAGTCCATCTATTTATTTTTTAATTACCCTAATAATTTTCGTATAACTTCTAGTTTATTTTATTTATTGTACTTATGTCCTTACAAATTAATTTTTTTTATATATTTAAAAATTGTACGTCATCTTAAATACTAAATGTTATAAATGTCAAAATTAAAAATAATAATTATATTTTAATGACACGCATAGATTGTGCGAGAAAGTATTAATATTAGAAATATTACTATTAGTCTTATTAAATGCGTGTCCATTAAATTTTACATACACTTCAATCCTGGTTTTGACATACTTCCTCCATTCCACTTATTTCTTTTCATTTTTCTATTTCGAGCGTCCCACATAATTCTTCCTATTTCTATTTTTGGTAAAAACTTATCCCAATAATTAAACTAATTACACCATTTATGTTTTAAAAAGGCTTCTTAATTTGCGTGCCACTAATTAGTTTTCTCTCTCAATTTCTTAAATGTGTATTATAATATTAAAAGAAATGTGATTTCTTAATCTACGTTCCCACTAATTTTTTGAAAGTATTAGGACTATTAACTTATATAATTTGAGGTAGAATGTGGTCGGGTTAATTATCTCAAGTTGGCGTTAAATATTATATTTTTTCTAGTGTGACTTTGATTGTACTTAGAGATTGGGGCCCAGCCCATCATGTGCATGTCTCAATATACAAAGATCTATGGCGACTTTTGCTTATTGATCGAAAATACTCAGCGCCACTTGACAGTTGCTACTTTCAAATAATTATATTACCCAAATAATTTTAGAAAATTGCAACGGGGGCTACAAGTGTGGTGGTTGATGGCGTCGACATTGGTATTATTTGTGGAAGATTCGTGTAAGAGGAAGATGATTAGAGAAAGAAACCGAAATTGGCCTCTTAGTGGGCTGAATATTTATTGGGCTATATTTTAAAAATATTAAATAACAAGGCCCATTCCAATTAAATTTCAAAATCCATTAATATTCGAAATTTTGATTATTCGAGTCAACTTTAAATTAAAGAAACGAATTAAATCTTATTAATAATGTTAATTTTAATATAAATTATTCTTTTATTATTTAAAAAATAATATTTATTTACAGTTATTTCTCTCCATAGTATTTAACTTCTATTTAATATTTCATGATAAATATTCATAAATAATATTACCAATAATCTTATGTCAAAAAGATTAAGTAATCTAATCATGATTTTAGTGCAATTTAAATTTGTAGTAAGAAGACGCGTGTTTAAATTTTTTCATTATGGATAATAATTGAATTTTAATTTTATTGAACCAAAATATGTTCAGTTACATTATACATATTATTTCATATATAAAACACACATTTTATGAAAACGTTATTTTGCAAGCATTCTTCGACTCTTTTAATTAATAATTTATGGTTATGTAACTATTGTAATGTGCTATTTCTTCTTATGTATGTAATATATGTTGTGAAAAACGTATATAAGACACGTTGAGATTTACAAAGAGCTCGTTGTTTTTACTATTTTGTTTACAAAGTTATAACTTATAATATTATTATAGATTATAATATAGAATTAATTTGCATCTATATAATAAGCATCTATGCAAAACGTATATAAGACATTTTGAAGATTTGACCACGGACTAGACACTGCATATAATTGTTTTTTAAATTTATTCTTCGATTCCTAAGTTACAATGTCTCATTTTGTCATTGATAACAATATGTAATAAATATGTCGAAAATTGACGGAAAAATATTTTAGCGATTACACGAAGAACTAGACGTTTGTTATGATTTCAACGTATACTTTGATCTTAATTTATTGTTTCTTCATTAATTACAATATGCAATTTTCAGGTATGTAATAAACATATTCTGTAGAACGTATATAAGAAATCTTTACGATTTACCACGGACCTAATCTTCGTATTATTTTGTTCATTTTCGACCCCGCAAGTTACAACTTCTGTTTCCGTCGCTGAACACAAATAAAATACAAATCTTATATATAATGAAATGTAGGTTTCTTCTGATGTCGACACGTGCCCCCTTAAATTATTATAAAACATATATTATAACATTATTACAAAACCACCCACAATTGAAAATTATAAATACCTGAGTGTCGTACGCCTCTTTCTACCAGTTCTTAGAGCAGTTTTTTTTTTTTTCAGAAACCATCATAAAGCGAATCATCTTCAATGGAGGTTCCTGAGGACAATGAAGCAGTGATCATTGAAGAAGAAGCTGCGGAAGTTGTCGTTGTAGAAGTTGCTGAGCCAAACCATGTTGTGATTGCATTTGAAGATCCAATGGCTGAGCTGATTAAATTTCTCTCGACGGCAACTGTTTTAGTTCGAAACCTTCTCCATATGATTCGATTACCGCAAGAGATAAGAGGCAACCATGAGTTTCATCCAAGCGGCAAGCAACATCTACCATGCTATATGCAAAGCCTGGCAGTTCTAGAGCGCTCTCCAGGTTTTTGAATTAATTTGCATCTATATAATAAACATCTATGCAAAACGTATATAAGACATTTTGAAGATTTGACCACGGACTAGACACTGCATATAATTGTTTTTTAAATTTATTCTTCGATTCCTAAGTTACAAGGTCTCATTTTGTCATTGATAACAATATGTAATAAATATGTTGAAAATTGACGGAAAAATATTTTAGCGATTACACGAAGAACTAGACGTTTGTTATGATTTCAACGTATACTTTGATCTAAATTTATTGTTTCTTCATTAATTACAATATGCAATTTTCAGGTATGTAATAATATTCTGTAGAACGTATATAAGAAATCTTTACGATTTACCACGGACCTAATCTTCGTATTATTTTGTTCATTTTCGACCCTGCAAGTTACAACTTCTGTTTCCGTCACTGAACACAAATAAAATACAAATCTTATATATAATGAAATGTAGGTTTCTTCTGATGTCGCCACGTGCCCCCTTAAATTATTATAAAACATATATTATAACATTATTACAAAATCACCCACAATTGAAAATTATAAATACCTGAGTGTCGTACGCCTCTTTCTACCAGTTCTTAGAGTAGTTTTTTTTTCCGAAACCATCATAAAGTGAATCATCTTCAATGGAGGTTCCTGAGGACAATGAAGCAGTGATCATTGAAGAAGAAGCTGCGGAAGTGGTCGTTGTAGAAGTTGCTGAGCCAAACCATGTTGTGATTGCATTTGAAGATCCACTGGTTGAGCTGATTAAATTTCTCTCGACGGCAACTGTTTTAGTTCGAAACCTTCTCCATATGATTCGATTACCTCAAGAGATAAGAGGCAACCAGGAGTTTCATCCAAGCGGCAAGCAACATCTACCAGGCTATATGCAAAGCCTGGCAGTTCTAGAGCGCTCTCCAGGTTTTTGAATTAATTTGCATCTATGTAATAAACATATATGCAAAACGTATATAAGACATTTTGAAGATTTGACCACGGACTAGACAATGCTTATTATTGTTTTTTAAATTTATTTCGATTCCTAAGTTACAATGTATCATTTTGTCATTGATAACAATATGTAATAAATATGTTAAAAATTAACGGAAAAATATTTTAGCGATTACACGAAGAACTAGACGTTTCTTATGATTTCAACGTATACTTTGATCTTAATTTATTGTTTCTTCATTAGTTACAATATGCAATTTTCAGGTATATAATAAACGTATTCTGTAAAACGTATATAAGAAATCTTTACGATTTACCACGAACCTAATCTTTCGTATTATTTTGTTCATTTTCGACCCCGCAAGTTACAACTTCTGTTTCCGTCGCTGAACACAAATAAAATACAAATCTTATATATAATGAAATGTAGGTTTCTTCTGATGTCGCCACGTGCCCCCTTAAATTATTATAAAACATATATTATAACATTATTACAAAACCACCCACAATTAAAAATTATAAATACCTGAGTGTCGTACGCCTCTTTCTACCAGTTCTTAGAGCAGTTTTTTTTTTTTTCGAAACCATCATAAAGCGAATCATCTTCAATGGAGGTTCCTGAGGACAATGAAGTAGTGATCATTGAAGAAGAAGCTGCGGAAGTGGTCGTTGTAGAAGTTGCTGAGCCAAACCATGTTGTGATTGCATTTGAAGATCCACTGGCTGAGCTGATTAAATTTCTCTCGACGGCAACTGTTTTAGTTCGAAACATTCTCCATATGATTCGATTACCTCAAGAGATAAGAGACAACCAGGAGTTTCATCCAAGCGGCAAGCAACATCTACCATGCTATATGCAAAGCCTGGCAGTTCTAGAGCTCTCTCCAGGTTTTTGAAATTTTTGCTGAGTGTAATGTTCCTGATGCTAGTAGAGGATAGAAATTGTTCTGAGATCAGTAATAGAAATATAATGGCTCTAATTGTTGTTCGTGAATAAGACACATTTTCGCTTATGTAATCAGCGTGCAGTTGTAAGAAAAATGATCCTTTCAATTCGAGCTTCTATTAGTGAGAACGATCAATTTTTTAGGCATCGTAATATGGCGAAGCTCATGTTCGTTCACATGCTTGGTTACCCGACCCATTTTGGTCAAAAGAATGTCTTAAGTTAATCCCGTCGTCGGGATTTCCAGAAAAGAGGATATGATATCTTGGTCTTATGTTGCTTCTCGAAAAATTTTCGTAAAATAGGATATGCTATTTTGGTCAAATGGAATTCTTTAAGTTAGAAAATTGCAACACAAATAAAATACAAATTCTTAAAAAAAATAAGTGTTATATCATGCAAAAGAATGATGATCAGCCCGTGAAAATAGCTAATGATTGATATCTGTCGATACAGCTCAAAACATAAATTTAAAATATGCTCGAAATGTTTCACCAAAGTATAGTACCCTCAATTAATTGTTTTCCTCCTCATTATAGACAATGGCACGAGGGAGTCACGTGCATTTCCCACCAATACCTGACACGTGGTACTGTTGTAAGGGAAAGCGATCTTTCTTAAAGACAAGGCAATGTCGAGACCCCTCCCACTCAATCATGCCATGAAAAGCATTAACATTTAACATGTAATTAGGTCGCCGTAAAATTACATTTATTGTCCTATAATTATCCCTAAATTTTTTTTTGAAGGATTATTTAAGTGGGACCGTGGAATTCAATCTGATATACGTTGGGCTGAGGCCCAATTAAAGCCCAAATTTTGGCCCACATCGCGCAAGTGTACAATTTTCACAGGCACGACGCATCGTTATCCACTTCCAGGAGCTCCCTGTGTGTTCTTTGATGATTTTCTTCTCTACTGAAAGTTGAAAATGCAAGCGATTGTAATAGCTTGTGCTAGGTCTCTGCCCAAACCACGCAACTGTTGTGTGAATCATCCGTCTCTAGGCCGACGCAAGCTGTGCTGCCACATCTTTTCGCGCGTTCCTATTCACTCCTCTTCACTTTCGTGGTACTATGCAGCTTTACTGTATTTTTAGTATGGAATTCTGTTCTCTGGCTGAAATTTGATTGGTCTGCGTTGATTTTGTTCGCAGGGGAGAGTCGAAAGACGAGATTGATCGCGTTTTGGAGCAGGAGAGGAAGTACACGTCGACCACGCGTCGAACGTTGTTTGCGAACTTGCTGGTGTCTGCTTGCTTCTCTTATCTTCTTCCTACAAGGTACTTGGCAGGTGTGACAATTTTCGCAGCTATTTTAGATGATCCGATGAATAATTTTGCTCTGTTTTACCCTAGAGTTTGAGTGTTCGAGTGTTTTTACTTTGGCATGAAAAAGTAATAGCCATATTTCATCACAGCTTATGCATTAGGAGATCCATCGGTGACAGTTGAACAGGTCACTCCTCCAGTTTTGGCTGCTGGGATTCTTTTTCCATCCGAGGTCATTTCCAAGCCTTTGATACTTTGTCCTTTATGTCTCGAATTTCAGATTTTTTATTTTGTTAAGTCTTTGACGTGCGTCTACTTCTTGGCAGGAAAGAATCGTAAATCTTTTCGAGAAGAATACGTATTCGGTGGTCAACATATTCGATGTTACATTGCGGCCCCAACTTAATATTTCAGGTGCAGTAGAGGTAACAATCTTCATGTTCATTTCTTTTTATATTTCCCCATTACTTTACGTTTTGATTGAGGCTCCCGCTTCGTTCTCTCTTGAAAGAATGACTGAGTAAACTGCTATCAAATATAGATTCCTGAAGGAAATGGATCGGGAGTAGTATGGGATGACCAAGGTCACATTGTCACAAATTACCATGGTAATGTATGTCACAATTTGTAATTAAAATATTGAAGTTGTTAAATGGCTAACATGTTACCTTTTCAGTTATTGGTAGTTCTCTCTCACGGAAACCTAGTAGTGGCCAAGTTGTTGCCCGTGTTAATATATTAGCGTCCGAAGGGTGAGAAACGACACATTGGCCCTTTTTCGAAAACTGATGTTGTTTCTGTGTGTGATTCCTTTTTAGTCTTACTTTTTTTTTTGTATCTTCAATCATGTAGGATACAGAAGAGTTTTGAGGGTAAGTTAGTTGGTGCAGATCGTGCAAAAGACCTTGCCGTTTTGAAGGTTGCTCATGCACTATTCTGTCTTTGCATCAATCAGTTACAGAAAACCACAAGTTTGCCCAGGCTGTTCAATTGACTGATACGTTTCTTCTCAGCTTGAAGCACCTAAAGAACTCTTGAGACCAATCAAGGTTGGTTCATCTTCGTCGCTGAAAGTTGGCCAACAGTGCCTAGCAATTGGTAATCCATTTGGGTTCGATCACACGCTCACGGTCGGGGTCATTAGTGGTCTCAACAGAGACATAAATAGCCAAACTGGCATTACTATAGGCGGAGGTATCCAAACCGATGCTTCCATCAATCCCGGGAACAGGTTTTATTCTTAAAACGTTTCCTTGTCCTTCGTCTTTTGGAAACTTCTCAATTTAGGCATTAATTTTCACCCATTATTCTCAGTGGAGGTCCTTTGTTGGATTCCAAAGGCAAACTGATCGGAATTAACACTGCTATATTCACTCAGACAGGTGAGATCTCCTACTTCATATTGCTGTTATCATATCTTGTAAATACTTGCCTATAGTAAAGGAAATTTCTAAATTTCAATGATTACGTCACACTTTCTATGAAACATAGGAACCTCGGCTGGTGTTGGATTTGCGATTCCTTCATCGACTGTGTCAAGGATTGTGCCACAGCTAATCCAATTTGGCAAAGTATGTTTTTTTTTTCTTTCTAGCTCTGTAATATATTCTGGCGTTTGTATGTCTCCTGGGAATGGCATAAGTAAGCGCCAATTTGTTCTCACAGGTTGTTAGAGCTGGTTTAAATGTCGAAGTGGCCCCCGATCTCATTGCCACTCAACTCAATGTTCGAAATGGAGCCTTGATATTACAGGTAAAAGTAACACATTCATAGTGTGCAGCACAATCATGCATTCTCTGTCTTCTGACTGTTTTACATGCTATTAGATGCCCAGCGATGGCATAGCAGCTAAATCTGGGCTTAAACCTACCGCAAGGGGTTTTGCTGGTAACATAGTACTCGGAGATATAATCACAGCCGTCGATGGAAAACTCGTGAGCCCTCTTCCTGACTTCGCTTTACCCGATTTTTTTTGTCAATTTAGACTAAATGGAGCATGCTAGCTGTAACTGGTCGAGCGATTTTTATTTTTTCTTTTCGTTTTTTTGGTCAGGTAAAAAGCCGGGCGGAGTTATTCAAAGTGTTGGATGAGTATAACATCGGAGACGAGGTGGTTTTAAGGATCAAGAGAGGCAATGAAACCTTGGAAATTCCCATTGTTTTAGAGGAAACGAAGTCGAAATAATTAGACTGACTCTCTGCTGAAGATTGTAGAGTGCTACCGTTATATATCTGTAAGAAAATAATCTGTTGGGGCCGCCTTAATTAATTTTTTTCTGTGTAGTACTAATTTTTTCTATTCGAAATGATATTTCTTCCTAATGAGATGGATGGTCTATAAACTGTATGTGGGTTCGGTCAATCCAAGTGCTACAAAAAAGCTTTTGTTGGTTTTGATTGCAGAAAATGTATATGTAACAAATATGTAGTATTTAATTATTACACACGAGGCAAAAGAACGAAAACAAAAGACAGATACATATGGTTTAGGTCTGGTCTATAATTAGATATAATGGATGTGTTTGTGTTTGCTTTGTATATAGGGCTTGTACATGCGCATCATACACATGGGTCCATTTTGTGTTCAACTTGAAAAAAAATTTCGTTCAATTATGTGACTTCTATCTATCCCTTTGAATATATACGTATATAATATATAGGCCAGAAAAGGAATTACCAATCTTAAGACGCATAGTGATTATATCCAATCATATCAAGGAACAAACAGCTAATCTCTCTAAGATAATGCAAAATGGCCAAACACCTCACCAAGAGGACGACGTTGGGCTAACCGCTGATAAGAGTCATTATATGTTCATTTTCACAAAGCATAACAATATTAGGGGGGTTTGCATATATATATACATTTATTTTGAATTGAAAGAAGATGAGAATATAACGTTTTAAATTTATTTTGCAATCTCTATTAAAGTCATCCAAACTACGTAGGTCGTACGTCCGCTTACTTTATCTTATTTATATACAGAAAGCTTATATCCTCCGTCCTCGTGCTACCGTAGTAAGCGCTTATTATGATTATAAATAAAAGCCTCTTAGTGTTAGGGTTTTTTTCCTTCGTGCACCACCAATCCTCTTCGCATCTCTTCCTCGAAAATCTATATCAGCTTCTTCCCATAATATTAGCATTAAATAATAACTCTCCAACAGCCGCCACTTAATTAAATACATCATCGTAATAACAATCACGCCAAGTAGCGTTCTTGATGAAGCGAACACAAACAACAACAACGTCAGACGACGTCGTTTGCCGTCACTCGACTCGAAACTCATCTTCTGCGGCGAGGTACGGTACGGCGAGTGTCAGAGGAATCAGGCGGCTGACGTGGGTGGACACGCCGTCTACGGATGACGAACGGCGCCGGCGAGGAAATGGACCACCGAGCAGGCGATGACGTGCGCCGTGTGGGTGCCACCGTAGCGTCCATAGGAGAGATAGTCGAGACAAACGTCGCATGTTGAATTTTAATATCGTGTAAGTACATATATGTAATGTGCAAGTATTTGCTTTGTGGGTCGTGCTTTTATGCCTTTTGATTATATTATTTTTAGCTAACGAGTAAAGCTTGCGTGTGGTTATTATTAATTTAATTGTAAGTATTTGATTAATCACCTGGTTTGGTAACTTGTTAATGAATACTTAACCACTCATTTAAATACGCGCGTGTGTGTGTGTGTGGAAGCACCATGACTGTCGTGTGATGACGTGGAAGCGTGTCTACTAGGTCTTTGAGGAGGGGAATAACCTATAGGTTTAGATATACGTTAATTTATGTGTTGTAGTTGGTATATGTCAAATCCTAGACAAATAAAAAGATAATAATCTTATGATAAAAAATTATCTATCATTTTATTATGTGAAAAACTAAACGTAGGCTAAGCATATTCATGTGCTATATAATTCATATTTGAAGAATTAATTTTGAATGAAATTTTAATTATCGAATTATTTATAAGTGTATATAAAGGAAAAAATGGTTTTGTATGTAATTAGAATAATTTAAAAATACAAAGGTTAAATTGTCATTACAGATGATATACCCAATTCATTGATATGTAGTAGATAAATGTGGTTGTGTGCAATTATAAACAATATAGATTTGCATCAACTTCTTTACCTAAATATTTAATTTTAAAAATACTAGGGACCAAGATAAAAGCGAAATAAAGTGAAGTGTTCTTGACGATTAATAGGGAGGGGGTCCTATTCAAATTGAACTTTTATTACATTAATATTCTTATGCACTATATAAATCAAATTTGAAGGACTTTTTACTTTCACCCAAAGTATAGACATTGGACTATGGATTTTACCACACTTTGGGATGCAATTAATCTTGTTTGGTGAGAATGTCCCACTTTCCATCCAATAGTCAAAAGTCACATCTTATTTTATATTGATATTTATTATTCACGTATTAGATAGGTGACATCTTATATTAGATTTCCCACCCACTATTCTTTTTCATCCACTAGAATTCTAAGTTCGAATTCGAAATAAATGGAAAATCTCACTTGGCAGATGACCTAATATATTTCATACCTAGCAATGACATGGAATAATGCCAAACAAAATTTTGACTTAGAAAATGATTAATCATGGTTACGAATATTAAGTTAGTGTGATCTAAAAATCCTAATGAATAACTTGAACTTTTTCTTTTACCGGTCTAACATTAACTCAATTTATAGTTAAGTATTAATTTGGGTAATTCGATAATGTCCTTTAGGTCTATTAATTAAAGCAATAAAAGCCAGAATTGCCTTCGTGACCTAAACCTATTACCTAACCCTGAGATAGTCAATGGTTCTGATATTTTCTTTATTTGGCAGTCACTTAACCGTAGCGTGAAGAAACAATCATATAGCTAAAGGAGCATTTGCAATAAATGGCGAACCATGTGATTTAAGGCTGCAAGCAAATGGAGTAGTAAATACACTACACACACAAACCCACACAATTATACAACTTTAAATAATTAAATAAAATACACTACCAAAATTAATGAAAGTAAGGTTGGTCGTTGAATTATATTATTGAGATCATCAATTTGTACTATCTCACCCTACAAGAAAAAATAAATAAAAATACTTCTGTTCTATCTCGTTTCTTCAAATCAACACCTACAATAATGTGATAAATTAATATTAGAACTCGTTGGTGATCATGCAATTTCTCTATTTATAGGGGGGTGTTTGTTTTATGGGGTGATCCTCCAAATCATCATCGTGATTTTCACATCACCTCATCATCACCGTGTTTGTTTTCGTTGGTGATGAGTCATCACCGTAATGAAGGATCACCTAGGTGATCAAATTGGGTTGACATTTCAACTTTTGGATCACCCCCCAAAAACTAGGTGATTCAACACTACGGTGATGAGGTGATATTTGAAATTTTTATTTGGACAATACACATGATATTTTAACATATTCTTTATATAACATTATTCATATTTTTAAATTATATAACTAGCTATTTTAAATCTTAAAAACATACGTAATAATTTAAAATATAAAATAATATTGATAATTATGGAATACTTACAATTAATGCTTAAATAAAATTTTAAACTCGATAATAAGGCATTGATAATTACTACGTAAAAATCATCTCAACATAAACATATTAAATCACATTACTTATATGATATACGTAGGGTTAAATATGTCATTTATGCAATATCACACCACACATCAACGTGATTAATCAAACATAACATTCCACTATCAACTTGATATGCAAAATGAAATATCATCCCAAAACAAACACAGCGGTGATATATCACCTTGATCCACATCACGATGATCCTTACATTGCGGTGATGCGAGTATCACCGTGAGGCTGGATCACCATAGTAGACAAACATCACCCTAATGTCTTTCTTACGTGGTATGAAATAATGTAATTAGGCTTGGGAATGTGCTAATAATATTATATAATTGGCTAATGTTGAACGCCACGGCCTCAGTTTAAGTAAAAAGTACAACTTTCTGCTGTTACAATCTCAGACAAACCAACCCCTCTGCTTCCTTTCTTACACACATTCATGCATTATGCAGTTGCGCTATTACCAATAAAAATGAAATCTTGATTCTGAATAAAAGAATATAGCTGATCAAGGTATTTATTTAAGTATATATTTGCCTTAACATTATATATTTTCCTGAAAAATAAGCAGCAGATAAGAAGATGATGATCGGTTAACGACTAAACGCTAATCGGCATTGGAGAAACAACAGACAGAAACAAAACCATATTAAGAAAAGAAACTAACAAATCCAAGAACCAAATATGAGATTAATTAAGCTCACCAAAATCCACCTTTTTCCCTCGACAAGCTATCTAAAATCTGATTAATAGGGATTTCTAACAGCATGATCCACCAGTTAATAATCCAACGCCATGCTCAGATCTACTACTGCTAACCTCAACTCCATCTTCATCATTAGTTAGCTTCTAGAAGATCATGGACTTCCTTAATTTCTTGACCATTGGCGTTCTTCACCCCATTGCTATTATTACAAGGACCTTCAATGGTGGTACTAGGTTGACGATCCTTCTTGCAAGAACGAGGGTTCTTGTTATTGTGCATCCATACCTTAAAGACCCACCTTTGAACTCCAATCTCATCGCAGCTTTTGACGATGATTTCTTCGTCTCTCTTCTGCATTTTCCAGCCGATTATCTCGGCGAGCTCAAGCATCTTCGCCTTCTGTTGCTGAGTGAATTTAGTCCTACACCTCTTCCTCGCGCCGTTCGAGCCTCTCCCCGCCGACGCCGCCGCCAAGTGTCCCGATCCAGGCGCCGAAGCGCGGCGGTCGAGCGACAGCATGCCGTGTGGTGGGTACGCGGAGGAGATGGGTGGGGGCGAAAGCGACGGAGAATCGGCGCGCGGCGGGGGAGGGAGGTGGCGGTGGTACGGATGGTACTGTAGGGCAGGGATTTGAGGAGGGTTTGTGGAGGCGGCGCCGCCGTCTTGGGTTCGGCGGTGGAAATTGCGGTGGCAACTGCACGCCGCGCACCTGAGGGAAGACGGTTCCGACGGGTTCGAGGCCGGAGACGGCATGAACTCGCCGCATCCGTCGACGGAGTAGCCTCCCGCCGCCGCCGCGTGGTTCCTCATGCATTCCTTGTAGCTCACCACCACTGGGTGGCCGCCGTTGCCGTGGAGGAGATCGAGCGGCGGCGCTTGGAAGCGTTTGAAGACGCCGTTGGTGAAGGGTGCGGGTCGGGTTTGGGTTTCGGGCTCACTTTTAGCGGTGGTCACTTCCATTCGGTCGATGGAATTAAGTCTATTTGTTGTAATAAACTCGGCAAGAAAAAAAATAGGGAGAGAAAGAAGAGCTGTTGTTGATAATGATGATCTCTTTTCCAATCTAGCAAGCAAAAAAATCTTTAGCTGTGGGGTTTTGTGTGGTAGTGATATTTTTAACATATTTCGTAATAAAGATAGTCAAAAGGGTTATTTATCTCATTTTAGTTTGGAATTCTTCAGTTCAGTTTATCTTCAGGCAATTACCGTACTTGTCAATTATACTCACCATAGTTAATTAATGCCATGCCATGAGATTTTATGGGCCGTAAGATTGTTATTGGGCCGGCCCTTTAAGATATCGATTGTTTAATACAAATATAAAGTCCATTCCAAAATGCAGCTTGAATGGGTTCGACTAATAATTGTGATGAGAACACTTGATGATGATTATTAGTACTGATTAGATTTAGGCGTAAAAAAGCATTAAGCTAAATTTGTTTTTCAGTTTTCAATTTAAAAGAAAAAGGAAAAAATAATATAACGAATGCACTGTAACGTACAACAAAACAGATCCAAAAGAATGGAATCCAGCGAAATATATCAACTTTTGTCTAAACACGGGAAAAGAAAATGTCATTTTGATCGACCCACGTGACATGAACATGCATATATCCAACTTTAAATTTATGTTATCATTTATAAGGATAAAATTTTAAATAAAATCCCACTTGAAACTTGATAATGAATTCGGACCCCACGCTTCGCAGCTTCCCCTAAAATGATATTGATTCACATGGCGTTTGTGTTCATTTGTCCCAACAAAAGAATTATTATAGATCACCGTCTCTCTTTATATGGATTTAATCCGTTATTCATATGCATCTGCCAATATTTCATTAATATTATTAATATTCGTCTTGGATTTTCTACCCCGATAGTCACAGAGGACTAGTGAAATGCTGAAATTGCGGAGATGATTGATAAACTTTGTAGTTTAGCTGACAATGATAACATAAATCCAACATCATTCGTGATATCATAATTAAATTGGAGAAATTTCAATTCCTCTCTTTCTTTACCCTAATTGTGCAAGACATCTACCACACCACACTGTATAACACAACATAGCAATTATTACGCCAACTAGACTGAAAAGAAAAAGACTGACGAGCATGTGAAAATCTGATAATTTGTACGTGACCAATGCAGATTTTAGAAAACTGTTCTTTTTTTCTTTTCATTTTCTTGAAAGTGGGACATAGGAGGACCATATATATATAAAAAACTAAATAAATTCAAAGACACAGTCGGTAGAAATTAGAATACATTATACATCCCATTCCATAAAGGCAAGCAACGACCCTCTATTTATACCCACCATTACTAATTACATTACTACATCAAACGTAAAATATAAAACTAAAAATTTCTCCAACACATTAAAGTGCCTTTAACTTTGGTCTCCTCACTGCGTTCTTTCTTCTAACAGAAGAAAAAGAACAGAAACGAAATGGCTAAGTTCTTCGCCGTCTTCGTTCTGGCGATGTTCGCTCTCTCCATGTTGCATATGCCTGTGAGTACATTTTCTTTCTTTAGAGTCTCTCTATGCGTATGTCCATGAAAATGATTATGGAGTTTGATAAAATCTTCTTACAATGCAATGCACTTCCATTTTCTTTTGTATGTCAAGGCAATGGCAGCAAACGGTGGCCATCACGTGAGCAGTAGGGTACGCATTATTACTACACTGAAAAAAAAAATGAAGCTAAATATGTGAAATGTTGTTAATTATTCGATGGTTTTTCTTGAATATTAGGGTGGATATGGTGCTGGGAGCCTCAAGAGCTTTCGTAAGTTTTTCGTTTCCCATCTTCTTTTGCTGCATTGCATTACACGAACTTCGATCTCTCTCGTGTTTGAGAAAAATATAAAAAAGGAAGAAATGACCAGAATGATGTTGGGTATTGTGAAATGACCAGAATGTCCCTCGCAATGTACGAGGAGGTGCAGCAAGACACAGTACCATAAGCCATGCATGTTCTTCTGTCAAAAGTGCTGCAGAAAGTGCCTTTGCGTGCCGCCGGGATTCTACGGTAATAAAGCTGTTTGCCCTTGCTACAACAATTGGAAGACCAAGGAAGGTGGACCAAAATGCCCTTGAATTCCAATCAATAATTAATCTTAATTAATTAAATATTATTGTCATCACTGATGAGATGTGTAATCCTTCTATTATAACTGTTATGATATGGTTATCTTTATGTCCCTTACATAGCATAGGGAACTAATGTACGAAGGGAGGGATGTTATGCTATCATGAACCCTCCTCCATCTTCTCGCTATTATTATTAACTATATAAACTATATTCAGTTTGTTATATTCAATATCAGACTTTTACCTTATTCAATTCCACCGTGATTTATGGCGTCTGTCCACTGCCTATTGCAACTTTGTCAAAACAAGACTTGCGTGCGAGAGAGAGAGAAAGAGAGAGACGTAATGATTTTTATTGTTTCTTGAAAGAATTTTCCCATTATCAATTTCCATAAAGAATTTTCGCATCCAGAATTCAGTATTTTAATGGGCCATATGATAAGCATTATGGGACTAATGGGCTTCAAATGAATTGGGCTTGTCAATTATAGCACGTGGCATCTCATTTATTTTATCTATTTGCCAATAGATTTTATATTGGTAACTATTATATATAGGCCGGGTTGGTTCTCTACTCTCTAGGTATTTTACTAAATCTGCATGTGTAAATAAAGTAGCATTTATGCAGCAAAACGTTGGTTGACAAACGAGCCCCACGCGGCATTAGGTAATCTACAGTCTCTTCTTACTTGTAAATTTCAAACACATTCTCCATTAATGATACTTAATTGCAGCTATGCTAATCCCTCGGCTTAGACCATGTCCAATAGTGTTGCAAAACGCAAACGCAAATATGCAGTAAAACTGCTCCAACAGTACTGCAAACGCAAAATGCGTTTTTGCATTCTCTCTCTTGTTTCGAACGCAAATTTGCGTCTGAACTCAAAAATGCGTTTGATGTTTTAAAATTTCAAATAAGCCCTTTACTTGTATTGAATTATTAAATCAAACATATAAAAACAATTTAATAAATAAAATAAAGTGTATACTACGATTATATTGGTATCATACGTAATTATTTTAACCTTTTTATTTTAGTAATAATTTTTTATATCTTATTGTTAATTTTTTATATTTTATTTATATGTAATATAATTAAATATTATTTTGACCACAAATATAGAATTAAAATATTTTACAAAATATCACAATAGAAACATCAAAATTACCACTCAAAATAACACAAGTACTGAAATAAAAATACATCATAAATTATAAAAATAACGCACAACTACGGAAATTTCGATATTTTTAATAAATAATTTGTTCAATGTTTTTATCTAAATCAAAATTAAAAGAATATTCTTTTGCGTTTGCATTTGCAGTTGACTGTTGGAGAACAGTTACTACAAAATATGATTGTTACTGTAAAATGCATTTGCGTTTGCGTTTGACCGTTGGAGATGGTCTTAAACGCCGTTATCTCTAGGCGGCGTTATATATATGCATAGGTGACGTAAAGATTATTAATTTTTGTTTGAAACAGCAAACATTTGAATTCCGATGCTAATAATAATACATACATGGTAATAACGTGTGTGTATCGCACGACAGAAGCTTAAATGAAGTAAATATTATTACAAGAAATAATCCGATAATAGAGCACCAATTTTATTAGGTGTATCTACCGCCCATTTATATAAAAAATTTGCAAGTCAGACCCTCTGTCAGAAAAATTTTCATATAAGTACTCGTTCGAGTGCGTAGCATTTTTCCAGTCTTGACTAGGGCTGGGGAAGTATACCGAAATACCGATATACCATCCTTATCGTATCGAAACGTACCGAAAATATCGAAAATTTTGGTATACCGAAGTTTTTGGTAAGGTATGATACCGTACCGAAAATTTTCGGTATGGTAATGGTATGAAATTTTTAAAATTAGGTATACCGATTATACCGAAATACTAAAATGTTTAATATTATAAATAAATACACCTACATATATTACATTAGTTCAAAAAATATAAAATGGATAAAAATATTATAAGGATCTTCATAAATTTTTTTAGCCCATAAATTATTAACTATACCCAATTTTCTAAGATTATTGAGGTCCACCATATTGTACTTACATTAAAAAAACAAAAGGAAATACAAAATAGCCGTTTCGTTTTAACTAGTCTGTATATAAAGTTGTATTTTGTGTTTATTTAAAGTTCTTTATCTTACAAGGAGACTAACTAAAATATGTAAATTATTTAAGGTTATTTTATGAATGAAAATCTTTTTATTTTGGAAAATTTGGTATTTCCATCTTTTGAGGCCTAAGGAGTTTGAATTGATTAGAAACTCGAAAACAACGAATTAACGAGTTACTAGACACGCATGATAACAAACCCTCCGTGTGAATGGTATAGAAGGTATGATACCGATACCATACCGAAATTTAGGTATGATACCGTATCGAAATTTGAGGTATACCGAAATTTCGGTATGGTATTGGTATGATTTTTTTCGAATCTGTACTCCGTGCCCGAATCTGTGGAGAACTGTCAAGAACGACAGAATAATCAGACCTCGCCGCCGTCAACGACGGAGCAGTGCGTGCCGCCGGAGGTTCACTTCGACTCTATGCTAGCCTTGGACTTGGACTCGGGGGCTATAAGGTGGTTCAGACAGCTCGGAGGATACGATGTTTGGTTCTTCGCTTGTTTGGTTCCTAACAACCCAAATTGCCCGACGGGGCCCAACCCAGATGCTGATTTCGGCGAGGCGCCGGCGATGCTCACCGTGGCTATCGACGGCAAGTACGTCGACCTCGTCGTGGCCGTCCAAAAGAGTGGCTTTGCTTGGGCGTTGAACCAAGAAAATGGGAGCATCGTTTGGTATACGGTAAAAGTCGTCTCTTCTTAAACCCACTTACCTCGTTTTCTTGTAATAAAAGGACTGATTCTTTGCCCTCGGTGTAGGAAGCCGGGCCCGGTGGCACGTTCGGCGGAGGCACGTGGGGGTCGGCGACGGACGGCGTGAGGATCTACACCAACATAGTCAACAACGAGGGGAGGAACTTCACCCTCAGACCGTCGGCGAACGTCACGACCGGCGGTGGGTGGGTCGCCATGGATGCTAAGACGGGCAAGATCTTGTGGTCGACGGCGCTTCCGTACAGCGCCGCCGCGACTGGCCCCGTGACCGTTGCCAACGGCGTGGTTTTCGCCGGCTCGACGTACGGCACCGGGCCGGTGTATGCGATAGACGCTGCTACGGGGAAGATTCTGTGGTCGTATGAGACCGGCGCGACGGTTTACGGCGGCTTCGCCGTGAGCAGTGGCTGTGCGTACGTCGGACAAGGTTATCGAACCTTCCCGAATTTCACTGCTGGAAATTCGCTCTTTGCATTCTGCGCTTATTAGAACGTGAAAGAGTTGCTAATTGCTATCTGAATAATAACGAATAAGCATATTATATAATACAAAAAATAAAAACAAAAATCTATACTTGTGAAAACGCGTTGTTCACGAAGCTATTAATCTCTTTTTATTAGAACGTGAAAGAGTTGCTAATTGCTATCTGATAATAAACGAATAAGCATATTATTATATAATACAAAAGATAAAAATCTATACTTGTGAAAACGCGTTGTTCACGAAGCTATTAATCTTTTTTCACTCAATTAATAAAAAAATCAATGCGAGTCAAAACGCGTTAGCCACACGATCTCTATCAAATTAAGCAATTTGGTCTAATTTCAGTATTAAAAGTTAAAACCTCCCAAGTATCTAATCTAACTTAATTTTATTACACAATAGACAATACAATTTTATTCTAGGACCTTCCACTCTGATCAAAAGGCCCAAGATTTATATAACCAAAAGGCAAAACAATCAATCGATCGAATTCAGTTCACACAGATTCAAAAAGAGTAAACAATCGGCCGTGAAGAAATGTCATCGCCAGATTCAGATACACCCGCGTCGCCGTCGCCGTCCCCGCCGTCTCTGGAGGAGCTCACAACGCGCAGCGCCGCAGCTCTACTCCTGCCATGGGTCCTCGGAATCACCGCCGGCCGATCCACGGTGAACCGCGAGGTGATGGTGTTCGTGCACCAACCCACGCGATCCGTGGCTCTAATGGAAGGCACCTCCGACGTGGACTCGTTTATATCCGAGCTCATCGCGGCCAAAGAGGGCCCACTCCCCGCCTCTAAAACGTCCATAGACTCGCTGCCGCGCGTGGGTCTGTCTGAAGACGAGGCCTTTGAGTGTGCGATATGCTTGGAGGAGGACGGCGGCGATGGGTCGGAGGTGGAAGCGAAAGAGATGCCGTGCAAGCATAGGTTTCACGTGGGGTGTATAGACAAGTGGCTGAGGTTGAGAGGGACTTGTCCGATTTGTAGGTTCGGTATGCCGGCGGAGGAGGAGAAGAAGGTTGAAGAGTTGAACGGTTGGAGGGTCCACGTGTTCTTCGCCGGGAGAGGGGTTCGGGTCATGGGTCGGGCGAGGAAGCCCATGGGAATGATTCCGATGATGACGATGAGCTGACAGCTCAAGAAATGGAGACGGACGATTTGATATGAGTTTAATATTTCATTTGGGAATTTTTTTTTCTTTGTTGTCTACGGTGGTTGACACAGTAGAGTTGTTCTGAGTTCTGTGAAGCATTCAGTATTATACATTTGTTTTCTGTACATACTACATAGGATGTAATATATCCAAGATTATTCAGTTCAGTGTGTTGTGTTCTATTCTTGATCATAAAGCGTGAATTAGAGAAAGAGGGGATTCAATTACTTCTCCTCCCTAACTATTGTGTGAGCCTTTGGATAATTTCAGTTCAGGGGTAAGAACTGGACAAAAACAATTCTATGTTCAACAAAGGTTGTTACATCTCATAATAAGCAGCACATATGCAGCAAATCCCAGCTGCTTTTGCAAGGTGAAGCAGAAAATCAAAGAAACAGACATGGTTTTGAAGGGAAACAAAGTTAATCGAAACTCCTAATTGCATAGCACTTAGAGGAGCGTGTCCATAGGTAACTATATTTGTTCGCAAGGGCCATAAGCAACGGAAAATCGAGCACCACAGCAATGAAACAGACGACATGAACAACAATACTCGAGGGCTTTTATTCGAACAAGAAAGAAACCTGCAGTATTCAATATGTTTTCACTACATGTATATATCATTCGAAGTACAGAATAACTTAAATCCAAGTAAGAGCTTATTCAAAAGCCATGTTGTCCATCACTGAGTTCAGTATCACATATCATATAGCCTCTATACTATCCAAAGAAAGAAGAAAATGAAAAACACAGAAACTTCACTTCTTAACCTTCCGAGACTTTCTCGGGCCCGACACCTCCATTTTTCCTACAGAACAGCCACACTTTGCCCGAAAAACAAGAACAGCCTTGCCGTTAACAGGTGCCAACTTCTTGAGATCAGCCTCCAATTCCCTGTAATAATCTCGAGGCAAGCCCGAGAAACCACCATTTTCCAAAATCGCACTCTTCGCTAAATAAGTCGACTTTTTTACGCCCTCGTCGCTCTCCAACCGAATATCGAACTCGGCGTGCTTGCGGAGCCCACGGCATCCCGCCCGCCCGCAATCCCTATCGGCGTAAATTGCTATTATGATCAGCGCCACGATGGAGAACAACATGCCTAACCCCAAGCAGGCAAAGACCCATGGAGCTTGATTAATTTCTTCCTTCATTACGCCTACGAATTCTTCCCCGAATTCGAGGGTTTTGCGGGCCAAGAAATCGAAGCATGGGTAGAGCAAGAACCCTGAAGCGCCTATTACGGCGAACAGGATTATTACATCGATCACGGCGTAAAGGGGCTGTTCGCAAGCTGGGATGGGCCGTTTGTTCTTGAGGAGATGATCGATTTGCTTTGATTTGGGGCAGGTAACTGAAGAGTTGACCGATTTGGGCATGTCAACGGTGATTGAGCTGTCCAAAGAGACCATTTGATTTTGTAAGAAAAAAGTTGAAGGTTTTCAGATGAGAGGAAGACCTAGGGCAAGTTTTGGGGGGATTAAATTAAAGACTTCCTTGCAATCCAACGACTGATAGCTTAATCGAAGAGTCTTATGTATGAATCAAATCCGTATGAATGGATCTGATATTGAAGGTGTAATAACAAACAACCTCAGTAGTCAGGGAAAACAAATTCAAACAAATTCAGCTAAACTAAACCCAGGAAATCCAAAGATAAGCTTTATGATTGAACCCACAAAATCCAACCCAGGAGAAATTCGAAGGCTAAAGTTCTATCAACAACCCACGATTCAAAATCAAAGTATGAATCAGTCCACGCGAGCTCAGAGATCATTAATCTATTTCAAAGTACCTAAGATTGATTGAATACAAGAGCCAACCCAGAATCTGATTATGAAAGAAAGAAACGTTTTTCAATAGCCCAAGGAAATCAAGAATTGAATCGATTGCCAAAGAACTGGGGAAGTCTTAGGTATGCAGGGATGTAAAACTAGGTAGGATTTCTTGGCCGGCTTTTGTTGGGAGGAAGATAGACATCAAGTGGCGGAGTTGTGACGAGGTTATATTTGTTGTTACACAATTGTACTCAAAACTTCTTTATTATAAATTATTAATTAACCCATGACTTATTTATTATTATGGGAAATTCCACGTGGTAACCTCGAGTTTTCGACTTTTCCAGTTGGTACACAAAGCTGTTTTTCGATTCCGGCTGGTAACCTCGAGTTTCGACTTTTCCAGTTGGTACCCAAAGCTTGTTTTCGATTCCGGCTGGTACCCCTGAGGTTTTATGAAATATAATTTGTACCCCTGAATTACCAAAACTGGATTAAAAATACTTAAAATAATCACAAATTCAAAAATAAATTATTTTTTATTTAAAAAATAATAATTTTATTTATAAAACATAGTATATAGTTGGGAAAAGTTATAAATATTTTTAAATAGAAAAATATATTTTCTGAATCCCGCACGAACGTTGAGATCGAAAATCCAACGTTCATATCGAAAAATATTTTTATCATGGACTATATATTATTATTATTGTCAATTACCGTGAGAGATCTTGAGCAAAGTAAAAACCCAATTGAAACATTGTGGATTTTATACTATAATTTTTAAAAATATTTCTATAATTTTACCAATTATATACTATTTTTTATAATTAAAATGATTTTTTTCAATAAAAAAATTTATTTTTGAACTTTGATTATTTTAAGTATTTTAAATTCAGTTTTGGTAATTCAGGGGTACCAAATTACATTTCACAAAACCCCATGGGTACCGGTTGGACTTTTCCAATTGGTACCCAAATTTTTTCGCGATTACATTTTAAAATATTTTCGATCTCAACTTTCGCGTGAGATTCGAAAAATATATTTTTCTATTTTTAAAAATATTTATAACTTTTCACAACTATATACTATTTTTCATAAAATTATTTTTTTTAAAAAAAATAATTTATTTTTGAATTTGTGATTATTTTAAGTATTTTAAATCCTGTTTTTGTAATTCAGGGGTACCAAATTACATTTCATAAAACCTCAGGGGTACCAGCCGGAATCGAAAACAAGCTTTGGGTACCAAATGGAAAAGTCGAAACCTCGAGGTTACCCGCCGGAATCGAGAAACTGCATTGGGTACCAACTGGAAAAGTCGAAACCTCGAGGTTACCACATGGAATTTCCCTATTATTATTTTAATAGTTACTTATCCCATAATAAAAAAGGGCGAGAGAGAGAGAGAGAGAGAGAGAGAGAGAGAGAGAGAGAGAGAGTGAGAAGCCATAGCACGCTTCCTCTTTGGAGTTCATGGGCTTCTGAAATAAATGGGCTTCTGATATAATGGGCTTTATAAGTACTTTCTCGTTTTTCTTTGAACACCTAAATTATATGATCTGTGTTACTATAAACTTGCGTGGCAAAAAAAAATACTTATTTCAGTCCTTTATGTTTCTTTTCAACTTACACGATGGAATGTATATATGTTATCAATGTTGTACTTGTAGAATGAGAAGTGATTCTCAAATATATGACTTTGGTGACCGATCAATATAATAATACGTTTGTCTAAGATAAGAAATCGAATAACATAAAAAGAGAAAATATTACACGTTTGTCATGATCTAACATGGTAAAAAACATTGCAACGTGTAACGGATTTTCGTAAAAAAAAAAGATGAATGGATATATATATTCTATAGGGAGTATTCTAATGACTCTTAATCTGATACGTCAATTTGAGTTGAATTATTATTTTGCTACTAATGCTTAGATACTATTTATAAAAATTATAAATTTTTAGATTAATTATCAAGAATTTATTCCAAAAAATTTAATAGATCAGTTAGATTTGACAGTCAACTGTCAAGGTCATCTATCTTGGCAATTTATTGCGAATGCAATAAGATCAGCTTCGTACTAAATTAGACAATACCTTCACGTGGTTCACATGAGAGGTGAACTATACCTATTTATATTGCAATTAATCATGTACGTAAAACCGAGAGAAAGAAATCACATAATAATATGTAGGTTATAAAGAAGCAATCTGACAAAGCATCTATGTGACTTTTCTAGTAAGAAGAATATCGAATAAAAAGACCTTTGTAACCTACATACTTTAGTTAAAGTAAGGAGTCCATAGGTAACTCAAAGGACGGATCATTACATCTTCTCATGGAAGTATGAGTTCGAATTAATGGAATCGGTCATTTTATAAGTGGAGACAGAAAAAACGATATGAAAGGTGAAAACGTTGATTGCTTGCTTTGTATTGAACAAGTGTAGGCTGCTGATGATGCCAAAACATATAACTGTAGGAAAATAAATGGAAAAAGAAAAAGAAAAAGTTAAAAAAAAAGGGTAACAGCAGCTGAGTCAGATTAGGGGGGAATCATAACAAAAACTTCAAAGAAAAAAAGAGGCAAGAAAGAACTAAAAGGGGAGGACAAAACCTTGAGGCCACAAAGAACACTTGTGGCTGAGAAATTTTCTTCTGTGATGACGTGGCATCGTCGTAAATTTAATAAAAACCTATGTCTCTCACATTGTTTGTCTCAAAATCGAAACATTCATCAGAGAAGCCCTTTTTATACCAAAATTTGGACAATTGAGAGAATGTCTGCACTGAAAGATCCCAAGATAAAGCTCTTTGGGAATACCATTGAACTTCTTGACACGTCAGCCGCCGGCGACGAAGCGATTGGATCTTTCTCAGTTGGGTGCACTGAGCCCCTACACACCTCATACCAAGAGCCACCATGTTCCTCCTCTGTTTCGAACAAGGTATGTAATAAAGTGGTTGGTGTGTGTCCTTTGGTAATTCATTCAGTCGATCTCTTGGATAGTACTAAAGTTTTGATTTTTACGGCAAACCCCCCCCCCCCCCCCCCCCCCATTCTAGTAGCAACCTTCACTTGATTTGATCGAACTCAATCTTACGAATCCTTAATTCGATCGAACTGACTGAGCTTTTCTCCAATCCAATACAGAATCTATCAGACAGCAAAAAAGACGACGAAGATCACGCCCGAAATTTGCCTTCAAACGACGATCCAAACGAGCCCAACAACAGCGCATCGAAGCCCTACGAAGAAGAAGAGAACGAGTCGGGCGATTGTCCTAACAAGGACAAAACGGCCCTGAAAAAACCAGACAAGATACTCCCCTGTCCCCGCTGCAGCAGCTCGGACACAAAGTTTTGCTACTTCAACAACTACAACGTTAACCAACCTCGTCACTTGTGCAAGAATTGCCAGAGATATTGGACGGCCGGCGGCAGCATGAGAAGCGTGCCCATAGGCGCCTGCCGTCGCAAGAACAAAAACCCTTCTTCTTCTATTTCTCCTTATGCTCTCTCTCATAAAGGGACAGATGCTCCTCTATGCGAATCAATGGCCTCTGCTCTAAGCGTTGCAGATAAAAATGGAGCCCAAAACTTGAATTCGAACGATGATATGGGTCGACCCGGTTCGACCCGTACGGTGCAGTATCCATGGAATCCCTCAGCTTCGAATTTTCCCATTCCATACTACTACGGGGCCCCACCGCCGCCGCCTTATTGGGCTTGGAACTTCCCTTGGATGGTTTCTCCACCTTCATTTTCTTCTTCTTCTCCGCCGACGACCCTCGGCAAGCATTCGAGGGAGGACTTAGGCTGTCTTCTGAAGGAGGACATCAGCGCTAAAGGGGAGGAAGGAATCTTGTCCTTAAAACAGAGGAGCGATTCTCGTCGTGAGGAGAAATCTCTGTGGGCACCTAAGGCTTTGAGGATCGACGATGGCGAAGAAGCTGCTGCGAAGAAGAGTAATTCGACGAATTGTAATAACAACAACGGACTACTCTTCAGAGGGTTTGAAGGGTTGAGAAGGGGGAAGTCGAAGGGAGACGAAGAAAAGGCGATTGCTTCTTCTTGGGAGGGTTCGAAGGTCTTACAAGCTAACCCAGCGGCTTTTTCGAGGTCATTGAGGTTCCATGAGAGCTCATATTCCTCTTTCTGAAGAAGACACTGTTTAATTTGCTGTAATGGATTATTAAGTGGTCATTTGTTTCACTATAAGTGGGAAATAATATTCCATATGTGAGGTCTATGGTTTCGAATACAAAAGCCTACTGAAATTCGTTCCCATGGAGTTACTTCCATAAATTCAATTCCCTATTACAGAAAAACTCAATAATTCAAAATCATTAATGATAATTAATTTACAGAAATTCGTGTAATCAATCCATAGGATATTAAGACTTTAAACCATTGTTTTCCCAACGTAATCACTAAAAGCATGCATTAACAACCACAATGCTTGTATATTTGGCATTGGCCCCCATGCAAGATTAGTCAAGTTCTACAACCAAGTTCTCTTAAAAACTGCAGAAAAAGATAGATACATAACAGAGATTATCTTCAAGCTTGAGGGGTTTGCTCTTTCAAGTGGTTCCAACTCCAAGAAAATCGATGAACGCAATTGGTTTTCCATTAAAATGAGAAGTAAAGTTGCTCCAATCTTTGTTAGATTCTTCAATGACCGGCGGTTGATGATCAGACAGTCCAGCAAATGAAATCTGAGACGCCGAAGTGTCTGCCTTCTGAGAATACGATGATCTTTGATTGCTGTAATAAGCATGGAGATTGTGGACATAGTTTCTTGATTGACGATATCCATTGTCGTCTCTCATTCCATTCCATGAACTTCCATCAAACCCTGCAAGTTATTTAGATTTTTTACTCACAATTTAAACACTGTCTATATGCTCCCTCTAATATATATAATAATCAGTTGATCATAGGGTTTTTGAGGCTAACCTGAATAAGGGTTCTTCACACCGTAGTAATTGCCAGGTACATTTGTACTCAGAGCGCTGTAATAAGCACCGTAATTGTTATGTTCTTCATGATCTTCACCAGGTTTCTCAGTACTGATGCCAGCAGTGCTCTTCCATTTATTCATTTTATTCGTGTAACTGTTATTGTTGTTATTAGAAGAAGACTTAGACGACTGCTCTGATGATCTGTACTTTCTAGCCATCAAAACGTGCCAATGATTCTTCACAGCGTTATCAGTTCGTCCAGGAAATAGCTTGCAGATCAAAGCCCATTTGTTTCCGTATATTCTATGGGCCTCCATTAATCTCTCCTCTTCTTCCTCGTCGAAAGCTTTCTTGTTAAGCTTAGGGTCGAGCTGATTGTACCACCTCAGCCTACAGCTCTTACCTGCAACACGTTCTTACACATGTCATGGAAAACTGATAACTATGAGGATCAAATATAATATGTCAAAACACTTAATAACCTGATCGGCCTTCAAAGTTCTGAGCAATGAGGTTCCAATTCTGTGGGCCGTAAGCACCCACGAGTTCTTTCAGCTTTGCATCCTCCGATGGCTTCCAATGACCCCTCGAACAAGACTTTGTAACGTTCGAATTTTCCATTTTCTTGGTGTTGCTATTACTGCCACTAGGGTTTTCTCCTCCCTCTCTTGCGAAGAAACACAGAGATGATGATAATATTCCACTTTTAGCACCTACAGTAGCCAAATTCTCTCCAAACAAGTTCATGTTCTTTGCTAGTATTGAATGAATAAAATCCCATCGAGTGACCTATACATATGCAACCCAACTCTACTCTATATATACTGAGGGAGCAGCAGTAATGCATTATGTACAAAGAGGGTTAAAAGGTGTCCAAGAAAAAGGGGTAGTTGAGGTGGGAATAATGGAAGAAAAGGTTATGAAAGATTCGTTGTTTAGTAGAGAGGAAGGAGACAGCGAGTTATATCAGTGTGTTTTGGCACAGAAAGAAAGGGTTAATTTCGTTTCACGCCCTTTTAAAGTTTTAAAATGGATTTCAGATCCTTTCAGAAAACCATTGTTTAAACGAGCCAATTTTTATAAAATTTAGAGAAGGATCTAGGCCACACAAATGTTATAAAGTGTTTATAAACTGGTATCGGGTGATCGATTTGTGTATTCCAGCACAAAGAAGTGGTACTGCAGAACAATGAAGTGGTAATGCGGAACAATGAAGTGGTACCGCAGAAATCGGTCCTTAAAACTAAACTTTTTCGTGACAAGACCTGAAACGGAAATAAAATACTGACAAGGGTCCGAGGACAAAAGAAAAACGTGGCCTTTTTCTTCTGAAGTAATTCACAGAAATCCATAAAATTAGTTGAGTTAGATCTGCTTCCCTGCGCTCATGTGGTGAGGGCCTGGCACTGACTAACCAGTAGGAGATGACCCCTAATTTGACTTTATTACCGTACTCCATTAAATGCATTTAATGACTATTTTATTAATTGCATATATAAAACTATATATTATAGATTATATAATGGATCATCATCGTATCCATCATCAGTTTTGAAGTCATTTGGTATCACCAGAAATGGCCTGACTGCATTTTGCTGTTACACTTTTTGCCACTACACGAGAAGGACATTTGGTGTGGTAATTAATATATTTATGTTTTGGAGAGAAGTGGATATAAACATATCAACTAATTGGCAAAACTAACTACGTGTTTTAGCTATATGCAATTTACGTTGGAAATATTTACGATGAAGTTCTACGCCTACCTACCTATTTGTGTTAGCACAGTTTTGTCTAAGAGATTACAGGTTTGTTATTAAGGTTGTTGCTTGCAAATGATAATTCGATCTACTTGTAAGTGGCCTACTTAATTAATTTTGGAATAATTGTGGTCTTTGGAGAATGCAAACACACTAATAATAACAAGGATAGAATATCCTAAATATTATGGTAAGACAGTTTTTAAATCTCCTAAGTTTTTTTATACAAGAGTATAGAATAACAACAACAATAATAATAATTAGTACTATTGCACACTGAATTAACTAAAAATAATGATTAGTTAAAAATAGTATTAAAAAGATAACGGACAATTTTTAAAATTGAATTATTAATTTTTTTCGTCGGAAATTGACTGACGAGCAGTTTATTCTCATCCATCAGGCTTAATAAAATAGAATAAATAGTGTATGTGCGTAAATATAACATGCTTTCATGCCAATTGATGTGTGTTAGCCTCTTCTTGCACATTGACTTAGTAGTACTTCAATCATATTAAAAGCATCTCCAACGCCACTTCAAATTCAACGTGGGACGCCAGCCATAGCGGTGGAGGAGCTCCAAGAAACCTCTAAACGCCACGGTAAATCTGGAGGGATAAACAGTACCCCGCGATTTTAAGCGGGCATTGTTCACCCGCTACCCTAAATTTTTTTGTTTCTTTCTTTTTTTTTTCGATTCAGCTAATTTTAGGATTTTGTTTGTTGTTACAATATTTAATCAACCTGGATGTTCATACTTTTTGCTCTGTTCGACCGATTTGGTGAAGAAGAAAAAACAAGGTTTTGGGGAAGACGATGAATAGTGCTGCTAGGAGAGAGAATGTTAATTAAAAATTAAAAAGTAGCACAAAAAGTTAATATTAATTAACGGCACAAAGCATTGGAAAATTATATTAAATTTTATTAACTATAAAACGAATAATTACTAATATAATTAAATTATCATATCAAATATTTATATCATTATGAAAATCTATTTATAAATTTATATAATGAAAGAATATAAATATTGTATATAGAGTAAGATATAGAGGAAATGGTTGGAGTTAATTGATACTCTTTACATTTATATATAGAGGAATTGTACTATAGCAACTCTAAACGTAGAGGAATGGTTGGAGATGGCCTAATATCCTCTCTTTAAATGGGTCAAACTGAACTCTACGTACGGCATTCGCTAATATATTTATGCATTTATAAAAATTCCAGACAGTATAAATGAATTAAAAAGGAACAAATAAACAATTACTTTTTTATTATTATGTTATATAAGGGTTTGACATACATAAAGTTCGTCGTATAGTCTCTTGGGCCTTCTTTTAACTTTGGGACATATGAAAATTATGTTCGTACCTCGGCTCATATCTTACATACAGCCCAACTTGAACTCGAACTAAGCGAAGAAATTAAATACTACTCCATTGTCTTTAGTGTCAACCTCAACTCAACCTCGGTTCAAATCCTCTTTCTCATAATCCCTGTCCCAGTTCCTGTCTCACTCTCCTAAAATTGATTTTTATGATTATCGAAAAGTATATGATATAGATATCAAATCGATCCTCATAAAACAAGGAATAAATTGGATATGTTTATATATTTTTATCATATAAATCCCATGAAATAACGACGATTTTATGATTTGGTGGACTATAGGATTAAAAGAATTAATAAATAAAAAGAAATTTTGTGAACGGTCGGATTTAAATTTTAACGGATCTGATCATTTTGAGACGTAGAGGGGATATATTTTGTGGGACAGATGATTTCATGCGGAAAAACACCGTTGTATCGTAACCTTTTAAATACACTTCAATACATTTTAAATGCTCACAAAGACAAAATGACAATAAATTATATATAAAAAATAAAAACAAGGAAATGATATTGATCAATAATATGATCTCTTTCCCACGTGGGAAAAAAAAACAGTTTGCGCCATAGTATTTATTCGATCAACGAAATTGACCGCCGGAAAACGTCTGACCAAAAGACCAGTTAGGCGGCGCCACGTTGTAAGAGACGACGCTCCGACCGTCGCTGGTCGTCACCTTGAACGACAGCGCCTGACCGTCGAGGTAAGAATTGCTCTGCCAATTTTGCCCCCAATTCCTCGACAACGCCTGCCAGCCACTCCGCGACCCCTTGATCGATCACCGATTGAACGTCGCCGGCGCCGCCGACGTTCGTTATCAGTACGAGGTTGAAGTATGAGTGGCCGTTGACGGTGAATCTGATCCCCCTCTCCTCCTACACGGCACCCTGCAATAATCAATTAAAACCTAATTTTCATCAGCATTTCTTGCTTACGACGCCGTTTTGAAGGAAGAGAGATCGATTAGTTAATCGCCACCTTCGATAGAGCACTGGGACGACGCCGGCACTGTACTGAGCGATCCTCAGAAAAATTGGCTGAGAAAGGTCGAAGTGGTGGTTCGGCGGCGCGCACCAGCCGCCCGGCGGACAGAAGTTGGTCGCCGTCACGGTGATGACCGACCCGCGGATGCACTGCCGGTGGTGGGCGCACGTCAGCTGAAAGCAAGCGCCGCAGCTCAGGCCGTTGTTGAACAGCGCCGTGCTCAGCGCCGCCGTGTTGGTGCCGTAGCCTTGGCTGTAGAGGTTGCCGTAGCCACACGCGCCACCTTATATGAATTCATTTAATCCGTTGATTAATTATATGTTTCTTAAAGCAAAATGTTTTTTTTTTTTTCTTGCTTTTCGTACGTACATACGTACCCATTGTGCCAGATGCATCAGCGCCGCCGTAGAAGGTGGCGCGTGCGTTGGTCCAACCTCCGTAGTAGGCGGATGCTGATGAGAGCAATGATGAAAACCCTAATAGCAGTATTGCGATGTACCTCAGATTGCTCATTCTTTTTTCTCTTTTTGCTATATGTTTGAATTTAGGTGTTGAAAGAGGGAAAAAGAAATGAGAAGGAATTCACCATACTACTTACTCCCTACTGAAGCGAGTCGTCTGCGGTTGGAAATAAATAGAGGGTTCAAAATTTAAATAAAAAATTATTTTATCGTAGTATGAAATGTAGGAATAATTTTCTTTTCTTATCTTATTTGGTGAGTGATTGTAACATACCGACGCGTAGAATTTTAGTTGGAAATTGAAGTATTTGGCAATTAGCTATAATCGCGGCAAGAAAGCGTTGCATGACAGTACGAAAAAGTATAGTACTTACATTACATTGTGGGTTTTCGGGCATTAATTGACCAATCATAAACAAAATGGATTACAGCAAAGATTAATTAAGACTAATCCGATAATCTAAGCACGTAACTACAGCATGCCATGCATCGAATTGAATTAAATGATTAATAGAATAAAGAGTAATTGAGGAGACGGTTTTTTTATTAAAAGAATGGACCAGAAATTATTTAATAGTGACAACCACCAGGATCAGACAAAGGTAGTATATTTAACGTGTCTAGAAGCTTTATAAGTGGCGGACCCAAAATTATTCATTTCATTTTATAGTACTAAGTGTGGGTTCTTTTTCATTTAGGATGTCGTTTATATAATTTTCGTAGAGTTGGTTAGTTAAACGTAATATAAAAAATGTTGATGATTTTTCCTTCGGCACGAACTTAACATAAGCTGATAAGCACATATTTATATATCTCGATATGTATTCAACATATGCGGAAAAAGAGTAGGAAATAAATTAAAGGATGAAAGAGATATGTAGCCACAATCAAGGAAATAGTAAATGCAGTGTTTGCTCCATTTATTTCAAAAGCTATAGGGCGTGCTGTTGACTAATAAAGAGTAACTTCATCAAACCATTCCACCATAGCATCAATCGCGGAGAAATTTTAGGCCATATATAATAAATACATCAATAAACAAGAAATACAAGAAAATTTAATTGGTCCTTGGAGCCATTCATTGTCTTGTGCATTGTGCTCGACTTGCCCCGACATCTGAAATTACATTGTTCTCCCTGTCGTTGACTTGTTTGATTTATGCTCTATTGGGCCTTCATTGCCCAATTTTGACCAACAATTGGACCCAAGAAAGCTGCAATATATCTATGTACAACGTGAATTTGCGGTAGCCCAATTGCACAAACGGCGTTGTTTGCTCCTAATTAACGAAGAATGAACGATGAGAGAAGCAACTATATAAAAGCCAGGAAGGAATAAAAACTTTGCTCCATTCTTAATTTTTGTAGTATATAGAACTCGATGGATTTAGCCCATAAAGGAAACATTCGAGCGAATTGGTTCTAATGTCTGCTCTGGCCCGCTCTCGCCGTCACTGAGTTTTCAGTCTTATTTTTTCTTCAATTTTTCTTTCAAGAATGTTAGCGCTTGGTTTGTTACTGTTTGTCTGATGCTCAAGTGTTGGACGGTATTTATTCGTTATTGCATTGTTTGTCCTGAAACTGTATATTTCTTCTGCAATTGCGATGGTTCAATGTTGTTTGTTTGAAGTTATATTTAAATGAGGGGAACAAGAAAAGGACAAGACAAGACACAAATAGAGTTCCATTCCACGACAAGTACGTAAGAACAGAACAGGACTTAAAAGACAAGAACACGAGCGAGTCTCTCTTTATTTTCCACATATTGGCAGCAAGAAAGATATCCCAACAGTGCTTCGAAACAAACAAACAAACGATCAAAAGCAAACATCAGTAGCAGTAAGAAAACGCACGACACAACACACATAGTTCTTATTCATAAAAGAAACTTAGACATCATCACCATTACGATTCAGAAACAATACACAAACACAAGAGAGAGACTGAGACAGTGTTTAACCTTGTCCTTTCCTTACTCGTCGTCATAGTGCTTGCGATGTTGGTGCTTGTAGCGATGCTTCTCCTCTTCATCGCCAGAATCGTCTCCCTAAAAGAAAGCAGACCAACAAAGATAATGTGTGAAAAAATATCATTAATTATGTCACAAATTGATTGGGAAAAAGAGGAAAAAAAAAAGCTGACATATTTCTTGCGGCCATAGCCTTGATCCTCGTCATCATCATCACGCCTCTCATAGCTGGGCTTCCTATAGTCTTCTTCCTCAGAACGCCCATAGCTCGGCCTCTCATATCCCCCACTCTGATAACTCGGCTTCCTCTCCTCTTCATACTCATTTCTCCGCCCATACCCACCGCCCGACCCATACTCCGACCCACCATACTCTGTCTCCTGCTTCCTTCCATACCCACCGCCCGACCCATACTCCGACCCACCATATTCCCCTCCTTGTTTCCTACCATACTCAGAACCACCGTACTCAGCCTCCTCCTTCCTCCCATACCCACCGCCCGACCCATACTCCGACCCACCATATTCCCCTCCTTGTTTCCTACCATACTCAGAACCACCGTACTCAGCCTCCTCCTTCCTCCCATACCCACCGCCGGCACCATACTCAGAACCACCGTACTCAGTCTCCTGCTTCCTCCCATACCCACCCGACCCGTGATCAGATCCGCCGTACTCAGTCTCCTGCTTCCTCCCATATCCACCAGTTCCGTACTCCGACCCGCCGTACTCAGGTTCCTGCTTCCTACCGTACCCGCCAGATCCGTACTCCGACCCGCCGTACTCAGGTTCCTGCTTCTTATCGTACCCGCCAGATCCGTACTCCGACCCGCCGTACTCAGGTTCCTGCTTCCTACCGTACCCACCCGATCCATATTCCGATTCGGGTTTCCGACCGTATTCAGATCCATACTCCGAACCCGGCCTCTCGTATTCGGGCTTCGCCACATACCCAGATCCACCGTACTCGCTCTCTCCACCGCCATAACTGGGCTTGGGCGCATCATATCCGTATCCACCGCCGCCGCCGCCCTGAGAGCCTCCATAAGAAGGTGGACCTCCAGGTCTGGGCTTGGGCCTTGCATAGCTCTTGTACTCGTTATCCAGCGCCTCATCAGCGTAGGCGCACGGCTCAGCATATGAATTGTAATTGGGACGATCGTAGTCGAAATCGTTCGACTCGGACGATTTTGGGTAGCAAGTTTCCTCGGAGGGGGGAAGCGGACGGCCGTAGGTGAGGTTGATGTCGTATCCTCCGCCGTAAGGGGTGGGATCGAACTCGTCGAAGTCGTCGACCTCGTCGTCGGTGGAGTGGTGGCCCTTCGGAAAGTAAGACATGGCTGATTCGCTTGGTTGATTGAGCTAGAGAAGAAGAAGAGATTGATTTTAGATCTGATTGCAATTGTAAACGTGTGGATCAATTAGGAGGGGCAGCAACTGTGATTATTCTTTATATAGAGAGCCTTTTTGACTTTCGATTTGGGATCTCGTAGGGCTATTTACGGACAAGTGACACGTGGCGAGATGTCGGCAGACCTTCAGTGGATTGTTTTCGGGCGAGGCGCCCGTGTTTATCGGATCGGATCCGAGTATGGATAGTTAGAAAGCCCAACTAATTAAAGCCCAATTTATGAAAGCCCATTCTCAAATTTGGATTGGGCATTAAAGTCCATTTTCAGTCCTCTTCGGCCCTCATCAATCATCATTGATCGATTCGATATGGTGGAAGAATGACAGTCACTGAAAATAAATTTATCCAAACTTCACGAAGGAAAGAGCCAGTCTTTCAGTTCTTCACATGGCACTTTTTAAACATAGTAAACGGGAATTATTACAGCTGACTAACTATGGTAATCAAAGCTGACCAAAAACGCCAGTAAAGTAAAAATGCTATACCATACCACTCTGTTATTATCATTACACACATCATTGTTCTAACAAAACAAAGCAATCCTTACAAAAAGCAAAAAAATTTCCAGTTACCAACCAGCAATCGTGGCCTTGAACCACCAACCAAGTTGGCACTCTCTCAGAACCATTCTTTACCTCTGGCAAAAGTCAGCATCTGTCGGGTAATCCGACCCCCTTCTTCGAGACACAACCTTTGACAAAAACAACAAATGCACAGAACACATCGATGAAGGTCTGCTTCTTTCTTCTTACGCAGCAGCCTCATTCTGGGAAACAACGACATTACCGTCGTTAGTCGGACTACACCCATTCTTACCGCCGTCACTTACTTGCAACTTCTCCAATTCCTCGCCGGAGAAAACCTCCGACTGCAACGACGGCGCAACGTTCTCCACGTGGGACCATGTCAGCTGCCAAAAGCTGTCTCCGCCATCAGCGGGCCCGCTTGGCGCGAGAATCCCGCTGGTCTTCATCACCATCAGCGCGTTCTTGAGTAGCTCGGGCACTAACTCGTGTATCTTCTCGCTCCTCTTCCCCCTAAACCTCATCTTCATGAATCTTTCCATACAGCCCAGAATCCTCACCCACAGCTGCCCGAACGAAGGGGACTGCGCTATATCGAGCATGGACTGTAAGAAAGCCTTCGACAACAGCTTAAGGGCCAAGACGATCGATCCTTCCATGCTTCTGTATTCCTTCTGAGACTGAGGCTGAATCGCCTCGGGCAGTTCGTCGAGCAACGTGAAGATTATCGAATCGAAGCACTGAACCCACAGATCGGTTGGTATTCGAACGCCTTCGACTCCCACGAAGCATCTCTGAAGCAGCATTATCGCGTGGTTCCTCACCTCTTCCCTCTGATCCAAGCACACCTTTCGCAGTCCCTGGACGAGCCTCATCCACATTTCGAGTATGTCTTGGGACATTTTATCGGCGGACGCTTCTTCCTTAGCACGGTTAAACCACGTCGTCAGGCATACGATTGAGCCAGCCATCAAGTCAAGGGACTTTACGGCTCGATCGACTTGACCCACCCGAGACTCGGCGAACTGCCTGGCTGCATTCACACAGATGACGTAGTTGGCGGGCGAAAGGTGGGTCCCTTCGGACATGACGTAAGATAAGGTCTCAAACCCTGCCTCGGAAGCTTCGGGGTGACACGCTGTAATAGAGAGAAGAGATACGATAGTTCGCCAGCCCATGTGAGAGCGTATCTGCCCGGCATTTGCTTTCACTAGATGCATGACTTCTTGGGTGATCTGGTCGCAGTAGGCGTCTGCCACGCGGGCGTCGAGCTTCAGTATCAGCTGAAGGGACTTGAGAAGCTCGTCGGTTAGGTTCTCCTTGTAAGGGAGCAGACGCTGGCAGATTCGGAGGAGACCGAAAACGGCCTTCTCCACGAGGTTGCACGGCATTACGGTGGACTGAACGATGCTGGCTATGTGATCGTAGACGTTCTGCCACAGAAGCATGATTCGATCGCGGTTGTTGAGAGTGATGGTTATCAGCAACTCCAGGCAAAAAACGGCAGAATCTTGATCTTCCTGGGTGGCATGATTTCCTTTAGGAGGTGGGCGTCTTGCAGCTGCGACAAGGGCGCGCACGAGGTGCGATAGAGATTCTGCTTGTAAGAACTTGCTCTCGGCGAAGATGCTGTCGATGTGGCAGTTTTGAATTGTCTGAAGAGTATGCCGACGAGCCGCGAGCTGTTCTTCTGAGGGTTGTGGAACGGGTTCTTCTGAATCGTACGATAAGAGCAGACTGAAACGGCTCATAATCCCAGATGATTTTCTAGCAGGAGTATTCGCCGGCGCCTGAGAAGTTTGAGATCGAGCTGTTGATGTTCTTGCCTGATTGTTGTCCTGGGAAGTTTCGAGCTCATCGGTGGCATCGCTAGTGAGACGAGAAGGAAGGAGGCCCGTCTTTTGCAGACTCAAAATGCAATCTGCTACGTTTCTCCATCCCGAACGAATGTGATCGCCATAGTTGTTAGCGATGGTGAAGACTGCTACAGTTGCCATCTTGGCTTTCACGTCGTCTCCGAAATAAAGAATCGATTTTTCACTGAAAGAAGGATGCAGCAAGGTTGTGAATCTGCAAAGAGAAACGACCAAATCGTCCAATACCTCGCCCAAGTTATAAGAGGCTGCAAGCTTAGAGGTTGCTGAAAATCCGTCGATGCATGACTGTAAAACATCTTCCTCCTCTGCATGGTCGAAGACCACGCATAAGGCAGCAACTGCAGGGCCCGACAAAATGGAAAACATGCTGTAGTCAAGGTGGGACCCACAATCACATACGATGAATGGAGATGCCTGCTTTGCTTTGTGAGTTAGTCCAATCCAATGGCTACGCGTAAGGACTGGAACCGAACCAATTTGATCAGGAAGCATGCGTATTTCGTTCTCAGAAATAGAGTGGAAAAGCTCAGATAAGAACTCTCGAGGAAGGTCGTTGCCGGCGTTGATTTTGCGGCTGTTGCGAATAAAATCTTCCTCAGTCATCCTCTTCTTGACCTGGGCATTGTGCTGATCCGTGTTGAGCATTATTATAGAATACGCCAACACGAAAGTGGCATCTTTATTAGCCAATATCGACGGTGATTGCTCGTAATAACTTTCGGAGAATGCTTCAAGAACTCTCTGTATCTTTTGTGACTCTCCAGGCAATCTAAATGTTTCCAGGAAGATGCGCAGAGCATTGTCCAAATTCATGTCTCTAAAATTGAAGGTCCGGGAAAATTCATGAAGCACCTGTATGCAGAATTCTTCGTGACTTCCAAGAAAATCTCCAACAACATCTTTATCCAATCCCACCGCGTACCGAAAGAAGCACGCTACACTCTTAGGGTCAAGATTTTCAGGTAGCAAATGCATCCCTCGAAGAAATTCAAGACCCTTCTTTGGATCCCGGTTAAAGTGGTCGACGCCAATCATCAGCTTTCTCTTTATGTGCTTCATGCTGTGGACATATGAAACCCATTGAAGAGGTTTATCATAATCACTAAATTTCTCAGTCCAAAATGGCCTATATTCCCCAAGTTCCGTAGATGCTTCCCTCGCATTTGACGGATCATTGCCTATTCTTTCAGCCATACCTTGGACCAAAACAATCAATCCATCTAGGGCAAGTGTGTTCATTGCAGATAGAGGGGAGTTTACTGGAAAGGCATTCCTTGATAACAGATTAGCAAGGTCTTCATATAAGTTGCTGCAAGAAATGTCACAATCATAATTGGCATACAACTCAGCAGCAAACATTGGCTGCCTGCATAAGTCGATAAGCGCCTCCATAGCAACTTCCTGCTGCTGATAAGAAGCTCCATGCTTATTCTGAGCAATCCTCAAGAGCACATTGGAGATGAA
Source organism: Craterostigma plantagineum (assembly GCA_027422505.1). Taxonomy (NCBI): domain Eukaryota; kingdom Viridiplantae; phylum Streptophyta; class Magnoliopsida; order Lamiales; family Linderniaceae; genus Craterostigma; species Craterostigma plantagineum. The sequence goes on along the minus strand of JAPQWV010000072.1, from coordinate 2,903,789 downwards.
TGCTTCAATCTGTAGTTTTAATTTAGTGCGGAGATGATGATAAAGATTGAGAACAATGCTACATACAGTAGAAAGAATTAGTGGGCTCAACGACAAACCAAACTGCATCAGATTGTAAAACAATTCTTCCTGTATTAGGGCCAATAACTTAGGATGATTTCCGAAAGAAGCGCCGCCCAACTCTATTGCTGAGTTAATCAGACTGAGAGCAAATAAGGGAACATCTTCATGATATGCTATTGGGTTACCTTGAGGACCAATTTCAATGTTCTCCAAAACATTTAACAGAGAGCAAAAGAAATGGAATATTTCCACCATAGCTGGGACACCATATGGATCCATCATCGATGGATCAGGAACTATATGGTCATCAGCCTCCCCATTAGCAGTCTCATTTTTTTTATCGCCCGATGCAGAAGTTAATTTACCACCAACATATTGCTTTCCCAAAACAGTGCACATCTCTGTCTTTTCCTTAATCTGCATCCAAAGCAGCTCTTCAGTATTTAGTTACTCTAAGCTTCATGCATATGGTTTATACTGGTCGTAGAATCTTTGGCGAAGCAAGGAATTTCATAGCAATCATATTATTAATTCTGAAAGAAAATATTTCCATTCATGATGCCATTAAAACACTCCTTGGCTTTCTATATCTTATTTCCCGATCTTATTATCTGTTAGCACAGAAGCATGTTATGTATTGTAGCTAGGTCTTAAACCCATCAAAGAAAAAATATGAAATTATTGAGTTGCAAACATATGCCACAAATTTAATGCATTATTTACCTCCACATTTGGCGAAGACGCGTTTCCATGAGCTGAATCATGCACTGCACAGTCCAAGTCCGGAAGGCGCATAAACACACACCTGGCTAGTTCGTGCATTGTGTGGCGGGAAATTCTTTGCAGCAGTTCACTTTTTGAGCTCGCCTGATGCACTATTCGGAAGCACGTATTCACAATGCTGCAGACATGATGGTTGGTAAGACTAGCTGATGCGTTGCATTTCATGCAAGCCAAAAGAACTTGAAGAATCTTCATCAGTACAACTTCTTCAGAAGCTGGATCAGTTACCTCAAAGCGGCAGCTTGTTACAGCATCAACAATAAGATTCAAAGCATTTTTTACATCAATAGTTCCTAGATCAAGCATCTGAAGGTTTAATAGCTTGTAAACAGACGACAACGCGACACCTGTGATTGGCGCACCGGTTTCATCGGATTTAATGACATCTAAGAAGGGCTGCAAATATAATATTGGGTCAATTGCATGCCAGTGATTTCGCCACGAAAATATCTTCTTCCGTAATTCCTTAAAAGAAGTTATGAGAGAATGCTCTATTTCTTCATCGTCCGCCGCATAATGAACTCCCCATCTCACATTTCTCCTCATTACTGCCAAAACTGCACCATTTCTGAATTTATCATACAGGCTAAGGAACCACCATAAGGCTTGGGCAAAATCTTGGGAGTTTGCACCGACCCATTGGCTTTAATATGTTGATCTGACAAGCTCATAGTGATGTGAGTTGAAAATCTCCAAACTCAGGCAGAAAATACACACATGAAGAGCGCCCTACAGCCCAAATGAATGTCACCCTTCACAAAACAACAAAAGGATTAAACTCAATCATGTTAAAAGACCCATACTTTCAAGTTTAACCCTATGATCTCAAAGGATATCTGTATTACAACTGTTCAGTTTCATCAATATCACGAAGGTAAAGTTTACTTTACCAAAACTTCTCGTCTGCATTTAAACTCAAACGATACCAGACGACCATGTTTCAATGCAAACTAATTCAGCTGTTTCAAATGCCAAAAAATATAAACTCCGAACCCAAATTAAACCCCTGACCTGAGATCCATACAATTATACAATCATAACTGTCTGCATTTTTTGCTGAGCACGTAAAAATCAAACAGACAAAAAGGCAATCAACAAAAGCTCAACTAGATCTAAACTATATCAGCGAAACAGACCAAATCGCAGTGAAATCCCATCAGAGTGGCCGCCGTACAATTCGAACAGGAATAACGAAAAAAAAAAACCTTCTCCTGAGTTGATAAATTTACAATCGGAATCGCACGAAATTGAATCGGAGATGCCACTAACCAAATGGATCCAAACGGATCAACGAATCGTCAACGTTTTCCCGCTAAGCCGCAGGATGGAGGGAAGAAGGAGATCGTTCGCCTGCAGAAACAATGAGCACAACTCACTCTTTTGCAAATTAGAATTGAATTTTTGTTTTATAATGACATGAAATTAATTTTGCTAGAAAATGGAGTACTAGCTAGCAAGCTGCAGTTTTCTCTTGTGGTTGGTTGACGACTTGAGGTTATAATGGGTATTTTCTTTAGAGATCGCACCCTCTATTTTTTCTCTCAAATGGTGTCCTCTCCTACGATGTTATATTAATTGCAGTCTGAAATTTTGCCCTCCTTATTTGACTTGATCCAAAAACAACGAATTTGCCGAGTTGGTAAATAATTAACCCTCGCATTAAGATAAAAGAATAAGATATTGCAAACACAACGCAGCAAATTGGGCTTTTAAATGGCCCAAATATTGATAAAAACACCAAGTTTGTAGGCCCGTTAATCGCTGATTGATGCAAATTATTACGCCGTTGAATTCTAGAACATCAGGTAAGATGCGAAGTGTTGTATTTTTCGTTGTGTCCTAAGTAGATTGGTCGAAGATCTAAATGCAACGTGGAGAATGTATGAAGTGATGCGTGATAGTTTAAAGATCGAAACTTTACCATTGCCTGAAGGGTTACGTGGCGAGAGGGACATTTTGTTAATAATTGACTTTTTTTCTGTCGATAAATTCGACATTTTGTTACGATTAACAAAATAGTAGGAAGTCTTGAAGGCTCGTTTCTTGATTGCTTTGAAATAAAATATACTACCCCCTTACACGTACTCGAATGCAGTGATCAGTTCTTGATTAATATCTTCATCTATTAGTGTGGTTTGCCGGTGCTTTATACCCATCTTTCTTCTTGAACTGCGCGAAAGCCCGAGTTTTTACCGATAGCCCAGTTGCTTTAGTTGTATGATATTGCTGTAGAAAAACTTCTCTTGCACTGTTTGAGGTTCTGTTTGAGCTTTGGTAAGAAGAGTGGAACTTCTGAGTCTATGTTACTCCGATTTTGCAGGTATCAAGCACTTTCGAAGCGCGCCAATCTATCAAAAGGAGGTTCATTTCGCAAATGCGGTTTTGAGTTTCTTGGGCAGCTGAGATTCTCTGAAGAATGATTCTATCCGCGCTTTTAACTTCGGTCGGAATAAACGTTGTCCTTTGTCTGCTATGTTTCACTCTCTATACCTTTCTGAGAAATTGGCGGAGCCACGCCGATATTTACACGCCGCGCTTGGTGGCCGATGAGGACTCTCACGAGGAAGATGAAGTTAGAAGGAGAAGGTGTATGCCTTCTCTTAATTGGGTCAAAAAAGCATGGAAGCTCACCGAAGATGAGATTTTGGACAACTCTGGCCTCGATGCTGTGGTTTTCATGCGCATTTTTACATTCATGTTAGTGAAGTCATTAGATTTTTTTTTACCGCTTTGTTCCTCGCAACTATTTCGTATGAATATACCCTATTGATTCCACCTGGCCTTATCCTTCAAACTGTTACTATGTTTGGAATTCATTTCTTGATTATTAGCTGAAAAATTCCATCTTTTTTGGTTCTCAGCGATTTTTGTTCGGACTTTCTTTCTTGCTTGGCAGGCTGAAGGTATTTGTGTTTGCTGTGTTGGTCGGCATGCTTCTCCTTCTTCCATTCAATTACATGGGGAAGCAGTTGCAAATCGACTTTTCGGACCTGCAAAACAAATCGCTGGAAACGTTCACCATCTCAAACGTCGACGACGGTTCAAAAAGGTGACTGTGATAATTTTATGATTAAACCCCATTTTGGATTGTCAGTGAAGATGTTGCTGAGATTTTAATGAATCTCTGCTGCTCTCAGTCTCACTCTAAAAATGTTCTTTTCGTATGTGAAGGCTATGGATACACTACGCCGCCATTTGGGTTTTCACAGCAGTTGTCTGCTATCTTCTTTACTCTGTAAGTACGCCGTGCGAATGTTTCTTACTCTAAGCTCCAAGAACAAGTTTTTTTCTGGGAATTTCTTGAATCATATAAGCTACTCTCTTCGCCCCGTAGGAATACGATTACATCGCAACAAAAAGAATCGCCTACTTCTACTCCTCAAAGCCTCGGCCCGGCCAATTCACCGTCTTAGTTCGAAGCATTCCTTCGAAATCTGGGAGCAGCTTCAGCGAAAGCGTCGAGAGCTTCTTCACCGAGTACTATCCCTCTGAATACCTCTCGCACTACATCGTTCATCGCACAAGCAAACTCAAAGGACTCGTTGTAAGTAATCCATCTTTAAGCAGTCTTTGACTCTTTTTAGTTGCTCTATTTCCTCATATGTTTCTCCATTAATCCTCCCAGTCTAAGGCAGACAAGGCCTACAAGAAACTCAAATCCGTTTCGAGCAACGATTCCCAAGAAGGAGACGAGAATTCGGGCTGTCTGGGATTTTGCCGACGAAAAATAATCTCAGAGATCATTACGAAAAGAAGTTGGGCGACGTAGAAGACAATGTGAGGATCGAACAATCCAACCTAACTGGAAAGGTAAATATGTTTGCTTTTTTTCTTGGATAGCGTCCAATGTTAAATTGTATATTACGCCTTTGATAGGAAGTCCCGGCGGCGTTCATATCTTTCAAGTCGAGGTTCACCGCGTCGGTAGTCGCACACATCCAACAAGGCGTAAAGCCCAACGAATGGCTCGCAGAAAAGGCGCCCGACCCCGAGGACGTCTACTGGCCCTTCTTCACCGCGTCGTTTTTCAAGAGATGGATAAGCAACATCGTCGTGATAGTATCGTGCTTCGCCATCACCTTGTTCTTCCTCTTGGTCGTCGCCTTCGTGCAGGGCCTGACCAACTTGGACCAATTGGAAAAAATTCTCCCGTTCTTGAAGGGCGTGCTGAATATGTAAGAGCTTTTTCGTTCTCTATTCTTAGCTTGTTCGACCTTCGTAGGTAGGGTTCGAACTTACGGTTAGTTATATGCGATGTTGCATTGCAGTAAAGTCGTGAGCCAGCTTATCACTGGGTACCTCCCGAGCCTCATTCTGCAGCTGTTCTTGTCTCTGATCCCGCCCGTCATGATCGTGCTTTCATCCGTGCAAGGATACATCGCCCTGAGTCAGATCGAAAAAAGCGCTTGCATTAAGGTGCTTTGGTTCACCGTGTGGAACGTCTTCTTCGCAAACGTCCTCTTCGGGTCGGCATCTTATCTGTCCAAGATCTTTAACGAGCCCAGGCTAATTCCCGAGGTGTTGGCCGTGGCTGTGCCCGCGCAGGTATGTTCTCATTCTCGACTCCTCGTAATAAAAAGAGATGGCATTAGTCGTGACGGAAGGATCAAATTGGTCCAAGATTGACCAGCCTCGTGGACTGAATTGGTCCACAGGGTAAACATTGGGGATCATTATGGGTGTTCTCATATTTGACCCATCGTAATGAAAATAGATGAAATGTGACTTTTTCGTGTTTAAATTGACATTAATTGTGATGGAAGGACTGAATTGGTCCAAAACTGATTTGGGTGTTTTTGTTATCTGAATTGAAAAACTCGCACTCGACATTTATTGGCTTCAATTCCTTACTATTTTTTATTCGTTTAGGCCTCGTTCTTCATAGCATATGTGGTGACGTCTGGCTGGACGACGACGTTTTCCTCGGAGCTCTTCAGGCTGAAGCCGCTCATATTTCGGTACTTGAAAAGGTGCTGTTGTTGTTGCTCGTCGGACGACGAGGAGTTAGACGTCCCCTCGAATCCGTACCACAGCGAAATCCCGAGAATACTCCTCTTCGCCCTTCTCGGCTTCACTTACTTTTTCCTCGCACCCGTAATACTCCCCTTCGTCCTTCTCTACTTCTGCTTCGGATATATCATCTACAAGAACCAGGTAATCTCTCACCACATAAACAAAATGATCATTTCACCTTGAAGCTTAAGCTTACCGGCACTGCATCATATTTAAAATTACACTCCCTCCGTTCGTAAAAGTAAGTCGTTTTAGAATTTATTTTTGTTTTTAAATACAGTCGTTTCACAGTTCAGAGACAAAAATATTGATTATTTTCAGTTTTATCCTTATCTTAAATATAAATTGTTAAATTAAATTAAATTAGATAATATAATTAATTAAGGGTATAATAGATATTTTACTTTATTTTTTAATAGGTGTGTAATTTTTTAAAGGACATGTATTTAGGAACAGAGAGAGTATATTTTTAGTTTCAACTATCCCCTCACTCACGTCTATGTTGGTTTCTTTACTATCTGCATAAATATATAATTTTCATTTAATTGGAGTGGTCTTGAGGATTCTTATCTTACCCGTGGCCTCTGGCCCTGGGCTTCTAATATCATATTGAACGACCAATTTGCTTAAAAGCTTAAGCATGAAGAGCGGTTTTAATTTATACATTTTACTTCCAACATATTTCATTTCTGCATTTCTTTACTCTTGTTTTATCACGTGGGGCAGATACTTAACGTATACGCGCCGAAGTTCGACACAGGCGGGAAGTTCTGGCCTGTAGTCCACGACGCGACGATATTCTCGCTTATTCTGATGCAAGTCATCGCCGTCGGGATTTTCGGGCTGAAGAGCGTGCCGTTGGCTTCGAGCCTAATGGTCCCTCTCCCGATCCTAACGCTCATGTTCAATAGCTACTGTAGGAGACGGTTTCTGCCTACTTTCAAGGGTTTTCCGGCCGAGGTAAACGAATGATCGGTTAAATAATCGTAGTATTATGAAAGACACCGTTCCCAAACAAAAAAAAAAAGAAAAAGAAGAGGTTTAATTTAATCTCTTCTTTGTGTGCGTTTTTGCAGTGCTTGATAAATAAAGACAGGCTTGACCAGAACGATCCATCTATTTCGTCGTTCTACGAGGAGCTTTCGACTGCTTATCGGGACCCAGCGATGAAGCCCGTCAGCCGAGATGAAGGTGGGGAAAGTAGCAGCTCTCCTCTGCTTCATGGTAATAATAATCATAGTTAGAATGGATGGCTTCATTTCATAATCATCATGTGTGTGTGTGTGTGCGAGAGTAGATTTTGAGACATCAACATTCAACATACGAGTTTGTTTTTGCCATGAATCGATTGAGTAGTATTATTGTATAATGTATTGCTTGCGTAATAAAAAAATCTACGTATAGAATAGAGATGCACAAATATAGTTGATAGTTATGGTGCAAAAACGATGTATGCGTCGTCGAAGGAAACGAAACAATTGTAGCCAAGACATACTTAAAAAAGCTGTGATTTTGACGGTTAATGAGTGAAGAAAGGCAGCTCCTTGATTTTCTCTTGAATTAGTTTATCCGTTTAATTATTATTTGAAATCAAATATTTTATTTTTCTGAAATATGGGCTACTTGTATTGGGCTTTCATTTGGAGCCCATGAGTTCAGCCCAGGGTTTCGTCCTTTATATCGAAGTAATGACAATTTCTATGATGTTGATGGCAACGATCAAGTTACTTTTGATAAATAAATCACTATTACTTGTTTTGCTGAATTGGTTTTGGGTAAATATGCAACTAGCTTCAACGTCAGCTACAGCAGATCAATTTTGACATTAATTTATAATGGTACTCTGTTCCAAACTATTTTATACATTTTATTAAATCGAGCATCCCACATCTTTTGTACATTTCCTTATTTAGCAAAAAAATATCACAAATAATTAATATAATAATATTAAATATACTTAAAGACATGTCAAAATATACATTTTTTTACCTTTTAATTGTACTATATTATTAAAATATTCAGTCTCTTAATTTCCATGTCAACTCCCAAATGTCCATTACGTTTGGGGATATAGGGAGTATTAGTTTATCGACTTATAAACGAAACTAATTCATAATTCACACTAATATTTAGAACATACATGTAGCACGTATAATGTATGTACAAATAAATTATATTTTGTATTTATTTATTTAAAAAATAAAATTTTAAAGTGCTGATAAAATTGTATAAATTAAAATATTAAGAGTAAAATGGTAAGTTAGTTGACATACAATTGCCAGTTTTTAAGAATTTTATATTTTTTATTGTAGTTAATTTAAGTTATCTAAAAAAATATAATTCTAAAGTGCTGATAAAATTGTAAATTAAAATATTAAGAGTAAAATGGCAAGTTAATTGACATACAATTGCCAGTTTTTAGACTCTTAAAAGAAGAATAAATAATAAACTCTAGTCCCCTCGTGTGATGGTAGATACTCTGTTAAATCAGGGTATGATTGGCTTAAAGGTGAATCCTCATCTTTTCCCCTTTCTAAAGCTACGTGGAACAGATTCAACTCTCCCAAACATACCTTTGTGCTATGGTTAATGATCCAGAAAAGATTACTTACACTGGATAGGCTAGTTGGCTGGGGGGTTTGTATTAGTAACAGAAAATGTAGGCTCTGTGATGCGGTAGATGAATCTATTGAGCATTTATTTCTGGAATGTCATTTCAGCCAACAGGTGGCATGCAAAATCTGTGAATTTCTTCAGCTTGATGGTGATCTGAGATCGTTTGCTGATCTGTTTCATTGGTTGGAATTAGTGGGAGGTAAGAAAAGGTGGAGAATTGCCATTGCATATGTGGCAGCTATGATATACCACATTTGGAGGGAGCGAAACAGACGCATACATGAGCTAAGTGCGAGTTCAGTGGAGCAAATAGTGCAAGTCATAATACAGGAATTGAAGTGGAGGGTAAGGGCCAAAACGAGTGCTAGAACTGATGTTGGAGTTATCTCCTAGGTGAGATTTATAGTTCATTCTAAGGATAGTTATTGTTGATTTCAGTCGGTAGTTTTGTGTACAAAAGAGTTGGTGGTAATGAATAATCCTATTCTACCAAAAATAATAAACTCTAGCAACTCAAAGCAAAGGACATTACAAACCTAATTTTTAATTGCTAGACGATCTACGATGAATGCTACAAACACGTATGAATAGATATTTTTATTTATAATGAGGTGTTTGTATGAGTGCCTCTTGCAATCTTAGATTGAAAATCTATTTTTACCGCTGTCCTACTTAATATTGTCCAAAAATTAGTGGGCACGTAAATTAAGAAATCACTTTTTTTTAATATTATAGTACACTTTTAAAGAATAGAGAGAGAAAACTAGTGGGCACTCAATTTAAGAAGACTTTTTAAAATATAAATGGTGTAATTAGTTTAATTATTGGAATAATTTTTTACCAAATGTAGAAATGTGAAGAATTATGCGAGACGTCCGAACTAGAACATGGGAAGAAATAGGTGGGCGGATGAAGTATGACTTTTCTTTTCTTTGACACATAGAGACTAGACCCCCCAATTCGTGGCCCGGTGGCCGGGCCATGCCGCCCCCAAAAAGGGCGGGGTTGGGCTGCGATATTTTAGGCCCCCCAACGGGAACAACCCGCACGGGCCGGCCCGCCAGTTTTATTAAATTATATTTATTATATATTATACTTAAAATATATAATTTAATAGTTAATGATTCATTAATTATACCAAAATTAGTGACACAATGTCTATAAATATATAATTAATACGTTGCTTAGCCATAATTTATTAATAAATACCTTAATTAATTAAACTAATTAATAAATTAAATTATAAAATAAAAATAAACAAAAATAAAGAATTTTCTAGACGGCCGCCATTTTGACAGGTCTAATAGAGACCGTGGCCATTATTAAAACTGAAAAATTTGGGGGTTGACTTGTCAAATTAATATTTTTGATTTCACAATTGGGGATTTATTATCCAATATTGATTTCAATAAATAACTTCGCAAACCTTTTGATTTTGGGGCAATGACACAGTATCAATATAATATTTATAAATAATAATTTGAAACACGTGAATAGAAATATAAGGATAGAAACAATAATAATAAATTTTACGAGTATTTGGGATATAAATAATTTTATGTAATAACAATGTTCTCTAGCTCGATAATATTTTTTTCTACATTTTGTTTAGAAGTGTTATAAAACAAAAATTATAACTATTCTGACCAACAATATTGAATATTCTACTAATAAAATTAATGTTGTGGACATCCACATAAAAGATATTTTTTGGTATTTGATAGCAGTATTTATACTACGGATTTATTATTCATACTTTGAGCCCCCAAATTATGAGAAGTTGAAATATGGGGGAGTTGACTGTCAAGTCATTTTTAAATTTTCTTATAATTAGATCTTGCCTGCCCTTAATCAAGACATCAAATAAATGCAATTCTTTATCTTTTTTGTTATTAAAAAACTATCACTTCAGTACCATGTTAGAAAAATTTATATATAGGTATCGAGTAGATTAAAGACTTTCACATAGCTATCCATTTCGTTGTTAGCATAATTTTACCATCTTTTATGTATATGTATATTACATATCAATTCCAAAATATGATGTGTGATATCTCTGTAAGAATAATGTACCTTTTTTTAATGTATTATGTACCAAACTATATTTTTCTGTTATATTTAAATTTCTATGTTATATACCTTCAGTCAAACGGGTACATAGGTGTAAAAATTTTATTCTACACATAAAAATGTTGACATTTGAGTGATTTGATTTTCTTTATATTATTAGGTACTTAAGCCTTAAGGTAAACTTCCCAGTAGAAAATTTTAGCTAAAGGATAAACTTGTAATAAATTTAAAATATTAAGTATAAAATTGTAATTAAGCAATTAAGTTTAAAATTATAAATAATTATTTATCAATTTGACAAGTTTTATCTACCATACACTCCTTATAAAAGAGTATAGATGTCCATTTCTAAAATTGAACATTACTTAAGATTTTCAGTTTGAAAAATATAGTCACGCTCACAATAATTTCAATTTTAAAAGTATCTCACTGGTTTGTTGAGTTGTTACTTTACTGTGAAATGAAATAAATGCGTTAATTTTATTTAAAAATTTAATATATATATGTATATAATTCGCCCAATTCTGATTACTAAAAAAAATAAACTTTTTGACTTTGATATTTGTATCCCTTCTGTAGGTTGTAAAAACGTCGTCAACACGAACCATTCCTTAACTTACTCGTAGTTTATAAAAAATAATGATATGCATATTACTGTAAACTCATTGCAGTGTCCGTTGACAATGTTAATGTGAATCTGTTGAAAAGTTTTCACGGCAAGTGTGGAAGAGTTGAAATAATCAAAAACTTTCCTTTTCATACTTTCTTCCACTAGCTTCCCCAGACCTTTTCCCACCTTTTAGATAAAGATTCTTTGTGTTACTTCTCCTTACAAAAGTAAAATAAGATGCGCGAAGACAATTGTGTCACCTATCAACGTTGTCCACATTTTTAGTTTATTACACATCTTGCCTTCAAAGCTTATATTATATTGCAATTGCCGCCTCGTATAAGTATTTTCTGTTGCATTGACTTAGAGCTTTAGTTGAACTTGATTATAATATATGTTATATATATATATATTCCATCGACGGACATCGCCAGCCGATTATAATAACAAATAACCAACGTAGTCTCAACCAATACAACTCTCTTCACTAATTATAAAAAGTTGAAAAACCAGCAAATATATTTGGGCAAGTATATAAATAACAAATAAACGGAATCTCAACCTTCGTAATTATTCAGAAGCTACACGGTTTTCCAGCCACATAAAGGGTCCAAAATATTAAATGCCAAACTGTAAACATAGAAATTAAAACAACCTAAGCCCCGCCATCACCATCATCTTACGTCTCTTGCCGAACCCACGACATTAATACGCTCCCTTCGCTATTTATTTCCTGTAAATTTGGGATATGCTTTATTGCAATACAGCGCATTAAGTCTTGTGTAAGAAAATAAATATACAAGTAAAGAAAAAAGAGCAAAAATCCTCCATGGAAGCTTCTTACATTTCTTCTTCAACTTCTTTCACGAAAACCATGCGAGTTGTTCCAATGATCGGAGAGAAAGTTCCCATCTTTACCAACAAGTTTCAAACTACAAAGAGAATGATTGCTAATCCATTGTCTGTATCATGTAAGTTCTTGCTTCTCATTTTCCCTTGTTGCTCAAGCATCATCACAAAAGCTTCGCTTATTGTAATGATATTTATCAACTAAAATAATTAGCTCAATTTTATCGCTAGGTTGTCAGCGATCTACTTCATCAACGTCGTTAGGATCGAACCAAGGCGAAGTGGGACCCATCCTAGCAAACTCCGACTGGCGAGCATTTAGGGCAAGGTTGGTCGCCCAAGAGCAACGCGGCGGGGAAACGCCGCCGACGGCCGATTCCGTACAAGAAAAATGGGCCCATAGGATCCACGAGCTTGAGAAGGGGTGCCTTTTAATAGCCACCGAAGAGCTCGACGGCATCCAAGCCTTTGAACGGGCCGTCATCCTCGTCCTCTCCACGGGCCCAATAGGCCCGACGGGCCCGATACTCAACCGGCCGGCGGAGGTGTCGATCTCGGAGGTCGGAACCTCCTTGCTCGACGGCGGGTCGGGCGCCTTTGCGGACAGACCGTTGTTTCCCGGCGGCCCGTTGGAGGACGGGCTTCTGTTGATGGGCGGTCCGAACGGCGGAGACGCGGCGGAGACGCGGCGGGTTTGAGGAGGTGATGGAGGGATTGTATTATGGGACGGAGGAGAGTGTGGGCTTTGCGGCTGATATGGTGAGGAGAAACGTCGTGGGAGTCGACGATTTGAGTTTCTTCGACGGTTGTTGTCGGTGGGAGAGGGGACAGCTTATGGGTGAGGTCAGGGATGGAAAGTGGGCCGTGGCTGCTTGTAGCCCAAGTGTAATTGGGCTTAGTTGTGTTGGGCGAGTTGGGCTTTGGGAGGAGGTTAATGGGCTCTTGAGCCCAAGGAAAGTTCTGTGAAAGTAGATAGATACTTTGCTCTGATCTATTTTGATTATGAAGCAAAGCTTGGTGTGAGAAATTGATAAGCCCCCTAGTTTTATACTTTAGTTAAGGAGAAATAGATGATTGTACATTTTTCAGTCGAATTGAAAAAATGGGATAAAGATTAGTGAAATGAATGTCGCGAGAAACGTTGAGAGGAAATTGATGGAGGTAATGATCTAACATTTTATCCAACACAATTTATGATATTGCTTAAAAGTTGGGAAAAAGCAAAATCATGAAAAGAAGGTCCTACCGGGAGTCGAACCCAGGTCGCTGGATTCAAAGTCCAGAGTGCTAACCACTACACCATAGAACCTTTCTTGCCTAACCATTTTTTTAGGTTATTTAGTAATTCATTCACTGCTCTAAAATTATGTGAACAGAAAAAAGTTAAAGTAAGTCCAGGAACAGCCTTGTTTATTATCTTATGGACTTGATTCTTTAAATTGATTAAATAATTATAAATCTCTCTCTCTCTCTCCACAGAAAAAGCTCTTTATAACTAACAAAAAGGCGCAGAACAATGAAAACTGTTGCATAGTTGGGAATTGGGATGGGACATTATCTCTCCCTCGAACTTATCGAAGCCATAACTTCGCACGATCTCTCCGCCATAAATATTACATATCGACAACAATAATTAACAGCAAACGACAAGCCAACGAACGCTGCAGTGACAGAAAAAAAAAGGTGGGAGCTTTTGCTCATCATCCGCTTTCTTTATGGCTTTGCGACCGAGTTCTGATTTTATTCTTAGAAAATGCGTATGTTTTTCCTTTCGTGCGGCAAAGAAGGAAAGAGATACAATAATGCTTCAAAAGCAAAGAGAGAGGGTGACATTAGAGCATACACGTTGCTCCTTGTTTTTTAATCGTTTTAAGACAAGCATTTTATGGAATCTGATAAATGACTCTTTGGGTCTTGCATTTCTCGGCTTTCTTTACGTGGTAATGTTCCAAAGATTTGATTTTGACGCCGTCTGTCTCCGATCGAATATTGGGATTTTGATGTTTGTCTAATGTTGGGTTTGGGCTGTTATTACATGTTTTGCCTTCTTTGGGATTTCCCCTTCGTGCTGGTAATTGAGTTTCTTCTCTCCTGCAAATGCAAATTTCATGCACTGAACAGTTTTCTGTTATCTTTTACTGCAGGTTTTAGTTTAGCTCTCAAAAGGTCCTTCCTTGGCACTCATGACTGAAGAGAGAAGCGATCCCAAGAGAACAAACGCAGAAGACGATGACTCCAAGACAGTTTCTCGCTATCTAAAACCTCGTGTCAGTTCTTACCATGAGTCCTGTAAATATGGTCATAAGACGAATGATCTATCCGAGCATATTCCATGGAAACCTGTAAGAAGAGTTGAGAAAAGGCCTACTGTGCCTAACGAGGGCAGTTTCCTAGTTTCGAGCGTCAAGAAATATGAAAAGAACGCCTCGAACAAGCCTATTGCTCGCGATAAGCCCAGCCCTGTTATAAAATCTCAAGAAATAAAAACTTGCAACATGGAAAGGGTTGTCAAGAAGAAGCCTTTAGATGATACTGCTGATTCTTCCGTTGAAAAAAAGATCCCATTGCTGAAGAAAGATGTTTCGCTTCAACATAAGAAATCTCCATGGCCGAATCCCCCTGAGATTATCAATGAGGAATTGGCAGTTGAGCAATATCCTCGCGTGAAATCGAGATATTCTAAGCCTAAACAGACATTTTCGCGTTCGAATTCAGATGCCATACCTCCTATGCATGGAAGTGCTGAGAGAGTTCCAAAGCCTCGCTTGCCCACTTCGCATCGTAGAGTCTCCAACAGTGAGAAAAGACCATCCTCAGAAGCAAAACAAGTCGAGAGCTCTGTCTTGATGCCTCCTTTAAATGGTCTAAGCAATTCGCTTGGGGTTGAGAATGTGTCCGAGAAAGTGTTGCATGTAATAAAGACAGAAGCAGTTGAAGCTCTGCCACACAATGCCAGTGGAGAAGAGTACTATGAGGAGACAGAGTACAGCAATGGGGAAGCATATGACTTAACCTCGAACGATAAAGAAGACATGGAAACTGCAAAAGGAGATGAGATGAGGAAAAAGAGCGAAAGCCCATCTGAGGAATCGAAGGTTGAGAGCGGGAGAATAGTGGGAATTACGACGCCTGACGCTCCAATGAGGCTCAGATTCGGGAAAGCAAGGGCCTTTGAAATGGGAGAAGACGGCGAAAGTGAACTGAAGAAGATGACCTCTGAAAAAGTGGTTTTGAGGCGCGGGGAAGTGCAGCAGGGCAAGAAAGATGCTCGAGTTTTGCTGAATAGTGTGATCGAAGAAACGGCGAGTAGGCTCGTTGAAACGAGGAAGAGTAAGGTTAAGGCTTTGGTGGGAGCTTTTGAAACTGTCATCTCCCTCCATGAAACCAAACCTGCTATCAATTGAAGTGTGAATGGATGAATAAGATGAATAAATCCCACATAAGAAAGGTGGCTGCTATGCTATGTAGTGATCTATCTAATTTACTGTTAAAAGTTTTTTTTTTTCCGAATTTTCTTGATTTAAACTTCAGAACAGAAGAGATGCATGATATGATAGAAATACTCAGAATTAGTAATATACTCTTTCAATACATCTTTCCTCAAAGCAAAGGAAGCTGCAAAATGCATATTCGTCAACTCTGCAAACTTGGACTTCCTAATTTATATGAAGAAGAGTTTACCAGTGAATAAAAAGCTCAGATCTTAGAACATGGGTGAATCAAAGTAACAAAAAAGAAACCTTGCTCTGAGTATTTATCCATAACATTTCATTCCCAGAAAAAGTTTTCCAGTAAAACATTCTCACAGCACCCATTATTACCGCCATGAACCACAATTAAGATCCCTAATCAACCCCGGTAACTAATCAATAAGTATCCTACCAAAGAACAAACAAACATTACAGAGAATCCGATGCATTAAGTGTAGAAATCATCCGAAGGGATGAGCTGATGATTTGATCGGCAGACGAGACATTGGAATTTGGAAACGGAAGAAAGAGAGAGAGAGTCTAAATTTCATCTTTTATTTCACAAGTAACTATTACCAATTATTCCACGTTGTTTTATGTGGTCAAAAGAACATTCTCACCATGAACAAGGCAAGCATTCCCACCATGTTTAAAAGCTCAATGCTCAAAACATCAAAGATATACTACAGAGCAATGATGAGCGGGGAATCCGAGAAACATCTGTACAAATCTAACAGACTAAAACCCAATAGCTGCTTCCCTAACTCTGTTCGGAAACACTCAACGAGAAGTTGAGATCAACAGATTGTTAACCCCAAACACTTCTTGTTCTTGCTTCATCGCAGCCGCCATTTCTTGTTCTTTCAGAAGAAAGCCCGCACCTTCTTCAGTTTCTTGCTTGATTATATACTCGCCATGACCAAGCTTGCAATCTGCTTCTGAATCATTGTTTCCATGGCGTTTCGAGCTCTCACACGAAGACGACGAACCAGCTCCAAAGTACAACGAATTATCATCATCTTCATCATCGTCATCAGCAGAGAATTCCCTGACACCTTGTGAAAGAATTATCAACCATTTAGCCGCCTCTTCAACATCCCAAGGCTCTGACGCATCATTAACAGACAAATTCGAGCTTGAAACCGAAGGATTACAGTAGGGCTTATACTTGATCGTAGAACGCTTCTTCTTAACTGGGCATAAGATCGCGGGAGGAGCCTTCTCAGAAGCAGCTTTCAATCTCTTTGTGGAGTGAGTTTTCATGTGGCCAAACATCGCTCTAGGCGAATCAAACCCTTTACCGCATTTCGTGCATTCATTCAGCTGAATAGTTTTGACGATCGAATGACACCTCATGTGGCCCGAAAGAGCCCTCGCCGAGTGAAATTTCTTCCCGCATTTCTTGCAGGAGGGTTTTTTATTCACGAAAGAAGTTGCAGACCTGGTTTTGAGAACGGAGCTTTTCTGGGATTTCTTTGGATTCTCCCTCAGTTCGTAGCAGTTGCTCTGATCACCTTCGAGGTCCATTTGGGCTGGGCTGTTCTTGGGTCGATTCTTGAAGCTTTCTTCATCGCCTTCTTGGAGTTTCTTCATCTTGATCTTCTTAGTAGCTTCAGCTTGTGCTTCCTTTTTAGAAGCTGCGATCTCTGCTAAATGGATCCTCATATGGCCGCCCAATGACTGTCCACTGACGCAGCTTTTGCTGCACATTCTGCAAATGTACCTTCGTTCTTCTGAATCTTCTTCCATTGTCGCGAGAGTTTTCCAGCTATAGAGAGAACAAAAGAAAACCAGATGAGAAATTCAAGAAAGCATCAGAACTATGCTGAATTTGAGCATCGCATTGATACTGCTCCATGATGCAATCAGAGGAATTGCATTCAGATAAGCAAAATCTGAGCTTTCTTCACGAAAGCAGATTCCCACGTTTCAGAAGACTGTGAACATCTAAGTAAAGAACGTAGTGTTCCATATATAATATAATATATATAGTCTGACCAAGAATTAGAAATCAAAAAATCAGAAATTTCCATGTTTCTAAAAGCTGACCACGCAATTATTTCTTGACTCTTTGATTATGGGTTATTTATTTGTTGGTCTATCTATATTATAATTCGAGGTAGAAGAACAAAGTGTTTTGCATGGCATGACATTGACAGCAGCATCGTGCTTCTTTTTCAATTTCTAACGAAGTATAAAAACTCAAAAGTTCAAATCCAACTACATGACAAAGTTGGGCCAAATTATAGGGCTGTAACTAGGGCCCATTATCTCAACGCAAAGCCCAGTTAATTTTACAACCCTGAATAGAGATATACCCTAGCAGATCAATTTTTGCAGCTCGGCAACACTCTGTTAGCGTTAGGGAGGTGAGGCACCAGTGAGTTGCGCACAGTAACAATGGCGACTGCAAAGACTGTCAAGGATGTTTCTCCTCACGAGTTCGTCAAATCCTACGCCGCACATCTCAAGCGGTCGGGAAAGGTCAGAAATGATTATTTCTTTTTGTTTTCGTTTGTTGTTATATTTATAGTAATTAAAGCGGTTCAGCTTCAGCTACTGAATTATATTCCTTGGAGATATCTTTTTTTTTGGCATGGATGTTTTTGATTTGTGATTTTTATGATTATTAAATCGGATCAGGATTTTTCTGCAGTCGTTGTTGTTCGTATCTTCGATATCAGTTGATAATGCTGGAAACTTAAAATTAGATACTCTCCGTACAGAAAAGTGCCTTTTGTTGCTGAAAAAAACATCGTTGCTTGTGTTTGTTGGAATGAGTTTTCTTGCCGAGGATTAATTGTCCTTGAAGCTTATTCGTACGTTTGGAGATATTGATTCAGTCTCAGTTCTATGCGCTTATGTTCCATGTTCTCTGAAATGATAGATGGAACTCCCTGAATGGACTGATCTAGTGAAAACCGGCGTTCTCAAAGAACTTGCTCCCTATGATCCTGATTGGTATTACATCCGAGCTGGTAATGTTATTACTCGTGGAATTCCTTAATTCAATTCCTAATTTTCTATATATGGAGACATTTATGTTATGTATCAGTTGCACTTTAAATTTGACTTCAGTAGCTCATGATATAGTACTAGCATCAACTTCTGCTACATAAGATTAGAGCACTGACGTATCGATATACTTGAAATGCTGTAGCTTCAATGGCAATGAAGATATACCTTAGGGGAGGTCTCGGAGTAGGCGCCTTTCAGAGGATTTACGGTGGGAACAAGAGAAATGGGAGTCGTCCCCGACATTTTTGCAAGAGCAGCGGGTCAATTGCACGCCACATCCTTCAGCAGCTTGAGAGCATGAACATCGTTGAGATTGATACGAAGGGGTTAGTTTTTTTCTGTCTTTTGTTGGTAGGCTGGATTCAGACAAGCCTGTCTTTATATGTTGTGCGAAGACTGTTTCTCTTATCATCGTTTTGCCTGCATTTCGTGCCCTTTTTTTTTCTCAGAGGGAGGAAAATCACATCTACTGGCCAGCGAGACCTCGACCAAGTTGCTGGGAGGATCGTTGTCGTTGCACCGTAGGTATAATTCGAAGCAGATGAATGTGTTTTTGTGGGAGATTTTTTTCTTGGTTTTCTCTTTGGATGACGTTGCTCGTGTTTTGAATTCGTATTGTGTTCGTTTTTAATGGGATATGTATGGCTGTCTGAGTTCTGACTCTAATATGTGCAATTTTATTTCCTTCTCTTCTCAGCCTTCACCTTCAGTTACCGAACATTACCAAGAAAACTTCCATTCATAACTGTGGTTGATACATTACCCACAAATACAAATCATAGTTTTTAGCCTACTACAACCCCACATAGTCTTACAGTAAAAAATAAAATAACCAGCGTTAGGGGTCGAAAAATGGACGCCCATCGGGGAATCAGATTTAATTATTGGAATGATTTAATTAGTTATCGAAAGATTGATGATTAATTATTGCAAGATTGCGTGATCTTTCAATATGAGATGTTGAAAACGAAATTATTGATGAAAGAAAATTGCTCGTATATTGAGTATGAACAAGTCGCGGATTATTCAGACGGCCCAAAATTACCACATCGATTATGAAACTTGCCCCTAAACCTCAGAGTATACAGTGCTAATTCTTGATTGCCAGACAATTCAGGGGAAATGATCGTAAGCATAAGATTTCCCAACTGGAGAAGACATCATTCGAAATAAGTAAAGAGTTCATTAGCTCGAAATTATAGCTTTCAAACCGTTGGATTAGATCCAACTGCTGTTTATGATAATGAGTTTATACAATTTGTCGAATGAACTTGAAGGCTGTTGCTTTTTGTGTGTTTTAAACCGAGATTTCAATGAAGTTTGTGTAGATATTTTCTGGGCCTTAATGTTTTCTATAGATATGACAACCTTGAGAATTTTTTTTTTTGGGGTTTGCCTTATAGAATTGGAAGATGAAAAACACGAATCCAAACACTGTCAAGAGTACTAAAAGATGGGAACATCGAAAGAGAATTGGTAGATTTGATTCCACATTTATTTCAGCTGCTTAAATTGAAAATGATTGCAAAATGGAGACAAGGACGCAACAAGCTCTTCATCTGCACATTACTGAGGTGCATAGCCACTGTCAGGAATGTTGAGCCACTGATCAACTTCAGCCTCAACGTCTTTCGCAATAATGCTAGCGCTGTTCCCGGCAACGTTATTCCCTGCAGAAAAATTGAGACCTTTCATCACATCTTTGGAATCGAAGATCAGCCACAGGTGATCAAAAACTGTCAGAAAAGAATTACCTGGTATTTGATTTGGCATTTGAATCCTCTGTGGCTGTATAGGCGTAAAGAAGTTGAGACCACTCACCACTCTTTCGTGGGACGGGGCCATCTTTGCCTTCTTGGCCTTGTTACCTCCAACGGGGATGTTTCTCAGCTTTCCACCTACGGTCCAAGACCGTTGGCAAGCATTACAGTAGTGACGAGGTTGTTCCTTGCAATAGTTATTGTAGTAGCAGAATTTGGTGTTCAAAGAGTCGCAGCGAGGGCATTGCAAATTGGCTGGTGGAAGTATCTGTCGCAGGGGTTGGTTTTCTACTCTTCTGTGTTCCATTTCTCGTTTATTTCCCTTTTTGTACGTTTTCAGCTTGGTGCTAGGTGATGTTCGACTGTGGGGCCATATTTATAGTGAATCATGGAGTTTGCCGTAAAACGTCGGAGGTAATCCGACTTGAATGTTATTTAATTTGAGAATCCTACGTCGAATTGCATGATCTTGATAACGTGCAACAATATTAACTATTTTCTGCCTGCGGTTTATGCAATGCAAGTGGTAGTTATGACCGGGAGTTGAGTCGAGAAAGCATGCGGACAACTGACGTGATATTTTCTCTGTGTCTAAGTTTGATTCATCTCTTTAAAGCATTTTTCCGTCTCCTGTAATACGTATATGACGGAGATCATAGCGTCACTATTACTGGATTTTGCTAGATTTATGATGAGAGCTAATTGAATGCAGTTCGCATAGTGTATAACGGTAATTGGTATAAGATCTTTGTGCAATTCGTAAATTTTAATTTGATCTCGGGCATTTTGGCGATATTCTTTGTTTTAGTTAATATTTTTTCCGGAAATCCAATCGCTATAACATCAAGCCTTCTCCATTTTAGATGCCCTGAAAAACTTAGTCTGTATGTGGCTGGAATTGTTGGCTATTCATTATCAACAATGCACCGTTATGAAATTGCTTATACACAGATTGCATATGCATATTTAATCATTCATCATGGCTACGGTTAACTGTGCTAACCTATTGTGTAAGTAAATTTTTGCTGCTGCTACAGTTTGAAATAACCATAATGATCTCCTATCAGCGTATTCTAGTATCTTAACAAATTTATAAGGAATCTGGAAAACAAAGAAAGGGCAACATACATAATCACTTGCTAAATAGCTGTCTGCAGTTCTTCATTCCCCTGTCATGAAGAACTGGAATTTCACCTAAGACTACCTCACTGATAAGGTCCTTAAAGATGAGGCGCTCGATATCCAGGATGAGAACTTGAACTTCACTGTTATAATCTTGCCAATCTTTAGATTTATGCATCATATCAACAGTTAATAATCTGGTTGCTTCATCCTCGCCATCAGAGCAGTTGCTTTCTGGTATTTTACAGATTCTGTTTATCTCTATATGTACTTCTTTCAGAAGATCTTGCATGCCTTTGATTCTCTTCCCCACTGTAACTAATCTGCCAGAATGTATACAGTCGACCAATATTTCATTTACCATATCAAATATTATCTTTCTATGGACTTTCTCTTTCAGCATTCCTCTGCTGGTCCTTTCTTGGAGCTGTTCGCTTGGCGCATCACCAATGTCCTCCGTTTGTTCGAGGACATGAAACATCTCAGGATTGATCAAATGACATGATGAGAGAACATGGTCAGCTGTTGGAACGAAGCTTGACTCTTTTGCTCCTAATGCCATAAGTACCTTGTAGACATATCTGTGATCTGAATCGATTGTTTCATATAATTGTGATTTTTGACTTCCAACAGTTTCACCATTCGAGTGGTTTTGCTGGATAACTGAGGGTTGCAATTGTAACTTGCAAACATATCCACAATCAGATCTTGTGCAGTTATTGACGCTGCTTATATCCTTATAATGCCATTCTGCTTCACCTGAACTTGGACTTTCATCTTCTGTTTAATGGGAGAAAACAAATATCAGTCAGACTATTCTTGTTTTGGTTTGTGGAACAGTAACTGTTCAACATTGTTCTCTACTTTTGTTTGGATAACTTTGAATAATGACTTGTAATTTCTTTAGAACTAGTTTTTCGAATCATAGAGCAATACCTCGAAAGCTTCTTGGTGTGTTCTTCACGGGTGACATATCTTCAGCGTAAGACGTGGCATCGAGCACTGAGATTGGACTTGGCTGTTCGTGCGTAGTTCTTGAAATTTTAGCTGCTTGCTTTTGTTCTCCAAGAGACTTCAAATCCTGTGGGCATAAACATCTGTCGATTATTAAGGTAAAACATCTAACCTAACTGGACACTGGAGAAGCATCAAATTTTACATACCCCTTTTTGCTTTACACGTATGTTACTTGAGGAAGCCGAGCTTATAGTCTCAGATTCTGTCTGTGACACGATGCTGTTGTTTCTTTCTGAAGTTGCAGAGGCCGTATCCCCATGATAGCCTGAGAAATATGTGTCGCGACTAAACTCACTCGATTGCACATCCTTAAGATGACTCGCTTCTATGAATTTTGTATGGGGGTGCTTTTTGGCCCAGTTCAAATCTGATGGTGGGGTTCTAGACTGGTCTTCTTCCCAGAGTTGATTTGGTTTTAATCTTGGGCGAACTGTTCTTGGCTTCTTATCGGGGGTGAAGTGTTTTGCTTCTTTCATGTGTTGACTGATGGCAAATGTTTTGTCTGATTCCGAGCTTCTCCGATTTGGCTTCTTCTTGTACGAGGGTGGATGCTCACTACCTCTCTTATTGTTTTTTGGTGCAACATTTGAAGGTACACTTGCTCTTGGTGATTTGGTATCTCGGGTTTCAATTTGTTGCGAATGCAATACCTCTGATGTGGATATTCCGTTAGAAATGGAACTATTAATGTTGTCTGCCGCTCTAGTTGCTTTCATGGACGTGGTTGAAGGACCTAATTGCTTTTGAAGATTGCACTTTCTGTCCTTCCATGCACAAGCATTAGAATTCTGATCGGAACAGTTCCCTTCTGAACGACTCAGTTGCAGCGTGGATTCACCACTGTCTCTGGTTCTGTGTATTGATTCCAGCACGTGTTTCAGAGCTCTGAGGTTCTTACCTGATTTTCTGAATTCAAGTTCGGTTATCCTTTTCTCGATATCGCCATAGACCGAAGAAGGTTGCTCTGGAAAATTTGCTCGAGCATTGTTCAAATCCAATTTTTGGGTACCTTGAACTGCACTTGTTGATTTCTTGCGTGAATTGGCATCGCCCAGTTTCCTTGACACTGTAGTGGCATCGTTTTGCGAGACCCGAGGAGAACAAGTGACTTGGTGCTGCTTTCTTTCCTCGGTCCTTGAGGTGATTCTTGAAAGAAAAGCTTCTTTGTAGTATGATTTCACTGTTGGACTACTACCGTCGACTGGGGCAATAGCATCCGCAAAAACGCCCAAGCCCATCAGCTTTGTCACGATACTGGGCGATCTAATATGAGTTCCTTTCACTGGATCATTTTGGCCCACATTCCTGGTACTTTCTGTATGCAAATTGTGACCAAGAAGATCCAATTTTGACTTGATGCCTGAAAAATTCGAGGAACTGATGTTACTGTCTAACGACAGCCGTGGTGGCTCTCTGTGTATCATGTTTGACTTAATTTTCTCCCGTAATTCATCGTAGGAGAAACGAGGAGGTAGCATCACCTGCTCATCCTTGGATATCTTTGTGCTTTCCTGCACCTTAACGGAGGGTCGATCTGATCTCTCATAGCCAGTAGCTTTTGGCTTTATTACATGTTGAAATGAGAGTGCAGGCCTTGGCGAGTCGATATGCTTTATCGACATGCGTTTCTTCTCATCATAAGCCATGGAGTTAACAGTCAGTCCTCCAGCATCTCCATTTTTCGAGAGTTTCCCTGCATCTCGATCATCGAGGTATCTTATTCCCTCACTTAATGGAGGCTTTTGTTCTATCATGGCTTCTAATTTGGCTGATCTGATATATTCCAGTGATGAGAACGTCGATGAACATGAAGAGGAATACGAAGTCAGGGACGAGTCGCTCGATATTCTTGGGGTGTCCTTCTGCCTCGACTGTTCTTTTTCCTGCCAGTGTGAGTAGCTTAAGTTTCTCCATGGAAAGCTCATTTTAAGCAGATGAATGAAGCTATATATTATTTCAAAATAAACAGAACTTGTGGAGACTTCTTATTACCGTGAGAGCTTTCTGACTGTATCTGGGATCAAATTGCTGCTGACCACCTTTGGAGAATAAAATCGAAAGTATAATTTAATTACTTCACAAACTCTCATGACAGAATCTGGATGAATGTTGTGCTTATACATCGCCCCATTGGGCGTGTTAGAATTAAAATCTATGTGGAAGCTTGAAGATTAAGTACATGACTATTACATTCTAACTATGTAGATTATTTTCGATATCTCTTTTTCATGCCATATGAATTGATGCTTAATAAAATCTTTAACTGAACCTTGTAAAAGCAGCAGTTTCTGATTATGCCTATTGTTCATGCGCCTGCTTGTTAGGAGATGCTGACGGTCGAAGATTTGAAATACTCCGTTCATGCATCCAAACTTCTTCCGAAGATCTTTGTTTTCCTTCGTTTGAGATGACATTATCTTCAGAGGTTATCTGTTTATTCAAGAACGAAAAATTCGAAAAACACGACTTGGAGGAAGATTCAAGAGCTTCAATCTTAAAACACAGTCAGAGACCCACACCGTTGAAGAGGCTTGAAACGTTTTGCAACTGAAGTTTGAATCTTAGAAATAAATGTGAGCTTTTTATTCTTTATACATATAAGAACTCTGAAGAAAGAAAAGAGGGACAGAGATGACAGAACACTTACATCGCATGTAGGAGGTGCAAAGCTTTAAATATGGTGTGGCTGGCTTGCATGGGATCAAAGGTTAGACAACTTCGTCCCCTCTGAAAATGGACCCATAAATCAATTACATATTACTATTCCAACACACGCCTCTGATCAGTTAAAGACATATTTATCTATCTGTATTTTCTGTACCTAAACCTTGTGGGATTTTTAACCTTTCCACAACTGTTATCTGTCTGCTAGCTCTCCATCGTGGAAGAAAAGAAAAAAAAGCTGCTAAGTGTATATTAAGGTATGTGTGCTTATACTTGTCGATTTTTTATTTTAAGAATGTGGGGCAGATGTAGTGTGAATTTGTGGGGGCATATGTTCACTAGTCAAGAATTCCTTTATTATTAATAATTGCTCAATGGAGACATGTAATGTGGGGGGTGGAGCCTCGACCTTTCTTTCTACTTGGGCATGTGGAGTGTGTCAGGGGAAGAAATGCAAGAAGAAAAGTGATCTATATCATATAGTGTGCTGTGTTTCTGCAAAATCCCTTTTTGATGATCCTAAACAACTGTTAGTCTTTTTTTATGTCCAATCAATGGATATATGGTAATAAAGTATTACTGAGATCGATATAATACAGAAGAAGCTAATCGTCATCTTCCTTCTGTTATTTCGAGATTTGCGGTGCTTGGGTTTTGTCTATTCACTGAACCTGGTAAATTCCATTGTATGCTTGGATTGAAAACTCCCACTGTGTGTATGTGTGTGTGTTTTTTCCCAGTAAAAAAATGATTATCTTACGAAGTCCTCACGTCTACCAAAAATATCATTCGATGGTCGAAGTATAATTCTTCACGCATACTACAAAAGGTTCCAAAACAGTTTGTTAGAAAATAGATATTTGAAGTTAATTGGAGCTTTCTTGTCACGTTAGTTCAAACTTCACATTTTTAAGGATTTTTTTGAAATATGAGTAAACAAATATGATATGCCATGCTATTTATTTATGTCAAAAACTCAAATCTATTTAGTAATTTTCGGTGGCATTAAAAAATGTTA
This sequence comes from Craterostigma plantagineum, assembly GCA_027422505.1. Taxonomy (NCBI): domain Eukaryota; kingdom Viridiplantae; phylum Streptophyta; class Magnoliopsida; order Lamiales; family Linderniaceae; genus Craterostigma; species Craterostigma plantagineum. Next base: position 2,877,716 of record JAPQWV010000072.1, on the reverse strand, counting down.
TTGTGACAGTTCGTTTTTCCAGCTAAATATTGTGTGATTACCTTCTGTAGTAATAATACAAAACGGAACCAACTTACTTTAAGTTACGTAATGCATGTGTGGTGTGAATGTGTTCGTATTTTCAATTATTTGACTTTTACATATTAAATAGTAGACAAAAACAAGTTATGCATGCATGATCACGTGGACAAAGTAGTCGCAAATATCAAATAATAGCATAATACTATCTTCCAAGAAACTCTTACCCTATTTGAACGCTAAATGCCCACATGATGATCCACGAAGACCAATTGTGATTCAAGACACGTAACGATCAAGAATTCGTAAAATATATATGTGGAAAAATAAAGCATAAGAACTCCACATTATTCATCGTTTACTTTCTTTTAAAAAGAAGTCATTTTTCTGCATATAATCACATGTCAAGTGGTCCGTGCATATATTTCTGATCTATTGGGATCCGTGAAATGACAAAGAATAAGAAGGTTGCAATAATGTACATCAAAACTACGTAATATTTGGAATATGTCAACGTCAAGGCTTTACATTTAGAACATTGTAGTGAAAATTGATATTATATCTCATTTCGTGTCAGATTAGTTTAGTGGCTGTAATAAGTTGAATTTGAAAGAGGATTTGATTGAGTTCTTGCAGATTCCTAAGATCATAATCGGGCTTAATGAAAAATTAAATATTCAAATATTATCTGCAAATCATATCTATATTACATTGAATCTGGGATTAAGTATTAGGCTTTGTCACGAGGATTGAATAGTTTAATACAAGTACACAAGAACTGTTTCCATATATGATAAAAATGCGGCCAAAATATAATTTTAGGTCACTAAGTTCACATGTTTTCGTTTTTGGGTCACTATGTTCGATAATTGCAAAAATAGGTCACTAACTATGTATGTTATAACAAATTCGGGTCACCCTTCCATTTTTGGGTCACTAAGTATATGTGTTTTTAATTTTGGATCACTAAGTATACGTGTTTTCAATTTTGGGTCACTAAGTATACGTGCTTTCAATTTTGGGTCACTAAGTATACGTGTTTTAAGTTTTTGGGTTGCTATATTAAATCTATTTTCGCATTCATAAAAATATAGTGACCCAAAATCGAAAACACGTTACTTAGTGACCCAAAAATGGGAAGGCGACCCAAATTTGTTTTGACATATATAATTAGTGACCTACTTTTGCAATTATCAAACATGGTGACCCAAAATCGAAAACATGTATACTTAGTGACTAAAATAATAATTTGACCTAAAAATGCTTATTACAAGTACTCTCTCTCTCAAATCTTATCCTTGGATGATCAGTACAAAAAACTACGATTTTTTAAATACTTGCCAATCCAAGAATGACAAAAAGAAAAACAATCACATGGTATGTTCATCAAGATTAGAAACAAATGGATTGAGATAACAATAACCGACAAGAAGATGTAATTCACATATCTTCAATGATAAATACTCGTATCATACTAATCTTGATGTCGATCCAAGATATTATTCATATCAAACTAATGTGTGTGATGGGATGAGATGAGATGAGTTCCAAGTTAAGTAATGGTCCCATACAAAACGTGCATCTTCTTATTATTATGTTATCGGAAGAATATTTCTTTTAATAGCAAAAAGTTGGAATTTTTCAAGTGCCTGGAATAAGGGCATATATAGATTTGACGTTTTTCTCGTTGAGATCAAAAGAAATAACTGTTTTTGGTTAAGAAAGGTCCCATATTTGCCCAAATATAACAACAATTTAAGATCCCAAGCCAAATCAGTCCACGATATGTCCGACGCAGATAAGGAAAGAAATGTAACTTCTTCCTTCTTATGATTAAAAGGCGAATTCAAGGAGATGATTGAACTCTCTAACATATAGAGTATTATGGAAATTTACTGGACGAAATGTTTGTCTAACAAACACTATAAATGTTTCTCTTTCTTTTTTCCTGCCATATTCTTCGTTCCATGTGAGCAAGTTTCATGGAAAAAATAAGTATTTTGATTTAATAATAATTTATAAAAAGAGCATTTTGGGCCTCTTTTACCACAAATTAGGCCCAACGAGCTTAAAGCCCAGTCCAATAAGTAGACACACATAAATAGTTTTGGATGCTACTAAATAACTACTGCCCCCGCAACGAAACCCTAAATCTGCATTTCTTTCTTTCTTCGGAGCTCAATCATCGGCCATGGTATGTTTGTCGGTCCCTTCCATCACTTTTTCTTACTGAATCGACGATTCATGGATTGTTGAACTGATCTTTGTCTATTTTGTTTTTTCGGTTAACAAAAGCCTTCGCACAAGACATTTATGATTAAGAAGAAGCTCGCCAAGAAGCAGAGGCAGAACCGCCCCATACCTTATTGGATCCGAATGCGTACGGACAACACCATTCGCTACAACGCCAAGCGCCGCCATTGGCGCCGCACTAAGCTCGGCTTCTGAGAAATTTCTGCAATTTCTTTTTTCTTTTATAAAATTTCTCGAGTGAGTGAGCTTTCATCGTAGTTGTGATGAATATGTTAGCGTATCTCTATCTTCTACAGGACTCTTGTTGAAATCAGTAGTTTATCCTTTTTGGGTTTTTTTCATTATACATTTGGTCACAAACTGAAATCAGTAAAGATTAAAGGGCAGTTGATTTGATGATATCATCAACAGTTTTACATGGAGCAACTTGCGTGTTAAAGTAATATAAGAGCATCATTTTCCATCGCCGTAAGTAATTAGAAATAAACGGACAAATGAAGGAAACCAACCCTATTTTTTTACCAGCGAATTGCGATAGAGATTTGCATGATTGCATCCCCACCTACACACGGGAAAGAGGAGCTATCATGTTTTTATTTCAATAAGGAAGTGGCGAAAAAGGCACCATTATTATGCGGAATGATATGGTGTCACAGTGCACTGATGATTTGGCACCGGTTCGTGTCAATGCCACTTCAACATCAAATGTGATGTGGCATTAATCACCACATCTTAGGTGTCATAGATCGACACGTTTGATCAGGGGCGGATCTAGCATAGGGCCCGAGGGGGCCATGGCCCCCGCGGAAAATTTCAAAAATTTTAGTATTATATATGTAGTATAAAACGTCATTGTGTATAATTACCTTCTTATCATGGAAAAACCTAAAATGTCATATAGAAGAGTGGTGCTGTAGCCGTGTTTCACCTCAAAGGTTGGGGGATTGATTCAACTTCCCATTATTTTTATTCCTTTTAAAGTTTGCTGATATTTTTTTGTTCGAACGTCGTTTCCCAGCGTTTTTAATTCATTCTACATTTGTTTCTATTGTTAGTTCTTAACTTTCACTCTTTATATAAAGTTTTTTGATGTTTCTGCTCTTAGCTATTTTATATTCTTTTTAGTTTTTTGTTTCTCTTTTGCTTCTTTATTTTCTTATAAATTTTATTCTTTTTAGTTTTTTATTTCTCTTTAGTTCTTAACATTTTTTATTTTTGAAAAATACAACTAAATACTTAATCAATTGGGTTTTCAAATTCCATTCATGGTCTATTTAAAATTTATCGTGCATTTCCAATACAAAACCTATTTATACAAACTTTCTGTTAGTGTTGATATTTCAATGTTGACAATCGTACTGGCTCCACATGCCAGTCAACATTGTTGGCTGAGATTGGGTCAACCTCTAGTTTTATCTTTCATGCCCAAAACCCTATTAATTCGGTTAGTGGCTATTTTTAGTGATATGCAGGACTTAGATAAAGCTTGGAATGGATCAAAGACGTGTGGATTACGTGTGGAGACTTAGGAGCTAAAATGGGAAAGGTGCTTACTAAAAATAGGTGTCTTGAAGCCCAAGTGAAGACTAAGTCGTTTGGAGCTATCCAACTTAACTACCAACGACCATATTGAAGTTAGTGGACGTTGAGGGCAGTATGGACGTTGAGCAAGTCCTTGAGAAGTCGAAGTATTTATACAAGACTTCATTTTCCGTTAGACACACGAGTCATAACGAGCGAAGCCTACATCGAGTTAGAGCAAAACTCACGAGAGTTCTTTTATTGTTTTTAGCCTAGTTTTGCAAAGGTCTTAGGACTTTCTAGTTTAGTGGGTCGGTCGATTCCATTCTTTTACTAGGCGTGATTTGTACTATCGCAAGATAGTTGTTTTTTGTAATCCATCGTAATAGTGGAATTTCGCGATGAGGCACGCAACAAGTTTCTAACTTGCTGCACAAAATTTACATCTCGTGTGTTTCGTATTTCGTCACGAAGTTGTTAGTTTTTCCGCTGTGCATTCTGTGTGAGATCGAGTGTTGCTCCGACATTACAGTCAACATTTACATCACCAGTTTTTATTTTACATCCATTACACGACGGGACCACTTCAAAGTGGTATCAGAGCCTACGCTTGACGCTACTAAGCGCTGAAGATCATCTACAATGGATGTTTCAAGCTCAAATTACATCGGCAAAGTCCCTGTGTTAGACAGCTCCAACTACGCCTATTGGAAGGTTCGTGTTCGACAGTGCATCAAATCCATTGATGTGCGAGCGTGGGAGTCCGTGCTCCATGGCTATACTACACCAAAAACTGCCCCGGACGAAGATGGTGAAGTCTATGAAAAGCCGATCACTGAATGGAGTCCTCAAGAGAGAAATGCAGCCGAGTTCAATGATAAAGCCCTCAATGCCATGTTCTCTTCGGTGGACATCTTCATGTTCAAGATTATACAAAACTGCACTACGGCAAACGATGCGTGGGATTTACTTCAGAGGTATTGTGAAGGCGATGCGAGTGTGAAGCAGACACGACTAAGGCTACTCCTCAACCAATTTGAAAATCTCCGAATGAAGGACGATGAGGATGTTACCACGTACTTCGGCAAAATTCTGACAATTTCAAGCGAGTGCGCAAGTCTCGGAGAGCCAATCGCAAATAGGGTATTAATTTCTAAAGCAATTCGTACGCTAAATCCGAAATTTAATGTGAAGGTAGCTGCGGTCGAGGAAGCCCACAATTTGTCCACGATGGAGATCAATACGTTGATGAACATCATGAAGAACTACGAGACCAATCTTGAAGTACAACAAAGAGCTTCTCGCGGCAAAAGTCTAGCCCTAGTCAGTCAACCATCCAAGGTTCAAACTGAGGATGACTCTGACAATGAGGATGATACAGCCATGCTGGTGAAGAACTTCGCAAAGTTTCTCAAGAAGAAGAAGAATGCTGAGAAAAATGTTGGCCCGACTGCTGGTCCAACATTTAGGAGGGGGCAGAATGTCAAAGCGGATTCCTCGTCTGCTCCTCCATTCTTCAAACGCAAACCAGATGGAAAGAAGAAGAACATCAACTATGAATCTGTAAGATGCTAGAATGCCAAGGATGGAGTCATTTCGCCAACGAATGTGCAAACACTCTTCGCAAGCATGGGAAAGCGATGTGGATTGATCTGTCTGACGATGAAGATGAAGAATCATGCCCAAAGGAGGCCAAGCAGTTATCAGTGACTATTCATTCCTTCTCAGACTGCGAAGACGACGAAGAGCATCAAACAGGCTTCACAGCGGTAACGGATGTTGAGCAGAATGTTGAAACAACATCTGACTCAGCATCTGAAAAACAGATCATATTTGATTATGATGACTCGAACTGTTTTGATGGGTTCTTAAGTTTTGATGATGCAGATTCAGAGACAGACGATTGTGCAGCAATGAAGCAATTGTCCACACAATTGGATATAGAAAAGGCGAAAAATGCGCAACTTAAAGCCGCCGTGAAAGTGCTGACCGAAGAGAATGAGAAGAGCGAAAAGATTATTGAAGGCCTACTTGATGGAATGAACAAATTGGAAGCTGTGTTGACTCGTAAGGACCAGGAGATCGCTAAGCTACAAAAGCGAGTCGACGAGGCTGATCAGACATTCGCAAAGATGAATAAGGGTAAATCGACCCTTGATGAGGTATTATCTCTCGGTATTTTTGACAAGCAAGGACTTGGTTTCAGTTCTGAGCCCATTAATGAAGTCCCTAAACCTGTGTCACATGTTCAGCCTAAGATAGTCTTTGTTAAAGAAAAGTCGCATGCTTCGAGTTATCCCATTATAACTGCAAGTGTTAAGAAGAATCCTAAGCATGCTGCGATTAAGTCTAAGGATAGATCATTTAAATATCATCACTGCATGCAATCTGGTCATATCAAACCATTTTGTTGGAAGTTGAAGGGGGAGATTTCTGCAAAGAAATCGATGTCGGCTGAAATGTCGTCCAACATTTCGCTCAACATTGAGAAATCAGTGTTGGAAGGAATGGATGGAGAGATTTCGGCTGGCTCACCTTCAAATTCTGAAAGTTCAAATGCTGCTTTATCATCTAAGAAAGTTTGGGTACAGAAATCTGTTCATAAATGCAACGTTGTGTATACCTCCTTGCGAGCTAACGTGACAGGTTCTTGGTACTTCGATAGCGGGTGTTCCCGACATATGACGGGTACCAAGGAATTTTTAAGCGATTACACGCCTTTAAGCAGCGGATCTGTGACGTTTGGAGGGGGAGCTAAGGGACGGATTCTAGGCCGCGGCAGATTGAATGTGGCTGACTTCCCTAGACTAAGCAATGTTCTACATGTCGAAGGTCTTGTGGCGAATTTAATCAGCATAAGCCAGCTGTGCGACGATGACCTTGAGGTACGTTTTAATAAAGAATGTTGTGAGGTATTTAACAGCGATTGTGTTCGAGTGATGGCAGGGAAAAGGTCAAGTGATAATTGCTACTTAGTCGGCGACAAATCCAACTCGAAGGACGTATGCCAACTGTCCAAGGCCGAAGATGATGTGATTCTTTGGCATCACAAATTGGGGCACGTCAATTACCGGACTTTGGAGCAGCTTATCAAACACGAAGCAATCAGAGGCATTCCAAAGCTGAAGGAGTTTGGTAAGGTTGTATGTGAGTCGTGCTTGAAGGGTAAGCAAGTGCATGCCAGTCATAATGTTGACCCACATTCTGCTCAGCATTTTCATACTGCCCACTGTTTTCAGTTGATACATATGGATTTGATGGGTCCGATGGAAGTAGATAGCATTGGTGGTAGAAAATATGCTTATGTGCTCGTGGATGATTATTCTAGATATGCATGGATATTTTTTCTTAGGGAAAAATCTGAGTCTTTTGATTTCTTTAAGAATTTCTGTGCCATGATTAGGAATAATTTTAGTGCTTCTGTTTTTCGCATTAGATCAGATCATGGTAGGGAATTTGATAATCAGTCATTCACTGAGTTTTGTGATAAGAAAGGCATTATTCATGAGTTTTCATCTCCTAAGACGCCCCAACAAAATGGGGTGGCCGAAAGGAAGAATAGGACTTTGCAAGAAATGGCTCGTGTTATATTGCAATCTAAGAATATTTCTAAGCGTTTTTGGGCTGAAGCGTTACATACTGCTTGTCATATTTCGAATCGTGTATTCTTTAGACATGGTACTAAGAAAACTTCATATGAGTTATTGAATGGGAAAAAGCCGACTGTGAAGTACTTTCATGTCTTTGGTTGTGTTTGCTATATGTTGAATGATCGTGAGTATTTGACCAAGTTTGATTCCAAAAGTGACACATGCATATTCCTTGGTTACTCTTCAAACAGCCGTGCTTATCGTGTTTATAACTTGCGCTTGAAGTCTGTTCAGGAATCTATTAATATTGTATTTGATGATGCTACTGACCTCAGCAGAAATGCTCCACAAGTTGTTATTACAGACGTTGTCAAAGCTGTTGGTGAAACAGAGGAGAATGTGGAGGAAAATGTTGAGCCAGCATCTGACTCAGCATCTGAACCTGAACAGAACGCTGAAGAAGCCGGACCCAGCGAAGTTCGAAGAGATCCTCCAGCAAAGATACAGAAGGACCATCCCTCAGATCTTATTATTGGTGACGTGAACGAAGGAAGAAAAACCAGAGACAAGCCACGTAAGGACTACAAATCTATGGTAAGAAACGTATGCATGAACACCGTATACGCTGAGGTACGCTTTAAATGTTTTGTTTCTGAAGTAGAACCCAAGAATGTCCTTGAAGCCCTCAAGGATAATTATTGGATTAATGCCATGCAAGAGGAACTCTTGCAGTTTGAGAAAAACCAGGTTTGGAGTTTAGTGCACGGCCGAAAGACATTAATGTCATAGGTACAAAGTGGATTTTTAAGAATAAGTCTGACGAACTTGGTAGGGTAGTTAGGAACAAAGCACGTTTGGTAGCTCAAGGGTATACGCAAGTAGAGGGGATAGATTTTGATGAGACATTTGCTCCTGTTGCTCGGCTAGAATCTATTAGGTTGTTATTAGCGATTGCATGTTGGCTTAACATTACGTTACACCAAATGGATGTTAAGGGTGCTTTTTTAAATGGGTTTATTGATAAAGATATCTATGTTGAACAACCTAAGGGATTCGAAGATCCTCATTTTCCTAACCGCGTTTATAAGTTGCAGAAAGCCTTGTACGGATTGAAGCAAGCACCTCGAGCCTGGTACGCACGCTTAGCTACTTTTTTACTTGAATTTGGATTCACTCGAGGTGAGGCCGATCACACACTTTTTGTGAAAAGAGTTGGTGCTGACATTTTAATTGCTCAAATTTATGTGGATGACATAGTTTTTGGATCTAGTTCGCAATCAATGTTAGATCAGTTCGTACATGCCATGAACTCCACGTTTGAAATGAGCATGATTGGGGAACTAACTTTTTTCTTAGGATTGCAGATTAAGCAAAGCAACGACGGGATTTTTATGTCTCAAGAGAAGTACGCGAAGAACACTGTTAAGAAGTTCGGGTTGGACACGGCTAAGGTAAAGAAAACGCCTATGGGGTCTACACAGAAGGTAAGTAAGGACAATGTTGGACAGAATGTTGATCCAACATTGTATCGCTCAATGATAGGCAGTTTGTTGTATCTTTCAGCGAGTCGACCCGACATTATGTATAGCGTATGTGTCTGTGCTAGATATCAATCTGAGCCCAAAATCTCCCACTTAAATGCTGTTAAGCGTATTCTTCGATATGTAAGTGGTTCGTGTAGCCTAGGGTTATGGTTCTCTAAAGATACTAATATGAGTCTTGTAGGCTACAGCGATGCTGATTGGGCAGGTGACGAGGATGATCGCAAGAGCACAAGTGGCGGCTGTTTCTTCTTAGGTAATAATCTTGTTGCATGGTATAGTAAGAAGCAAAACTGTGTATCTTTATCTACTGCTGAGTCTGAGTATGTAGCTGCTGGTAGTTGCTGTACGCAATTGATGTGGTTGAATAGCATGTTGTGTGACTATGGTTTAGAGTGCGATTCTGTTCTCATGTATTGTGATAACCTTAGTGCCATCAACATATCTAAGAACCCTATCCAGCATTCACGCACGAAGCATATAGATATAAGACATCATTTTCTGAGAGATATGGTTGAGAAAGAACTTGTTCGCATTGAGCATATAGACACTAAGCATCAGTTAGCTGACATATTTACGAAAGCATTGGATTCTGAAAGGTTTTCGGACCTGAAGAAATCCATTGGTCTGCATCAGTCGGTCTGAATGTTGGTCCAACATTTGGATCAACATAGCACGTGTCAGATTAGATTGTTACTGCTTTAATGTTTGATGAAATATTCTGTTCTGTTTTCCTGTGAAATGACATGATTCTTCTCGACTGGTCCCTGAATGAACCTGATCCCTTTTTTATAGGCTCTTGGTAATACGTCCCTAGGTACACGGCATTCGCTGTGACGATGTACTCTTTGCGACAAAAAGCCAATCCTTGTTGCGTTAAGCATGCTCATAAACTCTTTGCTAGATATAGGTACTTGGTAATAAGTTTCCGTAGGTACACGGCACTCGCGGTGACGATGTATACTATGCGACAAAAAGCCAAACCTTGAGGCTTAGGGTATAAGGGCAGTGCATGATTTCGGTTAGATTAATAAGGTGAAAGGGTAATAAAGGGAACTGGTTTGGAGAAGGATTACGCAGATAAGTCTAGGTTTACGGAATTAGATGTTGAGTCAAATGTTGAGGCAACATTAGTAACAGTCAGTCTGATCGTGCTACATTTTGTTTGCTTTCGTGTTTTATGCATTAGTTTTTAAGCTTTTTGACAGTATGATTGTGTCTAGTTTTAGTATCTCTCAGAATTGCATTAGAATTTCTAGAAGAACAGCTTGTTACGCTTGTCTCAAGTGCTCATCATCGACGCCTAAACGGTTAGTCTTGCTCACGTCTACTTTGATTTTTGACTTGGTATTTTTGGGTGAATCATACTCTGATATGCTCCTATAGTTTCGTGTAATTTAGTCCTCCATATGCTATATTTAGCTTCAGTTTTACTAAGACAGTTTTCGACTTATTTCGTCCATATTCTATGATTTGCCTAAGTGTGTTTCAAGTCCAACGGTTACTTTTTGCGGTTTATTCCTCCCACGAAGTAAGTATCTGATTTGACCGTGTTTATTATGTGTGACCATTGAAACTGTTTTTGGTCTTTAAGTCTTGGATCATTATCTTTACTCCACACATACCCTATGTCACAATTCGAACTTCACGCTGCTATTACTCTCTGTTCTTGACTGTGTTTGATATAATGAAGGGTTACACATTCTGTATTGCTTCTCCATTTCTTGAGCTTATCTTTGATTTATCTATGGCAAACTCACCTGTTTCTGAGTCTCAGAATGTTGGTCCAGATGCCAGTTCCACATTTACCTCAACATCGAATCTGCAGCAAGAGATTAAGTGTCTGAATGACAAGATTATTTTTTATTGCTCAGAGAAAAGTTCTCTGAGGTTTACTTTCTTCCCAAAAAGGGGGAGAAGGTTGTTTGTGCAGATGGATGGCGGAGATCATGGCTGCTGACCAATGTGGGTGACTTTATAATTGGAGATTCAGGGGGAGCAGAATAAGGAGCCAAACAGACAGGGGGAGAACAGGTTGGAGTAGGAGCTTCTGGAGAAGATGCAAGCGCTGATACGAGTCAGAGTCCATCGATTTAGGCCATTAGTGGGTCTAGGTCGTTTTTGTGCATGCGCACTTCTTAGTGCCTTTTTGTTTTTGCATGCCTATCTGACTTGTGTTTTTATTTTGCGATCACTTCTTTTGTTTTGCAGATGTTTATGTTCAGAACCTCTATGGCTATGTACTAAGTCCTTAGTACTTTGAATAGTTTAACTACTATTCGATTTGCGTTTACTCTAACCATCTTTTAATATTTTTGTGGTTGAGTAGATCGTGCCTTGAGGGGGAGTTTCACTACGTCTAACTTCTGCAGTGGTTTTGGGAAGAAAGATAGAAAGGGGGAGATTGTTAGTGTTGATATTTCAATGTTGACAATCGTACTGGCTCCACATGCCAGTCAACATTGTTGGCTGAGATTGGGTCAACCTCTAGTTTTATCTTTCATGCCTAAAACCCTATTAATTCGGTTAGTGGCTATTTTTAGTGATATGCAGGACTTAGATAAAGCTTGGAATGGATCAAAGACGTGTGGATTACGTGTGGAGACTTAGGAGCTAAAATGGGAAAGGTGCTTACTAAAAATAGGTGTCTTGAAGCCCAAGTGAAGACTAAGTCGTTTGGAGCTATCCAACTTAACTACCAACGACCATATTGAAGTTAGTGGACGTTGAGGGCAGTATGGACGTTGAGCAAGTCCTTGAGAAGTCGAAGTATTTATACAAGACTTCATTTTCCGTTAGACACACGAGTCATAACGAGCGAAGCCTACATCGAGTTAGAGCAAAACTCACGAGAGTTCTTTTATTGTTTTTAGCCTAGTTTTGCAAAGGTCTTAGGACTTTCTAGTTTAGTGGGTCGGTCGATTCCATTCTTTTACTAGGCGTGATTTGTACTATCGCAAGATAGTTGTTTTTTGTAATCCATCGTAATAGTGGAATTTCGCCATGAGGCACGCAGCAAGTTTCTAACTTGCTGCACAAAATTTACATCTCGTGTGTTTCGTATTTCGTCACGAAGTTGTTAGTTTTTCCGCTGTGCATTCTGTGTGAGATCGAGTGTTGCTCCGACATTACAGTCAACATTTACATCACCAGTTTTTATTTTACATCCATTACACGACGGGACCACTTCACTTTCATCAAAATTTTTTTATTACTGACTTATTAAAAATAAAAATCGGTCAAATCATGTCAAACTATCGTTATTTGTCAACGAGGTACCACACTCTTCAAATAAAAAAACATAATATCAAGTAAAAAGTCCAAATAGCTATTGCAGTTGATATTCATACGACATGACCTTTGTATTTTCTCTTTTATTTTCTAATAGCATATTGTTGTTATTATTATATTAATATTATAGTATAATAATATTATGCTAAGCAATATCAATATCATGACGTTTTGTTGTTGATGAGTAGGGTTGCAAACGAACCGAATCGAATCGAATATCATAACATTCAATTTGTATTCGTTAATTTTTTCAAGTATTCGTATTCGATTCGATTCGTATTCGAATCCTAAAAATCGATTCGATTCGATTCGATAACGATATTCGAATATATTCGCGAATATTCGAATATTGGAATATTCGAAAAAAATCAATTTTTTCCCCATAATTCCGAAAAATTACAAAATCTAAGAAACAACTCAATGTTCGTATTTGCTTTTTATTTTTACTCTTGGAGCGTGAGTTAAATAGATGAAAGGTTTGCTTTATTTCCTTTTATGGGTCAAAACAAATAAATAATTTGGGTCTAATATTTTATTTGGGCTTACAAGTATATATATAATATATATTATTTAAATATATATTACATATAACGAATCGAATATTCGTTAATTTTTCGAATCGAATACAGACATATTCTTATTCGTATTCGAAATTATTCGAATCATAAAAAGTATTTGTATTCGTATTCGTTTATTTCGAATTCGAATCTTAAATTTCGAATCGAATCTCGAACCGAACCGAAAATATTCGGTTCATTTGCAACCCTATTGATGAGCTTCGTAGATATTTATATTGGTATTTTTGTGTGTTAAATTTATGATTTTTTATTATCGTAATTTCATATGCTTAAATGGATAAATGTATTTAATTGACCAATTTTTCAAGGAAAGCTAGCAAATGATAATTTCTATTTCTACGTTTATTGTCAACGTTATTTATATTGCGGCCCCCTAGTCAGAAATTCCTGGATCCGCCCTGCGTTTGATGCTGATGTGCCATGTTTACGTGATATATATCAAGGCCACACAACAAGTGGGAACGTGAGTAATTTGAAATAAATGGACAAATGAAGGAAACCAATCCTATTTTTTTTATCATCGAATTACGATAGAGATTTGCATCCCCACCTACACATGTGAAAGAGGAGATATCATGTCTTTATTTCAATAAGAAAGTGGCGAAAAAGGGACCATTATTATATGCTACACAACATTACAATAGTAAAGACGTATGTAACAACTCTCCATATATCTATCGTTTTATTTATTTATTTTTTAATCGAAACTCGGGGTCCGCTCATTACTTATCCAAAAAAAACACTTTCCTCTTTACATATAACACCCAAGAGAGACACACATACACTTTAACATAATTGATCATCAGAGCTTAAATAAGAGCTAGAAAATGAAGCATTTATACTCATCATCATCATATTGTATTGAATTGGGCATTTCAAAAAAAGCTTTTCTCTCTCTAGGGTTTCCTCTCATTCCATTTTCTCTCCCTCGCGCAGCCAACACAAAAAAACGTGGGTTTCTCCCCCATCCTCCGTTAATGGAGGTGGGGGAGCCATTCTTTTTCTTTTCTTCAGTGTTTTCCTTTTATTTTTTCTTGATCTATATATTTAAAAAAGAAAAAAAAAATTTCCCTGTGGACCGCCGCCTCCCCTGCTCCGCCACCGGCGCTGTGGTCGCGCGTCCTCCACCTTTCCAGCTGGAGCCGCTGCCGTTCACCTCCACCTCCGCCACCCGCGGTGCCGCTGCTGTGCACCTCCACGTCCACCTCCGCCGGTGCCGCTGCTGCGCAGATCCACCTCCTCTTGGGGCCTCTGCCATGCCACCTCCATCTCCTCCGCCGGTGCCGCGCCACCCAGCCGCACCGCCCCAGCTCCAGCCGCACCGCCCCTACTCCAGCCTACAGCCGCACCGCCCGCCGCAACGCCCTAGCTCCAGCGTCCAGCCACACCGCCGGCCGTGCCGCCTCAGCCTCCAGCCACGCCGCAGGCCGCGCCGCCCCACCTCCAGCCTACAGCCACGCTATCCACCGCCGTCTCGCCGTTGCCCGTTTTGAGTTTCCCCTTGTGGGACTTCATCTCTTCTCCCTGGTGGAGCCTCAGTCCGATGAAGAAAAAAATTCAGAAATTGAAGACCAACTGAAAATGAAGAGTATCGTAGATTAAGCTTAATAGCTTTTTCTGTTATAGGTTCTTTAGTTCTTGGTGGTAGATTATGAGTTTTTTTTTTCTGTCGGTTTTTGTCCCTTGTGGACCCTTTTCTCTCCTCGTGGGAGTGTTTCTGCCCCTTTGTGGGATGTGTTGTGCTCGGTTGTGAGCCTTTGTTCTCCCGGTTGACGATGTACCGGTGAGACCCTTTGGACTATTTAGTCTCTGTATCTTTGTTAATTTATACAAGCTATCGTTTCCGAAAAAAAAAAAAATACTCATCATCATCATCACTCATAGCGAAGTCTCTCACGCTCGCCACGCTCATCGTGGCGCTAGCGATCGCCAAGGAAGCACGAGCCTTCAATAATGATAATTATAACGGTTCGATTACTATTAACGGCTATGAAGAAGAAGAAGTAGAGTTTGCAATGGAATCTGAGACGAGTCGTAGGATTTTGGCGGGACAAGGATCACATCCTTCTTACGGATCGTTTTCTGCTGATGGACCTGCTTTCAATTGTCCTAATAATCTTAATTCCAACTGCATTGGAAGTAGAAACGGTAACGCCCATCGCCAATCTAATTGCGTTTTGAGGAACTTGTGCCATGGTAGTTAAACTGCTGCTTACCTTAAATCCATTGTTGGGTTTTTTCTTTTTCGTTCGTTCGAAGGTTATGTGATTCTGTTCAATAATAAGGTCTCCTCGTCGAATGCGTTTGATTAATGGTTGGATGATGCTTCGTTTAGTCGTGGGGGGGGGGGGGGGGGGGGGGGGATTATTTGTGCTGCTGTCGAATTTAATTGATCGATGTGGAAATTGAATTTAATTTCTTTTTTTTTTATAAAATTTATCGAGTGAGTGAGCTTTCATCGTAGTCATTGTTGCAAAACTCGGCGTGGGCGGCCGAGTAGGCGCCGCCTAGGCGCTCGGCGGCCCTAGCCGAGGCGAGTACCACCTATTCGGCCACTCTAGGCGTCGGAACCGCCTACGCGGCGCCCAGGCCGAGTACATGCCGATTTTCCCGTTTAATTCCCGAGTTCTCGTTCGGTTAAAAAAAAATAAAAATCCCAAATCTAACCTAGACTATCTCGCACTCGTCACCGGCAAAGAACCCAAAAAACCATCTCAGCCCAAATCTCTCCCGCGCGACCAGCCAGTGCAGCCACCGTGCACCTCCCCTCGTCGCCTGCGCCCTTCGCTGCAGCCTCACGTCGCCGTCTCAGCCCCGTCGCAGCCTTAGTCGTGCCCAGCCGCGGTCGTCGCAGCCCAACCGTGCCCAGCCGCGGTCAGATTCGTTGTGCAGCCTCAGCCTCAGCCAATCGTCATCGACATTGAATGTTGATTTTACTTAGACCATCTCCAACCGATAAAACGCATTTTCAAACTCAAACTCATCCTCAAACTCAAAATGCAGTAATTTTTCTCCAACCGAAAT
Organism: Craterostigma plantagineum; assembly: GCA_027422505.1. Classification (NCBI taxonomy): domain Eukaryota; kingdom Viridiplantae; phylum Streptophyta; class Magnoliopsida; order Lamiales; family Linderniaceae; genus Craterostigma; species Craterostigma plantagineum. The sequence goes on along the minus strand of JAPQWV010000072.1, from coordinate 2,861,900 downwards.
ACTCATTCTCAAACTCAAAGGATTATTTCTGCAGTATTCCTTACATACCAGTTTCTACAAAATTACAATAACACCCACATATTTTATAAATTTACAAACTAAACAACAAATATTAGTTTAATACGATAAAATATTAATAAAATTGTATTCGTGACTGTAGACAGTAATTTGCAGACAACATTTGACCTTAATATCCCAAAAACTTCGTACTGTGTTGTGATCAAATTTGCAACTTCATGATAGTTGAAGAAGTCAATGTAGGAATAAAGAAAAGATCAATCTTCCAACCAAGTTGTCGAGCTCTTTGTCCCACAATGGTGCAGTTTTCTTATCCTTATTTATTTCTGGGCGAACGACATTTTTAGTCCCCGATATTTGGGGCATGGGCGTTTCTGGTCCCCCATGTTCCGAGGTGATACTTTTAGTCCCCAATGTTACCGATTTTAAACGATTTTGGACCCTCGATTAAATTAATCGCTAATTTAGATAAAATTTAACACGTGAGAGCCCATAATCTCCTTTTACTCGACATAAAACGTCATTGCGCATCTTCTTCTTCGACTTAAACGCACGTGAGCATCATTACGTATTACATTTAACTCATTTTCAAGGTTGTCGATCCTTTCCTAAATGTGATGTATAATGATGTTCATGTGCGTTTAAGTCGAAGAAGAAGATGCGCTATGACGTTTTATGTCGAGTAAAAGGAGATTATGGGCTCTCACGTGTTAAATTTCGTTCAAATTAGCGATTAAATTAATCGAGGGACCAAAACCGTCCAAAATCGGTAACATTGGGGACTAAAAGTGTCACCTTGGAACATGGGGGACCAGAAACGCCCATGCCTCAAACATCGGGGACTAAAAATGTCGATCTCCTTTATTTCTTCAAAATTACAACCCTCCCTTTGTTGGATAATCATGAACTCAGTGTTGGAAAATGAAATCCTCAGAATTTATCTCATATAGAATTCCGCCGACACCCACATATATATTTACCAAGAAAATGACTCAGTCCAACAGAAAACGAAGAACACGAGCACTATAGGTATTTACATAGTTCAGAAAACAAAAGCAGATGTACATAACCAGACAAAAAAGAGTAGCTGAGGTGAAAAATAAAACACCATACTTTATTAGCAAACACGAACAGATAAGCTTCAAATAATCAGTAAAATACAGTTCCTTTCTCTATTTCCCAAAGAGGGATTTGATCCACCATATCCCTTTCTTGTTCGCCGGCGAGCTCTCACCGACGGAACATCAGAGTGAGATGTCTTCTGCAGTTTGCTGACGCCATGTCCCTCTCTTTTGGCCTTCTCCACGAGCTGATTGTACGTCTCTTCGTCAAGATGAGATTCCCTGCAAAGAATCTGCAAATATTGGATTATTATGTAATTTGTAAACTAAAAACGCAAAAAAAACTGTTTGAATCGCATATATGCGATTATTTAGGAGAGAGAAAAGATAAATCTCATTTTGAGTTTGGTTTTGGAGTTCGGTTGGAGTAAATTTCAGATATTTTTTGGGGTTTTGGGGTTCGATTGGGGTTTTTAGGATATTTTTGGGGTTGAAGATAGAATACTCAAATAAAAAAAACCTAATTGATTACCTTGGGCTTCCTTTCTCAACGGGCTTCTAAAAAAATTAAATTTATTGGGCTAGAGATGTATTTATTATCTATTATTATTTTATCTTAATTTGAATTTTGATTATTATTCATGTTAATCTCATGAAAATTTTAAATTAAATTACTATCTATCAAGAATAAATGTAGTAATATATTTTGCCAAGATTTTTGATAAATTTGGATGCATCATGTAATATTTGTACAAATGATATACAAAACAAAAAGTAAATGAAAAATAAGTATACCGACTAATTTCCGCCTAGAAAACGCCTACTCCCCGCCTAGGCCGCCTAGGCGCTAGGCCCCTACTGGGCGCCCGACTAGCGCCTAGCGAGTTTTGCAACATTGATCGTAGTTGTGATGATATGTTAGCGTATGTTTATCTTCTACAAGACTCTTGTTGAAATACGAATGCCTATTCAATCTATAGTTTATCCTTTTTGGGTTTTTTTTCATTATACATTTGGTCACAAACTGAAATCAGTAAAGATAAAAGGGCAGTTGATTTGATGATATCAGAAACAGTGACATGGAGCAACTTGCGTGTTAAAATAATGTAAGAGCATCACTTTCCATCACCGTAAGTAATTAGAAATAAATGGACAAATGAAGGAAACCAACCCTATTTTTTACCAGCGAATTACGGTAGAGATTTGCATGATTGCATGGATTTTTTAAGTAAATAGCCTTTGACTCGGTCAACTTAAAAAAATAGCCTTCAAATGTAAAATGACTATACTGTCCTTACTAATCGTACCCACGTTAAAAACCAATATGTTAAATGGGAATCGCGTTTGGGTGGGCTGGTGGGGTGTAGTCCAGTGGTTGTGTAGTCGGACGTTCAAGTAATAGGTCGTGGGTTCAAATCCCCAATAGTTTTTTTTTTTATATATATATATAGCACGGGACCTGTACTATAGCACAGGTCCCTTGCTGTATAGCACAGGTCCCATGAAGCACGGGACCTGTGCTATACAGCACAGGTCCCTTGCTCTACAGCACAGGTCCCGTGCTGTATAGCACAGGTCCCATGAAGCAAGGGACCTGTGCTGTATAGCACAGGTCCCGTGCTTCATGGGACCTGTGCTATAAAGCAAGGGACCTGTGCTACAGCACAGGTCCCCTGCTATAAAAAAAAAAAAAAAAAAAAAATTATTGGGCCTTTCAACCCACGACCTATTAAAGCATGAGACCCACTTGTAAAAAGACGAAAATACCCTTAAATTGAAGGCTATTTTTAAAAGCTAGAATCGACGGTGCTATTTTTTAAAAGCTGACCGAGTTAAAGGCTATTTTTTAAAAAGACCCTGATTGCATCCCCACCTACACATGTGAAAGAGGAGCTATCATGTTTTTATTTCGATAAGAAAGTGACTTAAAAGGCACCATTATTATAAGGAATGATATGGTGTCACAGTGGACCTGCTGATTTCAGCACCCGTTCGTGTCAAATTAGCATGCCACTTCAACAAAATGTGATGTGGCATTAATCACCACATCTTAGGTGTCATAGATCGACACGTTTGATGCTGATGTGACATGTTTACGTGATATATATCAATGCCACAAAACAAGTGACAACGTGAGTAATTAGAAATAAATGGACAAATGAAGGAAACCAACCCTTTTTTTTTAGGAAAAATTGACAATAATAATCCAACCTATCAGTTCTCCGCTCAAAATAAACCCAACTATCAATTATTTCTTAATAATCCTAACTATATAGCGAGTCTTCCGAAATTGCACCCATGTCACCTAGAACTTGTTTAGCAGGTATTTCTTAAATTAATTACTATATACATTTAAAACGAAATTTCAAATAAAATTAGCAAAATAATTTTTTTTTTCATCTTTTTAAGGAGAACTTCACGTTGATAATCTCACCAATTGATTTTGCCCGCCCGAAATAAACCCAACTACGAATCATTTCGAAATAATCTCAACTAAAAATTAGCTATATAATTTTTTTATAATGAAAAAATATAATATAACAATACAAGCAAATAAATAATTTTTACAAACAATCAAACCTTCAGAAAAAATGAAATAGCATTAAAATCTTATTTTAGAGTCACAAAAAAAAATTAAAACTAATGTTACTCAGATACTCGCACTATTTAGTATAAAATGCTATATTTTTTGCGCCGCGTTTTGCGCTAAAATGCGATATGGGGCACTACAAAACGCGCTATTTTACACTTTTTAAAACAATGCGTTCGTCTCACTTGATACATGTTGCAAGTACATTTATGCATTTTTTATTATAATTACATATATATTTTAAAACCGATAATTTTAATTAAAATAAAATGTTACCATATGAATTTTTGGTACGTATTTATTTTTCTTCAAATACTATAAATCAATCTAAATATAAAACTTTGACTAATCGCCATTAATTAATATGTAACAAAAACTCAAATGATATTTAAAAAATAAAAATTTGATTTTACTATTTTTATTTTGAAAAATTATCGTCACTTGATACATGTTGCAGGTACATATGCATTTTTTATTATAATTACATATATATATTTGAACCTGATAATTATAATTAAAATAAAATGTTTTCAAATACCATGTGAATTTTTTATGTATTTATTTTTCTTCAGATAATATAAATCAATCTAAATAATATAAACTTAGACTAATCGCCACTTTGACCGCCATTAATTAATACGTAACAAAAACTCATATGATATTTAAAATATAAAAAATCTGATTTTACTAATTTTATTTTGAAAAATTATCCTGAAGATGTATATGTAATAAAATAAAAAAACTTACCTGCTAAACAAGTTTCAAGTGACATTGGTGCAATTTCGGAAAGACTCACTATATAGTTAGGATTATTCTGAAATAATTGATAGTTGGGTTTATTTTGAGCGGACAACTGATAGGTTGGATTATTATTGTCAATTTTTCCTTTTTTTTATCATCGAATTACGATAGATATTTGCATCCCCACCTACACATGTGAAAGGAGAGCTTCCATATCTTTATTTCAATAAGAAAGTGGCGAAAAAGGAACCATTATTATATACTACACAACATTACAATAGTGAAGACGTATGTAACAACTCTCCATATATCTAACGTTTTATTTATTTATTTTTAATCGGTCCGCTCATTACTTATCAAAAAAAAAAACACTTTCCTCTTTACATATAACACCCAAGAGAGACACACTTACACTATAGCATAATTGATCGTCAGAGCTTAAACAAGAGCTAGAAAATGAAGCATTTATACTCATCATCATCATCATCATCATCACTCATAGCGAAGTCTCTCACGCTCGCCACGCTCATCGTGGCGCTAGCGATCGCCAAGGAAGCACGAGCCTTCAATAATAATAATTATAACGGCTCGATTACTATTAACGGCTATGAAGAAGAAGAAGTAGAGTTTGCAATGGAATCTGAGACGAGTCGTAGGATTTTGGCGGGACAAGGATCACATCCTTCGTACGGATCGTTTTCTGCTGATGGAGCTGCTTTCAATTGTCCTAATAATCTTAATTCCAACTGCATTGGAAGTAGAAACGGTAACGCCCATCCCCAATCTAATTGCGATAGGAGGAACTTGTGCCATGGTTAACTGCTGCTTACCTTAATCAATTGTTGGGTTTTTTCTTTTTCGTTCGTTCGAAGTTTATGTGATTCTGTTCAATAATAAGGTCTCCTCGTCGAATGCGTTTAATTAATGGTTGGATGATGCTTCGTTTAGTCGTGGGGGGGAATTATTTGTGCTGCTGTCGAATTAATCGATAGATGTGGAAATGGAATATATCTTCCTTTAAAGCCACCATTATTATACGAACAATAACCAACAAGTGTTTCTTCCTTCGGTAAAGAGGGTTTGCGATGTAATGTAATGATGATAACCAATGCTCAAACAAAGGATGATACTGACAAGAAAAAAAAAAGGAAAAAAAGGACGATAATCCAACGTCATCGTTGGGCGGCTGAAATAATCGGGTCCCAGTCAAGAAATTAAGCCAGCCCCGTGAATTGATAATAATCACTCATTCATACGAAACAAAAGCAACAAAAATAAGCAGACATGAATTCAATATACAATATTATATACGGATGCACTCTTCAAATCAAAACTAACTGCTTTCAATGAATGATCACGGCACCGACGCTTCTCAGTCGTAAAGATGTGCCACGCACACGTCGTCGTCATTCTTCGAACATATGATGATGATGATTGGTTCGTCGGAAATTAGGACAAGGACTTTATTGAAGAATATCTAAAAGTTAATAATAGTGAAAAACAAAAAGGAATTTTAACTTTTGACCTCCCTGCCCTACTCAACTCGAGTAAATTATTTAGAAGTAATAACCTCAAGACTAGTCATCGCATTAATCCATCATCATCAACTTTTTATTTCTTTTCCAACCAAAAGACTTGACCCACAAACACATACTTCCATTGACTCTCCACACAACCAAACAAAGACTCATCTTCCCATCCCACCCAAGTCGTCGCTCCTCTTCTTCGCTCACCCGATGGCAATAAGATCATAAGCAAAAGCTCCTCCACACACACACACACAAAGAAAAAATACCATAAACACAATGCGAAGCACACACCTCTTCACCGCCGCCCTACTCCTCCTCCTCCTCCTCCTCCACCGCTGCTCAGCCTACACTCCGACCACCTTAATACTCCTCGACTGCGGCGCTTCCTCTCCCTCCAACGACACGAGCCGTCGCACATGGCTCGCCGACGACCGCTCGAAATACGCCCCGCCGAATACTTCGTCCGAGGCGTTCCCGTCCTCGTCCCCGCCCGTCCAAACGGTCCCTTACCGAACCGCCCGAATCTTCACCTCACAGTTCACCTACGTCTTCCACCTCCCCGTCGGCCCTAAATTCCTGCGCCTCCACTTCTTCCCCGACAAGTACTCAGCCTACGACGCAGAGCGCTCCTTCTTCTCCGTCACCGCCAACGACCGTACTCTGCTGAGCAACTTCAGCGCCTACCTCAACGCCCCGCCCGAGCCGGCGCCACGCCCGAGTTCAACCGAGAGTTCGTACTCAACGTTGAGGACGAGAATCAGCCCCTAAACCTAACCTTCGCGCCGGCGGCCGACGATTCATTCGCCTTCGTCAACGGAATAGAGATCGCCTCCGTGCCCGACGGACTCTACTTCAAGGGCGACGGCGCGGCTATAAAGTCCTTCGACGGCCCCTTCTACGTTAAGAACACCTCCGCCCTGGAGAATCTCTACAGGCTCAACGTCGGCGGCGCGGACGTGCAGATCCGAGACGACCCTGGCGAAATGTTCAGGTACTGCTGTTGAGATCCCACATCAGATAATTCTAGCCCTCAAACGTGCTTTATACGTGAGAGGGCGTGTTGGAGATGAATTAATTAATTTTAGGAACAACCTCTCAATTTCTAATATGGTATCGGAGCTCATCAGAATGCCAAAGAGGTCACGTGTACGAATCCTAACGACCTTTCGTTAAATGAAATTCCACGTCTAAAGTAAAGAAATCAACATATACGTGAAGGGCGTGTTGGAAATGAATTGTATAAGATTTCAAAACGATAACACTCCCTTCACAGTAAGCCTATTAGATGGAGTGGTCATTCAACAGGTACTGGACGAGGGACGACGGCTACATATTTGGGGCGGACTTCGGCTACAGACCGAACGACGAGATGGCTAGGATCGAGTACACCGTCGGCACGCCGCCCTACACTGCGCCCGACGAGGTCTACCGGACGTCTAGGGTGAAGGCCAACTTAAGCACGGGCCTCGAGTGGCACTTCCCGGTCGATTCCGGATTTAATTACATGCTGAGGTTTCACTTCTGCGAGATCCAGTGGGAAGTGCAGAAGCAGAACGAGAGGGTGTTCACCATTTCCGTGGACGGTCGGATGCTCGAGTATCAGACCGACGTCATTCGCCTGACGGGCGGCCCGAGGATTCCGATATATAGGGACTACGCCGTCTTCGTCCCCGACGATGGGAGGCGGGGGAAGAAGGTCATGAACCTCACTCTGTATCCGAATTTGGACGGCTCGCCGCTCTACACCAACGTCTTGCTGAACGGCTTGGAGATATTCAAAATCAGCGACGGGGAAAAATAGCCTCGCCGCCTCTAATCCCGAGAAATCCGCCGCCGCCGGCGACAATTTTTCTCCGTCGAAAAAGACGGATGGACGAAAACGTCCTTCATCGGCCTACGCGGCCGTCGGGGGCTCCGTCGGCGCCGCCGCCCTACTCGCCGGGCTGATCGCCTTCCTAACCGTACGGCGGCGGCGACGAAGGACCGAAGCGAAGGGTGGCGGCACGGACAAGTCCTCATGGGTCCCGCTCGGGACCGCCGTGAGCTCAACGGACGGCTCGTCGACGGGGACCCTTCCCTCGGACCTGTGCAGGCGATTCTCCCTCGACGAGATAACGTCCGCCACGAATGGTTTCGACGAGGCGGCCCTCATCGGCCGGGGCGGGTTCGGTAACGTCTACCGAGGGCTCGTCGACGGCCAAGCCGTGGCGATAAAGCGGCTGAACTCGTCCTCGAACCAAGGGGCCCGCGAGTTCGTCACCGAGATAGAGACGCTGTCCAAGATGAGGCACGTCCACCTAGTCTCCCTCATCGGCTACTGCAACGAGCACAGAGAGATGATCTTAGTCTACGACTACATGCCGCGCGGCACCCTCCGCGAGCACCTCTACAGATCGGAAAACTCCCCGATGACGTGGGCCCAACGACTGAGCGTGTGCATCGGCGCCGCGAAAGGGCTCGACTACCTCCACACGGGCGCAAAGCTCACCGTGATCCACCGCGACGTCAAGTCCACCAACATACTGCTGGACGAAAAGTTCGCCGCAAAGGTATCGGACTTCGGGCTTTCCAGATCGGGGCCCGCCGCCGGGGACGGGACCCACGTCACCACCGCGGTGAAGGGAAGCCCCGGGTACCTCGACCCCGAGTACTACAGGAGGCAGCTGCTGACCGAGAAGTCCGACGTCTACTCCCTCGGCGTGGTTCTGTTCGAGGTGCTGTGCGGCGGCCGGCCATAGTCGGGGGAGTGCCGAGGGAGGAGGCGAACTTAGCCGAGTGGGCTAAGCTGTGCCATAAGAAGGGGACGATAGGCGAGATAGTCGACCCCAATCTGAAGGGACAGGTGGCGCTGGAGAGCCTGAGCAAGTTTGTGGAGACGGCCGTTCTTTGCCTTAGGGATAAGGGGATCGAACGGCCGACGATGAGCGACGTGGTTTGGAATTTGGAGTTTGCGATGAAGCTCCAAGAATCTTCGGAGGTTGGAAAGGGAGAGACGGGCTCGCTTACTACGTTCAGCCCTTCCCATGCGCTGCTTCGCAGCGGAGAGTCTGAGACCGTCGACGAGGACGGAGAGATTTTTACGGGGTCGAGCGAGAATTATGGGGATCGGTCGAAGAGCAGCAGCAGTTTCTTGTCGGGTTCGAGCAGCGACAGGCTGGCATCCCGGGATGTGTTCTCGGAGATCAAGAATCCGTCGGGGCGTTAGAGAGGTTATTGATGGATGCTTAAAAAGTTTGTAGCTTCTCCCAGTGGTGGCCGATCGATGGCTCTTGTAATATGTTTTTCCTGTAATAATTCTCAAAAGTGTAATATGAAGCGACGAAAGACACGGTATGTTGTTGTTGAGTTACCTTTTATCAAAACCCCATGAATGTAATGCTGCGAATGATATTACAATCATTTCGGACGTTAGAATATTTCTTCTACCCATACACCATGCTTTTATTCCAAAGAAGAAAGAAAAATCCGTGGGTCACTGTTGCGGAGCCAGTTCATCTTTAGCACACAGTCGTTCTGCATCAGAATATACGAAATCAAAAACGATTAGTTCGTAATAGTTAACCTCAGGAACCTAACTTGACTTGATAATTTAGATGCATGGAAGACCAAATACGAAATTGCGGCCAAGAAACTAAGGCTCAGTTTGATTCGTGGATTTCGACATGGAAAAGAAAAGAAAAGTTGTGATTGTACGACACGTGGACCGTAATGTACAATAATTCGATGCGTAGCACCATACTTTCCTTTCTTTTCCGCGTTGATTTCCGTAGACCAAACGCACCATAAGTGAATAGGACATATTGGACAAAAAGGAGAAGGATTACTTAGATATTCGTAGGCCAGAATCATCGACGTCCCCAAGCTGACGTGCTAACAATTCTCGGGCCAAGTCCTCTGTATAATCCTCTCCATCCATCTTCGGCAATTAGATTCTTAACCACTTGACTCGTCGTGGGTCTCTTTTCATGACCCATCACCTAGTAGAGGGCATAAAAGCTGACTCATCCTTCCAACATCAAAAGATAGGATAGGATCATAGCATATATGAGGAAGATCTTGACTAGTGTATAAATACCTGCAAACGTGTTTTTATGGTGTCTAATGGGGTTGTGACTAACGATGCAGTTACACCTGCAAGGAGACCCCCGGCAGCTTGAACCGACATAATTTTCCCGTTGCTCGGAATTCCCTGATCGTACTCAGTATTTCGGTCCAAGAGCCTACAAAGACACGTATGACAGTTGCTGAAGTACTCACTCACATCTGACATTATCAAATGACCGATGGTATGAAGTCGGTTTAAATAGTTAAGGCTGAGTTCATTTTCAAAGAATCTTCGGAGGTGTACTACCTCCATATCACCCGTTGGCTAGAACCATAACTTGCCCACCACACAGCACTCGACGGTGAATACGTCAGGACAGCGAGGCCAAAACCTCTGTACAAACCACGAATACCATCCGATTTAATAACCTTTCGGGCAACATCCAAGCCCCCCTTATACGTGGCATGCCCAGAATATCCTTGCACCATCAGCTTTTGACTGACCTAAATCAATCACAACATGAATCAACTGCACGTATTCTCATTCTCATTCCCAAATACAACATAGCAGAAACAACAACTCACGTAAACAGTTCTAATCATAATGGAATGATAGATACAGTGGTCAATGGTTAAAAATCTGAATGTAGATCTCACGAGAGTAAGTAGATCATTGTATCAGGCAAAAGCATACCACATCGATGGGAACAAAAACAGCTTGTGAACATAAAGATGCCAACATGCCGGCGGTTCCATTGGCTACAGCAGCTCGTGTGAATTCCGATAATCTGAGAGGTTCGATGAGGTTAAACGCAGCCACTTTTGTCGTCTCTAACGCGGTGAGAAAAAACGATTCTCGCTGGGATAGCGCCGGTTACAACCGTGGCAAAACCTTTGTACAGGCCAGGGATTCCATCTGTTTTCAGTAACCCTTTTATTACATTAAGTGCACTTCTCTCGGCAGCATCTTGCGTAGACACTTGCAATCTTGTCTTTACAACAGAAATTGGATAGAGTGCAACTGTCACCCCAGAAAAAATCCCTGCCCCAACAACGTAGAATTTAGTTTTGTCAAGCCTGTAGAAAATGGATAACATCAATCGCCCGAAATTTCATAAACCAACGTAGGTAAACTCAAGCAAGAAGAGAGCAACAAACGTGATAATCTACTACGTTCCAAACAAGACTAACTATAGTCGCATGGTTTTCAAATCTCATATCCCAACAATTGGAAATAAAGCAGACAACGCAATCAACATACGGGTAGACTGATTCAACACTATTGGACTAACCACAAGCTAAATCATTACATACACGCGGCCGCAACACATCAACACAAACAATCCACCATCAATCATAAGCACGACTACAACAGCAAGAAATAAAAAAGCACAAAGGTGAAGGTTACTTGTCCCAATTGATCTCTGCTTGATCAATTGTCTGCCTACGCCCGCCCGACGACCCCATTGAGCTCAAATGGGGGAAAGAAATCAGTAAAGGATCGAAATTAGCAGCAGATTATGCAGAAAAAAATTGAGCTTAATCGAGATAAAAAAAAAAAACTAAAAAAATAAAAAATAAAAAATTGTATTACGTTCCTTCAAAAATAAAAAAAAAAAAATAAAAGAGTTTGGGCAAAAAAATGTGTTTGGGCCTTTACTTTAAATCATATATGGGCCTGACGCTTATTTTTATTGTTTAGCACATGAGAGATTTATTTCAATTACCCTTATTAGGAGTAGCATTTATTTCAATTTACCGAAAATATAATTGATAGTATAAATGATGAGGTAGCACACGGTTATATAATTTTGTCGTCTCCCATTGTTTTCTCTAAAACGTATTACATGATGTTATTTTCATATTTACTTCCGAAGAAAATATGTGCCTTGTTGAAGGTGGTGGTGGTGTCGCTGCTGTTGATGTCCGCATCATCTATTGCAAAGGTAGTCTAATTAAATTACCAATGCATTTCTTTGTAAATAATTTCAAGTTGTTTTTTACATGTTAACAGAATAGGTTTATATTAATAAAAATAAGCATTTCCGTAACCATTCGTGGCTTATACATGTTTGTAGAGACCAACCTTCGTAACGCCGTGAATAAGATCACGAAAAAGTGACTATTTTATTAATTTTGACGCGATCAAACCTATTTTATCAAAGAACGTGTTAAAAATATCTTCAATAGAAGTTCATACTTGTATATAATACATATCAAGATCTTTATCGTTGTTTTCAATTTGGTCTATTTTATTGATTTATTTTGTTATATTTAGGTTATGGATGAATGTTCAAGTGATGGTGATTGTGGAGATGGGCTATACTGTTTCTCTTGTAGGACGGGATTTTTAGGCACGAGATGTGTTAGATCAAAAGCTAGCAACGATTTCCAAATTGTGGTTAGAGATAATATTTTGAATAAAATTCTTCGATATATTATCAAAAATTAATTCAATCTATATGTATCATGATAGAATAATTCTCTACCATTCAACAAATACGCATTCCTGGCTACTCACAACTCATTCGCCATAGACGGCGAACCATCTAGCACTGGAGTTCCAAGAGTCACCGTCACTAATCAAGAAGATACAATCACTCAACAACTAAACGTAAATTATTATTGTTATAATTTCTGTTTTTTTATTGTTAAATTAAATCTTAAATTACTAATATTATTTATCTCATGTCAAACCATTATAGAATGGAGTTCGTGCGTTGTTGCTCGACACGTACGATTTTGAAGGAGACATTTGGTTGTGCCACTCTTATGGAGGCAGATGCCACGATTATACAGCATTTGTAACTATTAATCCCTCTTTTTCTTCAATATATTTAGATGTATTATTAGGAATAACTATTGATGTATATATTCAATTAGGAACCAGCCATTAATACGTTGAAGGAAATAGAGGCATTCTTGAGGGAGAATCCGTCGGAGATAGTGACGATATTCTTGGAAGACTACGTAGAGACACCAAATGGATTGAGCAACGTGTTTAAAAAGTCGGGTTTAATGAAGTATTGGTTTCCTTTGACTAAAATGCCCTTAGATGGACAAGACTGGCCACGTGTCGCCGACATGATCTCTGACAACCATAGGCTTTTGGTGTTTACGTCAGCAGAATCTAAGGAACGAACCGAAGGGATTGCTTATCAGTGGAACTACGTTGTCGAGAATCGATGTAAATGAACTGAAGAATAACGTTTTTTTTTTGTTGGCTTATCATATATATTATGAATGGTTTTCTTCTTTATGGTTTATTTTTGCAGATGGAGACGATGGGTTGATACCTACGACTTGTGCTAATAGGGATGAATCATCGGCATTAGACGACAAGAAAAAATCTTTGTTTTTTCTTAATTATTTCGGAACACTTCCGAGGAAAAGCGACGTATGCGTTCTAAACTCGGAAGGACTCATCAAAACGGTCGAAAGCTGTCGAAGTGCTGCCGCGCAAAGATGGCCAAATTTTATTGCCGTCGATTTTTACAAGGTTTTCTTTTTTCTTTTTGTTTAATTTTCTGAGATCGAGATGTTAATGCCATGTTCTTCATCACTCTTATATGCATATTGTTAGTTTTTTAATATATATATATATATATGTGTGTATACAATGTAGAGAAGCGAGGGAGGAGGAGTATTTCAGGCTGTGGATACTGTAAACGGAGAGCTGTTATGTGGAAGCAACGATGTGCATCTATGTTCGGTAAGTCAGCTAAATAAAATAAATATTTTTTTAAATTTTAGAACGTAGTGTTGAATGTTGAACTTGGTGGGTTTGATAGAAATGATGTTTTCTGTATTACATCTCATCGAAGTAGGACATCTATTTATACATAATGTTATCCTACTATAATGCATTACATCGATGAGTCAAAAAGTATCCCAAAAACATTCCTCAAATCAAGCCATTTAGATGATAGTGGCCATTTAGATGATAGTGGTTCCTTAAATGATGCAATAATGTTCCCTTAATTATGCACTCATGTCGACAAGTAGTTCTTTGTTGTACTTCAATTTTTTGGTTATGTATATGGAAAATTAGTGATTTTCTCAACCAATTGATGGATGCAGCGGAGATCTCAACCATAGAAGCATTTTCAATGGTGTTTTCCAGAAATAGACAGTTAGTCGATGTACTTAAACATATACCAAATTCAATAAGATAATGGTACTTCGTTGCAAGTTGAATCAAACTAGTACTTTTACTCAGTTTGTGCTATATATTATGCATATTAATTATAAAATAATAATTTACTAAAAATAGAAGGATAAAATTAGAAATAAAAACGTTATTAGTTGGTGGTTTTTTCTATTGTCGTTATTTTATGACATACCAAAATCCGGTTTAACATAGACAATGAGCCTTGATAAAAGAGTATAAGTTTTGTCTAAACCAAGTAATTACTATCTGTTGGCCCACTATGATGTGAGTCCATTTAAGCGTTTGGGTTCGGTATTATCCATTGGGCCAATAATAGGCCCAAATATTGTGGGCGTGTTTAATCATGGGCTGAATAAGAAATTGAGTTAAAAAAAAAGAAATTACGTTAAAAACTTTAACTCAGTTGGAATTTTCTATATTTATTTCTTTCTATTTTTTGTCAAAGCCATGTAATCTTAAAATAATAAAAAAATGAAGTTTTCCAAACGACGAGATAAATTATTTTCTTTTTATTTATAATTTATTTACTTGGTGGGAAGCATGTGATTAGGTGGATTTTGTGGGATCTAATAAAGCACATGCTAATGACCCTAAGATATTGTAAAATAATTATTAACCATAATTATTACAATGCATTTGTTAGAGGGTTTTCAGCTTAGTTTCTAAAACAAATGCGAGAATATGCGTACACCAGAAATCGTAAGTTAATATTTATTTAAAGGTCCCTATTGTATAGAGGATTGTGAGCTATAGCCTATGGAGTTTGAGATACAAGGCAAATTAATAAGCATATGCAATATATATTTCATGCATGGCTCTATATAGATGCTACACAACATTTAATTTCTATCTCATCTTTCGACGCCATACCCTATTTATCCATTAAAAACAAAATGCCATCGTGCCCCTTGTTTGGTTTTTGTCCTTGTATTAAATAAATGAATGAAGGGTTGGGGATGAATGATAATTGTGGTTGTGAACTAGTTTTCATTCATCGTACCTTATGAGAGGACGATTACGTAATAATATCCCCCACGTTGCCACGAAAGGGTAACATGCAATAATTTATTATTATTGTTATTATTATTATTGATATTTTTATGAAGTGGCATGCATATGAAAAGGGAGAATTATTTAGTCTCGATGCCTAATGTGACCAAGGCAAGCAATGAGCGGATCATCACATGGTTTGTACCATCTTTTTCGATATATGTGGGCAATAAAACTAAAATGTCAACTGATATACAAAAGGTTTGATAGCCAGATAACAAGACATACTCACAAATATATAACATGTAATATATATAAATATATACAAATTATTTAACGATTATGAAGGCATCAAGCAATGGAGGGGACCTTAATATCACATGGGGTGGGGTGCAATTTTTAGTAGAAGTGGAACCACCCCAGCTTCTAAGATTCTTTTTGCAGTTTGTTGATTGGAGCAATATTAAAATTTTCTTTTAGGAAAAAATCGAGACTTATGTAATGATAAAGTTTGATTGGCAAAAAATAGTACCCGATATATAAAGGGGAAAAATCTTGTTCTAAACCTATCTATCGGTGTAATTAGAAACCTAGGATAAAAAATTCTGAGTTTAGTAGTTTGTTTATTAAATATGCATGCTTTCACGTGATCGATTGTACTGTAACAAAAGAAGAAAAAATAAAGAGAATCTACTTCAATTTTGAGGCGACAAAAATACAACATTCTTTAGTATAGTGCATATTTTTCAAAGAAATTTGGATACAAGAACCCATAATTTTATCTCTCATTGTTCTTCAACATCTACTCGCTTGTTTTATATGAAGGATAGCGCGCACACTCACACATAATATACAAATATCAGTAATTAAGTTTTAGTTAATACATGCATACTATATTAGATAAAAAATAATGCACAATCCACATACTCCACCACATATCTATTCTGATGCGGACCGAAAAATCGACCCTGCCATCAACAGTGCGCTGGAAGCTATCGGTCTGTCGCCGTTACGAGTCCGCCGCCTTCGTCTTCGACGGATCCCTGAAATACCACGAAAAATGACGAGCTAAAGGGCGCCGTTTCGGCGACGCCCCTCCGATGCTTAAGTCAGAAAACGGGTGAAAAATAGGTGTATTGGCTCGTAAGTTAGTTTTTTGATCGTATAGTGCATACCTGGGAAATGAGCTAACTGCTATTATTTATACCAACCTTAACTTGCCTCGCCATGACCTAGTCTTCCACCCAGGCCCACGTTTTACTGCGAGCCTCACGAATGGAACGTGATCCTCTCCACGATCCCACGTTCTCCTTTCCTCATCTTCCTTCTAACTTCTCTCGTGACCTTATCTCCCTCGGGCAACAGCATTCCCTCGAGTTGTCTCTCATGCTCGGTCTCTTGACCTACCCACGGGGTCTCGGCCACCCGACCAGGTTCCATTCCCTCGTTCTTTCCCTCCTCGGGCAACCCATCCTCGAGCATCTTCTCTTCCCTGACCTTCTCGGGCACCTCGTCCCGACTCGGCTCCCTAGCCTGTCTTCTTAGCCCTTTTTCAGACTCTACCGCCTCGAGCAGGCTACTTTCCATCTCGAACCGCTCCCATCTCCTCGGGGTGTCTCTCCGTACCCCGCTCACAGGTTACTTTTCCGTTAACGTTATTTTACCGTTAGCTGGAAATCCCGAGGGTAACAATAGTCCCCCCCTAAAATAGTCCAAAAAGAGTGTAACGAGTATTTGGACGTTAGCTATCGGTAAAATAATCGGTCCAAAGGCTACCCTGCCCTTCTCGGGGAGCCTTCTCGGGTATGTTAGTACCCTTCTTCTTATTCCTCGATGACCTCCCGTCTGTCCACGTCACGCTTTCCTTTGGGCGGGAAAATTGCCGCCCCATCAGATCATAGCCTGACTAATACCGGCACGTGTCTTTCTCTGAAGGGTTAAACGTCCCTTCCTACTTTTCCCTTTTCTTATTTTTCGTGCCTTTTCCCTTTTCTTTAGGGTTTTCGATCTTCTTCGTCTCCATTTCATCTCTTTCCCCTTTTCCTTACTCAGAGAGAATCTCCGGCGCATCAACCTCTCCCCCCAAATCGACATCTCATCTGCCCTCGCAAATCGTCATCTCCGTCGCCATTACTGGTAAGTCGTTCTTCTTTCTCCTTCTAACTCGTCATTTTTACCTATCTTCGCTTCGATTCTTGTTTTCGTCTGGGGATTTCATTTTTCTTTTCCCCCACCATTTTCCTCTGTGTTCGCCCCTTTAGCTGTTTTTAGGGTTTTTGTTTTTAGGATTCTGTCTTCCTCCCATGAGCAATCCCGCAACTTCATCCTCCCCTTGTTCAATTCCAGTTTCGAACCCAGATCGAACAGAATCGCCATCTTCCTCTTCTTCTTCTTCGTCGTTTTTCGTGTCATTTCTCGACGCCATGGAAACCCTGAATAATTACCCTGACTTGGATATTTTTCGCCCCCCTCAGCGTTTAGGGTACCCGAGCAAGAAAACCTACCTTCGAGCTCTCTCTGATTGGACCTCTCAAATGGAGGGATTTCGCGAAGAGATCAAGCTTCCCTGGCACGAGGTGAACGTATCTTCTCTTCGGGCATCACACATCCCCGCTATCATTGATCGGGCCGGCCTGGGTCCCGATTTCGAGGTTCGAATTCCCGGGCCTCGGGAGGTGGTTAGCGGTCCTCCCGAGGGCTTTCGTACGTATTTTTTAGACCAGTTAGACATGGGTCTTCGCCTCCCTCTTGCCCCTTTTATAGCCGAGATTTGCAACTATCACCGAATTTCCCCGAGTCAATTGACCCCCAATTCTTACAGCCTCTTGCTTTCCCTATCCATCCTTATCCAGTATTTTCAACTTCCCCTGTCTCTTCCTCTTCTCCTCTCCTTTTTGAAGATAAACCAGAAAGAACCTGGCAAATTCTTTTTCTCCTCCACCGCCTCTAAGGAATTTCTTCTCGGGAATCCCTCCTCTCACAAGGGGTGGATGAAGAAATTCTTCTATGTCCGATCTCCTGAAGGGAGTCCCGAAAACAATACTACCAATACATGGCCCGCGACCATATCCATTTCTAATCCTCTATCGGCCGCCTCCAACTCGGAAGTTACACGGTTCATGGAGATCCTCGGGGAGCGGACTTTCAGCGCTCCTGAACTTGTCAAGGATGATCTTCTCTGCCATTTTGGTTATTGCTCTAAGGGTCTAGTGGTAGATGATCTAGGTATACTTTCTCGATTTCTCTATCTTTTCCCATTTACATCTCTGACAAGGTTTTCTACCTCTTCTTACCAGATTCGCGCATGGATCTCGCCGACCTACTTAAGATTTCCCGCGAGATGAAGGAGGGCGGTTCTTCTCAAGCTCCTCCTCCCGCCTCTGTTACTCGGGCCCTCAACAAGGGCAAGGGTAAGGCTTCGGCCTCATCATCGGGATCCCCGAAGGCAGCCCCGAAAAGGAAGGCATCCGCGGCCCCGAGCAGCTCTGCCGCAAAGAAAGCTAAATCCAGCGCTCGAGCAAGCGCGGGCGCCACTGAGAGACGGCGCCAATTGATGCGGACCGAAAAATCGACCCTGCCATCAACAGTGCGCTGGAAGCTATCGGTCTGTCGCCGTTACGAGTCCGCCGCCTTCGTCTTCGACGGATCCCTGAAATACCACGAAAAATGACGAGCTAAAGGGCGCCGTTTCGGCGACGCCCCTCCGACGCTCAAGTCAGATAATTCGAACGTCGATGTTAAAGCGTAAAAGAGAAGGAAATAAATCAATAATTAGAGAGAGTAGAAACTGATTTCGGCTATGAGATGAGCGGGCTTGCTTTTCTTGTCGTAGACTCTCGTGCCAAATGTCTATAGTTGTATGTGAAAAACAGTGAATAAGAGATATCGAGATGTCGTACCTTCACCTCCTTCTCACTTCTTATATAGAAAAAACCATCTCTTTAAGGAAAATCATGCCCCACGATTAAAGATAGTGGGTTTTGGTAACCACCCATGATTAGTTGTTCTTGGGGACTTGGTTCACGCATGTAAAACTAACGAGCTCCTGTCATGTTTAAGATAAGACTTTAATGTTAGAAGAAATCCCTTAGGTCACGTGGTGTCCTCATCGTGGCGCTCGAGCAAGGCATCGTAAAGGCGTCGTTCCTCGGGAGCGCTCCTCGGGCGTGTGTCGTCTCGGGAGACATTTCTCGCGGGGTGCGTCCGTCTCGGGAGGTATTTTTCGCGGGAGATATTTCCCGCCCTGTTTCGGTTAGACTCGAATATTGACCGGTTAAATACGGGGATAACAATAGTCCCCCTCACAAATAGTCCAAAAGAGTGTTAGTGATTTTTGGACGTAGTATAGGTAAAATATTCGAGTATAACTTACGTCCTCCCCGAGCATCGACCTTCCTGAATATCATGTTAGTCATATAAATATTGAAGGAAGAACATAATCATACCAGACGATGTCCCAAGCGTCGTCATCTGTGCCGCTCTCAAATTCCCCTTCAAAGTCGGTTTCTAGAGTTTCAAGTCGTGGGCGGTGCATTCGTATGCTTAGGCTCCGAGCCACAATTGTGAGGGAGGGAGTTTGCAAGTTTCGTGCCACATTCGTGGGCTTTTATCCCGAGCAGGTCGGGTCTTCGATTCGTGGAGATCTATCCCGAGCAGGTCGGGTCTTCGATTCGTGGAGATTTATGTCCACCACAATTGTGGGCTCAGGAGGCCTGCCGCCCGAATGCACCTTCCCCACGGACTTATTCAAATTCATGTGGCGTTCGTCGATTTTGTTCGATCCTCGGGCGTGGTTATAATAGGCGTGAGCGGCGGCGTTGCACGAATTCCCTGCACTCAAGTATCTCAAAGGAAACAGCGAACGCAGCGATTAAGTCCGAACATGTCGGTTTTCATCGAGCAGACCGGGTTAATTTTCGAAGCGTATAATCAGAGCTCAATCTAGAATTAGTCGTCAGTACAATTTCTATAATTCGGCCAAAACAAAGGGATAAGCCTCATAAAAAAAGAATTATTGCTAGAAGCCCCAATAAAATATGAACAATCAGTCTGAGAGAATTTATAACAGCATGCACAATTGCACATCTAATTTATACGGTCCATGTAAAACAAATAGGCGAAATAATATCCAAATGCCCAACATGCATGTTAAGCCCACGAGTAGCCCAACGTACCTAATGAGAAACTTACACGGATAGCTCACATATTTTAATAATTCTCAGAATGACCTAGTTTATCATACTTCATCATATGCACTCCCAAGAAAAATAGTAGAATTAACCCATACGATCAAGTAATTACGAATCAACCCCGATACATAAGAAAAGCTTACGACCGGGTCCAAGCCGTGAGCGACGGCGGATCTGTCGCCGGTGGCTGAAGTGGCAGCCATGGTGGTGACGATCGGACGGACATGGATCAATCTCGTGGTGGTTGCACCCCATAAACTCCGGTGATTACGACTTAGGGGCGGATTTTGACTCGATCGTTCCTCCCACTCCCTCGAACAAGGCGATCTAGCTCCGAAAAGTCTGGGCCACCTTGGAGAAGCAGTTAGCCATCAAGGAATATAAAGCTTTACCTTTAATTTCGCGTGACACGGCCCGACTCGTCAGATTCGTCGAGGTTGAGTGGTTCGGGTTTTTCTGCAACGGCGCGAATTTGTCTCAGATCTGCGATATCATCGCTCGGGTCAGCTTCGTGTCTCCTTCGCTCAGTGTGGATGAAGGCGACTGGTTTTGGACGATGCTCGAGGCACTTCCTTCGGCGAGACATTTTTCAGCATGCCCGATGATGGGCTCGGCTTCGCCGGCAGTCGTGTTCGGACCATGTGTGCGGCTGTAAATATGGGAATGGGCTGTTTCTTGGTGACAGTGATCGGTCCGTTTGAAAAGGCGCAGCGACCCATGCATTGTGGTGGCTGTCCGTCGTTATGCTCGCAGCGCGCCGATGGCATTTTCTGAACCCGGGGCGCGGACCTTGACTGATGATAGATCGAGGCTAGATTACGAACGCAGTGGCTGCCATATTATCGCTATGAAAACAGCAAAGCTGCTGCTGTGGGGCTTTACGCCGTGGTACTCCCGATAGTAGTGTGCGGGCTGTTTGATCGCCAGTTGCTCGATCGCCGGGAAGGTTTGCGGTCTGGCCGAGATGTTCGCATGACTTCAGATTTGGGCGGTGCGAGAGGTTCGCAACTGCTGTTTTGCGATGGCTTGATCTGCTCCGTTTCCAAGGACAGCAACGGATGGTCCGCTCGAACAGCTGCCTGGGGTTGAGCCTCGACGAGGGGTTGCCCACAGTTGCGCTCGCGATAGTCCCTCGGGTCGACGACGCGAGCTCACGGCGATAATGAAGCTTCGTCCCCAAGGTCTGGAAGGCGGCGAATTCGATTGATTTTACGGCGCGAGCTCGAAACGGCTTCAGATTTTCCGATTCTCCCAAGTGCACCTTTTTATTTATACGATTCCCACAGACGGCGCCAATTGATGCGGACCGAAAAATCGACCCTGCCATCAACAGTGCGCTGGAAGCTATCGGTCTGTCGCCGTTACGAGTCCGCCGCCTTCGTCTTCGACGGATCCCTGAAATACCACGAAAAATGACGAGCTAAAGGGCGCCGTTTCGGCGACGCTCCTCCGACGCTCAAGTCAGATAATTCGAACGTCGATGTTAAAGCGTAAAAGAGAAGGAAATAAATCAATAATTAGAGAGAGTAGAAACTGATTTCGGCTATGAGATGAGCGGGCTTGCTTTTCTTGTCGTAGACTCTCGTGCCAAATGTCTATAGTTGTATGTGAAAAACAGTGAATAAGAGATATCGAGATGTCGTACCTTCACCTCCTTCTCACTTCTTATATAGAAAAAACCATCTCTTTAAGGAAAATCATGCCCCACGATTAAAGATAGTGGGTTTTGGTAACCACCCATGATTAGTTGTTCTTGGGGACTTGGTTCACGCATGTAAAACTAACGAGCTCCTGTCATGTTTAAGATAAGACTTTAATGTTAGAAGAAATCCCTTAGGTCACGTGGTGTCCTCATCGTGGCGCTCGAGCAAGGCGTCGTAAAGGCGTCGTTCCTCGGGAGCGCTCCTCGGGCGTGTGTCGTCTCGGGAGACATTTCTCGCGGGGTGCGTCCGTCTCGGGAGGTATTTTTCGCGGGAGATATTTCCCGCCCTGTTTCGGTTAGACTCGAATATTGACCGGTTAAATACGGGGATAACATATTCTTTTACCCATTCATTTCAATTTATTGATCTGATCAGATAAGTAACATAACACAGGAAACTGAACTGTAGGAGACTGTAAAACTTTTTACCTCTGTTACTTTCTGTTATTTTACCTTTAAAAGTTGATCGCCATAATACTATTCAATTCATTCATACAGTATCTTCAGCGGGATAAGAATAAGATAAGTTATATATTGTTATTACCAATCAAAACAAGGAAATATATACAGTAAACTCAGTCAGCTAAATGTCAGAAAAGTTCATAAAATTGAATGCCCTTGAGACCACTAGTTCAACCGAGAGAGTAATAATTAAAAAATAAATAAAACAGAAAATGGAGGTAAAGGTCAAAGCCAAATATGTCAAATAACTAAATCATTTGAGCAGTTGAATATAGAAAAGGGGAAGAGAGTTGAATAAAAACGAATGCACGAGGGTTTCGTGCAGTAAGCAGTAATACTATTACTACCGATATTATTACCTCACTCACTATCACACGTGCAATTGAGGCCCATATGTGCATTTATGTTTTTCTCCTCTTCTCTTTTATGTACAACTTGCTTTCTTTTACCAATCTCAGTCACGGTAAAAAAAAAAAGAAGAAAAGATATGCTGTCCTTGTTGCATGTCCCTTCGTTACCCAATAACCAATTAATTTGCACCAAACTCCCATCATTTTTTGTCTTAAATTAAGAATCATTGTACGTCACTATTAGGTGAGCAAGCTTCAAACGTAAACATTAAGTTAGATTAAAACAGAATCATTAACACATTAATTACCTGACACAACCACCTAGCGTGGAGGTAACCATTTCTTGCATGAAGATAGTAATAATAATAGAGAAAAAAAATCAATAAGCAGTCTCTGTAAGACAGGACAAAAGCTTAGGATATAGATTATAGATATATACAATATATCCAGCATGTGTCACGATTATCGTTTCATGGAAGCCGTCACACTCCGCATATCAATAAGTAGTACAATTTAAATAATTATATGTGAGCCCTTAATTGATTATTTAAATTGTAAAAAAAAATTCAAGATAAGAACAAAATGGAGGCCCTCGTGCAACTCTGGAATTTTGATTTTATGCCACACAGTTGAGCTCTTCGCATGTGTGCCCAAACTTAGCCACCTCCCTCTCAATTATCATCATACATATATAATTATATATTCTGTGCATTTTTTACATAATTAGCCAACCAATTACATAAACTAGAAAGTAATTAAAGGGTGGTCACCTTCACCTATACAAAATGTCAGCTGTGTCAAATCCCTTTCCAAGGATCTTCTCAAGGATGCACATTTCTCTTACAGGTCACTGTCCCTCCCAGCCCTCCTTTTATGCCACATTATGACAATCCATCAACCATCATACCTCAAATCAAGAAAATAGTTGAAAATTACTATACAAAAAAAAAAACGATTTTGTAAAAATACAATTCTTGCACATATTTAACTTCAATAAGGATAAGACTAGTCGACCATGTCCATACAGATGTATACTGTGTTGTGTCCGTAATTCTTCCATGTACGGTTTAACTCTGCAATAACCAATCAATCACCAATATCACCGATTGTTACTTAAAAGTTAAAATCCATCAAACACTCTTAGCCACTTCTGTTAGATTAGAAAAACAAATCTTGGTCTCATGTTATGTATAT
This sequence comes from Craterostigma plantagineum, assembly GCA_027422505.1. Classification (NCBI taxonomy): domain Eukaryota; kingdom Viridiplantae; phylum Streptophyta; class Magnoliopsida; order Lamiales; family Linderniaceae; genus Craterostigma; species Craterostigma plantagineum. The sequence goes on along the minus strand of JAPQWV010000072.1, from coordinate 2,837,859 downwards.
TATGTGGGATGTATGACTGTCTTAATCTCGCACTTAAATCCACGTCTTTCTTTAATTACGTCAAGACCCAGTCAAAGCAGTCAACAGAAGCATTATTCAATATGGAAATAGTCTGACACTAAGCAGTAAAGCACCAATTATCAAGGAATTCAGATAGTAAGAGGGTGTCTGTTTATCTGTAGGCAATCAGTCTCTTGAACTCTTCACATGGGGTAGAATTGGAACAAGAATGTCTTTTTGCATACATGTCTTATGGCAGATCTGTCAGATTTAAGGTGATTTTCTTTAAATATATACATACATACAAGATTATATCAAACACCAGAATCCAATTATAAATCATGTTTAGTGGATTGCAAATTGCCATCACCTAGCTAGAAAGAGTGCTAATCTCTTATTATGTAACAACCTACCATACCACCACACTTGTCCACAAGGCTACATATGCATTAATGAAATTTGGGATAAGGATATTATAACATAACTGTCCAAAAGTCAATTTTCACGAGAAGAGCTACTAGGAAGAACAGCTTACATCTTCTAGGCTTAATCTAATATAGGATAGAGACCATGACATCTGAGATGTAACTGAAAGGCAGACTCAACTCTCCAATTCCTTAACCAAGGACATGTCTTGAATGAATTTAATAACATGGTAAATTCCAAGAACGTCCTCATGTTACTTTATGTTATTTCCAATTTACAGACGTGTGAACAACTACTACCCAAGTAATCAAGTCTTTGGTGCTTGGTTTCTAAGGGGGTGGTGTCCATGTGCTCATTTATATTGCCTATAATTATAACATGATTCGAATGGCAGATTTTTCTTACCCACTTTTTCTCAAAAAATGATAAACAAATAACTGAATGATTAAGCAGGACAGCTACAAATGGGAAACAAGCTGAATGAGTGTTGTGACATACCTGTAAAGTAGTTTCCTTCAACTAGAGATGCACCACCTAATTCAATTTCCAGCCAAAAGAAAAAAGAAAACGTTATTGAAATATGGTGTTCGACAACCCCAAAGCAAGAAAAATTATCAAGTTGTTTTTTATGCACAAATTGTCTGGAAAATTTTGCAACTTATATCTTTTTCTTTCCTGTATATTGTTTAGTATTTTCTTTCATGCTTAAAGCCGATCGCTATCTGCCCTTAGCTGCTACTGATTTTGACGCATTTAGACCTGTAACGCCTCTCTTTCTCTCTCTCCATTATTTGCATGTTGATTACATCAGGTCTATATAAGGCACCCGCACGAGCTCATGGCCACCAGCAGTAGAGAATTCAGCAGCTCTCTCTCTCTCTCTCTCTCTCTCTCTCTCTCTCTCTCTCTCTCAGGCATACAACCACACACAAACCATATATCTTGACTCAGTTGAAGGTTTCAGGGAGAACTAAAAATGGCTGCTTTAACTGTTATATTAGGTGTGTTTTGGGGACTATGCATCTTTTTCACTGCTTTACTACGATGGAATGTGGTCAGGTACAAGAAAAAGGGGCTACCTCCTGGCACAATGGGATGGCCTGTATTTGGGGAGACCACTGAGTTCCTAAGACAAGGCCCGGGCTTCATGAAAAGCCAGAGATCAAGGTGCTTATAAAAATACAATCTTTACACGTACATGTTGTCTTTCACCAAGCAAAGAAGAAATAACTATGCCATAAATTAAAGAGAAAAGGAAAGCAACCATAACAAAACAGCAAAATAGTTTCCATATGTGTCTACGAGCATGTTTAAGATCAAAACCTTAATAATGACAGGTATGGGAGTTTTTTCAAATCCCACATTTTGGGTTGTCCTACGATTGTGTCCATGGATACAGAGCTTAACAGATACATACTAGTGAATGAGGCAAAAGGACTCGTACCTGGATATCCTCAGTCGATGTTGGACATCTTAGGTAAATGCAACATTGCAGCTGTACACGGCCAAGCACATAAGCACATGAGAGGAGCTTTGCTTGCCCTTATCAGCCCCACCATGATCAAAGATCAGCTCTTGCCCAAAATCGACGATTTCATGAGATCCCATCTCAGTGATTGGGATCATAGAGTCATTGACATTCAAAAGATAACAAAAGAGGTATGTATCTCAAGTATCCCTTGTTCCAACATTTTTATACTATACCATATACCCCTTGTTCAAACATTTTGCATTTCATGTTCAGATGGCGTTTTTGTCCTCGTTGAGACAAATAGCAAGTAAGGAAGCTGCCTCGATATCTCAAGAGTTCATGCCTGAATTCTTGAAGCTGGTCTTAGGAACCCTTTCACTTCCTTTCAACCTTCCCAAAACAAACTATCATCGTGGATTTCAGGTATATTCAATATAATAAGTTGGTTAAGATGAACAAATTCGAATAATCAGGGCCATACAGACCTGACAGAACAATTTAACAGGCAAGGAAGAACATTACAAGCTTGTTGGGGAAGCTAATAGAGGAGAGACGAGCTTCCGAGGAGAAGAATCACCAAGACATGCTTGGCCAATTATTATGTGACTCGAACAAATACAAATTGAGTGATGCGGAGATGATAGACCTTATCATCACAATCTTATACTCTGGATACGAGACCGTATCAACTACATCAATGATGGCTGTTAAATATCTTCATGATCATCCGAGAATTCTTGAAGAATTGAGGGTCAGTGGAGGATCCAGTTAGTTTTTATTTTACCTTATTTTAAGTTTCCAAATTAACTTGATTTAACGTTTACAGAAAGAACATATGGCAATAAGAGAGAAGAAAGGGCCAGAGGATCCTATCAATTACAATGACTACAAATCAATGCATTTCACACGAGCGGTAACTAAAGCTTCCTGTTACGCTAATCACTTCCACGAACCAACTATAATCTGACCTGTGTACAAATATATTCTCACGGCAGGTCATATATGAGACATCGAGACTGGCCACAATAGTCAATGGAGTTTTAAGGAAAACAACCAGAGATATGAAAATCAATGGTGTGTTGATAATCTTTACTATACTTTTTGCAGATTTACTGGCGCAGGAAAGAAACCATCTAATTCTGGATTATTTTTCAGTCTCGTAACATAAAAAATATGACAAGAAATGCCTAATTTGTATAAAGAGTAAACCGATCAGCTATCGATATGGACCCTACCCTACCATGATCCACATGGACTACCTACTCTTAAAACCCAATACATTCCGTTGATGTCCCCGCACTTGTCTAGACAAATTATTTTGTCTGCAGTTCTTGATAAGAGCAAAGGAATCTCAACTCTATCGTTACCTTGTCAACACTAATCCTTGTCTAGTTGCTCATCTACTTCTTATACTGTTTTCAGGATACATAATACCAAAGGGATGGAGAATTTACGTTTACACGAGGGAGGTCAATTATGACCCACATCTTTATCCCGACCCATTAAACTTCAATCCATGGAGATGGCTGGTGAGTAATCGAGGATAATCAGACTAATAGGCTATATGCACTACAATGCATTTGCTCATGATTACCATCCATTTCAGCTCAGTTAAAGAAAAAAGGAAACAGATGACAGCCCTGAAATAATGGAATCGCTAACCTTAACCGTGTGGCTATTTGCAGGGAAAGGGCCTTGAAAACCAGCACCAATTCTTGATTTTTGGCGGCGGAACGAGACAATGCCCCGGAAAAGAACTCGGTTTAGCTGAAATTTCGACATTTCTTCACTATTTTGTGACAAAATACAAATGGGAAGAAGTAGAAGGCAATAAGCTGATGAGCTTTCCGAGAGTTGAAGCACCCAATGGACTCCAAATTAGGGTTTCCCCGAACTAATCTAAGAAATCAACCCGTACATACGATCCCCGAAAAAAAAAATAAAAAAAAAATAATTAATTAACCACTGTAGATAGAGTAGCAACGATTTTGTATGTACAAAGTAATATTTCAGCTAACGCATGCGCCGGAGAAGTTTAACGTTCCCCGAGCTCGCTCATTCGAAACCGTAAATGCAAATATTCTAAAAAAGCCGACGAAAATAAGCGGAACAAATGACTAACACAGATACAAAATGGAGAATCTACCGCAAAATTAGGTGTAGAACGAAGAGCAGAACTGAATCTTATAGGCGGGAATACACAAAACAGCGCCGATTGAGGTTTCTCTGTGTTCGGAAGTTCAATATTTGCCGGGAAAAATACGCCGGCCTTCATCATTGATTATTCATGAATAAGTTATTTTTAATATTTCACAAAACTAAGTTATAATGCCGATGAATGGCACTACCAAGTTAAATCTTCGGTAAAAATGATTAATCAGTGTTGGAAAAATTATAATATTTTTCTAAATGATTGAAATTGTTTAGTTAATATGTTTTAGGTTATATTGTATTTGGTATGAGTCAAAGTATGTTAAGTTTATTGTGTGTTAGTTTTATTGTGATTTAGTTATATATGTTGTCATGTTTCTATGTGGTTTTGGTCATGAGTTACCAATATATATATGAACCATGTATAGTATGGAATGTAAGTTACAATGTATGAAAATATTCTATGTATCATGTATGTTATGATGTTGTGATAAAAATTAAAACCAACATTGATATCAGAGCTATGGCGATGAACAGCTCGCTTACGGTTGGATGGAAAAAATTACAATAGATGGGCGGCCCAGATGAAAGTCCTCTTCGACTACCACGAATTGCTAGAGATCGTGGAGAAAGGCTTCGATGAAGTCAAGGATACCGCCACCGATCCAGAGAAGGTTATTTATCGTGAAAGTAAGAAAAAAGATAAGAAGGCGTTGTTCCTTATTCAACAGGGAGCAACCGATGAGGTGTTCGAGAAGATCGAAGCAGCAACAACGTCAAAGAAAGCCTGAAAAATTCTTATGACGGCGTACCAAGGAGATGACAAGGTGAAGAAAGTCCGACTGCAGACGCTAAGGCGACAATACGAAAGCTCGCAGATGGAGGCCATCGAATCGGTGTCAAACTACATAAGCCGACTACTGGTGTTGACAAATCAAATGAAAATATACGGCGGAAAGCTAGAAGATGAGGCTATTGTCGAGAAAATTCTACGATCGTTAAACGATAAATTCGATCATATTGTGGTGGCGATTGAAGAAGCGCATGACTTGTCAAAGATGTCCGTGGATGCGTTGACCGGTACCCTACAAGCCCATGAACAACGTATGATTGAGAAGAAAACAATTATAAGAGACAAAGGTCCCATCGAAGGAGCTTTAGCGGCGTTTAAAGTGAGTGGAAAAGGAAGACAAGTCAATGAGGGTACAAACAATGTTGAAGACGAGGAGGAAAAAGATGTTGCCGAAACTTTCACAAACAAAGCGAAGCAGACACAATCATGCAAAATCTGCTTCAGAAACAACCACGAAGAAAGCGCTTGTTGGTACAAAGGAAAAGGTGCACTCCGATACTACTATTGTAATAAAATCGGACATCTTGAAAGGTATTGCAGGCTGAAAAATCGAGAACATATTCAGCGACAACAAGCGAATTTTTCCGAAGGTGAAGAAGAGGCTCTTCTTATGGCGAATGAAGAGGCGAATGGACAAACATGGCTGATCGATAGTGGTTGCACAAGTCACATGTGTAAAGACGAGAAAATATTTTCACGGTTGAACAAATCAATCAAGACGAAGATTCGACTTGGAGATGGCAAAGCAATTCAAGCGGAAGGTAAAGGAGTAATACGGATCAACACTAAGCAAGGTATAAAGTATTATTCCGACGTACTCTTTGTTCCTTCCTTAACCCAAAAACTTTTGAGCGTTACGCGCATGGTTGAACGAGGATACTCCGTCGTATTTAAAGACAACGCATGCATGGTGTATGAGTTGAAGGATGTGATGTTCGCAAAGGCGACTATGACAGGAAAAAGTTTTTCTTTGAAGTTCAATGAAAACTGTCAAGGTGTTGAAGAAAAGTGCATGTACGCAACGTCTGAACCTTTCTCATCCGAAGCAGTAACAAAATATTGTGAACTGGAATTTATGATGAAGGAGGAGAAGCCCGTGACCAGTGTTATTTGAGGCGCGCCTGAGGCGCGCCTAGGCGACGAATGAGGTGAGGCGACGGCGGATCGCCTCTGAGCACTTAGAGGCGGCGGCCTTCCCAAAGGCGTCTCCAAGGCGGCGCCCCACTGTAAGGCGTGGAGATGTTGGGGCGGTCGCCTCATGAAGAAGTGAATAAATGTCTATTCAGGCTGATTTTCCAGCAAAATTAAAAAGACTCAATACTTGTTATTCTATAATATAAAGCCCACTAAGCCCAAGACAAAACCCTAACCTAGTCTCAACTCTCTCAATCCATTCAAGTCACCGTGAAGAAGATTTCATCAGTGGGTGTGGGGCACGACAAGAGTCAAGGCTGTCTTCTTCTCCTTGTACCATTCTTCCTTTTTTTTTCTTCTAATGTATTTTTTATATGCGGCTTCTTCTTCTAGATCGGTTGCACGTCGTCGTCTTATTGATGAAGATGACGAATAAACTAATTTTGTTGACTCCGAAGATGAAGAGGAGATGTACAACCCTTGCGATGATAATGATCGTGAAAATGAAGATGATTATGTAATGAGCAAATTGATGATATATTGATGCTTTGGCTTCTAGTGTTTTGTCTATGAAACTTTTCATTTCTACTATTTTGTCTTGGAAGGTTTGACTTCTACTATTTTGTTCAAACGATGCTTAGTTCATGTTTATGTTTTGAATTTTTTGGTATGTTGTTTACATTGTTATGTTACAAAAATGCAAAAAGTAAGTTATATTGATATGAGTTTTATTGTACGGAATCAATTAGAGTGTGATTATGAATATTCTATATAATACTTATAAAGTCGCCTCGGTTTTGTGAGGCGACGCCTTTTTTTGCGCCTCGCCTCTGAGGCAAGGCAGTGGCGTATCGCCTTTGTGCGCCTCTCGCCCTAAATAACTATGCCCGTGACTAAAGAAAATAAAGTTCGAGGGCCATTGAAGGACTCAAAAGCAAGGAGGAGCAATCCCAAACTGAAACATCTTGTTCAAGGTGAAAATTCTCAAAAGGTAATAAATGTGCTCTCTCGTGAATGTGTTGTTAGTAAGAAGTCATTTCACAATCAACGAAGGAAGTCGAGAAAATTTCAAAATACCTCTACTAGCGCAATAATGGAACATGTTGACATCAAGGGTCATGGCAAGACGAAACTCGGACATTATTGTTTTGATCGATTTAATTGCATTAAGAAAAATATTAAGGAGGAGAACCAAAACCACATAGAAACATGACAACATCTATAACTAAATCACAATAACACTAACACACAATAAACTTAACATACCATGTGTAGTATGGAATGTAAGTTACAATGTATGAAAATATTCTATGTATCATGTATGTTATGATGTTGTGATAAAAATTAAAAACAAACAATCAGTGACTAATTTTTATCGATTGTGTGTACGTAACAATCAAGATTACATATAATACCAAGAAATCAAAATTGATTTGTTTTGTTCCATTCAACGTGATATATCACTTGTCATTTGTATTAATCCACACTAGTCTAGATTGAACACTCATATGCGTATGCTACATAATATATAAATTATTTATTAAATATTAAATAACAATTATTAAAATAGAAGAGTAAATGTGATAATATATAAATGCAAGGTAGTGGGTTAATATATATACAAAAAGCAGTTTAACTCATCTCACCATCAATATAAGAGTCTAGATGATAACTCATTTACATAAAATCCACTTCGTAAGTAGAAAAATGTTGAAAATAAATTACATAAAATTCAATATGACGAACTTTCTTTAAACTAAACTTTTAGGTGACAGTATTGCGATCTTGTCCAAATCATTTTGGTCACTATGCATGTTTTTCATTACTTCGTATTACGTCCTTAGACATTACTACCTTATAATTCCAAACCAAAAGAAATGTGGTTAGATGCGTATATGTAATGAGGAAAATAAAAAGATGAGAACTGCGATCTACCAAATCAAGCATCTTTTAAATATAATTTTGCCACGGTACACATCATTACCTATATTTGGCATAATGCGCATTAAAAAAACAAGTTTAACCAATAAATAAAATGCCTTGGCGTACTAAATGTACGACCATGAGTCCACGCGTGCACTAGGTGGACTAATCGGTCTCGGCTCGTCTTCCTTTTACATATTTTAATCGCCAATAATAGACATTCATTACTTATTGTGTCAAGAAGCTTCTCAATAATATTAATCGTAATAATCCTCCTAAAAGGATCATCAAACTCATAGCTTAAGGAAGGAGCTTTTATTTCATAACAATTCAAGAACTATTCTTATTTCTTAGTCGTGCGTACGGCTCCACTAACAAGAAGAACCAATACTTGTTAGAACAACATTGGCCGAGAATCAAGCCGAGTTTTAGACATAGCAACACTTGTCAGAATCTCCTAACAGGGATTAATTTGTTAAACTAAGTATCAGATTTGCCGAGTGTTTGTACATTTGATGACATCAGCTGCATAGTGGGATCTATATGGTCACAGAGAGAGAGAGAGAGAGAGAAATGAGAGAGAGAGAGAGGTGTCCATATTTATATATAAGTGCAGATTCAATTTAGGATTAGATGCAAGAAATAATACAGGAAAATGCCGAGCTTAGGTGATACTGAAAAGGGCTGGAGAAAAGGACCTTGGACGCCTGAAGAAGATAAGCTTCTTATTGAATATGTAAATCTGCATGGCGAAGGTAGATGGAGCTGTGTCTCTAAGCTTTCAGGTATATTTTATACACAATATGTACGATGTTTACAATATTATTTCCGTGATCTGATATTGTCTGTAATAAGCAGGTTTGAACAGAAGTGGTAAGAGTAGCAGGTTGAGGTGGGTTAATTACTTGAGGCCCGGCCTGAAAAAGGGCAACATAACACCGCAAGAGGAAGGAATCATCGTTGAACTCCATGCACTTTGGGGAAACAAGTATTACATAGATATATGTTGATGAATTTTTCTCAGACAATGAAGCAGTTTTACTTATTAGTAGTTATTATTATTATTGCAGGTGGTCTACCATAGCAAGGTACTTGCCGGGAAGAACAGACAACGAGATAAAGAATTACTGGCGAACTCATTTCAAGAAGATATCATCAAAGCCTAACAGAAGCCACCATCAGAAACAACAGCAAGTGATTCAAGAAAACGGAAGTAATTACGAGGCGTTTTCTGATCATCATGCAATGTCTGATAGTCAAGATTCGGGCAGGCGAGAAACGGGCCCCGTGTACCCGAACATGGAGGGAGGTTGTAATAATGTTAGTAACGGTAATCATTTCTTGCCTAACATGATCTATAATCAAGATCATAGGCTTGGTGGATATAACTGGTCTGATCTTCTCATGGTAGAAAATGATCATTTATGGGGTGGGATATGGAACTAGGGAATGACCATCAATCACCATGTATTTTACTAATGTAAATCTGGAAAAACTCGTTTGTATGAGTATGATCTTAATTTATGTAATAAGCGCATAAGCTGATGAAGGTAGTGAATACTACCAATGGTATATAGTCAAGAACTTGAATGTCATTATGTCAATCATTGATCTTATAGTAAAGAATATCCGTAACATCAGATGAAGAAGATAGACAGATTTTCAATGAGGAGTTCGGGTATTTACAGTGATTTTACACTTCGCTCCGATGACGAGGCATTTCATCGAATGCCACTAAGGTGTTTCATCGAATGCCATTACCTTGAAATCAAGCGAAAAAAAAAAAACAGTTGCGGAAGTTTGGATTTCGATGGAGAAATAAGTAATGTGAAGTAACAACAAACAGCGAAAAGCTAAGTGTATGAGTCAAAAGGCTATACCTTTCCACAAACTGGGCAGTTATCGCTTCTTTCCATCCACTCGTATATGCACCCGAGATGAAAATGGTGAGCGCAGTTTGTTACTATTTTCGGGTTCTCTTCAGTGTATTCTGCGTTTAGATCGTAGTTCATCACATATTTTAGCATTTCTTCCAAGAATCATCAATCCTTACAATCTAAAAAAAAAAAAAAAATCACGTCCAAGAAAATAACCCTTCAACTGTATGTATACCTTCAAGACAAGTAGGGCAGACATCATCATCCTCCGAAGACGTATAAATGTGGGCAAACCCAGAAGCCATTTTAGCCGACGATAGCTTCCTAGATAACTTAGAACTGTATGCCTTCATTTCTTCTTCATCTTCATCATCATCTCCTTCTTCTTGGCTCCATTTCTTCTTGTGGGTCAATGGCTCAGATTCTTCATCAGCTTCGCCCATCCTAAGGGGCTCAGATTCTTCAAGAGAATGATGACTCGACCCTTTCTCTTTTCTCGAGATAAGCCCATCGCGCTGCAATCTGAAGTACCTAGGATCAGCGTCATAAGGCAATGGCCTAGGTGGAGGTCGATATGTATCGGGGACAGAGTTCTCAAGTGAAGTCATAGGACTCAATGATGTCGTCCCTTGAACTGATGATGTAAGCGCCCGTTCATCTCCTCTACGAAAGAGAGTTCCATACTGTTCAAAAAGAATGCCCCACAATCACATTCACAACTTATGTTAAGGCCCCATAAAACTGTATGTTTGCCAACCATTTGTGGGATTGGAGGCATAAGATCAGTAAGCAGTTCACCTTCGGTATTACATTACTATAAATCACACAGATGGAAGAAGGTAAAGGGATGTAAGGAGTTCACTTACCACTTGTAAGATGCTTTGAAGAAAGCAACGAACGCATATGCAATTTCTGTAGCGTATGCTGTTTGGATTAGCAAGATCTTCCCAATCATCTCTTAGGCAGCAACAAGCAGAGCCCATTATTGTCCGTGTTGATTCTCTATCCTTAATTACTGAAGCATAATTATTTCGAATGTAGTTCTGAAAAGTGTATCAAAACTGGGGAAAATGAATGCTAACAGATGCCTTTGCTTAGCAGAAACATGTCTCCACCTGCAACAATACATCCGAAGAAAAAAGACGATGTATTTCCTCAAACATCAGATTAAATGACAATTGCCACCAACGGTACTAGTATTGGAAAAGGATGGGTTTTTTTTCGTTGTTCATTTGTTTTAATCTCAAAAGGGCGAACCGAGTAAGTAAACAATCAGTCAAGAACAGTTCAAAGCTACCCTCTTTCTTAAATATCAAGCAAGAAAAAATCGCCCAACAGCTCAGAGATAAACAGTGATCAAAAGATATCACAAAAGAAAAGACCACGAAAAATCGACAAGATTAGATCATAATTGAAGACCCATTACAGATTACGCAGCTCTCGTGAACTCCGACTACACAATTACGAGTCAGGTAGAAGAAACTACAAAGGCCTTTAAGAGTACTAAATTAAATTTTTAAACAATCAGTAATTCAGAAATCGTAAAAGATCGGTACTGAATTAGCAAAGACGCTAAAGATTACCTATATCAGGAAGATAGACGATTATGAAGAGAGAACAAGCCGAAAAATCCGAGGTCAGAGGTTTCAGAGATGGTTTAATTCTGACGTATTTATTTTTTAATTTCTTCATATACAATGTATAGAAAATGTATTAGAAAGCGAACAAACGAAATTTATGGAATTTAAATTGCATTAAAAAAATGAAAAAGAAAGCCCATTAAAAGCTCAGAAACTAGAAAACACTTTCGTCTTTCTCCATCTAATTCCATCTCATTTTTCATTAGCAAAGTGTTTTCCCACTCTTATTTTATGTATTTTCTTTATCCATTAACGTCAGATGTCGCTAATATTGACCCTTCACCCGCATGTTACTATTACGAAGCTGCCGACATTTAAAACATTAACCGTGAAGCCTTTGATGCCCTGAAAAGATGTCATGGCCAATTAAGTAGAAACATTACCAACCAATTAAATTTTTTCTCTTTCTTGAACCAATCACTTTAATTTTGCATTATATTAAAAAAACCATTGACTATTGAGGATGATGAGATATAAACACTACGAACCTCTGTAATGGTTATCTCTGTTTGAATTCAGATAAGAACCGTTCTTGAAGGAACCATTAAGCAGCAAAAATGCAAAGTATGTAATAATACAAACTGCAGAAACGTAACAATTGATCAGAGGCAACGAATGCCTCTCCATATGAGCCTGAAGTTCAAATCTTCACAGCCATGGCTCAGAAGAAAGCCTATCAAGCGATCATAGCATCGAACCTTGGCTCGTAAAAACACACTTGACTGCTATACGCCTGTAGCGTGCACCCAGCGATCCAAGACCAAACTTTCTTGTCAACGTCGTACAAAAGTCCCTTTCCTTGGTTCCAAGAAGTAAAACATATCAAATTGTCCTGTCCAAAGCATTCGAATCTCTCGGCAGATAGCCTCAGAAGAGCTCGAAGGTACCTAGGAGGCATTCTACTAACCTCAGCCCAAATATACTTCGTATGATCGAGTTCCCATATCCTCATGCTCTGAAGATTACTGTAAAGCCCAATTCGTCCCACCAAAAACAAGCGTTTTTCTGTACCAGCTACAAGGTAACCGTCGAGCAGTGAGCGTGGGAACTTTGCAGGTATGTGTTCCCAGCGCCCTGAATCTAATCTATACATCATTAGGCCGAGGGGCGAGAGAGTTTCCAAGTATAGCCTTGAATCGCACAATGCCATTTTCGAGGAGCAGAGGTTTACCGCGGGTATGGTTTGGTGAAGTGACCATTTGTCTGAATTTGAGTCGTATACTTCTGTAGGGAGAGATCTGTCACCGTAGATGTCGCTGGTGGCTATGACTTTGAACGATCGATCTTTTCTGTCAACGATCATTATCAGCTGTCTCTGTTGATTGTAATGCATGCTTGGTAAAGTTCTCCACTTTTGGGTCAGAGGGTTGCAGATTAATGTCTTAAAGGCTGGCCCGTCCAAGCCCGAGAAGCATAGAAGCCCGCCTGAAGAACCGACTAACCAATAAGCCCATGTTGGTAAGAATGTGAAAGGTATTCGAAACCATTGCTTCAACGGCAAGCTGTAAACCGAGCACTGAGGAGTGTGAGCGTTTCTCCAGTAAGTCAAAAGGCATGGTCCATGAGAAGGCACCTGGGAATGGAATTTTAAGAAGCCCTTATCTTGCAAGATCGAATTCCATCTCTTGCAAACGGATCTTAGCCTGAATATCATGAACGGTGGAACCCTAGCCAAGATTTCGTTCAGAAGATCTTCGGGGAGCATGGCCCATATGTTGTCTTCCATTCGTATTTCGGGCTGGACCAGCGGTTTGGTAAAATTTGTGACGAACACTGTTTCTTCGTCTAAACCTCTTGGCTTTGTCTTGATTATTTTCTGCCTCGAAGGACTGAGGTTCCTCGATCCTACGCGGCTGAGAGGACTTGTGTTTCTAGAACAAGTGCCTCCTCCGAAACTTGTCTGACGATGAAAGTTTCCCTCGTCTGGGAAAGAACTGCTTCTTACCAACCTAATGTTTGATGTACTAGCCACAGATTCTGAAGCTTCCCCCATTTAAACCACGAATAAATACTCAAATATCAACGAATTTCGCAATCTTGAAATCCCTAATTACACTTCAAGGGCATCGAAATTGACCCACTAGATAGGTTGCTGTGTAAAAAGCACCACCTTTTACACCCAAGATTCTGATGAGAGGAACCCCAATGAAAATGACGATTCAGCCATAAATTGCAGAAACCCTAACCACAAACCAATCCATTTCAGAAATCAGAGCTCAAAGCAAGTCGATTACCAATAAAGAAGCCCATCGCTGCCCAGCATTCAATTTCTAAGACGAGTTGTCAAACGCCCCACGTAAGTCTGTCATTAAAAGATCATATATTGAGCTCGAAGATCCAAGTTCAGATAAATCAAACAACCTAACAAAGAAAGGAATAGGTAGAGGTTGCAAATTCGATTGCAAAAATACGGAAGCCTCAAACTCCGTCAAGAGTACAAAAAAAAAGTAGAAAAAACAACACAAACCTAATCTGAGATGCTTTGGGTTTATCGGATTGCCAGTCAGGAATCATAAGCAATCCTCTATCATCCCCACTCTTGAGGTTGACTGTTCTCTTGCCGTGTTCATGAGGTGGGCTGTAAATTTTATTTTTAATTATATGGCCCTTATTTTCTTATTTCTGGTGGGAAGATGAACGTAAAATACAAATAGAAAATGAAAGTTAGAAATATAAAAGCGTATGTTATATTATTTGATTGGAGATAATGGGCTGCACATAAATATTCCATGGACCTGCCTCTGCCTGCCTCGGCGGTCAACCGAAAAAACACAAGCTCTACTATATTTGAAAAATAGAATATTGCCAAAACAGATGTCAAGACAAATCAAATATTTATATATCAATTTTCTCATAATCATTGGATTATGATTCAAATGAATTTGAAGTTCTCACTAATGATATTTGGGGCCAGAAGTAATATTAGAAAAAATTGAAATTGAACCGAAAAGTATCAATTTCCCAGCTGTGGACAAATAGACGTTACAACCCAACCAAGTCACAACTTGCTCCAACTCTTGTCCGAAAACTGTACCAAACCTATATTATACCACTAGATTCATAAAATATACATCAATTGTCTTATAAACAAACACACAAAACGTTCATCTCTTATACGTAATTAATGCAAAGCACAATGTCTCTCCCTCGTTACAAATTCCAGAATTTTCTTACTCAACGTGAAAGTTGAGCGGAGAGATTTCTTGTAATAAACAACATTCACAGAAGCACATAAACACTGTGCCCGAGGGACGACTACCATCACTCTCGCCGAGACGGCCCGTTCTTGAACAAAGCATACGCATCGCTGTAAACCGCAATCACGTTCGAGAAAACCGCCAAAACGACCATGAAAATGGCCAGAAACTTGTCTCTCCTCGTCGCTACTCCGTACCGATCCCTACTCGAAAAAAAAATAAAATAAGAAAAACGTCCTCGGAAATGCACACAGAGCTGAAAGTTTGAGCATGAGCCCATAGGCTGGCCAACCCGATCCTTAAAAAACCGAGCTCGGGCCCAAATTAGACTCATTCTCTGACGTATTTTTGCCTTTATTTTACTATACAATATTTTATAAAAAATTCAAATTTTATAAGCAAAGAAATATATTTTCCGTGTCTATGGATATATAATTTTTTCAGGTACAAATTCGATACCTGAGAGTCACCGCGGCGGGCAAGATGAACCCGATGAGTACTGCCGCGGTCGCGCCGGTGAACTGAAAGGCGTCCCATATGCTCGGGATGAAGTTCGCGCCGAGGAACACGAAGGAGATGAGGCCCGCGGTGATGCACCCAAACCTCGGGCCGTCGCGGGCCAGGGGTCGTCCCGAGGACGGGAAAAGAAGCCCGTCAAGGTTGAGCCTAAGGGGGAAGAAGACGATCGGGAAGACGAGCATCAAGTGGGCCGCGTAGCTTATCCTCACCGCGTCGTTGAGGAAGGGCCCGAATGGGATCCCGAGATCCGAGGAGAAGTTGGCCAGGACGTCGTCGTCGGTCGAGTCGCCGAAGAGGAGGTACCCGAAAACGCTCGTCATCACGTACACGCTCGAGCAAAGTGCGAGCGAGGTTCGAACCACGGGCTTTATCTGGGCGTTGTCCTCGAGCTCGTTGTCTATCGAGTGAACTGTAGTGTTATTACGGACCGAACGCGTTAGGCTGAATCGAACCGTTCTTACTCGGGAATCGTTAGATATTTAAGTAAATGTCCTCTGTCTAGGCCAATGCCTTCAAATGTAAAAGACTATTATACCCTTGCTAAGCGGGTAGGGTGGTGGACGTAGCGTAGAAAAGTGGTTGTGTAGTGGGTCTTGTATTCGAACCCTTAGTAGATGAATTTATTTTACAGTGGATTCTCAGCAATATAATGGGTTATCACCTACGTAACCCATTATAAAGCCGAGAACCCATTGTAAAATGACAAAAATATCCTTAAAATGAAAGAACCAAAAACCAACAGACAAAAATATCCTTAGAATTAAGGTCATTGACTTGGTCAAAGGTCATTTCATAAAACACCTATCTCCCGAAAATCTCAATTCTCAATTTATAACCAATCTATCGCTAACTTCCAAAAGAAATCAATCGAAATCATTACCATTGTAGTGGCAGATGTACGCCGTGACGAGAACGGGAACCACAGTGAAGAGGTTGAGGAAAGAAGTGAGGCCGTCGACGTTAGGGAGCAACCTCGGCATGACAACGGTCCCGTCGATCAGCTTGAAGACCGTAATCCCCACCGTAATAACGAGGAACACGACCGCGAGCCCAACCGATAGAGCCGACGTATACCTCAAAGAATCTGCCCAATAAAAAACGACCCATACGCCAAAAAAACCTCGAGAACCACCGAGATATTCGCCCGTCGAAAAACGAAAAGAAAAAGAGGCTCACCGATTCGCTTTAAGCTAGCCAAGGGTGCGAAGATCAAAAGAGTGGTCAATAGTAAGACGAAGAATCGCCCGTTCCACCATTGTTGCCCGAACCATCCTTCTAGAACGCCGGCGTGATGAATCCCATTAGAAGTCGTGCCCGAAAGAACGTCGCCTGAAGAAAGGCCAATCGAAACACAGTAAGGAATAATATCGTAAAATAAATCAGACAAGTATGAGATATTACATACCTATGATGATCATGTAGACAACAAGCACGCCTATGTTGTTGACCAATACGCAGAGCTGAATCAGCATTCTTCCTAATTTACCGAAGGCATCTTCCATTAGGCCTGCGTAAGAGGTCGACTTCGATGTTCGACTGAACTTTAGCAAGAACTCGATGGAAGCTTCGGTAAGGAAAGCCATGAGGATTATGACGGCGATTCCTAGGAGGAGCCCCAGCGCCTTCATCGTCGCCGGCAAGGCCATGATTCCGGCGCCGACGATGGTGGTGGAGAGGTTGAATACGGCTCCGCTGAAGGAAGCTCCGTCGAACTCGTCGAAGGCGGCGGATTCCTCGCCGTGCTTGGTGGGCAGCAATGGGGTTTTCTCGTCGACGATGGCTTTCTTTGGCTTCCTTTCTTTTGTGGGCTTCGTAGTTGCACTTGCAGTCGTCATTTTTTTAACAAAGGGTTTTACTTTCCAATCTGCACAAATTTCAGACAAAATTGGATTCAGACAAGCAATTTTTTTCTTCTTTCTTTCTTTTATTTTTCTATTCGGGCTCCTGCGAATCTTTGCAAATAACTCCGAACTTCAGCAGGAGAAAGGTAGGATGATCTTGAACAGAAAAAGCTCGACGGAGAATGATATCTTCACGATGAAGGAGATTCTATATATAGAAGTAAACTGGGAAGATTCTTTCGTCACGAAACTTTATTCATTGCTATAAGTTAAATTATAATAATTAATAATCATATTACATAGGAACATGGGATTCAATAAATATCCAACCTCTGTTGATTCCAGCTGACGAGCTGCTATGCAAGCAAGCAGAATATATTCAAGAATTTAGCTTAGCCTCTTTCAATTCGTGTCCGTGGACAATTTACTTGTGACCGTTCAAGGAAGGACGACCACTAGTGTCTTTATCATTGTTGGGTGGGACCCCTTAACGAGTTGTTCATTTGAGGGGTTTTTAATTAAATAATTAAAAAAAACAAATCATTAACAAAATAAACATAAAATGAAAACCATTAATAAAATAGAGAGATTCGTATTATCAGAATACGAGTTAATAACTCGTAAAAACAAAGTACGAATTACTTGTCCAAGGTGGCTCGCGCGTGCTGATGTGGCATTTGAGTAACTCGTACGTTTGAAGTACGAGTTATATTGTAACTCGTATCAGGATGTTACGAGTTATAAACACTTTTAATATTTCGATTATTTAATAGATAACACAACATTGAAGTTTACAGATATATAATATATATGTGATACCTACATCTCGTTAACAACTTCCACTGAAGTCTAATATTTAATAGATTATACATAGGCGATCACATCATTGTATTTTATTTATTCAAATGCCTATCTATCCTCCATTGATTACACTTGTTTCGCATGTGTCCTAACCTAAGCTCATTCTGTTGACTGTATAAAATAATAATTGAATATTATAGACGTATCAAGATGTGTATCTGTTAGAATTACAGCTGGACAGCAAATATCACATGACGATTACTTAACTCGTAAAAGTGTTACGGCAACATTAGATTCGTTTATAACTCGTAACATCCTGATACGAGTTACAATATAACTCGTACTTCAAACGTACGAGTTACTCAAATGCCATATCAGCACGCGCGAGCCACCTTGGACAAGTAATTCGTACTTTGTTTTTACGAGTTACTAACTCGTATTCTGATAATACGAATCTCTCTATTTTATTAATAGTTTTCATTTTATGTTTATTTTGTTAATGATTTGTTTTTTTTTAATTATTTAATTAAAATCCCCTTCATTTGATTTGATGTAATAATCGCAACAACTGTTCATTAGAAAATGAAAGCATCATCAACATGCCATATCACGTTTTGTCATTTTATATGTAGTTAAAATAAACGTGGCTCCTACTTTACTACCGTCCCTAACCTTTGCAATTACTAAAGACAAAGGCATCTTTTTTTTTATATCTCGTCTGGGACGACGTGTGTGTTTTTCCATACGCTTTAATCTCCAAGTTTGTGATGGAGAAAATAGATAACTTCGTATTAACGATAACTTGAATCTATTATGATTATCTGTGAATTAAAACCTCAATACAACATGAATTGGGGCCATGTACTATAATTGGACAAATTTATATCATATATATACAAGTCCTTTAAGTAATTAAGTAAATGATGTCGTCGAGTCATATTAATTTATAGTTTATTTCTGGAGCTCGAGTCCTAGCATCGAAACTAAGTGGCTATTCCGACTCCGAATCATTATTAAGGATGATGATGTATTGGTTTCTAACAGGCAATCAATCTATCTTATATTATTTTATAATTAAATAAATTGTACTTTCGGAATGTCTTACAATATAATATAACGAAGGGTCACGCCAAGAAAGGCCCTTATAACTAAGCGTTAATGAGCCCAATGGGCCGAAAGCAATTAAACTAGTTCAGAGAGAGAGAGAGAGAGAGAGAGAGAGAGAGAGAGAGAGAGAGAGAGAGAGAGAGAGGTTATCTTGTGACTGGGAGTAATGTAATGAATAGTTCCTATGAAATATTTATGCCACGGATAGCCGCTGATTTTTATATTATCTTACGTAATTAACTAGCTTCTATGAATTAATTTCTTGGAATAAAGCAACTTTAATGCACAAGTTCTTCGTATACTTTTGTCTTTGTATTTTGTCCTTCGTAGAAAGTTCTATCCCATTCCAAAGCTCTTTCCTCACCTACCCAAGTGAAAACCTCGTCATCAATGAGTGTTGTATTGTATTTACACCTTTCTAGACAACGATAGCATTAAATTATTTTATATCACAATTAGTTGGTTTAATTTTCCCCTGAAATAATATATATACATAGATATATATATATATATATATATACAGAAATGTTATGGTGCTCACCTTGCGTGAGCACCATCCGTGGGCACCTGTTGTGCGACAGTTTTTTATGCCACGTCAACATGTCAAATCAACCACCGACGGATTCACTAATCCCATGTGTAAGTTATAGATCAATAAAAAATTTCATTATATGCTAATTTGGCGCGTTGATGTGGTTGGTGCTCACGAAGGTGCTCACGCAAGGTAAGCACCATAACATTACTCATATATATACTCCATTTGTTCCTTATTAGTTGTCGTTCTAGATTTTTTTTCCTAAAAAGATGTCGTTTTGTTTTTCAAGAAAAAATATATGTGGATTTTCATATTTACCCATAGTATTGAATAATATGGGAAATAGTGATTACATAGGAAATAAATAATGAGGGATATGGAGACATTTTGACACATTTCTTAACATGTGTGTAAATGTTTAGAACGACAACTAATACGGAACAGGGAGTATTATATATATATATATATATATGAATGATATGGTGCTCACCTTATGTGAGCACCTTATATGAGCACCTGCTGATTTGGCACCGATTCGTGCCAAATCAGCATGTCACTTCAAATTCAAATGTGATGTGGCATTAATCAACACATCTTAGTCGTCATAGATCGACACATATGATGCTGATAGCATGTTCACGTGGAGTATATCAAAGCCACACAACAAGTGCCACATAAGACGTGAACATGCCACATCATATGTGTCGATCTATGACGCATAAGATGTGTTGATTAATGCCACATCACATTTGATGTTGAAGTGACATGCTGATTTGGCACGACTCGGTGCCAAATCAGCAGGTGCCCATATAAGGTGCTCACATAAGGTGAGCACCATATCATTCCTCTATATATATATATTGTGTGTGACTAGAAGTCAAGAGTGTCTAAATACAAATATTGAGTGGTATTTGAACAAATAATCAATCATCACGTGAAATGAAAATGCTAACCACACAACTATACGAGGATTCAATTAAATAAATTAATTGATGTGCATTGACTATGGCTGGTGCGCCAGCCCAAACAGTTTCTGAACCCGAATAAAATGTTTGTTACGAATGAAAACTAAAATAAAAATGAGTTATGTGTGCGTAATAATATTACCGAGGAGCATTACATTATCGGACCAAATGTCTCCCTTTCTAAGTGTCCAGTGTCTGAAACCAATAAAGTGAACCTATTAAAGCTCATCATTAAGATTTTCGTGGTTGAGCGCAGCGCCAATACTCCACCATAAACAATAAAATAACAAAGCAAATATTCAATCAACACTACTACAAGCAAATGAAAGATGACGGGTGGAAATATCTTTGTAATTAGATACGTTACTTTTGCGCAACGTTCAAATATTTGTTTCCTCTTCTTCGAGTTTCCCAAGTTTCCTTAAGTATATTACATTACATCGATGCTAAAACCAAACCCTGTCAAATTATAACTCGTAATAAATTCATTCTACAAATCAAATCGTATTATAAAATATTATCCTCAACACAATATTTTATTTTTGGCCGAATTACATAACTCGCGCGGCAAGTAAAAGAGGAAATCTCGCTAATCATCATTAAATCAAATTAATTTATCTACGCTACTACGCATACAAATTTTTTTTTCAAGAACTCTTTGATGGACAATCGCATCGGCCGCTCAGTTAGGGTAATAATCTGACTCTCTCGAAATAGTTGGCATGGGAATAGCTAAATGAGTTGGATTATTTTCTCCGGCCATTACCACCACAATCTTAGGCGGTGTGTCATCCACCACTTTGTCGTCCCAGATGGGCGGCGCCGCCTTATCTCCGCCGTGCTCAGCTGCCGGAGATGGACGTTTCCGGTAGGAGCAAGCGAGGATGATCAAAGCAGTAGCTATTAATAACAGCATAAGGGTTAGCCCGGCGAAGAGGTACGGCAATGGAGAGTTCCAATGCCAAAAGGAAGAAGAGTTTTGTTGTGTAGGCATCATAATTTTTTATTAATCTTAATATTGTCTGAATTTGCTATGTGGATTGTTATTATTTGTTTGTTTATGATATGAAAGGCTTTGGTACATGTGAATTTGTGTTGATGGGATTGTGAGATTTGGACATTTATATAGAGGTTTTTTTAGTGGTTTTACTGTTGATATAAAGCTTGTTAATATGGAAGTGTCGTCATATCGTGTAATTCAATCAACAATGTCAAAACAAGGTGCTAAGTTTAGAAGATAATTTTAAACGTGACTCCATTTAAAAAATAAAAAAATAAATCATTTTCAACATATGATGGGCTATCATCATTGAAGACATTCCACGGCATTCCATTCCATTTGCCTTTTGGTTTGTTAATACGAAAGCGGTTACATGATCCTTTTCATTAATCTAAATAAAGGACGAATAAATACCAATTGAATGCGACTTTCCAATTTTTTCTTTCACGTTGCAATAAAATCCAATAATTCCCCATAAAATGGTAGAGGTTATTAGGCAGAGTTTCAAATCAAGATAAATCTTTCGTAAATCATATTTTTGTGCCCCGCTTCTCCACTAAATACATTTTTTAGTTAGCAAGAAAACCCTGATATATAATTAATATTAAGAAATCTAATTCTATCGAGAATGGCAGACATGTATGTTGCTTCGCGCAAGTTGCAAAGCAAAAAGATTTTGTCTCCTAAATGTTTTGTAGCTTGCAAGCCATCAATATCTTTTCATATATTAGTAAATCATCATTTGAGGAGAGGACTTAAAATTTCAACAAATTGTCTTCCACTGACGAAGTTGAGGAGAAAATACCAGCTATCGTTTAGATAAAATTCCCACAAAAGAATATTTGTTTTTTCATTAATTGAATTTTAATGTCTCTAAATTCTACAAACCTTTTTCAACCAACTCAATCATTGCAGCGACGGTTTCACGTTTCCGAGAAGCCACATAAATGTCAAATAAACAATGGGGCAGTTTTCATTCTATGTCAGAATTTTCATTTAGGATTCAGTCCCTGTCATGAAAAAATTTAGTTTTAAGGACCCGATTTCTACATTACCACTTCACTGCTCTGAAATAACAATAAGTTGAAATTCTGTAACAAAAAGATCATTCGGTACCAGTTAATGATCATCCGAATTCCGATACCAGTTCATTTATGCAGTACAACTTCATTGTTTAAAAATAACAATATGTTGAAAGTTTGTAACTTTTATACCACTTTTTTTAGTTAGGTACTTATCTCGTAAATTTACAGAAATTGGGTCATTTAAACTGAAGTTTTTTCTGACAGGGGCTGAATCTGAAATTAAACTTCTAAAGGGACCTGAATTGAAATAGACCACATCGAACTCATCAATGGCTTTCCTATGTTGTAAGAAATTGTTAAACAAAGGCGACTTGCAGAAAATCTAAAGCCTACAAGAACAACCCAGTCGTATGTATTTCTTGATTTATGTTTCATATATGTCTATATATAAACTAGATTAATGGAAAAACAAAGCAAATGAACAAAGGATGAGAAACACTTGCAAAAAAAGTCCCACGTTTCATGACTTCATATATTCGAAAACAAGAAACTAACTACACAAGTAGGTATTGGATTTGCAATAAAAGTAGGTATCGTTTCTCCAGCCATGATAACGACAATTTTCGGCTCCATTTCGAGGCTTAATTCTTGCACGGGACTTTCGTTCTTCTTCTCGTGAGCTTCAAATTCTTGCTCGGGCGAAGAAGTCGAAGAAGATAAGCTTTCGCTAAAAGAACAGCAAATGAGTACAACTGCAAAAGCCACAAGTCCTATCACTAAAGCCAACCCAGCAAATAAGCACGAAAGTTGAGAACTCCGAGGTATAACTTCACTTGTAGTGTTCCCGGCAACATTGACATGGGAAGATAATTGTGGGCTCATTTCGTACATGCTAAGCATCATAATTTTAGAATGATATAATGTTTGCGTATTGTTTAAATATATGTTGAACAACGGATGCTAAGGATCTAAGGGTTGATTCTATGCATTTAAACCTGATTTTCTGAATTTGACGTGTGATTGTGTCAATTGAGAATCAATTCACCTTTTGGCAGTTAATGATTTGGTGAAAAGGGAATCAAGTGTAACTGTGTGTGACAATGTAATAAGATTCATGGATTTTCATTGCCTAAAAGGCTAAAACTAAGTGAACTGATAAATCAAGAATAAAATTGTCAAGAGAGAAAAACGTTACCTTTATTACGAATCTATCAACACTTTCATCGATGGCATTGTACCTTGTAAGTACGTATTTGGGCTGTTATATTGTGCATATGAGATACTAAGAAGGGCCCAATTGTAAGGAAGACTATAGTAATAATTTTCTTAAAATTTATTTCAATATTTGTCCATGTCTCTCGGCCAAGTGCTGTGATCCTTGAGCGTAGCATTTGCATGGCATGAGCTTAAGGCGAATGCATGTAAGCCATAGCATTTCAAGCAGATTGAGATTATATATATAGAGCACTTCGTTTGCATGCATAAAGATCATCTCAGCAATTTACAAGAAAAATTAAATAGAACAGTTTCTCCTTTTCATAATAACATAGATCAAGAACAATAATGGAGCAGGCTAAAACCAATTTCCAGGCCGGCGAAACAAAGGGCCAGGCTCAGGCGAGTTTTTAACTAATTAACTACTCAGTTTCGACACCTCAGAGTTCTAAGTATGTATCTATGTTCTTCCTTGGCTTGTATTTCCTCAGGAAAAGGCTAGTCAGATGATGGACAAGATCAGCAACACCGCCGAATCTGCCAAGCAATCTCTTCAAGAGGTAATAACCCCAAATCGAATTAAGAATTAGTTTCATATAATGTAATGGAAAAGATCTCAGATTTGGTACTCTTTGAGTGCAGACTGGTCAGCAGATGCAGGCCAAGGCACAAGGTGCTGCTGATGCAGTAAAAAACGCCACTGGGATTAACAAGTGAAGGAGAAGAAGAAGAAGAAGAAGAAGGAGAAGAAGAAGAAGATGAAGATGAATATTTGCTTATTAAGATTACGATGTTATTATAATAGCTAGCTTTCGAAATTAAGTACGTCTGCAAAAAGGCCCCTTGTCTGAAGGGCCTTGAGCAGATAAATCAGTTTTTCCCACGATTTGAGGAAGGGTTAAGACGACAGAAGAAGCTGTGAACTTCCTCGGTTAATAACAATACATTAATAAGAGTTGAGTTCTTTTGATTTTCTCCTCTGATCGCTTACATATCACATACACTGCAATGAGGTTGCAGAAAATATATTATTGACGAGGCTATGTAGCTGTAATAAATCTAGTCTCTGAGCTGAGAATTGGACTTGAAAACTATAATCAACTACAATGATTAGGACAAGACTGACCCCAAATCTCCAACTATGCCCATAGAACAAGACTCGCCTCAAAAATGTATGAGCTAAAGCACACATTGTTAATCTCAGTTGTCAACTCTCTTTAGGAAAAGTTTGTGCTCTGTGTAATAATACTCAGGACCACCTTTCACTCACTTGTCCGTGTCTCATATTCATGAGCACGTGCATAGCATTCAAGAATCAATACAACTATAAGAAGCTTGGGCTCAAACATGTATGCGTGCGGAAACTAGGTGATCCACGACATTATGTATCCAAAGTTGGTTAGGAGTTGAAATCTGTCGGCTTGTGTATGATAGAGTAGTTAAGATATAAATGGGGTTCTCTATTCTTGGTCTTCTATTGTAACCTTTTTGTCTTTTCTCTATATCGAAATCTGCAATGTTCTTGTGCAGTCCATGTTTGACTTGCGCACGTGTATATGACTTGATTTTTTACACAGAAACAATTTAATGCAGTTGTCGTACTCTTTAACATCATAATCTTGCCTAGGACGGAAGACGAGGATTACCACTACCTACAACAGCAAAAGACTGAGTAAAAAGGGTAAAAGTACAGAAGGCTCTTGAAAATGGCGGCTTGTCATCTTCTTTCTCCTTCGCTGAAGCCACAGCTGTTTCTTAATGGTAGTTGAATGGTCGTTTTCTTACAAGCTGCCCTCTTGATCTCTATGTAGTAATAAATACTTCCTCTTGTTGATAATTCTTCTTCTTCTTCTTCTTCTTCAAACCATCTACAGAAAATGAAGTAGATCTCATCTTTCGTAAGAAAAGGCCACATCGGTCAACAATATCCTCGCCCACTGTAATAAAGTCATCAATCGAAATCCCTCGCCGGTGGTACAACGTAGCCGCCGACCTCCCCTCAAAGCCGCCGCCGCTTCTCAACCCAAAAACCCTACAACCAATCGAACCTCACGACTTATCTCCACTATTCCCCGACGAAATCATCAGACAAGAAACCACCGAAGAACGATTCGTCGAAATCCCAGAAGAAGTCCTCGACGTCTACAAGCTATGGCGCCCAACTCCCCTAATCAGGTCAGCTCCCTTTTTTCCTCCGTCGTTTTCACATCATCACCTCCCAAGATCTCAAACGGCCGGCGTACGGCGCCGTCTTAAAAAAAAATAAAAAAATCTGTCTAGAGCAAAGAGGTTGGAGAAGCTCCTCTCCACGCCGGCGAGGATCTACTACAAGTACGAAGGCGTCAGCCCGCCGGGTCCCACAAGCCCAACACCGCCGTCCCTCAAGCCTACTACAACGCTCGGCAGGGCGTGAAGTACGTCGTCACTGAGACCGGCGCCGGCCAATGGGGAAGCTCTCTTGCCTTCGCTTCAAGCTTGTTCGGCCTAGACTGTGAAGTAAAAAACCCAAGCAATAGTTCTTACACTGTATTCCAAGCTAATCGAACTATTTCTGTCTCTAATAAGGTGTGGCAAGTTAGGGCATCCTACGATCAAAAACCCTAGAAAGCTCATGATGCAGACATGGGGCGCTAAAGTCCACCCTTCGCCTTCGAACCTGACAGAAACGGGCAAGAAAATACTCGAGGAAGACCCGTCGAGCCCGGGCAGCTTGGGCATAGCCATCTCCGAAGCCGTGGAAGTAGCAGCGAAAAATCCCGACGTAAAGTACTGCCTGGGAAGCGTACTCAACCACGTCTTATTACATCAGACGATCATAGGCGAGGAGTGCATACATCAGATGGAGGCTTTGGGCGAGTCCCCCGACGTCATCGTAGGCTGCACGGGCGGCGGGTCGAACTTTGCGGGCCTTTGTTTTCCCTTCATAAGGGAGAAGATCAAAGGGCGGGTCGACCCAGTGCTCAGGGCGGTCGAGCCCCTGGCTTGCCCGAGTTTGACGAAGGGGGTTTATGCGTACGACTATGGGGATACGGCGGGTATGACTCCTTTGATGAAGATGCATACGCTCGGGCAGGATTTCATCCCCGACCCTATTCACGCCGGTGAGTTTTTTCGTTAGAGTACGATGAGCAGTTCTATCTGTAGGGATTTGTTGGGACCAGTTCTGCCCCAAACCTACAAGCATTGTGGAGTTCTACTTTAAAACCAATTGGCAGTAGAGGGAGCAGCATCAGCTACAAGCTTGTATACGAGTCATACTTGCTTTCGATTTGCAGGTGGGCTTAGGTACCACGGCATGGCTCCGTTGATTTCGCACGTCTACGAACTGGGATTCATGGAAGCCATCTCTATTCCTCAGAACGAATGCTTCGCGGGTAAAGACTTAATAGAAACCGACGGTTGTGATCGGAGCGATGAACATGGGCTGAACTTCGTTTTTACTTTTTTTTTTTTTTGTTTCCTGTATGTAGGGGCTGTACAGTTTGCGAGGACTGAAGGGTTAATACCAGCGGCCGAACCAACTCACGCCATAGCTGCTGTTATAAGAGAGGCGGTTAGGTGTAGGGAGGCGGGAGAATCGAAGGTGATCCTCATGGCGATGTGCGGCCATGGGCACTTTGATTTGCCTGCTTATGACAAGTATTTAAATGGAGAGCTTGTCGATCTTGCCTTTTCGGACATGAAGATTCAAGAATCGCTGGCAAAGATTCCTCGAGCTTTGTAGTAGTAGATGAAGAAGTGAATACTCTTACTTACATGTCTTGACCTGTTCCATTCCATCTATGTCTGCTTGGATTTTCCACATGTATTTGTTTTTTCTCAATATAACTGTGAATGATATAGCATAGCAACTCGCTTTCGTGACTGAAAGAGAAAATGGGTAATTTCTCACCTTGATCATAACCAGAAGGGAAATATCTAAGTTACTGACTTCATACGCCGGGTTACTCGTATTTCGTTAAATCACAGGAAAGAAAACTACACATGACCTTCAGACACTCTTTGGTTTTATCTGTACACACCATCTTAGAAGAGGCAAGCAAACTTAAAAGGAAAGCTTGATGAATACCAATACGTGCAAAACTAAGATATAGAGCACAAAGCCTGACCTCAAGAGCATCAGCCGCTGCAAGCTTTCGTTTCGACCGACGCTGCTATGAAGGGGAAGCTTGTCGTAAGGATCAGTAGGCAACAATCCCTTGTCAGAGCTGGATTTTATGAATCTATTTCTAGCAGAATTATTCGAATCTAAAACGCTGGTCTCCGTTTTTCTCAACAGCCCGTTCAACTTTTCCAACTCCGTCTCTTTGACGTGTACTTCGCTCACGAGGCCTTCGGCCTGACCCTGCAAGTTCAGAAAATTTACGTGGCGTATATGATGGTTCAGAATATGTTTCGGTACGAACAATGACCAAATGGAAGAAGAAAGAGAGTGTCTAACCTGTTTTGCTGAAAGTTGTTCGATCAAGCTGTGAAGCTGTTTATCAAGGGCTTTCTCTCGCTGAGCTGCAATTATTGATGTTCGTTACGATGAGTGATAGATTTGTCCCAGCAAGTCGAATCCTTGAAAAGAATGAGTTCAAATCTATGCTATAACTGTAATTCATTCCGAATCAGCTAAAATTGAATTTTTTTTAAAGATGGGATGAATGGAGTAGATTGAGCTTCATTTCATTGTTATCGGAATATATATTTAACATGACATGCCACAACGGGGTACCTGGAGTTGGTTTCTTTAATGCATCATCTTGGAGCTTTCGCCACTTTGACTCCAACTCTTGGACATTCTCTTCCCACACAGCCTTTAATAAAAGATTGAGTAACTCAGCGGGCGAAAAAGATCAAACAGATACAGAAACACATTAACGTAAAACCCCTTGCAAACTAAGAATCGACTGACCAACTCCTTTCTCTTGCTCTTCAACTTCTCTAGTAACTCAGTTTTCTGAGTTTCCCTGGCCATCGAGTTAGACTCATCAATCATTTCGTTGGGTTCCATCAATCGGATCGTCTGGATTGAATCTTGATCCCGCTGCAACTCAGCTTTCAGATGCTCCTCACTCACGTACATTTCCTAGAAAAAAAATGTTTTTAATACTTACAAGACAAATATAATAGTTGATTACTCAGAAACGAACCAATATACAAACACTGGGCATTTGAACATGAGATACTAACGCTTGTACATGCAGAGAATGATATACTTATACTCGGGAGAAGAAAAAGCTTTTGATACCTGCAACTTCTTTTGAATCATATTCGCTTCCTGCAATTTTTCCTGAATTTTACTTTCGCAAAGAGATATCGCATTTTGATACTCTGCATTTTCTTCCTGCAACCTAGCCTCTCTCAGTTGCGCCTACAACGTTACAATCACCCCAAAAAAAATAATACAAGTGTCAGCTCTATAAAACATCAGTTTCATACAAGAGAAAAAACAAAAAAGAAAAGAGACATCATCTCGCAGCTAAAGTTCAACTATCACTATGAAACGAGTAAATCAAATGCAATTTACAGATAGAAACGCAACGGAAAAGATTAACAAACATACGAACTATAAATCAAGTTTTATCTCTCACAACTTCAAACACGCGAATCAGTTTCAGCTAAGAAATCAAGCTTCGACATACTAACGATAGCTAAATTCAATCACCTGTTCTCTGGTGGCAGAGTGGGCGTCGAGCTGCAGAGCGAGAGCGTTGTTCGACGCGAGTGAGTGCGCGTGGAGGTCGGGCAGACGCTGCGAGATGTCCGGCGGCGGCAATCTGTGCCTTAGATCATGGATCGAACGGTTGAGAGACGCCGATCTGCGGTCGAGCTGCTGAATGTAGGCGAGCTGCTCGGCGGTGAAGATGAGTGGGATCGAATTGGGATCGTTCTCTTCGTCGCTCTTCCAACCGCTCTTCACCACGTCAGCAGCCCATGAGAGTAGACTCGCCATAGTTGATCAGTTTCTTCGATTTCAAAGTTTTGTGTAGAGAAAAGGAAAGTGAAGCTCAGCTGATCGATTGGGCTTAACAGACAATAAGCCCAATATATTATAGGCCCAATATAGTCAATGCCCAAAGCTTCCAAAAGCCCATAAAGTCCATAAAAAATAGAAAGATTTATTATTATTTATACAATTTATATGTATAAATAATTCAGGTCCCATTTAGCGTATGAATCATAGGCGTTGCAAAGAATGTTAAAACAAACACGGCAAATACTTAGGATGTTTTGCTTGGAATGGTTGTTATGCTATTCTTTGCATCATCATATTGCGAGCATTATCTTACATATTTAGCTTCAGATAAAGCTATTTGAAACTGATTATAACAGGCGAAACGTGTATGTGCCAATACTTCACTTCTAATCTAATCATATTGTTAAGTTTGTTGGTTCTTCTTTGTGCTTATCTTCCCAAGTTTTAACCTAACCATTTCCTTGTTTCCAGCAATAATTCATTCAAGCGGCGACCAAATATTTGTGAGTGTCGCATGTATCTTCATATTTGTTCTTTTATTTATATTACGTAAGTTTGTACATGCTAGTTTATGATAAATGACGAATTATCCGGTTTTACATTAGCAATGGATAAGGAAGGGGTGATCGTTCCTAGATAAATTTGTTTTTCATTGGTAATCTTTTTAATTGATAATTAATGGTATTAGTTAGTTTCAAGCATTCACCTAATCTCTTTATTTGAATAAGACAACTCAAATAGTCCAAATATGTTGGCTAATTCATGAACGACGCGTTACCTATAAATTAGCAGTCTGATGCTCAATAAATACCTTAATCGAAAAGAAACATTAATTTTTGGAAAAAAAACACATAATAATTAAGAGTTGAAAAAATGAAGGGTTAATTTGAATTCAGGGTCAGTCAGAAATTTAATTTAATTTTCAGACCCTGTTAGAAAAAACTTTAGTTTTAAGGACGCAATTTCTGTAAAATTTAGTAAAAAAGACCTAACTTAAAAATGGTATAAAAGCTATATGAACTGGTATATGATGGTCGTTTTGTGTTACAAACTTTCAACATAATGTTATTTTAGAACAATGAAATGGGACTGCAGAAATGAACTGGGATCGGATGATTATTGACTTGTATTGGATGATCATTATGTGTTATAAAATTTCAACATATTGTTATTTGAAGCGGTACTGCAGAAATCGGGTTCTTAAAACTATAATTCTTCCTGATAGGGTCTAATTCTAAATAAAACTTCTGATGGGGCCTGAAATGAAAAGCCCCAAAAATGAACGATCACCATTTTCTTGGACATGTGTTGTACGTAGGAGCACGCGCTTGGCAATACGACGTCGCTTGGAAGCTTAGCACAGCCGACAACAGCCCATATATAAACCCATCCCCCCAACAAATTCACCATGTTGAAGAAACTGAAACGAAGAGTCAAAATCATCGTAACAAAGCCTTTCGCCAAAAAACACCGAAGAACGCCACCGCCACCATCACCACCACCGCAATCGCCGCCGTCGTATTCATCGACCAGCCCCGCCGCCATGTCTCCGCTCCACCGCCACCACCACGAACCGTACCTCTTCCCAAGAGCCCAATCGGCGGTCTTACCCGACCCGTCGGCGTTCTTTTCGCCGCAGCTGCTCAGCAAGCCTTTGCCCACCAACTCGTTCTTTCAAAACTACGTCTTGAACAAGGGCGATCAAGCCGAGTACATACACCCCTATTTGATCAGATCAAAGGACTCGAAGCTGACCGTTTGCTATCCCAGTAAGTTCAAGAACCCATCTTTCATATACCAGATTTTCACCGAGGACCTCATCGTTTCTGCTAGGCATAATCCAAGCCCAGGTTCGTCTCATGTCGTGTCTTCTTTCAGTGATCTTAGCGTAACATTAGACTTCCCTTCGTCCAGCCTAAGGTTCTTTCTTGTCAGAGGGAGCCCATTTCTAACATGTAGCGTGGGAAATAGTATCCCTCTATCTATATCCACCGTTCATGCCGTTCTTGAATTGAGTCCTAACAGCTCTTGCACGAAGTACGTGATTAAGCTGAATAACAATCAGGTGTGGATTCTTTATGCATCTTCGCCGATAGCACTGAGCCTTGATGGGCTTAATTGTATAAATTCTGAGGCGTTCTGTGGCATAATTCGTATCGCTGCATTGCCCAATTGTGATAGAAAGCTCGAGAGTTATCTCGATAGGTTCAGCTCATGTTATCCTGTGAAAGGTGATGCTTCTTTTAACAGGCCTTATTGTTTGGAGTATAAGTGGGAGAAGAAAGGTTGGGGAGATTTGTTAATGCTAGCACATCCCCTTCATCTAAAGCTTTTGTCCACCGACGATTCCTCAGTCATTATTTTGGATGATCTTAAGTATGATAGTATAGACGGTGAGCTCGTTGGTGTTGTAGGAGATTCTTGGGTTCTAAAGACCGATCCCATATCCATAACTTGGCACTCGGTCAATGGCGTTGATGAAAATTCCTACCAAGAGATAACAGAAGCACTTGTCAAAGACGTAGAGGCATTGGATTCTACCTCTGTAACTACTTCTTCGTCTTACTTCTATGGAAAGCTAATCGCCAGGGCTGCAAGGCTGGCCCTGATAGCAGAGGAAGTGTGCTGCCCCGACTCTATTCCTCCTATCGTGAAGTTCTTGAAAGAGATGATCGAACCGTGGTTAGAAGGCACATTCGGTCCCAACGGTTTCCTCTACGATCCCAAATGGGGCGGGATCGTAACGAAGCAAGGCTCCCAAGATTCAGGCGCTGATTTTGGCTTCGGAATCTACAACGATCACCATTACCACCTGGGATACTTTGTCTATGGAATCGCTGTCCTGGCAAAGATCGACCCAGCCTGGGGAAGAAATCACAGGCCCAAATCCTACGCTTTAGTGGCCGATTACATGAACTTAAGCGCGCGGGAGAATTCCGACTACACTCGCCTGCGGTGCTTCGATGCTTGGAAGCTTCATTCTTGGGCAGGCGGGCTGACCGAATTCGCAGACGGGCGTAACCAGGAGAGCACCAGCGAAGCAGTGAACGCATACTACTCTGCTTCTCTGATGGGCTTGGCCTACGGAGATAGCCATTTGGTTTCGTTAGGGTCTACTTTAACAGCTTTCGAAATCCAAGCTGCGCAGACATGGTGGCACGTGAAGGAAGGCAGCAGTTTGTACCCCGAGGAATTCGTAAGGGAGAATCGAATCGTGGGAGTTTTGTGGGCCAGTAAGAGGGATAGCGGGCTATGGTTCGCCCCTGCTTCTTGGAAGGAAACGAGGCTCGGGATTCAGCTGCTGCCTATTTTGCCCGTCAGCGAAGCTCTGTTTTCTGACGTAGGGTTTGTGAGGGAGATTGTCGAGTGGACGTTGCCTGCCTTGGGTAGGGAAGGCGTCGGGGAAGGATGGAAGGGATTCGTATATGCATTGCAGGGGATTTACGACAGAGAAGGGGCTTTGGAGAGTGTGAGGAGATTGAACGGTCACGACGATGGGAATTCTCTTACGAATCTGCTGTGGTGGATCTTTAGCAGAGATGGCGATGATCGATGGGATGAGTTCCGTATGGGGAAGAGGTTCAGTTGGTTTCGACATTACTGTCATTGAACTTGCTTGTTATGCATACAGCTTCATGTATGGAATACAGTTAATAATACCATATCTACTCTGTTCTGTGTATGTGTTTCATGTCTTATTGTCTTGAGTCATTATGTCGTTTCTTCTGATGTATGTAATACTTTCTCCAGTTTCTGTCGATTGTGTCTGTGACAATGAGGAACTTTACGGCAATTATGAGGATTGTTTCGCCATTAACGAAGAATAAGATCAGATAGAACGTCGGCTTCTAACCTTTGACTTCTCTCACGCGTTTATTGATGATACAAACAAGACTCTGTTCCCTGAATATTAAGTAATAAACACGCTATAACTCGACAATATAGTCCCAAAATACCGAGATCTGAGGATAAGACATGAAGATAAAGAAACTAGAATAATGGCAATGTTTCCTGTGATTGGCAGATTGAGTTGCGGAAACGAAGGCACGAACTCAGTGACGTGGCCCTCATGATGTTTGGCTTTGACTTGGATTAAAAAAAGAAAAGAAAATACTACATTCTTTTCTTGATAAATGAAAATCCTACTTCAAGAACGATTCAGAGTTCCCAGCTAATATTTTGTCAGTGCCCACAGAAAGGGACGTCTATATATTTACATATACATGTATATATATATATATATTATTACGTTCGATATTGGTGGTGGTCGTCTGAAACTTAAAGATTGATAGTTACTCGCACCCACGTCTGAGAAAAGCATTTCTTTGGTCCCCTTCTTCCTTGCCATTCTTTCCAGATTTCGGTCCACCTCGTCTGCTGTGTTTTGTTTCGTGGCAGTTGAGAAATAAGACCTGTTATTAGGAGGTGGAGCTCCCATTTCACTTTGATTTTCTCTATTTCGCCGGAGGCGTCGTTTGTCTGTTACGCCGTTGGTCGACCAAACGCCGGCGCTGGATGTTCGACCAGATCTGTTGCGCCGGTGAGTAGTGAGATTTCTCATCTTCCCTAAATTCTCGATCTGGGTTTTGGCAGCGTTTGTTCAAATCGTGTTTCGATTGGGTTCGATTGATTTAGCTCGGTGAAGATTGTGCTACTACAGCTAATTGAATCGTCGTGTCTGAAGCTGCGCTGTTAATAATACAATGGATATGGTTTCGTCTTGAACAGAAAGTTCTTTCAGAAAAAAAAAAAGATGTCTAATAATTCAACATCTCCACCGCCAAACTCTACTACTCCCGGCGGCGGACTATCACCGCCTTCCTCCACAAATTCTACCGCTCCACCGACTTCCACCGCTCCACCGACTTCCACCGCCCCACCACCACCTTCACCGTCTTCTCCACCGCCTTCCTCCTCCACACCATCGCCGCCGCCGCCAGCACCGCCACCACAATCTCCTCCACCTCCACCCGACGCCCCTCCTCCGACCATCAATCCACCACCATCTCCGCCCAACGCTCCTCCACCATCCACCACTTCCCCACCCCCTCCGGCCAGATCTCCACCACCTCCGCCGCCCACCGCCATTCCACCTTCATCCTCCTCCTCCCACCACCACCACCACCACCACCACCATCAGACTCGCCGCCACCAAGCACCAGCCCTCCGCCACCTCCTCCCACAAACGTACATCCCCCAAAGCATCATTCTCCACCACCACCAGTACCACCACCCACTTTACCACCGCCACCGTCCACCTCCCCACCACCTCCTCCAGGGGACAGCCCGCCTCCGGCGAGCAATGCACAGCCACCTTCGCCGCCTTTGCCAAACAATTCTACTTCGAACGCGACTTTAACAGTGCCTATTGCTCCTTCGGGGAAACCAATTGCAAAACCAGCCCAGCCCGGCCCTGATATAGCTTCTGGCCCGGCGCTGAAGGGCTCAGGCAGTTCTTCGACCGGCGGCGGCACGGTTGCCTTGGGATCTGTATTGGGAATCTTGGCGCTGAGCCTTGTGATTTTCGCAGTGTGGTTTACGCAGAAGAGGAAGAAGAAGGGAAGTCAATTAGTTCTCAACTACGGCCTTCGCTCTCCTTTCGCATCCTCCCAAAATTCAGGTACGGATATCTTCTATGATCATCGACGCTGAATTATCGCCTCAGCTCTGTTATTTTAAAGGCAGAATACATCTCATATCTTACTCTGATGACATCTTCAGATTCGACATTCTTGAAATCACCCCACGACTCAGCTCAGTTTGGCGAAAATCCCGGCGCAAACAACTACGTTCACTCGCCAGAAGCTGCCATGGGAGCTTCGAAATCTTGGTTCACCTACGAAGAACTGTCGAGCGCTACGAATGGTTTTTCGCAGGCTAACATTCTCGGCGAAGGTGGCTTCAGCTGCGTTTACAAGGGCGTTTTGCCAGAAGGAAGGGTCGTCGCCGTGAAACAGTTGAAGGCCGGCGGCGGACAAGGCGAGCGCGAATTTAGGGCAGAGGTCGACATCATCAGCAGAATACATCATAGACACTTGGTGTCCCTCGTTGGTTATTGCATCGCCGAAAACCAAAGGCTGCTTGTCTATGATTACGTTCCCAATGACACCCTTCATCACCATCTTCACGGTAAGGATGATGAGCTTATTTGATCTATGGCTTTGAAATTGCGTATTGCTCGTTTTTTAGTTGCGATCTTGGCCCGTGCAGATCGAAATGAGCCAGCCATGAGTTGGGCTAATAGGGTAAAAGTTGCAGCTGGCGCGGCGCGCGGTTTAGCGTATCTTCACGAAGATTGTAAGAATTTTTCAACTTAGACATCGTTACGTTTGTATAGGACTTTGGTTTTTATGGGCTTTTTTTGTCAGGTCAACCTCGTATTATTCACAGAGATATAAAGTCGACCAACATTCTCCTCGAGGACAACTTCGAGGCCAAGGTATTATGAACCGTGCTACTTTGTCTCCCTTTAACCGTTGTAATAGCAGAAGTTCGATAAAGCATATATATGCTTTTTGCGAAAAATGGGACAGGTGGCAGATTTCGGCCTGGCAAAGCTAGCGTTAGAACTAGAACTTCACACCCACGTTTCCACTCGTGTCATGGGGACTTTCGGGTAATTCGATCTCTTTCTTTCTTGCAATATCTTTCCGCACGTGTGTATATGTCATAAGACAACTTATTTAAGGAACGGTCTAATTTTTGCCAACTGACGAGCAGGTACTTGGCACCAGAATACGCATCAACGGGCAAACTAACCGAGAAATCAGACGTCTACTCATTCGGCGTCGTCCTTTTGGAGCTCATCACGGGCCATAAGCCCGTCGACTCTTCACGCCCCTTAGGCGACGAAAGCCTCGTCGAATGGGTAATAATAAAGCAGATTCTTTCTCAGACATAGTCATAACGACACCTTGCATGTTGTAAGAGATTCCCTGGTAACAAAACTCGCAGGCTCGACCTTTGCTGACTGAAGCCCTAGAAAAGGAGCTGTTCGGCGAGCTAGTCGATCCCAGGCTGGAAGATAACTTTGTTCCCAGCGAAATGTTTAGGATGATCGAAGCAGCGGCGGCTTGCGTGCGCCATTCTGCTTCTAAAAGGCCAAAAATGAGCCAGGTAAGAAAAATGATTCTCTTCTTCTTCTCTGTGATAACAGTCGAAAAACACAAATCATTGCTTGATTTTGGCTACCGTCGATCTTTGATCCGAAGGTGGTGAGGGCGTTAGATTCGATGGAAGAAATGGCGGATTTGAACAATGGGGTGAAGCCTGGGCAGAGCGGGATTTTCAGTTCGAGGGAACAATCTGTGCAGATAAGAATGTTTCAGAGGATGGCCTTTGGTAGTCAAGATTACAGTTCTGGGCAGTACTCCATGACTAATTCTCAGACCAGTTGGAGAAGTGGACTTTGAGATTGATGGGAGTAGTGAACTTCTCTGCAAATTGCAAGAAACCTTTGATGACCATTTTTGCTTATGTGTTCTATACATGAATATGAATGAACGAAAGCAAAGGAATGGGTCCATTCTTGGATGGATATAAATTTTTGCTGATTTGATGATTCTTTGGATCGCCTCTTTGACTCGTTATATTTTTTCGGCATCATATTTGTGTTTTGAGTTTCATTTTCGACGTTTGCATTGACGGTAATAAAAATAGTACCGTGTGATCGGCTCATGACATCTCCAAAAAATCATAACACGGAATTGTTTCATGGTTGACGATGATGAGGTTCGCTTAATTCATATGTGTGCTATATAGTATATAAATGTTTATTAATTGTAAATAACCATTAACTATAAATAGATATATGTGTGCTATAGTATATAAATTTTATTCATTGTAAATAATCATTAACTATAAAGAGAGGGATAAAATTAAGAATATACAATAATATATGCTGGTAGTTTTCTTCAAATTTTGACATTTTAATTTAATATAATATTGACCGACCAAAATATTTACTGTTACCAATATTAGAATCTTAATAAAAGGCTATTGAGTATTGATGTAATAATATGTACATGATGAAAATAATAAAAAAATAGTTTATTTTTGTGAAAAAAGAAAAAGAAAAAGGTTTACGTTTGTACTGCACACACAAACACGGAACAAGGGTGAAAAAAGGAAGTAATTCCAAGTCCACTGCGGTTATTCTCCGTCACTGTGTTATAGAATAGGAATTGATAAAGCCCTAAAGAAGCCCATCCAACGATTTAGTTCGTTACCTTTGTTGCTTGATTAGGTAATCTCAATCGAAGAGCATGGGCGAAGATCCGCAGAGACTGAAGCGTATCGCGGCGGATGCGTACGACTACGATAACGACAGCCGATGGGCCGATTACTGGTCGAACGTTTTGATTCCGCCGCATATGGGGTCACGCAGCGACGTCGTCAGGCACTTCAAGCACAAGTTCTATCAGCGTTACATCGTAAATCGAAACTCTTCTTCCTTCCCTTCGATTAAGTTTATTCGTGTGATGTTGATTATGCGTACCTTTCATCGGAATCATGATTTTTTGGGGTAAATCTATTTTACTGTTCATCAGGACCCTGATCTCGTTGTTGAGCCAATGAGTTCTAGCAGCTCATCTCAGTCAACGCAGACACCACAGCAATCTTCATCGTCCTCTGCTTCGAATGCTAACACTCGCCAGCGTAATTCGGGTTTGTTAGTCTTAACTTCTAATCACTGATATTTGTGCTTTCTTCTAGTTGCTAGACTTGAATCTACTTCTCTTGTAGGATCTTCAAGTAGAACATCAGAGGCGTCTAACGCTGCACCTCCACCTGCATCCCTACGTTGGGATCGACAGACCATTCAGTTCTCTGTCAGTGCTTGGGTATGTAGTATGTCGTGATTCTAGATTTCTAGTTAGTTTTGAGCAGATCTGAGTCCACTAAGTGTCTTGTCATTCATGCTCGTCGTCGTGCGTTTTGTTCAAATTGGGATGGGAGCCAGTTTGGTTATTTGCACGTAGTTCCGGAATTTTAGTTGCTTTTATCGTCAAATAATCAATTACCAAACTGGGACATATATTGACATATGGTCTCTTTTATCTATTTGCATGGAGAATCTTTGTGAAGTTTGTAACTTGGCTGGATAACTTGCTGCTATGCGAGCCAGAATCCTATTTTATCTTTTTCTCTTCTCTCCGGCAGGTCTTTGTTGTGGCAGTGCTCGCAATAATTCCAATTGTGCCACGAAATCTCTCGAACAGAGCGTATAGGCTTTCCTTCTTGGGAACAGCTTGTTCTTCTGTTTATTCGCTCTATTCCTTATACGGGGTAACATATCGTACAACTAGTTTCCCGTGGCTCATTTGCAAGTGCGTTAGTTAATTTTGTATCATTGGCTAAATGGTTTATTGCCTATGCAGAAACCTAGAGCATGGAACTTGCAGGGCTTGCAAGTTTGGTTTCAGTCTGTGGTGGCGACAAAGGATTTTATCTACACTATCTACTGTCTCACTTTCGTGACTTCAAATCTCTGCCTGAAATGTCAGTTAC
Organism: Craterostigma plantagineum; assembly: GCA_027422505.1. NCBI lineage: Eukaryota > Viridiplantae > Streptophyta > Magnoliopsida > Lamiales > Linderniaceae > Craterostigma > Craterostigma plantagineum. The sequence continues at coordinate 2,798,704 of JAPQWV010000072.1, read as the reverse complement.
ACTTGAGTAGATATTTTTCTGCCTTTTCTGATGAGCAAACAATCTCGTTTTCCCGTGTACTTAATTATCTTGCTATATTTAATATTCTCCAGTCGCTTTAATACCTATAATGTGCCGATCCCTCGAACACGTGGCAAAGTTTTTAAGGCGCAACTTCAGCAGGTCAACCTTGTACAGGTTAGCAATCCCTTCTCCTTTCACTTATTTCCCACTACATAAGCTTTCATAATTAGTATCCATGGTGTTATGTGAGATATGTTTTTTTCCCTAACGGCCTTAGATAGCATTCCACATCACAGTTTCTTATTTTTTCTTTATTGGATGTATCTATATTTTTTTTTCTCTAACGTAGCCTTTTTCAAAGTTAATTTTAGCTTCTATTGACGTTGTCCCTGAATTTATCAGGAAATACTTGGAGGATGCGTGTGTTTGGGTAGAGTCCAATACAACTACCCTTAGCATTCTGTCCTCGCAGGCAGAGATCGGAGTTGGATTCATCCTAATAGTTTCTCTCTTCTCGTTAGTACATCTGCATCATTACCCTTTTCATATTTTGAACTATTCTTCTCAAGACAACATATATATATATATATATATATATATATATATTTATATGCTATAACCTCGTCTTAAATCGAAATATGCAGGTGGCAGCGAAATATCATACAAACCTTTATGTACTGGCAGGTAAATGTCTAAGTCACATCACCTTCAACTCACCCTTCGATTCGAATGGTTTTACCATATATCATCGTATATAAAATCCATATATAATTGCAGCTTCTGAAACTCATGTACCATGCGCCTGTTACGGGCGGTTACCATCAAAGCACATGGGCAAAGATTGGGAGATCTGTGAATCCACTGATTCAGCGGTACGCACCGTTCTTGAATACTCCAGTTTCGGCAATACAAAGATGGTGGCTTAGGTGAAGAAATAGCCCCTTGGGCAAGGATTGTGTTGCTTTCTTTTTCCTTACTAATATTGGGAGACTACTGAATTTTGATTCAGACATAGAGTTCAGAATGAACCCTTGTACTAATAAATTTGGAATTTTTCTAGTGGGAGTTTTACTTGCATAAATTTCAATAATTTTATACAAACTCAATGCTTTGTCCTGTGTTCGTAGGCACCTGCTTAGTTCCAAGGATAAGTAAACGCATTTTGATTCCGTCCTTGCCTGCGAATGAAATATGTTCTGAATGATATATATGTTTTTGTTGCAGATATGAAAATATCATTAATTTTGGATTGGGTAGGATTATGTATGTTGGTGGTTTATATTTCCTTTCTGTTCTGAAATAAATAAACTATACTTTGTTTTCGATGATAATCATTTTTTCTTCAACGTCTTCTCAAAATTAATTTCACCAATATAATATTGGGCCTTAGACGTAGGCTCGAAAAAATTGAATTTTTTCTTTAATTATGACTATTTTAGTGATCAAAGCTAGATTATCCATTAAACCTGAATCTAAAATCAAGCATCCTTATATGTAGGTGGAGTGGAACGCATATTTACGGAGACCTCGTTGTGTGTGTGTATAGATTCAAATGTCTTGACTTTGACAATTTACGATTACCGTGACGATGAAGGCTGAATATCAAAGCAAAACGATATCACACTGTATCTTATCCGCCATGGAAGAAACGCCTCATCATCCTCCTAAGGTGATACAACATATTGACTGCCGCCGCGCCGCCATTTAAATTCATTATATATCCTTTTTTGTTGGTAAATTATTTATTGATATTATTATTCCTATTTGAATATAATAAATAAATCGACTTTCCTTTTAGGAATATGCGAACAACTTGGACGACGACCTAACATCATCAGCTCATCAGTTCCCTAACCCTACTACTCCGTACAGTCCCAGCAACAACATGCTTAATCATCATCCGCCGAGGGGATTTGGTCGGCGTGAGTCATCGTCGTCCATCCTTTCTCTATTCTTTTTCAATTCCTTTTCCAAGGCCACGTTCAATTCAAAGTTTTATTCGTTACCAAGAAACCCTAATAAATGACCATAATTTATCTGCATTTCTCATGCAGTGTCGTCTACCCATAACAACATCTCTTATTCGTCGCCTTCGACGCCTCATCAGACTATTATGGCTGCCAACTCGCCTTATTATGCGTATCGATACCCATCACCTTCTTCTTCTTCTTCTTCGAAGGAGAAGACGATATTGTTGGAGACAGAAACAACACCAAGCCTTGGTATAGCTAGGACGACGATGTTATTGCCCCAGCCGAGGATTAGTACTATTATTCCTCATCCTCCTAAAAATGGCAAGATTTCGGTTGAAGACATCATCTTAGTATTCCTCGAGCAAAGGGAGAAGCAGCCCACAATAATGACCGTCGAGAACTTCCTACATAGGCTCCACTCGAGCCTATGCGTACGAACCTCCATCTGCAGCTGCCCGCGCCTCGGCTTCGTTCTCCGCCATTACCTGACCTGCCCGAGGGCCGACTGCCCGACGTGCCCGCGAATCGACTGGCTTTGGCATTCGCGCAAGAAACGTGTTGCGTCGCGACGTTGTGAGGAAAACGACGGCCTACGGTGGGCTGCCAAGCGCGCCAAACAGGCCATGTCTAATAGGCCGGGGATACAGTAGAAGACCCGATCGACATTGACCCTGAACCCGACCCGTCGACCCGTGAGGCTGATACGACCCATATTCGTGGGAGGAATTTTGAAGCGAATGGTGGTGAAGATTTGAGAAGGGATGAAGATGACGAGGAGCGATTATTAGCCGATCAAGGAAATGAGACGAAGATTGAAGATACTCAGCCCTCGATTGCTGCTGATAGCCTACGCGAGAAACTCAACGTTGAAGATGGCGAGAACGTAGGGACAGAATCAGTTGCTAGTATGTCGGAGAACGATGAGGTCATCGTGCCTGAGATTGAGAACAACGGAAACGCCGAAGTGGCTAATGATATTCCTCAAAATAGCGGTTTCAACGACGGCCAATGTCGTGATGAGGATGAGGAAAATGAGCTCATTTCCGATCAATACTTCGGCACGGCCTTGACGGACTTCCTCACGGCCGAGGAAATAAGGCAGAACCTCCACAGCCTCAATCCGTCGGCGGTACGTATGCGTGCGCACTGTTACGCCAACTTCGTTACTTTTTTTTATTTCGCGAAATTTCGTTCGAAAAATTCTTTCTTTTTTGCCTTAAAAGGAGTTAACGAGGAGGCCGAGCATCGGAACGAACACGTGCCAACTGTGCTTAAAGGATGAGATCGAGTTCGCTCCGCCGCCGAGGACCTGCGAATCTTGCGGGATTCGGATAGTACAGAGGACGTACCGATGGGCTCGGGATAATGAATCGGGAAAGAAAAAAGTCTACTGCAACTCCTGCAGCAAGCAAATGAAAAAATCGCGCCTCGAAAAAGCCGAGAATACCTCCGCCGACGAGCCAGTGAGTTACAATTATCTTCGAACGACGCTATTCTTTTTCTAGTAATATATTATCGCATCGTCTAACAGCCAACGCATTCTTCTTCTTTGTCTTCTTGCAGTGGGTGCAATGCGACAAGTGCGACAAATGGCAGCATCAGATTTGCGCTCTTTACAACCCGAGCCTCGACAGTAAGGTCTTGAACTACACTTGCCCGTTTTGTCGATTGGACGAATTGAAATCGAAAAAGGCGAAAGAGTTCGCACCGTCTCCGAGATTCGAAGCGAAAGATCTTCCTACGACTCTCCTCAGTGACCACATCGAATGTAGGCTTCGTCGAAGCCTCGAACTTGAGAGAAAGAGCAGAGCAAAGGCCTTAGGGAAGTCCTGGGCAGAAATGTCGCTTGGGGCCGAAGGGCTTACCGTTAGAGTGGTGGCATCGGTCGACAGGTCAGCGAAAGTTAAGAGGGAATACTTTACCTTTCTCCCCGAAGGAACTTACCCCGAAGAGTTCCCATACAATTTGAAGGTACCCGAAAAGCATCCTTTTATATGTTTTTCTGCTAATCATTTTACGCGCAAGTTTCGTCTTTTTTATTTTCTAAATATTGCTAGACGACTACAAGCTGATTTCTTTATTATACCATAAGGATTCGTACTTACGACGTTTTAGGTCTGAGTAGCATTTTGAATGATCACATCGCCTAAAAGTTTAACTAGGGAGTGTTATTGTTTTTTATTGTTATTTCCAACATTGACATTTTTCTCTTGCAATTTAAGGTTGTACTCGTGTTTCAAAAGATCGACGGCATCGATGTGCTCATCTTCGCCATGTACGCTCAAGAGTTTGGGTCGGAATGCGGCGAACCCAACAGTCGTTCGATCTACATTTCTTACCTCGACTCGGTGAAACACTTCAGGCCAGAAATAAAAACGGCCGACGGCGTCCCTCTTCGTACGTTCGTCTACCACGAAGTACTCGTAAGTTGCATCCTAATTCCTCGCCGATCAAAATTCTTTCTTTTTTTCCAAGTCTGTATATTAATTATTGAACGAACTTTTTTTTTTTGGTACAGATTGGATACCTAGATTACTGTAAGAAGCGAGGTTTCTTGAAGTGTTACATATGGTCTTGCCCGCCGTCGAAGGGAGACGACTTCATATTGTATTGCCACCCTCCGACGCAGAGGAACCCTAAGAAGTCGAAGCTGCTCGAATGGTATGTCTACATATGCATTCTTGAATGTAATATTATTACGCATAAAAGATTGAATCATCTTTAACAGCTTTTCGCTGTACTTTGATGCTCTGAAGGTACGAGACGATGATTCGAAAAGCTATGGACGAAAACGTCGCGAGAGACTACTCAAAGTTCTACGAAAAATTCTTTATCGAAAACAACAAAGGATCGTCCAACGGCAGCGGGCGAGTAATCACAGCAGCTCGATTGCCTTACTTTGAGGGATCGTATTGGAACATTACCATCGAAAGAATACTTTCCGAGATTGAAGAGAAAGGCGAAGCTTTGAGAAGGGTATCGAAGAGATCCATGCAGAAAATGGGCCACGAAGATCTCTCTGAGAAGACGGCGAAGGATATTCTACTGATGGAACAAGTAAGTTTTTATTTTCCTCTTCTCGTATGATGAAGAAGTATCTAAATATTCTAACTTTTTTCTCATGCGTTTGGTTCTTCTTCTTCATCTTCTTCTTTAGCTTGGCCATGAAATTCTTTCGGACGAGGCCAACATTTTAGTCATCGACTTGGGCAGTAATAAACGCCGGCCGGTAAACAATGAGGCAAGACATTTTTTTTTTATTATTGACAATTTTTTTGTCTTGTTTCAGTCACTTGATATTCTTGGCTGAATAGAGTAAATTTCTAACATTTGACTGTCTCTTTATTACAGATGCGTACGGACGACGAGGACGAGTCATTACATTGCAGCATACTCGAAGATAGGTGCGCCTTTTTGAAGTTTTGCCAGGAGAATAACCTTCAGTTCGACACTCTTCGACGTGCCAAGCATTCTTCGATGATGATCTTACATCATCTGAGGTCGGAAAGGAAATAATAATGCTGTGTAAGTTGAAAACACAGTTGCTATGGATAGATCTTTGCTCTGTAATATCGCGACCATCGATAGTGTTGGGGTTGAGCGATAAATATTTAATTCCGGGCCAGCGGTAGTTGTATTTGGACCCCGCGACAATTTATCGGGATATTAATTAAAGTCGAAATGACACAGAGAGAACACCGAGATTTTTATGTGGTTCGGCCAATACCGCCTACATCCACGGAGAGACAATAATCTTACTATATTTGAGAATATTACACCGTACAAAATAACGCTCGTGTTTAAACCCAAACCCGAGACCCCTTACCCACCCGGGTAATGTTTTTGTACCCACACTCGACTACCCAGTAAAACTACACCCGCTCTCACCCTTATCCACCCGGACAAGATTTTCCTTTTTTTCTTTTCTCTCTCATTTTCTCTCTCTCTCACTTCACCCCTCTCTCTCTCTCCTCTCTCTCGTTGGGGTGTTCTCTAATGTTGAGCAAGGAAGCCTATTTATAGGCATTCTCATGCTCAAAGACATCATGGCATACATCATGCCCCATTGGCTCATGTGGCTTTTGATTGCCCACGTCTACTAGTACAAGAAGAAGAAAAGTTGGTTTGTTAGTTTGACAATTCAAACCAAATGAGCTGGATCCTAACAATTCTCCCCCTCCAGCGATATTCATCACCTGCCTCTACATCCCAAGTGCTCCTTCCAGCGAGTCTAATCTTGAGAGTAACCCATTCGTAAATACCACGAACGTCCATTGGCCTTCCTTGTAGCACCTACACATAATCCGAATCAAGATTACCGATCCTACACCACTTGACTCACTCAGCGACCAATCTTATGTGCAGCTATGTTGAACCGACTCGACCCGTCGATTCCCGAAGAGGGACTTCGATGCAACCCCTTCTTCACCAGCAGGATTTTCCTTCTCACCATCGTCTACCTTTATACACGCGCGCGATTTTCGTGACCCATCGAAGTCTGAGTATTATATACCATACTCACGTCCCGACGATACAAACCTTTGCACTCTTCTTCCTTTTGGTAGGACCATTCCGCCATGTGTGATTTCCAGACTCCCCCTGCTATGAAACCCCATAGCCCTGGAATCTGACTGGCTCAAGAATATTATATTCTAGCAACTTTGGGACACGTCACACCACCCAAAATGCTTAACGCTCCGTCAACCATTTTGATCTTCCCCGTTCCAACACACCGAACAACACAACGATATCCATCGGCCCATGGAGATCGAAAAACCGTTCGCATTTTCCTGAACGCATCAAAATATTCTCTTGAAGCAAACCCGAATTTAATATCCTCTTTCCTGAGAACGAGCGCCATCATTAGAGACTGTGAGAACGTCTCCAAGATAAACCGTGTGCTACCTCCGTTGTGGAATTTTCCTAGCCGCTTGTCCTTCTTCCTCCAAGTCGGACAATTTCTCCTGATGTGTCCCGGCTCACCACATTTGTAGCATCACATGCCCTTCCCGCCACCTGGATTTGGACCTGCTGTTGTCCCCAAATCCCTTGGCGTATCACCTTCCTCTATGATTCACTCTGAAAAATAACCAACACCCAGCTATCACCAAAATTTGACAGCCTTCATGCTCCAAAAAGAGTTGACTCCACCATCCACCGTCTCGTACCAGATGGTTGTGATCAAATTATCACCCGAATCAGGAAGCGAGGTAATAAGTAACAGGGCCTTACTTCTTCCTCTCCGACACATCATGACCCCAAATCTTTCGTCATTTACTCCGACTTTTTCTCGTCTCCCATCAAAGCTTATCACCCCAGCCTTGACCAATGAGCACATCCTTCACTCTTTTCTGCGACAGAGTGAATCCTCCCGCACTAGCACATTGTCGCACTTTGCTGTCATCCGTCGTTATTATCCTTGCAGAGATTCAACAGCCCGGCCCAAATAGTACTGATCAGATATTTCCCAGGAAAGGCTAACGACCTGCCTCACAGCACTATTGCCATAACTCGCCAAAACTCCACCGTCGCACAAGCTCCGCCCACACCGAGCATCCCATCAACGATAACCATCTTGTACCATCATTTCTTCAGCACAAGGCATCACCTCGTTGAACGTCGCTCTGACACTGGCTCCCCTCGATCGATGTTCCCTTCTGATATCTTTTCTGATGTGGAAGATCAGACACAGCTGCAACCACAGAGCATACTCAGAATACCAGTAGGGTTTGGCTCTGATACCACTTGTTGGGGTTGAGCGATAAATATTTAATTCCGGGCCAGCGGTAGTTGTATTTGGACCCCGCGACAATTTATCGGGATATTAATTAAAGTCGAAATGACACAGAGAGAACACCGAGATTTTTACGTGGTTCGGCCAATACCGCCTACATCCACGGAGAGACAATAATTTTACTATATTTGAGAATATTACACCGTACAAAATAACGCTCGTTTTTAAACCCAAACCCGAGACCCCTTACCCACCCGGGTAATGTTTTTGTACCCACACTCGACTACCCAGTAAAACTACACCCGCTCTCACCCTTATCCACCCGGACAAGATTTTCCTTTTTTTCTTTTCTCTCTCATTTTCTCTCTCTCTCACTTCACCCCTCTCTCTCTCTCCTCTCTCTCGTTGGGGTGTTCTCTAATGTTGAGCAAGGAAGCCTATTTATAGGCATTCTCATGCTCAAAGACATCATGGCATACATCATGCCCCATTGGCTCATGTGGCTTTTGATTGCCCACGTCTACTAGTACAAGAAGAAGAAAAGTTGGTTTGTTAGTTTGACAATTCAAACCAAATGAGCTGGATTCTAACAGATAGAAGAGTTTATTCTCGGCCCGTGGACGTAGGATTCACGTTGAATCTGAACCACGTTAAATCCTCTTCTCAATTTGCATTTCAAATATTAGATTAAAATCCCAACAATCTCTAGGAATGGAATTATGTCTTTAAAATTGAAAATACACTTTTAACTAGTACATAGTAATGTCACATATCAACGACCAACGTGTGTGTGTTGAGAGAGAGAGAGAGAGCATGATTCAACACATTAGGTCATTAATACTACTTCTCGAGTCAAATATTTAATTTTTAATCACGATTTGGAGATAAAAATATACATATCTAACGAGATTCGCATTGCTGGGCAATATCTTTTTTTACCCTCCAAAATCCGTACTCTTCCTGGTTTCACGCGATATAATATATATATTATATATATATAGATAGATGATAGATAGATATAAAGGTTGAGAACAAGGAATGGGGTTGAATCATCTAGAATCAAATCCACCTTTATATCTATGTAATTAAACCATCTCAGTCTACACATATATAATGGTATATTTTATGGTACGTAGGTACACTCGCGACGGTGATCAATAAGTAAATCTGTAGATTGAGTCAAAGCTCATCGACGCAAAGTCTCCATGCGACAATTAATTTATTATACTAGAGAAGATAGCATCCATTCCTTGTACCTAATTAAATAGATTGAACACTCTGATCAACTTCTAGGCATTTTGTTATCCCTTCTTTTCTTTGCCACTGTTACAAATATTCAATTTGACATTTTCTTGCATCATTCTGCTGAAGGGTTTTGTATGAGTGTGTGGACGATAGTTTATTTATAAATATTGCTTTTTCAACCTTTTGTGGTTAGTTACTCCTTGTAATAAAGGTAAGTTGAACAAATTCATCTACGAAAAGGGCAGCAACTTATTGTAACAAACTGTTAATAAAAACCAAGTTAAACAATACTCCCTCTGTTCCTAAGTGCAATTCATTTTAGAGTTCAAGCCATTTTACCTTTTTCAAGAAAAGTAACTTAGAACTTTACAACTTTACCCACCATCTTAAATAACAATAATCTGATTAAATAGAATTAAATAATTAATTAAGGATATACTAATAGAGATTTTGTTTTAGTGTACAATTACCTTAAACAACTAGTATTTAGGGACAGATAGAGTATATAGAAAGAGTGACGAAGTCATAAAAGATGAATTCCTTTTTATAGAATTTGTACCGCTGTCTTACATCATTTCTAACCCTAATATGCATAGGCCTCCTACTGATTTAATCTTTATGCCAAAATTGTAAACCACAAATAGGGATCTTTGTCTAATCATGATATTTAAAGCTTAAATATTACATGACCTTCTCAATCTACGCATTTATTCTCTGATGTTCTGCACATTCTTATTTGCGTCATCCTTATATTAGTACTCAGACGATGGAACGGACAAGAAACAGTTCATTGAATATGTGGTTGTTTGGTTCCTAGGTTTATATTTAAGAGGGTTAAAACGAGTAATGTTTATATAAACCTAATTAATAGGTATAAAATAAAATTGTGTGTTTGACCAGTGGATTTTAAATAAACACATGTGAGGGGCCGTGTTTATTTAAATTTTAAACCCGCCAGCATGAGTTTAAGTAGGATTAGATAAACACATGGTTTATTTATACCTATGAACCAGAAACTTGAACAAATGCTAAAGTGCTCATTTGGTTGACTGGTTTATATTTAGGAGGGTTTAAATAAGTAAGAGTTTATATAAAACAAATTAATGGGTATAAGTAAAATGTGTATTTGGTTAGTGGGTTTAAATAAACACATGTGAGTGGGTGTGTTTATATAAACCCGTCTGCATGGGTTTAGAGTGGTTTTGTATAAACCCATGTTTTAAATAAATCTAAAAAACCAAACACACGAAGATATCATAAACCCACCTTTAGAATACTTAAACCCTCCAACCAAACAAGCACTAAACATACATTTAAAATAGCTAAAGCCTAAACCCATGAACCAAAACAAGACATTAAGTCTATTGTATTTAGGCAACGGCCATAAGTCTTTAAACAAAAGATACCCAAATGAGTAGCCAACTCTAATGTTTGAATAAAACATCAGATTAAGTAAAAGATTCAATCTTGAAGCAAAGATATGTTACAAGCAAAGATATGTTACATCCTTATGCTTAAAAGTTCTCCAGATATTTTGCTTGACAAAACAAAGGCAGAAGAACTTTATATATTACCTGAACTGAAACCATAGTATAGCTTTAAGCTCCCAATGATTCCTATAGCTTCTGAGTGCTGCGATGGAAAGGGAAACAAGATCAATCGCTGGTCATATATATAATCTGAACATATACATAAAACACCTAATAATCTACCATTGATGTATTCCGTGTGTGAGCATACCTTATTACCCCCTATGTACAGACATCTTATGTGAAGCCATCCCAATACTCAGATGTAATATTGGAGGACTGCATAGCGTAGTTAACACCCATGCTCCTTGCAGAAACATGATTTTGCTGGTGAAAACCTAACGTCGAAGATGGATATTGCTTCCCCTTCCTCTGAATCACAACTGATTCTTGAAGGAAATCATCACTTCCTAGAGGTCGACAAATTCTGGGATCAAAGGCCGTGCACATATATGGGATCGAGGGGTTCAAAAAATTCAGGACAGAACTTGCTGTTTTAACTCCATGGAGCAGTTTGATGCTCATTTTTTCTCTGGTTCTTTGTCTAGCCCTAGCTCTTGCTTTTGCCCTAGTATTTTTCACAACATTTGCTACTGTAATATGCCGTGGATCGTCCTTGATGACTACTCCTTCGCATTTTTTCTCATACTTCTTTGTCGAGCACTCAAAATTCCCAGCAGAAAATACCTCACATTCAGACGGTGAAGAAATATTCTTACCCTTGGAAGTGCTACTACCCTCTTCTTGACTCTTCTTCTGATCCAACTCTTCGATAGCTGATTTTGACTTCGTGAGGAGCCAGTCAAGAGTTTTGCTTGGTTTGTCAAAACCCAACAATTCTTGAAGATCAAAGAACTTTCTGGCGATGGCTATGGAGAGCCTAACCCTTCGGTCTCTCGGCCCTTGAGATGTGTTAATCTTGCTGTGACGATCTTTCTTCACTGCTTGCTTGCTTTCTAACACCATCAGGTTATCCATTGAAGGTGGATATCGAGAAAGATTATTAACTTCTTGGTTGAAGAAAGAGTTCGAGGCTTCATTGTATGGAGCATTTGAACTTAGGTATTGTTGAAGAAGAAGGCTTGTTTCAGTCTCATTCAAACCAAGAACTTGAGAATTATTGCAAGTACGAGTTTGAGGAGAAGGTAAGCCCTGAGTAAACATGTACCTCTTCTTGCTGAACATCTTCTAAAACACATGAAATTTTGACCGAGATTAGGTACTACCAAAATAAAGCAAGTACTACTTATAACCTAGCTAATAATTTTCTCCATATAGTACTTCATTCGTTACAAGAAAGGCCCGCATTAAACTAACCCTATTTCAAGAACGGTCATTAGCAATCAAAACTGTTTCAAATTATTACCTTCAGTCGGTGGAGACAGCGGTAAGTAACTGTAATAGGGTTTGCTCATTGAAGGGTTATATCTTCTCTCTTCTGGGGAACATGGAGAACTAGGGAGAATATCATTGGCTAGTGCTAAGAGATGCATAAACTTCCAAAGCTCTGAAATTTTCAAGAGCCAAAGAAAACTGTTTCAAATTAAGATGTTATTGGCAATTAAAGATTAAGCATTAACCACACAACAAGTAGTAGGTACCACTAGGGCTAATCGCCAGCTATAGCTTAGGTGGTCTTAACATCAAAATTATTGCAGGTTATTTTTTTTTCTCAGAGCATGGCCGTGAGCTCTTTGTACCCTTTCACTTGTATTAATTCGTCGCTACTAGCCCTATACATGTATGTACCTTTTGTCCAATACCCTACGCAATGAACCATATATAAATATATATAAATATTACGTATTGCTTTGAATTGTTTTTGTTGAAGGGGCCCATTATCATCGTGTCCCCTTCAAATGAAACCCTTCTCTCTATTTCAATTTCAAGTAATATGGCTGTGAAGCATCACAAATCCCATCTCCATCTCTATGGAGGTACAGTCTATTCATCACTTTATTTTTTATTTTCTTCAATAAATTAGAAGAAATGATCATTTACATGAAAACCTTTCAGAGTTGTGTGGATGTGTACTCTCCATTGATTATCTTCTACTACGACCTTGTCCTAAATCCTAAAAGTGACACAAACCTAAGAGACATTGCTTTTGTATAAATACCGTCAAGGGTAGTAAAACATTATGGATTTCCAGAGTTTTGGTGTTTATTCGTAGTTCTTTCAATAGTTGAATCAAGATACAGTAAAACCTCTATAAATTAATAACATTTTGACCATGGAATTTTATCAATTTAGAGAGATATTAATATATAGATAAATTAATATTTTATTAATTAAAAGAGAGACCCTTTAAATTCAACAAATTTAAATGTATTGACGATAAATGAATTCAAATATGTTTCACTAATTATATTCTTGTACTCAAAACGATTTACAAGTGTGAATTAATGAAAAATATCGTTTGAAAATTAGTCAAGGTACAATATCAAATGCTCTCAGGATATCATTGGAGTATCGTTCAGCCAGCTTTCAAGGGTAGGGATATTTAAGCGACACAAAATGGCGACAATAACCCTTCACAATTTTTTGTAACAGCTAGAGAACTCGACATCGAAACTATTGACTGTAATTAAAAAGTTAGGGACGAAATCCAATTAGATTTAAATTTAAGAAATCTAGTAACAAATTGACTCTTATTTTAGCAAATTACCACGATGTATAATTGTTTTATGAATTATTAATTTAAAATTTTAATGGGACCTAATATTTATAAAGGGATTTTCCGAAAAATTATTATATTATTATCTTATCGAATTTGATGATTTTTTACGAAGGCCCTAGTCGGAGTCGGGAGATTTTACTATTTTAGATAGTTTACTAATTTATAGATTATTAATTTATAGATGCTTTACTTTATTTGCATTTCGATTACATAGTTTACAGAACCAATATGTTGTACTTGAACTTGCCTGTTCTCAAATCAGTTTGAGCATAGCTTCCGAATCCCCATAAAATAATTGAATTTAAAACTTAATTATGTTAACTATTATAATCTACACACATATATATATATATATATATATATATATTCGTATAACTTTTTGCCTTTCTAATAATATTTCTCTCTGCAATATGATAATATTCGATCAGAGAGACGTCCCTATCGTAAACTTTTTTTTCCAATTTCTACTGTTTAAGAGACAGGAATTAACGTTAACACGTGGGAGGGAAGATGTGATTTTGAGATTTCAAAGACGTGTTCAATCAAATCGTAAGGTTACCCAAATAATTAATAAGTTGTTAGGATCGTGGACCGGATGTTAGAGGGGGGTGAATAACACCGGTCACCATTTTTCGCTCATTAGTGGGTTTCACCTCCGGTTAGAGAGTGAAACCGGTTTTCAATCTTCAATCAAGGCCAAGTGCGGAATATATTAGACTTGATTGTGAACTATGTGAGGCGGTTTGTGTATGTGGGTAACTTTATCCGGTTTTGGTGAATGGATGTGGTTGAGGCATTTTGTCGAACACTTTGAGTGTGGATGTTTGGGGGTATGTGTGGTTTGGTTTGTAGAAGTTGAGACATGATATTTGTTATGGAAGTTCGGAGTTAACTCACCTACGTCTCCCCTTCTTCCTCGCAAGGAAGGTTCACTAGATCTTCAGTTATACACTCACAGTACAACCTACCCGCTGACCTCAGCTTAATCTAGTGAATCACCTAGACAGCTTTTTACAGTCCATCTCTTCCAAGAGCTTTTTAAAGTCCCTTGGGAACTTACGGCACCCCGCAAGGTCAACCGTAAACATGTAGGCCGCAACCTCACAACCACTTTGATATTTTACGTCTCTTAGCTAAGACGACACCATTCTTTCTTGTCTCGGTGCGAAGACTACATACACTTGTTTATAGTCTATGTGCTAAGACTCTCACTCAACCAATCTACTTAAGCTCATCTCTCTAATGTGTGAGTGAGGTGTGTGGGTTTGAATGTTGTAGCACTCTCTCTTTTGTAACCCACACACTTGGAAGAACTCTCTTGATTTTCTTCTTTTCTCTATGCTCTTGTTCTTCTCTATTGGATCTCTCTTTTGATATGTAGTTTGCTCTAGGATCCTTAGCTTGTTTATGCCCGTCACTGTTGTTTTTATAGGTCTTCCCACTTTGAAATAGCCGTTAGACTCAATAATATACCCGTTGGGAGCCGTTGTTGACTTTGGTCAATGCTGTCAGCTTTATCTGTCTGTACCTCTATTGCTGCAGTTGAGAGCTGTACATCAGTCAACAGTTGACCAGTCATTGATCGGACCAGTCACTGACCGAACCAGTCAAGACCGAAACCGACTAGTCAGTCTATAACCGGATCAGTCCAGACCGATACCGGATCAGTCCAGTCCAGTCTAACCAGTCCGAAACCGGGTTGACCGATAGTTGACCGCGTTGACCAGTATTGACCGGCAGTTGACCGACCCGATTTTTCGCCCTGAGCTCATATTTGATATCTGTTTTTTGAACCGAGCTCATCTGCACACTCAGTAAATATGTTAGTAATACAATTACTAAGTTTTGTGTTCATCAAACCGGATTGCTTAGATATTTAAATCCAACATAAGTAATAACAGGAAATGATATCACTAATACAATAGAAACTCTATAAATTAATACAGTTGGGGCAAGCCAAATTTATTAACTAAAAGAGTAATTAATTAATCCATAAATTAATATTAATTTATAGTGTATATTACCTTTCAAACTTCCCAAGCATCAAATAATCTTCCATCTCATATGTCCTTAGTGAACGTCAAATTAAGGATCTTCAATCTCCAAAGTCTATCATAATCCATACAGTGTTAAATGTACATTTAGTAAATTGCTAATATTATTCTATATATAAGACACTATGAAAACAGACCCCTTCGCAACACAACGCTATAAAAACGGTCAACACATTTCTTGTTGATCTATGAGAAAACAACGCCAGAAGTTCTTACAATGCTAAGGACAATTAGAGACACCAGGAAAAATTGGTTTCAACAAAAAAATGACAACTGAGTCATTTAATATGAGAATGTTTTTATGGAATTATTAATTATATTTTATATGGGACCTATAGAAATTATCAAAAGTCTATTATCTTATAATTTTAGAGAATTATTAATTTAATACGTTATCCCCGAGTCGGGATCGGCCGAAAATATTATATTAAAGAGTTTATTAAATTATCGAGTATTAATTTATAGAGGTTCCACTGTACCATACATACATTTATTCGTCAGTTAATTATATCTGAGCTTGAGTCCTAATAATATAATCATATCAAAAGTAAACATAAAAAGGAGAATACACTACACACGACCAGTCTTAATATGGGTGTGAAATAATGGCCGTCGACAAAACCATATATAGAAGGTAGAGAAGCTTCCCAAAATGATCCCATCATAGAATAATAATCATTATTAGTTAAAAAAGAAGTTTTCTATCATGTCGAACTAACAATAGCTGACCACACACCAATGAATTTACTTTTTAAGTCTTGGCATTATTCGATTTGATATGATATCCAGTTTTGGAGGAATCTCTCACTCTCTCTCCCTCACCAAAGAAAACAAAATTCCATTATTTTAGTTCAGGCCCAAAGACTATTGTCAAATAAAATAAAGAAAAACATGAAAAAAAGAAAAACGCCGTTGCCGGGGATCGAACCCGGGTCACCCGCGTGACAGGCGGGAATACTCACCACTATACTACAACGACTTTCGTGATATTTAGTTCATTAATGATATTTCTTTATTGAATAATAAATAAAAACAATTTCAGTATACCTGGAACGGAACGTTCTTGAAGTCACAAGGATTGTTTGTTTGCGCTGGCAAAGGCTTTCTTGGTGTTTTCCTTCTATTTGAGCTCCAGTTTGCAATACCAGCGATCAATTCGCTGCCGTGATTTGTAGGTAAGCGAGGCTAAACATTGGCATCGTTTCCATTTGATGTATGTTTCTATGATGTTTCGATTTTTTCTCGCTGCTTTGGAATTCGAATTGTATTCTGCGACATCCGTGTTGTATGCGCGTAATTTATGACGATTTGCATTTGATGATGTGAATTTCTGTTGGTTTACTACCTCCGAGATAGAAAAAAATGAATTAGGGTTTCTGTTTGGTAATGTTGAAATTGAGGTCTAATAATCTGCTCTTGTCCTGGTGTTAGTGTCTAAAACAACAAAAGCAAATCTGTTATTCTGGATTTTCGAGGTCCTGTTGAGGTGCATTGTGTATAGTTCGTAAGGGATTTTATTTTCTTAGGGTTCGTCAGACCGCCTTTGAGGCCAATGGAGATATCTCTTACTGGAATGACGATAAGCATCCACACTATTCTGGAATCTTTTGTCTCATGTTTCGATGATCAATGCCTATCATGTAGTAAAACATTAACCCTATGTGTTTTTCTTTCTACAAGTGAAGTCATGATAGACATCTACAATTAGCTGTGTGATTCTCATTCCATTTACGGGTATTTGGACAGCATTTGGCTCATTCAAACCGTACTGCAAAGATGGCCGAGGCGAAAGACACTTCCTCATGGCCAGGGGAAAGCTCGTCTTCTTCAGCAACCAACAACAATGAAGCCGGCGAATTCGAGTGCAACATTTGCTTAGAACTAGCTCAAGATCCAGTGATCACTCTCTGTGGCCACCTCTATTGCTGGCCGTGCCTTTGCAGATGGCTTAGAGCCCACTCACAATCCCACGAATGCCCAGTTTGCAAAGCCCTCGTACAAGAAGATAAGGTCATCCCTCTATACGGAAGAGGAAAAGCACCAAACGATCCAAGAACGAAACCCGTCCCAGGCGCTGAAATCCCGACCCGCCCGAGGGGGATGCGACCCGAGACAGCCCAGAATCAAGAAGATGGTAACTTTGCTAATCTCTTTATGGGTCTTATGGGAGGCTTCATGCCTATGGCTTATGCGACTTTTAGCAACTTTGGCATGTCCGCTGGCTTTGGCGGGCTGTTTACTCCTTTCTTCAGCGTTCAGTTTAACGGATTTTCTGGGTCGGGCACCTATGATGGGTCGACGGGTTTTCACCACGGGTACCCACGTTCGTACCGTGGTGGTCCCAGTGGGCAGATGAATAGAGGGCGAGGGCAAGTTGCTCAGGCCGCTGATGAGAACTTGAAGAAGATTCTTTTTATCGTTCTGTTTTTCGTGCTCGTTGCTTTCTTGACAATGTAAGTAGGCCCCCCCCCCCTCCCCCGACTTTGAGATTCGAAGCTGTGCAGACGCTCGTTTGCGTGATATTGTCTTAAGTACTTTGGCTCTTTCGAAGTTTATCCATGTTTGTTTTCCAGTTTGAACAAACACATAATCTAACATGTCCTTTTGCATGTTCTTTTCTTTTGCTTTGAAAACTCTGTCAAGAGTATTGATAAGTTAACTGTGTTGTGTCTTCAGATTTTGACTTTTCCGTGTATTTTCATCCTTAATAGTTAATGTATGTTCATAGTATGTCTTCTGCAAGATCAATATCAAGTGACTGAGATCATCTTACAAAACTTGAATTCGGATCGGACCCATTTAGTTTGAAAAAGTCGTACGTTTGCATTTATGGATGAAGAAATGTTTTCATATTTATTTATTATCAACTACTTTCCTTGCACTCGCCTTTTGTTGCATGTATAGTTAAGGGGGAAACATCACATCTCAGAAACTTTAGCTGACTGGCTTTTACTATGCAAGCTCTAATCTTTATGTAGTGTCGGTGCGAAAATAAATTAATAGAAATGTTATGGTGGTTACTAAATCACTTCACATCTATTTTCATAAAAATAATATATGAGAGAACTGTGGTCAACTTAGGACAATATGGTAACTCATTGGGTGGTCAAGCTCGTGTAGATCGAGAGACTTCTGCTTATTTAATCTATGGAAGTAATTCCTGAACTATGACGTGTACTTTTTTATTCTCCAATATTAGAAAAAATTTACATGTTTTCTTCGAAAAAAGGGAACCAAGTTGTAAAAGGATGGGTCGGGGCATGTGAGATTGCACATGGGCAATAATGAAGAAATGAATCAAAATCAAATCATTAATGATATAAAGTTTGGTGCATGTCGCTTATATATATCATTCTTTGACAAGATTATAACATGCATTTTCTTGCCAACGCGTTTTGATGATGTCTAAATCATCGGCATCCAAGAACTAGGAAGACAAGCTAACGATCGAACAAAAGATTAAAACAAACAAACACATCAAAAAGACAATTGACTCTCACTAGCATCTTCTTTCTACAATGCATGGTTGTAAAGGAAATAAATGTCCCTATTTCTAAATCTCTTTTTTGCGGTCCATTTCACCAAAAATACATTAAAGTAGCGACCTTTGTTGAATTCAGAGGATAACCGGCCGAGTAGTTTTGATGTTTCACAGCTGAAGGATGAAGAAGGATCTCAGACTGAAGAAAATGACTGAGGTCACGGCCGTGACCATCACAGCACGTGGCCGTGACACTCAGCAGAAACCTCGTCTATACGCTCTAGTTGCTGTCACGGCCGTGACGATCATAGCACGTGGCCGTGACTATCGACAGAAACCTCGTCTACACAATCTGCTTGGCCTCACGGCCGTGAAGACATCGCAAGTGGCCGTGAGGGTAAATTGAATCGATGCTGCTGGCGACGATTTCCTTATGAGAAGAATTTAAAACTTCAACGGTGCTTTAACAGATTTCTGGCGGGATCTTTTCCTATAAAAGAACAGAGTTCATCTTCTCTGAGTGTTAAGTGCGATTGTATCTTTCATTTTCCACTTTTCAATTAAGAGCTAGGGTTTATCTTGTGGCGCGAAGTAGCTGAGAGATGTGCGTATAATCTCGTTCTTGTATCTTCTTCGTCATCAATAAAAGATCGCCCGATTTCCGCCGTGGAGTAGGATTTCGATAAATCCGAACCACGTTATATCGATTGTTTGCTCAAATTTTATATGGTATCAGAGCAAATTCTTGAAGCTGCGCAGATTTTTGTTTTCAGTTCGTAATATTCTGCAATCATCTGTTCCAAGATTCCTCAACGGCGAGGTCTACAGAGATGAATTCACTCAATGAAGATCAGATTTCTTCAAATCAAAACCAGGTGTTCTCTCCTAATAATGACTCCGGCAATCCAAATGATCCTTTCTTTCTTGGGAACAATGACACTTCAGGACAATTTCTGGTTCATGAGAAATTGAATGGTGACAACTATGTGACATGGAGCCGAGCCATGACGATAGCGCTAATTGGGCGAAATAAGGAGGGATTTATCAACGGAGAGCTGGTTGCACCTGCAGTCACAGATAAGGAGAGGACCAATGCTTGGAAGAGAAACAACAACATAATCATTTCTTGGATCTTAAATGCTGTGTCAAGAGAGATATCGGCGAGCATCTTATATAACTCAACGGCGAGGGATGTCTGGATAGATCTTCAAGAAAGATATGGACAGACCAATAGGCCGAGGATCTTTCAACTTAAGAAGGATCTCATTAACCTGACTCAGGGATCAAGCAATGTGGCAACTTACTTTACCAAACTCAAGACTCTTTGGGATGAGCTTGCAAGCTTTCGACCTTCATATCAGTGCAGCTGCGGGGGGATCAGTGCATTCAAGAATCACATGGAAGAAGAGTATGTGCTTACTTTCTTAATGGGGTTGAATGATTCATACTCGCAGGTCCGAGGTCAGATTTTGTTGATGGACCCACTACCTACCATTAACAAAGTGTTTGCCCTGTTGATTCAAGAAGAGAGACAGAGAGCAATGGTGTCGGGAGCTGCTAGCATGATGGAAGATCAAGTAAATAACATGGCTATGCTGACTACAAAAGCGGAACATCATCTACCAGCTAGGAAAAGAAATTTCTACCCTAGAAAAGACTTAGCAAAACCGGTGTGCACCCATTGCAATAAGAAGGGGCATACCATGGATACATGCTATCAACTGCATGGCTTCCCACCGGGGTATAGGCAGCAGAGCAAGTACAAGGGGGCAAGAGTTAATCAGGCATCAACCATGGACACTGTGGCAAAAACAGAGGATCTTCTCGGCCAGGGTAGTCAGACTTCAACCTTTAGCGGAGATGCCGTGGTGCAACTGCAGCTGACACCCTTTCAGCTACAAGGACTCAAGGCACTGCTCAGCCAGCAGGTGAACAACAACCTTTAAGATAGTATAGAACAAGCACAGCCAGGTAAAGGGGGAGGCACAGGTTCGTGCTTATCCTTTAACTTGCCAGGACTAGTTCATTCTAATTGTTGGCTAGTAGACTCTGGTGCTACCATGCATGTCTGCGGTAATGAAAAAATGCTTAAAGACCTGCATAGTATAGAGGAATCTAGGGTAATCTTGCCTGACAATAGAGTAATCAGGGTAGACAAGGCGGGTAGTTTCAGACTGAATCAGTTTATCACCTTGACTGATGTTCTTTCTGTTCCGCAATTCAATTTCAATCTAATATCTGTGAGTGCACTAGCTAGCAGTAGTTCATGTAGGTTCTACTTTGAGGCTAATAAGTTTCAGATACAGGGCCCCTCTATGCAAGTGATTGGCATGGGTGACCAAATAGCGGGACTCTACGTTATGCGGGCAGATTCACTCATCACTGCCCCCTCTGAGCCTTCACAGCACCAGTTTATAAATAAAATGACGGGAGACCTATGGCATAAGAGATTAGATCATCCTAGTAGTAGTTTTAGATGTACTCAAAAGCACTTTGAAGCATGAGAGTAGTTTGTCAGATTCATATTGTAAGATTTGTCCTCTCGCTAAACAGAAAAGAAGTAAGTTTCCTAGTGGAGATAAGCAAGTTTGTTCACCCTTTGACCTCATACATTGTGACACATGGGGTCCATTTCATGTTCCCTCTTACCTAGGCTATCAATACTTTCTCACCATAGTAGACGATTACTCGAGGTTCACCTGGATTTTCATGCTTAAGCTTAAATCAGAGGTAAAGTCAGTCATGCATTTTTTCTTTAACTTGGTAGAGACACAGTTTGGTTGTAAGGTGAAAACTATGAGAACGGATAATGCTAGGAAGTTCAACATGCAAGAATTGTTTAAGGAGAAAGGTATAATTCATCACATGTCGTGTGTGCAGACGCCACAGCAAAACTCTGTGGTTGAACGCAAGCACCAACATCTATTAAATGTAGCACGATCATTATACTTCCAATCTGGAGTTCCCATCGAATTTTGGTCTGAATGTGCCTTATCTGCAGCTTTCTTGATTAATAGGACCCCCTCAGCTAAGCTCAATGACAAGAGTCCTTTTGAACTCTTATATCAGAAGCCCGTAGATTATAGTAGGTTACGTGTCTTTGGTTGTTTGTGTTTTTCTTCCACTCTCCCTGCAGGAAGAAGAAAGTTCGATGCTAGAGCTCGTGAGTGCATCTTTTTAGGCTATCCAAGTGGAGTTAAAGGCTACAAGGTCATGGACCTTGTGACTAGGGAGGTTTTTATTTCTCGGGATGTAAGATTTCAGGAAGATGTCTTCCCACTAAAGGCAGGGCATGCCACAGAAATAAGTGATCCTTTCTCATCTCATGTGTTGCCTAAACCTTACTTGGAAGGGTCAGAGGGAGCAGACATCACACAACCAGCATGCTCATTGCCAACATGTTCACAACCTGCATATGATTCACCAGTAGAAGCATTTGATGCGGCCCAGGTTGCAGAGGAACAAAGTCTGGGAGCTCATCAGACAGAGCAGAATCACTCACAGCCCCAGGCTGACTCTCAGCCACAAGGAATCCACAGCAAAGTAAGGAGGGAGCTAAGAAGACCCACTTACTTAAAGGATTATTACTGCCATGCCCAACCACAGATGAAAGTTCTCTACCCCATATCAGATCATTTGTCCTACAAGAATGTTTCACCTCAGCATCAGTCCTATGTTCACAACATATCTCTAGCAGAGGAGCCAAAGACATATACACAAGCGGTAAAGTGTGAGAAGTGGATTTCAGCTATGAATGAAGAATTAAGGGCTCTAGAAGAGAATGGTACTTGGACAGTTGTATCCTTGCCGGAGGGTAAGAAAGCCATTGGAAGTAGATGGGTATACAAACTAAAACTGGACTCAGAAGGGAAAATTGACAAGTACAAAGCGCGATTGGTTGCAAAAGGGTATGACCAAAAGGCGGGAGTTGATTACATAGATACGTTTGCTCCGGTTGCTAAACCGAACACCATCAAACTGGTCATTTCCCTAGCAGCTAAACTCGGGTGGAACTTAGTCCAATTGGATGTTAACAATGCCTTTTTGAACGGTGACCTATTGGAAGAAATTTACATGGAGCTGCCCCAAGGTCTTGTAGGCAGCCCAGATGAGATAGTCCTTGAGAAACCAGTGTGCAGATTGCATAAGGCACTGTATGGACTGAAACAATCCTCTCGTCAGTGGAATAAGAAATTTACAGATGCAGTTCGAGCTTTTGGCTTCAGGCAAACACAATGTGATCATACATTGTTCATTAAAGGCATGGGAGATCAGCTAGTAGTCCTTCTAGTCTACGTTGACGATATAATCATGGCAGGGCCTTCCACTAAACTGATACAAGAGGCAAAGACTTTTCTGTGCAACTGTTTTAAGGTAAAAGACCTTGGTGAGCTAAAATATTTCTTAGGAGTTGAAGTGACAAGAAGTAGAAAGGGGATTTATATCACTCAGAGGCAGTATGCTTTACAACTTTTGCGAGAGGCTGGATATCTGAATTCGAAGCCCCTAACTACTCCAATGAATCCGGGTGATAAGTTGACAGCTGATGAAGGAGAGATGCTTACAGAACCCTTTCAATATAGAAGGCTTGTGGGAAGATTATTATATCTGACTTTCACACGACCCGACATATCATTTGCAGTGCATAGGCTCAGTCAATACATTTCAGCTCCCAGGACAAGCCACTTAAAGGCAGCACATCACTTGCTGCGATACTTAAAGGGATCGCCGGGCCAGGGCATCTTCTTCGATACGGAGCAGGATCTGAGCTTGAGAGCATTCTCTGATGCTGACTGGGGAGCTTGTAGAGACACTAGAAAATCGGTTACGGGCTTTTGCACATTCTTGGGAGCATCTCTGATCACCTGGAAGGCAAAGAAGCAGCCCACCGTGTCAAGATCCTCCACGGAAGCTGAGTACAGAGCTCTCGGGGCAGTTTTAGCAGAAGTTCTATGGCTCAGATACCTATTGGAAGAGTTGGGAATTGGTGTACCTCACAAGCCAGTGATCTACTGTGATAACTTGTCAGCTCTGATGCTTGCTTCTAACCCCAAATTCCATGAGAAATCCAAGCACATCGAGATAGATGCGCATTTCATTAGGCACCATGTCGAAATGGGACATATTAAGCTGTTACCAGTGAGGTCTGAATTTCAACTTGCAGACCTCTTCACTAAGCCACTCACGGGGCCCGTTCTTCAGCAACTCTTGGCCAAGATGTCAGTACAAAACTTATACATTCCATCTTGCGGGGGGGTGTTGAATTCAGAGGATAACCGGCCGAGTAATTTTGATGTTTCACAGCTGAAGGATGAAGAAGGATCTCAGACTGAAGAAAATGACTGAGGTCACAGCCGTGACCATCACAGCACGTGGCCGTGACACTCAGCAGAAACCTCGTCTATACGCTCTAGTTGCTGTCACGGCCGTGACGATCATAGCACGTGGCCGTGACTATCGACAGAAACCTCGTCTACACAATCTGCTTGGCCTCACGGCCGTGAAGACATCGCAAGTGGCCGTGAGGGTAAATTGAATCGATGCTGCTGGCGACGATTTCCTTATGAGAAGAATTTAAAACTTCAACGGTGCTTTAACAGATTTCTGGCGGGATCTTTTCCTATAAAAGAACAGAGTTCATCTTCTCTGAGTGTTAAGTGCGATTGTATCTTTCATTTTCCACTTTTCAATTAAGAGCTAGGGTTTATCTTGTGGCGCGAAGTAGCTGAGAGATGTGCGTATAATCTCGTTCTTGTATCTTCTTCGTCGTCAATAAAAGATCGCCCGATTTCCGCCGTGGAGTAGGATTTCGATAAATCCGAACCACGTTATATCGATTGTTTGCTCAAATTTTATATGGTATCAGAGAAAATTCTTGAAGCTGCGCAGATTTTTGTTTTCAGTTCGTAATATTCTGCAATCATCTGTTCCAAGATTCCTCAACGGCGAGGTCTACAGAGGTGAATTCACTCAATGAAGATCAGATTTCTTCAAATCAAAACCAGGTGTTCTCTCCTAATAATGACTCCGGCAATCCAAATGATCCTTTCTTTCTTGGGAACAATGACACTTCAGGACAATTTCTTTCTTTACTAACGTGGCTATTTTGCTTTGGGAGTTGATTAAAATCATGTTTCTATCAGCAAAAATATTAATTACGAATGATCATATGCTGTTGTCTAGCGTAGATTGTGGATCAAATGGTTGGGTAAATAAATTGAAACCCTGAAGAGAAGATTGATTTGGAGGGTAAGTATTTAATTCACTCAACGCCCATAATCTTTCTGCATTAAATGTGATACGGAATATCAGGAGGAGCATGCAAGAAATTATAATTATTTCCCTGCTTTGAACTTCCAAGTAGGGTTGCTTCAAATTCAAAATACATTTTTATGATAATTATATAATATGAATTGATTCTGAGCCTCTTCATCGTTGACGTCACAAATCTTTATGGCATATACATATGTATTGATTTTAAATTGCAAGTGTCGACTATGTGATGATAATTTTTTCTGATCCATGTGTGATGTTCCAATCCAAGTCCATATTGTAATAATCAAAAGAGCCTTAAACTATTAGAAAAATTTCAAAACTGATTCGACAACCACTTATAAGGTCCCGCGCAAGGTAGTGAATAATAAGAACCCTTTATTACAAAAATTGAAAAATAAAGTACTCCAAGAATCGTCTCATTTACTGCATGATTGACTCTAAAAGTACATAGATGAAGTCTTCCCATAAATTACAAACCTAGCAAGCGAACAAATCTCCAAGAACATTCGAAGAAGGAAGCTTAGTTCCTTCCATTTTCTACCACAAACTATGTTCCCTAGCAGAAAAATTCATCAAGAACCAATCTTGATAATCGTCATCTTCATTATTACAATCATCTCCACCTTACCAAGAAATGTCGACTCATCGTCTCCTTCGCTGCAGTTCCGAGAAGCCCCCAAGTTCTACAATTCCCCAAATTGCCCTTCTATTACCACCACCACCACCTCTAACAACCACCGCCGTGTACTCTGTGAAAAGCTCAATGCATCGGTGGTCAACGTAGCTATGACCCTCGACGCCGCCTATCTCCGAGGTTCCATGGCGGCGATCTTATCTGTACTCCAACACTCTTCTTGCCCAGAAAACATCTTCTTCCATTTTATTACAACGAACAACGTGAAAAACCTCGAAAACGTAATCTTGAGCTCCTTCCCTTACCTGCAATTCCAAATATACCCCTTCGACGATTCTCAAATCTCAGGCTTGATATCGACCTCCATTAGATCAGCGCTCGACTGCCCACTCAACTACGCAAGGAACTACTTGGCCGATCTACTCCCTCACTGCGTCGGCAAGGTGGTGTATTTAGACTCCGATTTGATCCTAGCCGACGACATTGCGAAGCTCGCCGAGACCCACATGATCGACGGCGCCGTCGTCGCCGCGCCGGAGTACTGCGGCGCGAATTTCACGGCGTACTTCACTCCCACTTTCTGGTCAAACCCTTCGCTCTCTCTGACGTTAGCGAACAAGAAAAGAAAACCCTGCTACTTCAACACTGGGGTGATGGTGGTCGATCTCTTGCGGTGGAGAAAAGGAGAATACACGGCGAAGATCGTCGAGTGGATGGAGCTGCAGAAAAGGATGAGGATATACGAGCTGGGCTCACTTCCGCCGTTCCTCCTCGTTTTCGCCGGAGATATAGCGCCGGTGGACCATCGGTGGAACCAGCACGGCCTCGGCGGCGATAACTTTAGAGGGCTTTGCCGGAATTTGCATCCTGGGCCGGTCAGCCTTTTGCATTGGAGTGGGAAAGGTAAGCCTTGGGTTAGGATTGATGAGGATAGGCCTTGTCCGTTGGATGCTTTGTGGGCCCCTTATGATCTGATGAAGACGACGAATGTTCTTGAATCTTGATTTTTTTGATCCATTAGCGAAGGTTAAGTTATGCATATATGACCATGTATATATATCTATACACTACAGATTGATTGTTTTTTTTATTTGTTTTCATACATTAGTTTCATGATTTTTCAGGGAGATAGATCGTATAGATCAAGATTCGAGAAGGGAACACAAGAGAGATCAGAGATATTTTTTGCTGGTTTAAAACTGAGATCCTACTCTTTTGTGTTTTTTATTTGGTCGTATTTACAGAATATTTATTACACATAAGTATACACTGTCGGCAGCTTATTAAACTTGCGTATATCGCTGGGGAAGAATTGTCCATAAGTTGTACAACGTAGGGGAAAAGGTTCAAGGCAAGTGTTGTAATCTATAGATTTA
The DNA here is from genome assembly GCA_027422505.1 of Craterostigma plantagineum. Lineage (NCBI taxonomy): Eukaryota > Viridiplantae > Streptophyta > Magnoliopsida > Lamiales > Linderniaceae > Craterostigma > Craterostigma plantagineum. The sequence continues at coordinate 2,771,719 of JAPQWV010000072.1, read as the reverse complement.
TATAATGATTAGCTTTGAAAAACTTTGATGTCGGCAGTAATGTGAAGCAAATTTTGTGGGAAAAAAAAGGCTTTGTAGTTTGTAAAGAAGCCCTAATCACGGGCTAATCCGTGGTACAATTACAAGGTGAAGAAAAAAAAGGAAGCATTGAGTGCTAATTACTAAAGTGTTGGTTTTTCTGCTTTATTTAAGTTGATGTGTGATATGGACCGCCTTTTATCTTACAAGATCTTGACTTAATTGGTAGTTAATTACTTATTCGTATTTTTACCGTTGCTGACTGGGTTTGGTGGGCACAATAATAATATGGGTAATTCTATTGGCACCCTCCTCTTTTCTATTTACACCCCCTTAATTAATGTGTAATTAAATTATCAAATACTTACCAAAGTAATTATGTTAGAAACATTAAATGCTTACCAACTTTAAACTATTATATAATTACCATTAAATTATACCTTACCCCTAAATATCGATCTAATTGAAACTAACCACAAGTACTGCAATAAATGCCTTAATGCTTACATATTAGCTTTCCCAGCCTCTCCAATTTCCCGTCAACTCACCACGTCCGAAAGTCACATATATATGAACTGAATAACTTTAAAAAAAAAATTAAGATAATCATTATTTACTTAAGCTTTAACAAGAAAATTAACCTTAAGATTATTTTATATTGAATTGATTAAAAGAAGATAATATTTAGTTGATTTGTATTATTAATGATCTGTTTAGTTTTGCATAAATAATAAGTAATATTTATTCTATATGAATATTTTTATTGAAATAAATGAAATATTTGTATTCATAAATTCTTTTTCAAAATTTAATATTTTAAAGTTAAAAAAAGTATGAGGCTATTATAAGATACAATAATAAGTAAATTAAATATTGTATTGTTATATCATTGGATAAAATAAGTTAAATTAAGATTGTTGAATAAATTATGCAATTAATGTTGTTGAATTATATAAAAAATAATAAAAAATAATTATTGTTAAATTCATGTGATTAGGTAACAAATTTCAAGTGTTTGGGGGTGTAAAATGGGGGTGCATTTAATGTTTTTGCATTATCTTCCTGGCTTGATGTTATTGATATGTATAATCTTTAGATATTTTAGCATATATGAGGTTGTTATAAAATTCCAAGTGGTTTGTCTCTGTCTTTTCTTGCTCTATTCTGCGGTGTCATTTTTCTCCATAAACGCAAGGTTTTCAACGGATGTCATCAGAAATAGTTGAGACTAGTACTTATATATATATTATATATATATATATGCAATTTATGATATCAATGGCAATTCAAAAAAATTGTCTTCATTAGCCTATCCCTAAGAAGTTAAATAATCTACGAAGTGAAAAGAGATTGTCATCAAGGCGACCTGAAAAGGAAGCAACATGATAATATACAACGAATGATAGAAGGTAAATTTTTTTTATGTTTTTTTTTGGGAAAAATGTCTTTTTTTATGTGTTGAAGCTCTATGCTTTCGTCAAATAATTATTTTCTCACATGTGAAAACCGAGAGCGCAGATCTTGATAAAGAAAATGCAACTTAATAATCAAATGCATTTATTTCCCATAATTAAATGCGTTTGTGAATCGAATATAATAGATTCCCAAGTTTACTTATAATGGAACCATAAATCACGTAAAACGGATTGTATATAATTCACATATCAACAAGTATCCCAACACCAATGCTCAAGTTCATACTTATTACAACATTAGCAGCAATTCCACTTTATTTTCTTTTATGTTTATTAAGCCCACACCTTCCAATTATTCTATAACTTCAAAAACTTCTATCAACTTCACCTATGTATAGTATAATAGCCCAGGCAACCTTCGCCGTTGAACAAAAATCGATCTTTTATAAAACTCAACGAGGAAAATCTCCCGTGAGCTTAATGTGATTGAGGGTGCTCCTCAATCCATGCTCAAGAACAGCCTTATTTCCCGCCCTAAACCCGTCCCCATACGCAGCAGAAGCATCTGATTCAATCTGATGCATGAAAAACTCGCCGAGCTTTTTCTCAAACTGAGACCTTTTTCCCTTCTTCGACGACGACGATTGAGCTGAAGAAGAAGATGATGACGACGAAGCTGAAGAAGAAGAAGCAGCAGCTTCGTTATTATTGCTAGAGCCAGCGATAATCTCAGAATCCAACCACATATGAGCAAGAACTTGGCAGATTCCTTCTTCTACATCTGGGCTTAGGTTAGGGTAACCTGGGAAGGGAAATAATATGGTATTCAGTAACTTGTCTGAATCCTTTTTCGCAGCGATAAAATGGTTCTTGAAATGAAATGGTAATCGCTGCTACTGTACCGTTTAGTCGTAGCCATGCATGCATCATTTCGTGAGCTAGGATGGACCCCGTCAATAACCTAAATCCAACAATTTTATTTTTGAAGATTCGATTGAAATTGCGAATATGCGTCGATTATCTGAAAGGGGGCGGTATAAAAACGAAATCTTTACCTGGGCAGACCGTATAGAATGAGAATGGCCGTAACTTCGCATCTACGAACCAATCTGTAAGGCTCGGTGAACATGTCTATTATTCGATAGCCTCCTATTCTTGGCCGCCTTGATATCTGAGTTTATGCTTTCTTAAAAAGATTTGATTTTGCGACGCAATTTTTCAGCTCTATTGAAAGAATTCGTACCGTGCTAATAGTCTGCTCTTCTGATAAGCAGAGTCCTCTGGTCTCAGGCATGTGGTGATGGCCCTGAAAAAGAAAAGACAAAAGCAAGCAATCCTCAGATGGTAAGTAGATTCAACGAATAGTTAGATCATGTAAGAAGAACATAGGCCCACATTTTTCTCTCCTTCCATGGCTTCGTTCAGCGCTTGCCTCTCAACCAAGAGCAATGGAATTTGCTGCTCCACCTTCATGTTCAAACCCTCGTAGAATTCGCGAATTTCGAAGTAAAGAGGTTGGCATTCGTGCGTGTCCATTATCGAAGAGTCCAAACACTCGAGGCACAGCTTTCTTCCATCTTCAAGAATCAAATATCTCGCATCTACAGGCTGGATCAGCACACGAGTTAAGGATTTCTTCAGTTTTTTTTTAATCTCGATAAGAAAGATGTTTGTTTTATATGTTTTTCACTTCTTACCTCCATTCTTTCGCAGCTGCAACACCGAGGCGTACCATCGTGCTCGTGTGATGGGCAGTACTTTTGATGCCAGAAGGGATGTGCTCTATACTCAATCAGCCCAGATGCATTCGTGGGAATCTATATGGTTCCAAGACATAGATAAAAAAAATATATATATATATATATTTATATATTAACCATACTGTTATCACGCTTACGAAATTCTTGCAGACGTCGCACTTGGGGTGATGCAGATCCTTGTAGCAAGATTTATGATAAGGTCGATTATCAGACATTGAGAACTGTGAAACATCGTTCAAGAAATAAGTCAAATGAATTCAGAAAAATCGAAACTATTACTGTAAGATAAAGAGCATTGGCTCATCACCAACCTCATAATCAGAGATGGGCTGATTACAAGCATGGCACCTGAAACATTCGGGATGCCAAAAAGCTCCCATGCAACTCAAATATCTTCCATGACCGATATCGCTATTACATCCACCACATGTTCTGCATAGGATGAATTAATTTTCGTAAGAAATTGAACGATTGATCACCGAAAGAATACTGCAAAAAAGGGGGCATTCTTTATTTGCCTTTGTCCTGAAGGATAGTAGAATGGAAAAGGCGGGAAGAAACTTCCATAGTCATATCGAGGTGGATGCTGAGGTGGCGGCGAGCGAGGCGGAGATTCGACGTTGAGGCTCTCTTGGAGAGCCTTAGCAAGCTGTTCGTCTTCTTCCAACTGAGTTACATTTTCTGATAAACCAATGTATTAGAACTCTGTTGGACATCATTCAGTGAATGTTATCTTGAACTTTACCTATTACTTTCTTCCCTTTCTCATCCTCTTCGGCGATTGAAAGGGCAATGGCTCTGTCGAGCTCTTCTTTGTCGAAATCTGAGGATTCTTCCTAATATATCAAGATTCGAAAATGAAAAAAGCGCAGTTAGGCGATCGCATACATAAGAACGATTAATCTTAAACAGAGAAAGAAGATTACCACTGAAATGGGCGGGCCTTCCCAAATCGTATCGTCGTCGTGTTGGTGTTTCCCATGATATTGTCCATGAGAGACTTTATGGCTCGAACCTTTTAATAGCTTGGTGAGCCAGCCCATCGATGCAAAATCGAAAACTATGCTCTTCTAAAATGGAACTTTAATACTGCAGACCGATTTTTATTACCAGTAACAAGGGTTAGAATTTGCATTCGATATCGCAATTCCTCGCACATAAAATGGATTCAAAAAGGGCCTTATGTGCTTATTTATTTCTCAAGAGCCAAGTTCATCAATCCTTGTCTTCAGTTGACAAGAATTAGATTGTAAAGCAACAAAGGAAAAGAAAAGAACAACGAAAGGTTGAGAAAGTACCCCATGCGTCCAAAGCAATTTTTCCCTGAAAGATTGGAAGAACTCGTGATTTCGAAAGAATCTGATGAGGTTTCTTCGATCAGACGATGAATCAAATTCACCACTTGAGTTGAAAGCATGGTTTACCAAACAAGAGCTGTACGAACTGACAAGAAAGATTTTCTTTCTGCCTTCATATCAAACAGTACATACCTGAACAATTCAAATCAGTTTTTATAATAAAAAAAAAACAGATTTTTTTTGTAAGAATATTCCAAATAGCTCAAGTCAAGTGTTCGCCATCGATTCTCAGACAAGAGGAGAATGGATTCGAAGGGTAAATTTTAGGTTAAGAGGAGACCAAAGAAAAAAGGTTGGACATTTACTACTTGAGCTGTAAGCTACACACCACAACAGATGCAGACTTTTTTTTCAATTGATTAAAGGAAGAAAAGGAAAAAGAAAAAAAGGGGAACGATGATGTAAGAATTTGGAAACGCAATACCTTCCAAGATAATCCAAACGAGCGTTTCAGTTTCAAGATCTTGTCTGCATTTTGGTGTGACGTGGGACCTTTTTTTTTTTTTAACTTTTATCCCCAATTTTCCACCATTATTAAGCTAAACGTTAAAACCCTATAACTGTTTGATTCACCTTTCCCATTTATATTCTCGTCAATATATGTTTGGGTGGGCGGCCATTGTTACGATTTCTTTCATTTGTCTCTTGTAGTATAGTTAGAGTTGCATTTACCTTGCTTTTTATTTTTATTTCTCTTTCTTGATAGTGATTCATCTTCTTTCTTGAGGACATTTTAACTAAAACTTTAAAGATGATATTGTAATATTAATAAAACAGAATCAAGAAAAGATATCACATTACAAACAACAACCGGCCATTGCCTTCGTTTTCATGAAACACAGCCCACAAACCACAACCACACATTGATTATTTATAAATTTCTAATGTGGGCCCATCTTTTATGAAGTCTTGAAATTTGAATTAAATCGTTTATATCTTTTCTCCACCATTATGTAAAGCTCAGTCACTCCAAAATAAGAACAATTGTATTTGTCAAGGATATAATAGGAGAATTAATGCCTATGTAAATAGTCGTAAAGAATTCATTAGTTAGATGACTAAAATAGTAAGCATGATCAAGTGAAGACACATAATAGTATTTCTTTATATGAACGTCGTTTTCGAAATTATTAATGCCTGAGTCATTATTAGCCAGCAATACGGCTCGTATCATCAAAATCTTGATAATGAATATTTGAGAAAACTACAGCAGCTATATGTCACGGCGATTAAATTATTTCTTTGACAATTGTGCACTTATCTAAGTTAGGTCCCAACCAATAGTTCGGTTCTTCAAGTAGACATAGCGAAGAGAATGAAACCAGTCTGATAAGCACTTGAACAACGTTGATTTTAATTTATTACAGATTATAAAAATAGAAAATCACTAAATATATAAGTAGACACTAATAATACTTGCAGTCTTTTTTTTTCCTTACAAATTTTCGCGGCGGTAGAAAAAAGTATCAAGATGTGTTAGTTCGGCAGATTTATTCTCCACCACTAATTGTTTTGTACCACTAGGCTACCCATTCTCTTTGATGGGCTGAAACCTGGCACAATAGGACATATTTAGGCCTTTCATATAAATGTGCTTTATAAAATATAAAATATATAAGCTAGTCCAAGCCTAAATACTGTTATTTAGGGCTTAGATAAATTACGATACACGCACTATCGATGGTTAAATAATGTATATACTAGAAGTTTAGGATATGTGCAAAATATATCAAATTATTTTATATGTTGATCATTTGAGGCTAATTAAAAACAAATTCTAATTTAAGGATAAATTAGTAATAAACTAAAAATATAATGGTAATTGTAACTAAGCATATTAAATTGACTTACCAATTTGACAAATTTTATCCAATAATTATGCAAATTATTCCGTGTGATCATCATATCAAACTGTGAAGATACGTTTAAAATCTTTGGCCTAGTGGTCAAGGTAGAGCCTTAAAAACTTGTGGGTTAGATCGTGGATTAAATTTCCCTCTTACAATTCATTGAGTAGTTCCGGGTGTTATCACTATCTTTGTAAAAAGATGAACTTTTATGGTACTTGAAATCATTAAATACATATCCAACTCACATTTTGAATATTCTCCCTCCCTCCTCTCTCTCTTTCTTTCTCTTCCCAAAACCTCTTCACAAAAAAAAACCTAACTAGCCTCCACCTTCTCTCATTCCTTCCTCATCCACCCCCATCTATCAAGGTTCCACTTCCATCCACCTTCTCTCATTCCTTTCTCACATCGCCTCAGCCCGCAAGCCGTCACCCACCACCACATTCCGCTACCTCTCGGCTCTCGCCATCGACGACTCATGAGTCTCCCGTGTGGAGCTCGTTCTCCCGGTCATTGGGTCACGAGCTCTTTTCTCCCGTGAAGGACTCTCCTCTGTGGGAAGACGAGGGCCTCGAGTCATGGGACAAAGAAAGTGTAGAGCACTGTAGATTTGGATTAATAGCCTTTTTTGTGGCATGTTCTATAGTTCTTGGTCCAAGTTCGGGGTTTATTTCGTTTTTTGTCGGCTTTTGTCACTTTGTGGTGTTTTGCTCCCGTGTGAGCATTTGTTCTCTCTACCGATATTGATGTCATCGGAGAGGCCCATTGAGCTATTTAGCCCCTGTATTTTTGTTATTAATACAAGCTATCATTTCGAAAAAAATCATTAAATACACTAATCTGTTTGGGCCGATGTTGGGCCATTAGAGAAAAGACGCAAACTGTTTTTTTGGGCCCTTATATTTCTTCAACAAAAGGTCAATAACAAAAGATACCCTCCATTTCCAATATTCATGCATTTCAGCTCTAATAGCCCTTTGAAAAAAAAAAAAAAAAAGCTCTAATAGCCAGTCATTAAACATATTTTAATGTAAAAAAACTCGCACTAATATAATTACAATCAAAACCATAATCTTTATATAATTTCATAAATAACCCCCTTTCTCTTCTTCTCCACAACCAAACCCCCCAATTTTTCTCTATGAATCGAGCTGAGCATACCATATTCCCTGAATCTTGACATCCTTGGGCGCCTTCGATCCCAAATCAGTATCCGACGGCTGAACGCTCTCAAACGTTCCGATCACCTCGCCGGTCTCCGGCCTGCTCTGCGTCACGCTCAGCGTAATCTTCCCCGTCGACGACGAAACGTTCTTATTATTCTCCTTCTGAAGCTCCTCCTCGTCGCCCCTCCCGCCGGCCGGCAAGGCCACGGCGTTGTCGTACCCCGTCGACCCGCCCCTTCCCTTCGGGTCGAGGAACGACGACCCCCTGTAAGAAGGCACCAAAAACTCGCCGGAAAAGCTCTCGGGCTTCCCCGAAGCCATCAGCTGCTTCACCGTGAAGAGGAAGGGCACGCGCTCGCCGCCGGGGAGCTGTACGGTCACGGCGGCGTAGTCTATCCCGTCCTTCTCCTCGAACTTCACGGTGCCGTCCTGGGCGACCTCGAACGGCCCCTCTATCTCGTCGAGGGTGTAGGTCAGCCGAGTCATGAGCTTCGTCTTCTGAAACTCGGGCGGCGCGTTCTTGCTCACGCCCTCGGCCTTGACGGTGAAGGAGGTGGGCTCGAGGCAGAACTTCTTGGCCTCGTACTTCCCGGGCTTGAATGCGAAGCTGTCGACGCCGCCGGCGATGGTGGGGCACTGGTTCGCCGTGCCCGTGCCTTTCACCTCCATGTAAGTCTTGCTTTGGATCTCGTCGAAGGTCAGGCGTTTGGGCACGCCTTCGGCGTTAGCTCCTCCCTGTAAAAAAAAGCAGACATCATCATTACTTGTAATAAGAGAAGCTGCAGTCGAGGCTATGCTGTCAGAAAAGCTAAAGGCAATCTTACAGAGGCAATAAGTGCAGAAGTGGCGAGGGCAAAGCCGGCGATCTTTGCTGCGTCGGTGAGTTTGTCGGCCAAGTTCTTTATATCTGTCTTAAGGGAACAAGTGAGCCTCGACGAGCCGCTGGATTCGAGCCCAAAGGCCTTGGTGAGGTTCTGAACCGGCCGGAGCTGCACGCCGGTCCGGCCGGATACGGCGAGCTTGGAGGGTTGCATCGAGGTAGCGACGGCTTGCATCGAGGCAGCCATTGTTACTCTCTTCTTTCTTTCTAGTGATGCTTTTTTCTTTGATGGATGATGATTACTTTTACTATGTTCTTGCGAAAGTAGGTCTATATCTATTGTAGTGATTTTTTATTTGAGTGAAGATAAGAGATGGGATAAGGTGTTCTTTTCATTGGTTGGATCTTGGTTCTTGTAAGTGGTTCTGGACTTGCCACGTGGCTGGAAGCGTTGATTCTTAGGATCGAACGAGATATACAATTGGACCAAGCTTGTGAAAGAAAATCTAGCACTAAAGAGGATGTGTTTATCTTCCTCGCTATTTATGTCTTTCTCAACTGTAAATAACTAGAAAAAAGGAACTGTAACATAGTATTATTGCCTTGTTATGATACAACGCACTCGGCCGGTCAATGGAATATTGACCTCAATTCGCACAAAACCCACGGTAAGGGAAGGAACACAATTCGAACATTGCACTTCGGTAAGAGAAGGGTTCTTTATTTAATGAAAAAAAAGGAAGAAAAATGAAGTAGAACACTCGAGGACTGTTCTTTCTCTTTCGCTTCTTATGAGGAAAACGCACCCAGCTTCAAGAAGTCGAGCTCCCTGCAAAAAGAAGAATAAAAGGAAAAAAATAAGGGAATTTCAGAAATAAAAAGACAAATAATTCAGTAATTTTTTTATTTCTTGATTATATTATATACCTTGGGCGGTTGAAGAAGATGGAGACTGTGAGGAATTTTCTTGATGATTCTCAGACGACGGTGTATCAACAAGTGCTACGCCAGGCCAAGATTTACACATGCAGTGCTTTCCTTTATCAATGCTGGCGTAGAGTGTGGTCAAGTGTTTACCACAACCTCCCCATGAATACTTACCACACTTCTTGCAATCTACCCTGTAACACATTTTCTTAAAATTTTTATTTATTACTAGTGATTTTTTTATTAATTATAGTTGTGAAAAACATATGATTGGCCTTCTTCACCATTTATAGGATACCCTACTAACATGGCGATCATCGACGTTTCTTGTCCCATTAACAGTTTCCCACCTATGAGAAATGCATAGAATTTCTCTCTTTCTTGTTAGCAGACAGAGAATTATGCTGTGACAACTAACGACGTCGTCTTGTGATGGCCGCCCAAATGATCAACAACAAGTAGAACGACATCCAACGGTGGAAAGGCACTCACTCTCAATCCCACAAACAACCTAGGACTTTGTCTTGAAAGAAATAATGCGCACAAATAAAAAGGTATACTTTGTTTGGCAACGAATAAGAAAAAGTCAAGTTTTGGATCATTTACTTCAAAGATTTCATTTATTTCTTGAATTATGTGTGCGCGGTTTGCGGCTTTGGTCCAACATGTAATACGTTGTTGTACATGCAAATGCAACTTTTAGCTATACCTTATCATCAATTCACATGACATTTTATTATCTTATAATATATATGTTACAAATACGTCGTTCTTTTGACAAGTCGATGCGATATTTAAGATTGGATTTGACATTTAAAATCGCAGTTCGAAACGATGTTTTGCACTACAGACTCGTCGTCACGCCTAACCATAAAAACGACCATGTCCAATGTTTGATTCATTTTTCAAGGCCGTACATTTCTTCTCTTACACGTTACACAACTAATTAATAACCCCATCTTCATCCAATCCGTTTCCTTCATCAATTAAAATATTTTGTAAAAATTCAGAATCTCAAACGACATGAAGAGTTCAAGAAAAGACACTAATCACAACAAAATCACGTCGTCGTCGAAGAGGCAAACATTCGCGAACATGCTGCGACAAACCTCCGACGACCAACAAACAGAAGATCGTCAACAATATTCCTTCAGATTCAGCGCCGCGTCGGAGAACAGCCCGCCGGACCACCACCACCACCACCACACGCCGCCGACGTCGTCGGTCTCCGACGCGAGCTCGCCCTACCACAGCGTGGCCTTCGACCAATCCCCGCCCTATTCCACCCCCTCATGGGACCAAACCACCGCGCCGTCCCCCTTATTGCTACCAATTTCTCCCCTGTCCAAATCTCCGTGGAGCAACCACACGGCGGCGACAGCGACGGAGTACGAAACCCATAATCCTTACACGGGCCTAATTGGTTCCCTCGTAAGAGAAGAGGGACACATATACTCCCTCGCCACCGCCGGCGACCTTCTATATACGGGCTCGGACAGCAAGAACATTAGGGTCTGGAAAAACCAGAAAGAATTCTCAGGGTTCAAATCAAACTCAGGGCTGGTCAAGGCCATCATTATCGCCGACGAGAGGATATTCACCGGCCACCAAGACGGCAAAATTAGGGTTTGGAAGGTGTCCAAGAACGACCCGACCCATCACAAACGGGTCGGTACCCTGCCCACCTTCAAAGCCAAGGTGAAAAGCTCTTTCAAGCCCAGCAACTACGTTGAGGCGAGACGAAATCGCAGCGCCATATGGATAAAGCACACCGACGCCATATCTGCCCTGAGCTTAAGCGAAGACAACTCTCTCCTCTACTCGGCTTCTTGGGACAGAACCATCAAAGTTTGGCGAATCGCCGACTCAAAGTGCTTGGAGTCGATTGCTGCCCACGACGACGTCGTCAACGCCGTGGTCTCGGGCTTCGACGGGCTGATCTTCACCGGCTCCGCCGATGGGTCCGTCAAGGCGTGGCGGAGGGAGAAGCAATTAGGCAAAGGAACGACGACGGCGACGAAGCACTGCTTCTCACGAACACTTTTGAAGCAAGAGTGCGCCGTGACCTCCTTAGCCATCGACCCACTCTCCACCGTGTTGTACGGCGGCTCGTCGGACGGTTTGGTGAACTATTGGGAGAGGGACGGCGGCCTTTTATCTCACGGCGGGGTTTTGAGGGGCCATAAGCTGGCCGTGCTTTGCCTGGCCACGGCGGCGGACTTGCTGTTCAGCGGCTCGGCGGATACTAACATATGCGTGTGGAAGAGAGATGGGGCAGATCACATTTGTTTGTCGGTGCTGAGTGGGCACAATGGGCCGGTGAAGTGCTTGGCGGTGGAGGAGGACAAAAGGGTAATTTCGAGGGAGAAACGGCTCGTTTTGTATAGTGGGAGTCTTGATAAGTCGGTTAAGATATGGAATGTCAACCCTGACTACTCGGCGGCGGGTCAAAAGCAACCGAGCTAATGGGATGCCGCCGGCGAGGGGGAAAATCGTGGTCATAAACCATTATTTTGATTTGTTTGAAAATTGGACTTCGATTAAGTACGTTGTTTTATTAATTCAACCATTATTTTGATTTGTTTTATAAATGAGAAAAAAAATGTGATAGTTGTAAAGTTGTATACGAGGCTTATCATAATCATTGCAAAGGAATTAATGCATGACTTGTTGGTAATGGTAACGTAAATCTTGTACTAAGAGCTCTTTGATCTGCAGAAGATGCCGAGATTTAATTAGAGTGTTATTGTAAACGTATCAATTTTAATTGCTTTTCTTTTTATGATGTCCATTTACGTCCAAATGAGGTCACCATAGCTCTAGAACATCATGATGTAGAGTGACACATCAATTAATTTTAAGGGCCAGTGAATTTCAGATAAATGTGAGATCGTTTTCATGATTTAAATGAAGTCGTTGAAAATAGTTAACATATGTTGACATTTTGTGCAGATTTTTCTGTCAGGACTAATTAATTATGGGATGGAGAAATAGCCAGCGAAGAAACTACTAGTGGAAGGAATGATTAGGTTCTTAATAGCGAATTAATCAATCGGTTAATTATTCAGTGTATAACGTATGGGGCATTGCAAGGGAGATCTATTACCTCGTCGTTTCTCAATTGTTAGCGAATGCATTTTAGGATCTTAAAAAGACGTTTATCACAATTAGTTTGCTTTGGTAGGAAAAACTCGAGACTCGTTTAAGGGGCCCATCGCCTACGCTTGCTTACGTCACCATTAAACCACTGAAACGTCACTTTGCATGCAAGCACATGTGAATGAATAATATGATTGGTGGGAATTGGGAACTTACGTCGTCGTAATTAATTTTATTCTTGCAAATTAGATGAGCCGGTCTGGGCCAGCTCAAATGAAGCCCAATAAAATGGATTGGCCCAACAAGAATAAATATGATGACGTAAGTAGTCAAAGCCCAATAAGATGGCTTGGCCCTTGGAGGTAGGGTTGGAAACTGACCGAATCGAATCGAATATCATAATATTCAATTTGTATTCGTTAATTTTTTCAAGTATTCGTATTCGATTCGATTCGTATTCGAATCCTAAAAATCGATTCGATTCGATTCGATAACGATATTCGAATATATTCGCGAATATTCGAATATTCGAAAGAAAATTTCAATTTTTTCCCCATAAAACCTGTTAGAATTACAAAATAATTCCGAAAAATTACAAAATCTAAGAAACAACTCAATGTTCGTATTTGCTTTTTATTTTTACACTTGGAGCGTGAGTTAAATAGTTGAAGGGTTTGCTTTATTTCCTTTAATGGGTCAAAACAAATAAATAATTTGGGTCTAATATTTTATTTGGGCTTACATGTATATATATAATATATTATTTAAATATATATTACATTAAACGAATCGAATATTCGTTAATTTTTCGAATCGAATACAGACATATTCTTATTCGTATTCGAAATTATTCGAATCATAAAAAGTATTTGTATTCGTATTCGTATTCGTTTATTTCGAATTCGAATCTTAAATTTCGAATCGAATCTCGAACCGAACCAAAAATATTCGGTTCATTTGCAACCCTACTTGGACGTAGTACGACGACGTATAATGGTACTTTAATCTACTGAATATAAAAAAATGTGAGAGACGTTAAGATTTAAAAGTTACAAAATAGAACGAGTATTATCTCTATTATAGTTTCAGCAATGGGAACGAAATATGCGGCAATTAACTTAGGATTATAATAAATATGTGGGTAAAAAGGAGGGGTAAAACGATGGGTCCGAATAAACGGAAGCAAAGAAATAATTGCCATTCCACGCTATTGCGACCATATTTCATCATTATTGTCCCTAGTCAAACATACCTTACATAATCACTCTGAAAATCTTTTACCTATTCAAACACGTCCCCTTCATTGCAGTTCACACTTTGAGCATGTCTTTTGTGTGTGCTTTTTCTCTATTTATGTTTCTTATATTTCTCCATTAATTCTCATTTTCTTCCTTTCTTCATACGTGCGCAGTTTTATGTATATAATATATATATATATATTATAGATATAGTAGAAAGAGCGCCATAGATGAAACCCTAGGTCATAATTATATATAACTGTACGCGTGACACTTGAATCCATAAATAACAATATAAGATATATATGTCGATGATTTGATTGATTCATTGATCATTAATCATCATTATGCGTTCCTTCGTCGCCGCACGCGCATACTGCTCCACTATAATCGGCAAAAAATCTGATGATGACTCATCAATGTGCAAGACATGATGACTAATGATTCTAATTAATTTCAATTTAACTCTTCGCTCCATTTGCTTCATCGTATTAATTATCAATACCCACCATACCATGCAAGTCATTATGTTCAAATATTAAATAAAATACTACAATACAAAGAATGTATGTCGAAAAGCTTCTCATTAATCTCCCATTTCCGTCGACAATTAATAATCTCCTCTCTCTATCTCTCTCTTATATATGTATATATATATATATTATATAAACCACATAAAACCCACCAAACACAAACTACAGACCTAAAGTGGTCGTCAACTTAAAATCTCTCTCTCTCTCTCACACACACATACAAACACTGCACAGAAGATCTCAGAAAAATGGCCACCGCGAGCCAAAGACGCCCACCGAGGTCGACGAACCACCCGCCGCCGCCGCCAACTGACGCCGGACCGCTGCCCTGTCCGCGCTGTGACTCCACCAACACAAAGTTCTGCTACTACAACAACTACAACCTCTCTCAGCCCAGGCACTTCTGCAAGAGCTGCCGGCGATACTGGACCCACGGCGGAACCCTCCGCGACGTCCCCGTCGGAGGCGGCTCCCGCAAGAACGCCGCCAAGCGCTGCCGCACGACCACCTCCGCAGCATCCAGTCCGGCGCCGCCACCCGCCCGAGATGACGTGTTTGGCGGCGGCGGTGCGAGTTTTACTTCGTTGTTGAGTAACGGTGGCGGCGGCGGCGGCGGTGGCGCCATAGATCATGGGCTGTTTGGGCTTGACGGAAGTAGTGGTAGTGGTGATGCAATGTGGCCATTTGGTGCGGACACGTGGCACGTTGGGAGTGGTGGAGAAGATTGCGTTTTTGCTTCTAATTATTTGGCGGAAATGGCTGTGTCAAGTACAACACCTAGTGATTTTATGAAATGATGAGTTTAAAATTAAATCATAGGCAAGAAATTAAGGTTGCAGTGTGTTATTTTCTATCTTATTATGGTGAAATTTGGCTTAATTGCATACGTGTTTCATTAAGAATGAAGAAAGTTCGTCTCTACGAAAGAGATTACGACCAAGTGTGTGTGTTATTTTCTTCCGATAACAAAATATGAACATTACTGTTAGTGGTAGCAGACTCTTGGAAATTTAGAATAAAATTTATAAATATATAGGTAATATTAATCTTAATTTAACAATAAAACCGGGCAATCAGTCAAAGATTTATCTAAATCAAAATTCTGTGAGTTTAGGAAGAAGGTGGAAAGCTCGCATTTTTTTAATGTTTTCTTTTTCATTAAATATTTATATATAATTAACATATTCGAAAAATGCACTACCTTCCCCTTTCCCTCCCACATTAGGGTTTTACGAAGTCTCTTTCAATCTCTCTCGCGCCTCGTACGCCCGAATTGTTCATTCACTCACTCCCCAAAAATATTCGTGAGCTTCAATGGCGTTCTTCACTCCACAGCAACAGCAGCCACAGCAATCCTTGTTCCAATCACCATTTCAGCAGCAGCAGCGGCAATCGAATCCGTTCCAAAATCAACAATCGAGTCTGTTCCAAATTCAACAACCACAGCAGCAGCAATCGAATCAATTTCAATTTCAACCACAAATGCAGCAGCAGCAGCAGAATCAGGCTCAGCTATCTCAACCGCAGCTGTATCTGTTAACCAACGATAAAGCGCCGGCGACTTACAGTACCAAATGGACGGATCTTCATCCTGATTCGCAGAAAGTCCTTCTCCAAATTGAGTAATTAGCTCTCTCAGTTTTGATTTTCTTTTTTTGCCGTGATTTGCCATTGAACTAATTACTGGGCGTATGCTGAAGTGTAGTGTGGGAGTTCCCGTATCATGAGGAATTAGGGTGATTCCTTAGAGAGGTTAACAATCGAGTCATGTCTATAACTACATTATGTCAAAGGATAGTTCGCGTAATTTATCTTAGTCTTATCCAATGTGCTTCCTTTTTTCACTAAAACCGTTGACTGAGATAACGCAGGTTAATCCATGGATTAATCTGAGGTAACAATTAACATAAGGGAAACGATTGAGGAAAAAACATGACTATCGATTAAGAGGATAGGAATTGAAATTCTTTGATTTAGTTTAGACTTAGTAAAATTCTAAGCTCAAGTGTGAGTGATGTGGGTGTCATACCTTGTGGGTTAATTTGGACTATTGAAAATTACCTTCAATTCCTTTAATTTGGTCTTTTTTCATGTAGGGAGAAAATATTGGAGAACAGGGATGAGAGCCAACGGTTGGACCAATGTAGTCGGTTGTACGATTCATCTGTTTCAAGAAACGGTTTTGAGGTCGATGCCAGCTATGTTATACAGGTTTCTGCTGTTACTATTAATCATATATGAGATTAGGTTCAACTTTGTTGCGTATGCATTATTTGGTATCATGTATGTTGAATACTTGATTCTACAACTGAACACAGTAGAGTGTTTTGAATCATGGAATTTGAATCCTTTATCTCATCATTGTCTGATGATTGTGTTTTCCTTAATTGCCAAGGGATTTGCCTATATTATGAGTGTGGGGACAAAGATATCATCTGATCTATCAATTGTTTCACAGAAAATTTATCTTGTCATTTTTTTTTGTAATTATCAAGAACCAATTAACCAGCTTTTACATTACACGCGGTTTATTGCTTAAAGGAAAATTAACTGCTCTGCTAATAATGCCCCCTTTCGCATGGCATATTTTTCGTGGATCTTCTCAGGAGCTTGGCGGTGTTGGTGCAGCATCAGAAAGACAGAAGGCAACATTGCAAGAGTTGATGACTGTAGTTAAGGATCTATTACGGAACACAGAGGTGGCTGTCAGATCTTTTATGATCCTGCGACCACGATTTCTTCACCAAAATAGGACCACTTCATCAAGCGGCACTCTAAATTCTCAACCTTCAACAGCCTTAGCTCAACCATCGAGTAATCAGCCTGCCTCAAGTTCTCCAGTGCCCGTGGTCGATTTCTACAGTGGATTACCGAAGAAGCCATCTCCATTCTTACAACAAACCGTGGCCAGGTTTGAGAAGTACCTTGCCGAATGCCGTCAGTGGGTTGAAGAGCTGGAGCAGTTGCTGTTGGACGCCGAGAAGAACTCCTTGAATTCTAACACTTCGCTGTTGCAAGCTCTGCCTAAAGTCATGTCTAACGTACATGACTTTTTCGTTCATGTTGCCGCCAAGGTAGGTTTTAAAGTCTGATGCACGCATTGTGTGTTACTGCCATAAGAACAATCTTTACTTCAACTGATCAGCGATCTCTGTTCATTGCAGGTGGAGAGCATTCACCAATACATTGAATCCATGAAGACAGCATACCTAGCAGACCAACGCCGTCACGGCGAAGGCGACGATCCATTCCTCGAGGCAGATCGACGAGAAACTGCTAGGCAAGAAGCTGCAGCTCGTAGGACCCACCCAACTCTGCACTTGCCCGCAGTTTCACAACCGACTACTCAAGTGAATGGATTTTTGCCTGCTGCACCATCATCATCGTCCCCAGCTTTGTCATCATCAACTGCACCAGCCATGCCCTTTTCCTCAACGCCGGCGGCTTCTAGTGGGAGCGGAATGTCGCTCTTTTCAACTCCTTTGGCTCAAACATCGCCTGCGCCTTCTCTTTTCTCCACCCCAACCACTACTTCTGCTGCATTTACCCAGCCGTCGCCGCTTGCTTCCTTTCCTGCTGCATCTTCTGGCTTTAGCGTTTCGACTCCCATTTTAGGTTCGGTGCCCGCCTTTTCTACCCCATTCGCAACAGGTCAGTTATCTATTTCGACTCGTAGACCAGCCTGCTATGAAATGAATGGGCAAACCATGATATTTAGAAAAAGAAGGCACGTGTCTTTAACTTCTTACGTTGTGTTCTTACATTGCTTGTAGGAGCTTCTGTGGCTGGATCGGGAGCGAGCTTTGGGACACTCGCGGTAAGTAATCAATCTTCTAACATCATAAGCAAGATCATAAATACTTTGCTGCAAAACTATGATGGGGACGTTTAGTGGTTGGATCATAACGTGAATTGCCTCTTTTACTCATGCAGAAGGCTAGAGCGAAAAGTCGCACCAGTCGTCGCTGATGGAGGAGTCAGAGGAATTCCTTATGGTGCCTCCTTGCTGTTTCCATGTACATCAGCATCCTTGTCAACTTCGTGGTGACGTTGCTCTTTGTGTGAGCTGCTGCGGTCAGTAGGTACAGCAGTAGTGATTCATTACATTGACCTTTCTCGCCTTAGGTTTCATATGTTGTGTCTCTCATGTACTTGAAACATTTGACGCTGCAGTTATGGGATTTATTAGTTTCGTTCTTGTTTGTTCCCTCTTAGATTTGTTTCGAAATCACTCCAATACTGTATTGCAATCTATTATTTTTCTTGATTCAGCTTGATCTGAAATTATAATTAAAGCATATTCTTGGGTTACTCGGTTTGTCCGAAGTTTTCCCAAACCTTTTGGAGATTATTCCAAGATGTGGTCCATCACTATCTAGGTTTTGCTTCATTGTCCTGCCCAATCGATATCAACTATGGAGTTTAAGTGGATCATTGAAATTTTTTTTTCTATGCCTTATTTATATCACCGTTTCCTTTCGCCAACGTATCTTGACAACTGAATATTGTATAATGGCATCAACACTAATTGGAGACGCAGTTTTGGGAGAAGCTCTTCAGCTGATATTTGCATCGCTAGTAAAGGCCGCAAGGAAAGTATTACATTTCCGATCAGACGTTAGCAACCTGGCGAAAACCCTCGATTCGATTAAGGTTGCTTATAGTCCAACAATGGATCGCCAGCAAAACGAAATCGTTGTAGCTATGCTGTCCAAAGGCGAGAGGCTCGTGGGTAAGTGCTCGAACGTCAAGTGGAACGTCTTCAAGAGATGGTACTACTCCATCAAGATAGAGGAGTTGCAAGCTTTGATTTTTAAATCCTTTCCAATCTGTGTGGCTGCTCTCAACTGTAGAGACATCAAGAGCATGTCCGAGGTTTTGAGTGATCTGCAAGAGAAACTGAACGAGTTAACGGAACTAGTAACGACGAAGCAGACGAACAAATCAGAAATCACTCGGGATTCTACTTGTTCTGATGAATCCCTTCAACTTGCATGTCATGAAGGATGCGAAATCCATGGAGGAAATGAGGAAAATTAACGGGACTTTGCCCTTGGATAGGCTGATGGCTCTACAATCACAAATTGATTGATTCTCCTGTATTTTATTTGTGGTAAAAAAGTACCGAAGATGATTGAACGAATTTCGAAATGGGTTAACTACTTTTTTCCTCCCTTATGTTAGAGCTAGGACATCAAACTGAAATAGAAAAACGGAGTAGTAAGTACCCAGCCAAAACAACAATAAAAATAAATTAACATAACTTTGGATCAAAGAAGAAATTTTTGGGGCAGGGAAGGCTATTTATAAAGCTTTCGAGGCAAATGAAAAGAAAATCGCTTCAAATGTGATTTGGGCCATAGATTTTGGAGATACGTAAGATACAAAAACACCGCCCTTATATTCCAAAATGAAGTGTTCTTGGATGCTCGAGCTCGAGCACGATAGGAAATATTTATGCTCGAGCTCGGCTCGTGAGCTCGAGGCTAAATCTATAAAAAAATAAAAATAAAAAAAAATTCAGCTTTCACCTAAAAGGTTCAATTCGTACCCACGCGAGCCACAGCTTGAGGAGAAAGCAAGCATATGTTGTAAGAGAGAACGATGAGCAAATAAAAATAGATGAAGGTAGTAAAGAAAAATCAAACCTGTACTCCACATGGGTGCTTAGAGAGCTCGTGTAAGACGACGGTAATGGCGTCGACAGGGAAATTTAATTGATTGATTGGTAATAAGTAAGAAGAAGACGATTGCGAGGAAGAAAGACGAAGTGGGCGGCTGTTTGGTAATTAGGTAAGAAGAAGACGAAGTGGGCGGCTGAATAGGAATAAATGAACCCTAAATTGTGTGTGGGCTATATTTTACTTAGTGGGCCTTTAAATAACTTCAAGTTTAACATATAATTTAAAATAAAGAAATATATAATTAAAAAAAATAGAAAGCTCACGACCCGGCTCGTGAGCTTTTGAACAACATGGATTGAGCTCGAGCTCGCTAAGAAAACCTCGAGCTCGACAATCTCGAGCTCGAGCTCAACTATAACGAGCTTGAGCTGAGCATTAGCCGGCTCGACTCATCTTAGACCCCTACTTGGATCTAATATACTTATGGTGCGTTTGCTTCAAATGTGACGAAGTGCCACCATGAACTTCAGAAAAATCGAAAAGCAAATATCATACTCGACGGGGTGATTTTGATATGCTAAGCTCATAAAAAAAAAAAACACTTGAGGTTCTTCCCATCAAAGTAAAACATCGTCATCCTTGAGTTATGAGCTTCTGTTAGGATCGTGGACCGGGTGTTAGAGGGGGGTGAATAACACCGGTCACCATTTTTCGCTCATTAGTGGGTTTCAAGTCCGGTTAGAGAGTGAAACCGGTTTCCAATCTTCAATCAAGGCCAAGTGCGGAATATATTAGACTTGATTGTGAACTATGTGAGGTGGTTTGTGTATGTGGGTAACTTTATCCGGTTTTAGTGAATGGAGGTGGTTGAGGCATTTTGTCGAACACTTTGAGTGTGGGTGTTTGGGGGTATGTGTGGTTTCGGTTTGTAGAAGTGGAGACACGATATTTGTTATGGAAGTTCGGAGTTAACTCTCCTACGTCTCCCCTTCTTCCTCGCAAGGAAGATTCACTAGATCTTCAGTTATACACTCACAGTACAACCTACCCGCTGACCTCAGCTTAATCTAGTGAATCACCTAGACAGCTTTTTACAGTCCATCACTTCCAAGAGCTTTTTAAAGTCCCTTGGGAACTTACGGCACCCCGCAAGGTCAACCGTAAACGTTGTAGGCCGCAACCTCACAACCACTTTGATATTTTACGTCTCTTAGCTAAGACGGCACCATTCTTTCTTGTCTCGGTGCGAAGACTACATACACTTGTTTATAGTCTATGTGCTAAGATTCTCACTCAACTAATCTACTTTTGCTCAACTCTCTAATGTGTGAGTGAGGTGTGTGGGTTTGAACATTGTATCACTCACTCTTTTGTAACCCACACACTTGGAAGAACTCTCTTTATTTTCTTCTTTTCTCTATGCTCTTGTTCTTCTCTATTGGATCTCTCTTTTGATGTGTATGTAGTTTGCTCTAGGATCTTTAGCTTGTTTCTGCCCGTCAGTGTTGTTTTTATAGGTCTTCACACCTTGATATAGCCGTTAGACTCAATAATAAAGCCGTTGGGAGCCTTTGTTGACTTTGGTCAATGCTGTCAGCTTTATCTGTCTGTACCTCTATTGCTGCAGTAAAGAGTTATACATCAGTCAACAGTTGATCAGTCAATCCTGTCATTGACCGGACCAGTCACTGATCGAACCAGTCAAGACCGAAACCGACCAGTCAGTCTGAAACCGGACCAGTCCAGATCGAAACCGACCAGTTAGTCTGAAACCGAACCAGTCCAGACCGAAACCGACCAGTCACTCTGAAACCAGACCAGTTCAGACCGAAACCGACCAGTCAGTCTGAAACCGGATCAGTCCAGACCGATACCGGATCAGTTCAGTCCAGTCTGACCAATCGAAACCGGGTTGACCGACAGTTGACCGTGTTGACCAGTATTGACCGGCAGTTGACCGATCCAGTTTTTCGCCCTGAGCTCATATTTGATATCTGTTTTTCGAACCGAGCTCATCTGCACACTCAATAAATATGTTAGTAATACAATTACTAAGTTTTGTGTTCATCAAACCGGATTGCTTAGATATTTAAATCCAACAATCTCCCCCTTTTGATTAACACAAAACTTTAACATATAAGAACATTTACTAACATATTTCTCCCCCTTTTGTGATAATCAAAAGAATTCTTCTCCCCCTTATTATCTCAGTAATAGCCCCAACTGAAAGTAAATCAGTTAATAACATATCAAGTAGGGATACACTTAGATATATGATTTCACAAAGGAGCATGCAAGCGTCAAAGTATTTCTCCCCTATCAAAAATAAATAATGCTCCCCTTAAACTTATCCAAATTTTAAGATATTATATGTTAGGGTCATAGAGTGAGAGCACATACGAGCGAGATGGGAGAGAATAAAGAGCAAGCATGAGTTGAGTATTGCAAACCGGGGCAGCGCAGTAGGCTGTACTTCGGAGGATGAACTGTTCTTTCTCAGCCATTACTGGGTAGATAATTTTACACAGCTGCAACCATCTACGAGTCTACTGTGTAAGCGAGTTGACGGATTGATGTTCGGACAGTCGAGCGCGATGATATTCCATCTTCCGTGGAGCTGCTCCAACAACGCCAGTCTGAACTTCACCGAATAAACAGATTTCCTTCGGGTAGAACTAGACAGCGAGAAATATATCATTGCAACCGCCTATAAGTCTAGTTTCCTCCGGAGTTTGCAGATCAGCATTTGGACATCTGACCTTAAAGTTATTCCACTTTTTCCAGTCATCGCTGCCCGAAATTTTCAGCAACAGCTTTTCAAAGTGGGTCTTGATTTCTCGGTTTCTTTCTCATTTTAGCACATACTTCTTGAGTTCTGGCTGCTGACTGCTTAATCTCGAAGTCAGTTGAAGGTCGTTGATCGATGACTGATCCAATCTGTGGCAAATTCGGTCTTGCGAGAGTCCATTCAGTTATCAGTTCGTCGTAGGTAGGCATCCAGTCTCAAGTCAATCTGATCTTCGATCGGGGCAGAAGCTTCTTTCATCCGCTGCGTATGATTATAGAGTGAAGTTCCTAGTAAGACCTCCTCCACGTATTCTTGGGTGAGACCGGTCACAGCTGGCCATGAGGAGGATTATATCTGAGACCGTTCCAGATTTTCTTCTAGCTGCTTATTGTGGATCTGCCCCAGAGGAATACTCGAAAGCATTCTGCCTGATTTTTTTATCAGATGTAGGACATGAAGCTGTTCTGAACAGAGAAAAAGGAACTCGAGCTGATTTGAACTTATGTGCTCTAAATATGGCAACCGTAATTTCCCGGGACTGCACATGAAGCTGAACTTCGTCGAATCAACTACGTTTATCCGGGCAGAACTAGGCATCACGATTTATACCGTTGCGTTTGTCTTCGAGTCTATTTTCCATAGAACTTGATAGACCGGAATTTGGATGTCTGAGCACAAAGAAATTCCATTTCTTGCAAAGGTGCTGCAGTGAGCGTCCGGTTGTCCTTCATCGACTAAACTGCTTTCATCCAAGCATGACGGGTCGCCACATCCTATACCGTTGCGAAGTTCTACAAGTCTAGTTTGCTCCACACTTTGTAGACCGGAATTTGGATATCTGTACGCAAAGTTATGCCCGTTTTCCCAAGCTGCCGCTGTCTGCCAGAAACAGAGTTATTCCGGTTTTCGAAGATGTGAGAAAGTTTGGCCGAACCTGCTTATCTCCAGGTGGAGACCGAATAGCAAATCTTATACCATTGCGATCGTCTATGAGTCTAGTTTCTAGCAGAATTTGTAGACCGGAGTTTTGACATCCCAGCTAAAAGTTATTCCATTTCTCGTACAGCTGCTACATTAGACGATACGCGACGACAGACTGAACTTCGTTGAATGACCTGCTTTTGTTTGAGCATGACCGGACAGCGAGTCCTATACCATTGTGATCATCCCAGAGTCTAGTTTTCAGGGGACTTTATGAACCGGAATTTGAACTTCTGTGGGCAAAGTTATTCCAGTTTTCGTATGACTGCTCCATTCAATCAGTGGTTGATCCTCATCTGAACTTCGACGAACGGGCTGCCTCTTCTAGGGACGAACCGGTCAGCAAATTTGAAGGACCGGTCAGCAAGTCCTATACCGTTTCGTTCGTCTATGAGTCTAGTTTGCTGCAGATTTTACACACTGGAATTTGGACCTTTCAGCAGAAAGTTATTCTGGTTTTTCCAATGTTCCGCAATCTGCCACAAATTTTAGAATCGGTTTTTCTTAGTGCATCCTTTACTAGATCCCTCTGTCTGATCCGGTACGGACTTCTTGATTTTCAGTCTGATGCATCATCATTTGGTCTGCGTTTGTAATCGTCGATGGTTTTTAAGAGAGCAACAGCCGGATATACAGTTAGTCTTGCTGCAATTCAATGCCGATGAGAAAATCCGACTGAGGAGTGAAGACCCATGAACCAATGTAGTGAAAATCCGCGGAGTAATGTTGATTCTATACAACTTCGATCTGAAATTGGTCTTGATAGAGCGCTTAGACCGGTCAACGAGATGAATTTAAGATACCGATGAAGTAGCAGAAACTTGTCCGAGCAAGGCTCACATTTCTCGGAGTTTTCCTAATCTGGTTCATTTCAGTTCTCCCTTCAGCCATTTCTTCGCAGCTTCAAACTGGAACGACAACCTATTTTTGCACCAGTTAATCTTTGCCCTTTTTATCCTTTGAAGCTGACCAGTTTATCTGATGTCTCTGTGACCCAAACCAAGCAAGCATCTGAAATGAAATTTCAGCTTTAAGTAGTGTCGACGGTTTCTCAGGGCAGCACACAAGTCTGAGTTTTGACGAGCAGTTTCTTCTATTTTAAGTAGAACCGGGCAGTGGGCCTTATATGGTTACGATCGTCTGCAAGTCTAGTTTCTGGAGCATCTTTCAGACCGAATTTTGGGCATTTGAGCGCAAAGTTATGCGACTTCTTCGAACTTCCCGCAAGCTGCCGGTTTCGTCTTTCGCCTCAGATTCTGATCTGGCAGTCTTCAGTCAAACGACCATAACTCCCTCCGTTATTATTTTTTAGCTCCGTAAATTTTGCTCGAAAATAGACTTCTAGAGCTTTCCAATGATGCAGACCTCGTCTCCAGATTCCCAGCCAAAGAAAGCAGTTTATTGTTTGAAGTTACCTGCTCGCCATGACTCTCCGTTGCCCACATTTGAATCTTCATTTCAGCTCCGTGGAAAATCTCCACCTTATTCACCGTTAGCTGTTCTTGATTGGAAACAACCCGCTCTGATACCACTTGTTAGGATCGTGGACCGGGTGTTAGAGGGGGGTGAATAACACCGGTCACCATTTTTCGCTCATTAGTGGGTTTCACGTCCGGTTAGAGAGTGAAACCGGTTTTCAATCTTCAATCAAGGCCAAGTGCGGAATATATTAGACTTGATTGTGAACTATGTGAGGTGGTTTGTGTATGTGGGTGGGTAACTTTATCCGGTTTTGGTGAATGGAGGTGGTTGAGGCATTTTGTCGAACACTTTGAGTGTGGGTGTTTGGGGGTATGTGTGGTTTCGGTTTGTAGAAGTGGAGACACGATATTTGTTATGGAAGTTCGGAGTTAACTCTCATACGTCTCCCCTTCTTCCTCGCAAGGAAAGTTCACTAGATCTTCAGTTATACACTCACAGTGCAACCTACCCGCTGACCTCAGCTTAATCTAGTGAATCACCTAGACAGCTTTTTACAGTCCATCTCTTCCAAGAGCTTTTTAAAGTCCCTTGGGAACTTACGGCACCCCGCAAGGTCAACCGTAAACGTTGTAGGCCGCAACCTCACAACCATTTTGATATTTTATTTCTCTTAGCTAAGACGGCACCATTATTTCTTGTCTCGGTGCGAAGACTACATACACTTGTTTATAGTCTATGTGCTAAGACTCTCACTCAACTAATCTACTTTTGCTCAACTCTCTAATGTGTGAGTGAGGTGTGTGAGTTTGAACATTGTAGCACTCTCTCTTTTGTAACCCACACACTTGGAAGAACTCTCTTTATTTTCTTCTTTTCTCTATGCTCTTGTTCTTCTCTATTGGATCTCTCTTTTGATGTGTATGTAGTTTGCTCTAGGATCCTTAGCTTGTTTCTGCCCGTCACTGTTGTTTTTATAGGTCTTCCCACCTTGATATAGCCGTTAGACTCAATAATAAAGCCGTTGGGAGCCTTTGTTGACCTTGGTCAATGCTGTCAGCTTTATCTGTCTGTACCTCTATTGCTGCAGTAAAGAGCTGTACATCAGTCAACAGACCAGTCAATCCTGTCATTGACCGGACCAGTCACTGATCGAACCAGTCAAGACCGAAACCGACCAGTCAGTCTGAAACCAGACCAGTCCAGACCGAAACCGACCAGTCAGTCTGAAACCGAACCAGTCCAGACCGAAACCGACCAGTCACTCTGAAACCAGACCAGTTCAGACCGAAACCGACCAGTCAGTCTGAAACCGACCAGTCACTCTGAAACCAGACCAGTTCAGACCGAAACCGACCAGTCAGTCTGAAACCGGAACAGTCAAGACCGATACCGGATCAGTCCAGTCCAGTCTGACCAATCAAAACCGGGTTGACCGACAGTTGACCGCGTTGACCAGTATTGACCGGCAGTTGACCGATCCAGTTTTTCGCCCTGAGCTCATATTTGATATCTGTTTTTCGAATCGAGCTCATCTGCACACTCAATAAATATGTTAGTAATACAATTACTAAGTTTTGTGTTCATCAAACCGGATTGCTTAGATATTTAAATCCAACAGCTTCGGTAATATAGTCCATATAAATGGAATCTAGAGATATAAGTTGCAAAACCCTTTTTCATATTATATATAATTATGCCAACTTTGTTCGAAGAGGCGGATAAAATTAACTCACTGTCATCACGATGGATGCCAATGTTTGGTTGTTATCGCCGCACGAATGAAGGAAAATGCTGATTTAACCCATATGTCTATATATATTGAGTTCACTATATAAATCAAATATATTGTAATCCCAAGAATAGAACTATTCTCAAACGTAACAATTTTTTTTTATTCTAAGACCTAATTATGCGTTTTCTTTTTTCCCTCTCATTTTTAGACGTAATAATATGCATGTATAATTATCATATTCCTCTTATCGATTTTAATTTTAAAACATCGATACTAAAAATAGTCTGTCAAATTAATTATTTTAAGGGTATATTAAAATTCAGGCCCCAAAGTGATTGAAAATAGTTTTCAGGACCTTTAAAAAAATTTAGTTTAAAGGACCCAATTTTCTCAAAATTTAAAGATAATGACCTAAATTATACAACTGTTATAAAAATATATGAACTGTTATCGGATGATCGTTTTCTGATATTCAGAACAATGAACTGTTACTGAGGAACAATAAATTGTTACTGCAGACCAATAAATTGTTACTGAATAATCGAGTCCTTAAAATTAATTATTTTTCTGACATGGCCTAAACTAAAAAACGAAAATTTCCCCTACTAAAAAATAGTCTGTCAAATTAATTATTTTAATTTTCACAGTCACATCAAAATACTGGAGCGTACGATGCATTCTGTATCTTGTTCCTGGGAAATTACACCGTCTGGTTTGACTTCACGTAAATGTTCGATGTAACAAATGCACAATAATTTTCATTAAAAAGTGCAGCATTGCTCGTTGTAATCCATCAATGATATCTATCGCCAGCCAAACACCGAGACTATCGTCACACACATAGTTTTTATCTGTTTTTTTTCCTTAATAATTGCTTAGAATATATCTACCATCCAAAATTGACGATTAATCCTAATTGGAACGGACCATGATTCCAATATTAATGATTGATTTAAATAAAAGATAAGATGTCACAGAAATTCCAATGATTTGGGACTTAGAGATGTTCTTGTTCCAAGTTCAAAAGGCTTCAGGCATATGGTTGGTTCTATGACTATAATGCTATATAAATAAACAAAAGATTGGGACAAAACTTGTTTGATATTATATGGTTGCTGCTCAGTCGAAAGCCACCTGCATGAGTCACAATTGCAGATGATATGGAATGTTGCAAAAACTTGGGATAAAATGAGAATCACACACATGACAAATGGAAAACCAAACTTACTTTGATCTCTCTATCCAAACATTTTTGCGTAGGCCTTCTTCTCCTGTTCGCGTCTTTCGGCAATCTATGAATACGTAATAACCATTACATATATTCAAGACCAAACAATCATTTCATACAACGTTTTTGGTGATGATGATGAAGCTCACCTTCTTCTTTGCATTAGCAAGCTCTCTCTTTATACCACCTGAAAGGAAAGAGGAAACACCTCTCAGTCAGCCAGTATAGCACAAGAGCTCTTGATTCTGAATCCTAAGTTTTCTCAAATTAGAGATTCAAACAAATACGAGAAAGAAAATTACAAATGTGAAAACACTTACTATCATTTGGCTCCAATTCTAAAGCTTTCCCAAAACTTCCTGCTGCTGCATCTATGTTATTTAGTGCCATGTAAACCTTCAACGAAAAAAAAAAGATTGCAAAAGAATGCTAAGATGAGATATAAGACACAGTGATCAATGACAAACAATACAAAACGAAGGGCACCGACAAAAAAAGCTGATCAAAGAATTCGAATCATTCTCAATGTGGCATTTGATGAAGAGATAAAAGTTGCTCTTTTCAATTATGATATAAAAATAAACCACCCAAACCTGCCCCTGACGAAAGTGAGCTTTTGCATTATCTTCCCCATCACGGATTGCAAATTGTGCATCCAGCAGTGCTCCTCCAAGATCTCCTAGCTTCAGCTTGCAGACCTAAGGAAATAGAATTAAATCGATACAATTAAAGGAAAATTCTCGTCTAACTAAACATGTCAATTGATCATATTACGAGCATGCGTGCATTGAGGACAGGTAACTTACTGAACTGTTCGCAAGAATTTGAGACTTTGTTCTCCTCATATAATCACCCTTCTCTGAAAAACAGAGGAATAACATAACAACTGTTTCATCCAGTCTAAGACTTCAAAGAAAGGTTCTTCTAATAGCATTCTGCAAAATCTGTAGGTCTAACCTTTATCGATGTCATTCATGTCCCAGCCCATGTCTAGATACTTAACAGCCTTACGATACTTTCTGGCAGCCATTTTGTAGTCTTGCTTCTGCAATGTGCAACGAGTTTGAAGAAAACAAGTAGACCACAATTGCAGGCAAAACAAACTTACTCCGCAGCCATTTGTATTAGGAGAAGCTAGATATACAGGATACAGAACATGGAAACGAGGACACAACATAACACCAAAAAAGAAGCATATAGGAATCAATAAACAACCTTGAACCACTCATTTCCCAGGTTTTTAATCGACTCCACTGCATTAATCCACCATGCAACACTGTCTGGTTTAGTGTCTAAATCCACTGGCCAATCGGGGAGCATATCACCATCTTTAAAGAAGTTAAGTGCCCCATCATCTTCGCCCTCTGGAATTTCTCCACAGTCAACTATTACAACATCGATAGCAGGACTGTTGTCCTCTTTTGTCTCAACTAATTCGATCGTTCGAATCAATCCCAGGCCTTTTACCACCTTACCAAAGACGACGTTCTTTCCGTCCAAGTATGAGGCCTGAGTTGGAATAATGAAGAACTGAGACCCATTGGTATTTGGACCAACATTAGCCATCGACACCATCCCTTTCCTTGAGTGTTTCAGATCAAAATTTTCATCTTCAAAAGTAGGACCGTAGATTGATTCGCCAGGCGTTTCTTTCTCAGCTGAGATATTGCCTGCTTGTATCATGTACCCTCTGATAACTTGATTGAATCGCGAGCCCTGCAATAACAGCGTAAGTGAATCAGAAAACACGTGTAAATCATTCTTCCAATCGGTCATTACAGACGAAAAAAAAACTCGTACCGAAAAATACAATCGATGGATATTTTTCGAAAGAGATTGACGTCGATTGATAAAATGAAAAATCATACAGCAACCACCAACACGTGCAGACGCTAGCGACAAATGAGACTTCTAACCACTAGCAAACAAACGAGTCAACCAAACATCGATAGCGTACCCCACTCAGATTAAGTATAATCATTACCTCAGAAACGCAATTAAAAATCTCAACAGTTTTTCCCAATGCCGAACAGATTGAAACCCCACAAGACGACGAACCTAACCTTGTAGTGAAGAGGAACGCCGGTGGTAGGGCTCACGCCCTTCTCCCCAGTGCAGAGTGCCCTAAAGTTCTCCACGGTTTTCGGAACAACGTCTCGGTACAGTTCGAACACCATTCTTCCCTCGATTTCACCTCCGATGCTGACATCCATAAAACACCTCGGATTCACCATTTTTGTCGTACCAGCGACCTGCGACGGCGTCGAGCAAGATGCAAACAAACAAAGAAAAAAGTACAAACAAGCAAGAGAGAAGTTAAACGCAGGCGGCGCAAGACATTCTTCGCTTGACAGGACAGGGAGGGTTTTAATGAGAGATTACGCTAGAGAGGAAATATATCTCGTGCTTCTGCAGTCAATCAATAGCCATAAATGTGGTGCTTTTTTTTATGAATCGAAAACGGTTGGCGTATTCATTCAATTCCTATATATACGCAAAACATGGCGCCACGATTTTTCAGTGTCCACTGCCAAAAACAAAACCGATGCACAAGAAGACAGCTGTCACACACTGAGCGGATTCTGCGTGTTTGTCAACGTGAGCTTTTTGTCTTTTCCTTTTTCCTTTTTTGCGGTTTTGTCATTAATTATTAAACTCAAAATTAGAGGATATATTAAAGTAGACTAAATGTATTTACAAAGACATAATTTTACATGAAAACATATTACTTTTCATCGCCTTTCAAATGATGTAGCAGGCGTCTATTCTCTATCTGTTGCAATGCATGGTATGATACAATACCAAAAAAACAAAAGCCTAGAAAGCAACTAATAGGTTCCATAGAGAAGCCAACCAAAAACCAAAGGCAATGTCCCCTTTCTTTACACGTCACAATCGACGACGGTGGGGCGAAATGCCTCGCTCGGGGATAGCATGATGGTTTCATCTTCCAATTGTCTCGAGGAAAAATAAAATTCCTACTTAATAGAAGAGCCCGGAAAGTTGAACATTGGGTCGGGACTAACTTGAATAGGGACGACTAAGCTCAGCGGAGAAAGAATAGGAAGATCTTCGACCATCGAACGAGGAGAAGGAATCATTAACGGAGATGTTTGGACATGATGACTTCGTTGGTTAGCCTCACTGGAGAAAAAGAATCATGCATGAAGCTGAATCCACAGCAGACACAGAGAACAGCGAATAGCTTCGTAAATTTCACAACTTACGAAAGAGAGAGATAAAAGGACAACGGTAGGGCGAACAAAGACAATGCTTACTTGCTACTCAGTTTCCCTCTCTTGGTATTGGAGTCGAAGGAGTAAGGTCCTTGATGATCTGCTCTATGGGTAGAATGGTCTCTCTGGAAATGCAGATTATCCTGTCAAATCAAGTGTTAATGATCAGTACAGTTCTTAAACATTTCATTAGACATATGAAAAGGTAAGAGAATGCATGTAAGTAGGGTGGATTCACCGATGATCTCATCTCTTTAAGCGGTTGGTTGAAAGCATCGGATTGGTGGGAGTAGCTGCTGCTCATGAATGGATGTTCTAGCAATTTCTTGGCGGTTGGACGATCGGCTGGGTTTCTACGGAAGCAACAATTTAGAAAGTCTTTGCCTTCTGCTGAAAGTGATTCAGGTATAGGTGGAGACTCCTTCAGGGCCTTGAACAGAGCTGCAGCCTGTTGTGAGAACAGAGTCGGGTTATTAGTTAGTTGTAAGAGCCTTGGCAGGATCGGACAAAAGCATCATTGATTAGAGATGGGTTTTAAATAATTTCGAAGCTTACTCCTTCGTACTCGCTCCAAGGAGGCCTTCCGTTCATCATCTCGATTATAGTGCAACCTAAACTCCATATATCGACTGCTAAAGCAACGTCTGAGCTTGAATCTGATTGCAGAGATGATTGCAAGAGCTACAAAGAGTAGAAGAGAAGTTAGGTGCAATACGTCTTGGAGAAAAGAAGTCATCTACCCGAGCTTTGTATACATACCTCTGGCGCCATCCAATAAGGGCTGCCCTTCAACGACAGATACGCCGCTTGACCAGTAAGCTACAATCATTGAAATTGAACATTATGAGGTGAATAATGTTGTATCACCGTGCTTATTGAAAAAATTATGAAGTTACATGTTTGGCCATCCCAAAGTCAGCAAGCTTTACAACACCATAAGCATCAACGAGTAAATTGGCACCTTTTATGTCCCTGCGATAGTTGGCGATAAATAAGAGAGGCAATGCACTATAGTTATCCCAAAATGGTGAAAAGTGCTACCTTATTACCTACCTGTGAATAGTCTTCTTACTGTGCAAGTAAGCCAGCCCACAGAGAATATGACGAGTGAAGTTGCGGACAACTGATTCTGTCATAGCTCCACAATGGTCGTGAATA
The DNA here is from genome assembly GCA_027422505.1 of Craterostigma plantagineum. Classification (NCBI taxonomy): domain Eukaryota; kingdom Viridiplantae; phylum Streptophyta; class Magnoliopsida; order Lamiales; family Linderniaceae; genus Craterostigma; species Craterostigma plantagineum. Next base: position 2,739,366 of record JAPQWV010000072.1, on the reverse strand, counting down.
AACTTGTTGATCGAACCAGGATGAACATATTCCAGGTATATGTAGAACTTGTCACCAATCTGTGCGAATTTAGTTTATGTGGGGTTTCAACTTAAAGAACAGATGGTAAGAAGATAGCAAAGCTATGGAAGATTCACTCACTATTTCACTGCCATAATACTGCACAATATTCGGATGCTTCAGACGGCTGAGAACCTTAATCTCCTGAAAGAGAAAAGATCGGGGAATAAATGCACATTCCTGAGAATTGATACAATAAAACATGCCCAGAAATATGCAACCTGCTCCAACTGCCTAATACTGTCTGCAGATTTCGAGTCATCTGGTAGAATTTCGACTTCCTTCATGGCACATAACGCACCAGTCTCCCTGTCCGTAATCAAATTCAGCTACTAAATGATACAAAATCGAATCTTTAACGAAGCAGTCATATTTTTACAAACCAATACCTGTTAGAAGCTACATAAACACTTCCAAACGTGCCCCTCCCAATGAGCTTTCCTTTAAGCCATTGTGACTTCCTAGGAATGTCTTCAGGTTTACCCCCCATTGGACCGATCGACGTAGATTGTAAAGGGGCATGACCATTAGCTCCTGTATACTCAGGCTTTGATGGAACCGATGAACTTGGAGTCGACTGCACGGGCATCGTAATGCCTGGAGACTCCAAGTTCGATCCAACTGGAGTTAACAATGTGGCATGAGAAGAAGACACAGCCCCTGGAGGGAGAGGCAATGGATGACCGCCGTTACTTTCCCAGCCCGACAATGGCTTATCAGCAGATATTCTGTTGTTCAAGGGCGAGATGTTCGTCGGAGGACTTGAACTGAATATCCTTGGACTTTGAAGAGGTGAGTTATCGAGACTAGGTGCTATTCTCTCAGAAGGAACGCAGTAGTTCATGCCTAGGCCGAACTTAGCGTCTGAATGAGGCATCTCAGGCGCAGACCAGACCTGAAAGATTCCAGGCGGTGGCATGTAATGAGACGCCGCCCAAATTTCATTTCTTTGGGGACTCAACATGGGGCTTGAGTAAGGACTTGTAGGGCAACTGCTGGGGATGCTGAAATTGCGGTTCTCTGGGGGACTACATTTGAGATTATTTGGTTTTGATGATTTCCTTGATGAGCGAGGTTCAGAACGTTCTGCATTTTTCGGCGTGTCTTGGCCTACTAATCTGCTGAGATGTTAGAAATTGAAGCGATTGAGCGTACGATGCAAAGCCATGTATGATAAAGTAGACTTGGATATCACAGTAAACTCTTAACGACGAAAATGCCATTGTTGTCTCAACTGTCGATGTCAAAGTCAAACAAAAAACGAGGACGATAGAGGAAAGGGAAAAATCAATTTGGGGAAAGATCCAATTACAACCCCCAAACACATTCTGAAATTCCACCAGCAAAACATACACATCCAATCCCTTGCAACGATTTGGGGATAAAAAATCAATTTCAAGTACCTCTGAAGTCCGCCGCCGAGCCCATCGACGACGCCGCTCAGCACCTTGTCCGGCACGTGCAGCTCCGGCAGAGGCAACGGCTGCGGCGCCGACGCCGACCTGGCGGACGACGAGGTGTGGTTTTCCCTCAGCTTCCTCACCCGCGCGATCTGCCTGTTCCTCCGCGACGAGAAGAAGCCGCCGGGCTTCAGCGCTATGAAGGAGTCGTCCTCCGCCGACTGCGACTTCGACGAGGTAAACGCCCCTTGCCACCAATGCATTGTAGCAAATCCGTGGCTCAATCGCTATTAAACTTGGGAAGATTAAAAAAAAATGGTGGATTTTTATCGTCTGTGGTAAAACGCGGGAAGCCGCGGTTTACAACGACGGGCGGGGAATGCACGCGCCTCTGTACACGTCACAATCTATATATAAAATTATATGTAAATATAATATTGGTTCTACTTGTTTATTTTCCACCAGCAAAAAAGGGAAAGAAAGAAAAAGGGAAATCAAAGAAATGGAGATGAGAAGGAAGATAGATAATGTGTGTTTTAAGTGTGTGAGAGAGGGAGAGATATACGTCGATCTCAATCAGCCAAATTGGACAGTTTGGTCTCTTACTATTTTAAGCACAAGTACAAATTCCGATCATAGCTTATAAATACACACATATATATATGAGTAGGCTAATAATTATTTATTATGGAATATTTGAAGAGACCTATTCTTGCCATTTTCCACGGTGAAGGGATCAAATTCTTGCAATCTAGAGTAATATGCGAACAAAACAAATGGCTTTGTTCGTCATCCGATGTGTCCATTATTATATACTCAAACATCCACATATCTTAGTCATCGGTTACCTTAATTATTGTGACATCATTTAGTATTTGACTTCGACAACTAGGCCCACATAAGATTTTAAATTAATCAAATTCAACTCTGAAGCCCAACCTATGCGCATTCTCTCAGCTCAGCAATCTAGAAACGTCAATCTTGACTTGACTTTTAATTATATATAGACTATACATATCACATATGTATTGCTGTTACATACTGTTCCCATTTTTTTCTATGTTTGAAGAAGTCAAACCCGCAAAAAATCGTATTGAATAGTTGGGCAGTTGAGCTGATATTTATGTCTTTGTGATTATTTAAAGAAAGGAAAAACACTTTCTACATCATCATCATAACATGCGCGCAGTTTCGGACAAAGCTATTGACTTGCTCAATTACCAATTAAATCTCGCAGCCCCCAACCAAACTGTTTGAACACCACAAAATCTAAATGCGCGCAATTATACGATAAAATATTTTCTTTTGTTTTTATTATTGCGTGCATTGAAAAAGAAAAAAAAAAAAATCATCCATCTCACCTTGGCACGCAGCAGTGGTCGAATCGCCTGGCTGAGGAGACACATGAGCTACCACGTCGATAGCTTCCTTCAATGGATGTTCTAAGTCACGAAGAGCAAACAAAAAATAAACAATACACATTATATATATTATATATAATATGTATGTAAAATAATTAAATAAGTAGACATGGAGCTAGCTTTGCGCAAAGAAGAACGAAGCAAGCGTAAATCGTCGTCTACTCATTTATACTTGCATTGCACACCTGACACGTGCATACGATATCCTTTTGGGCTCGTTTGATATGTGGGTATGAGTGTGTATTGGTGTGTATGGGGTGTGTATGAATAAGTTGGCTTGTGTTTGATATCTGTGTATAGCCATATATGCCTTGTATGGCTATACACGTCTATTACAAGGATTTTGGTTATAGGCCTTGTATATTCATACCCACCTCTAAGGTGGTTATGGGGTGTGTATCACTAATACATACACACCTATACACATCTCAAACACATCTATCAAACACAATTTATATCATTACACAAATAATTAATACACACATATCAAACATATTAAAATATAACATCAACAAAATCCTTGTATAGCTATACACAAATAACTTATACCCATGTAATCTCTAAACACGATATCAAACGAGACCAACTTTATTGATACTGAATCTTTTCTTTTTATTACATTGCACACCTGACACGTGCATACGATATATCTATAGATATTTCTTTTTAATAGATATTTAAGTAAATTATATTGATTTTATGTTTGTTGAGGTATAGATATATATCCATTTTTTTATTTTTTTCGTATTTTTATTATTTTTTCGTATCTTTTATTTGTTTTTCTAAAAAATGGACGGGCTAAGCTCGCCAGGCCCGCTACCCGCCAGCAGGTGGGGCGGCCCTTCATTTCCCAGGTCCGCCAGTGGCGAACTAGCCCGCGCCTGCCTCGCAGTGGCGGGCTACGGGCCAACCCGCTCTCAACCTGTTTTGACAGCTCTAAATGATGGACAAAAGTAATTATTTTATATAAATGTACGAGAAAATATTGCTACTAAATTTATGTCTATCTATATAAAGTAATGAGTTATATGAATTTCTATTGGAAAAAATATTATAATTTGGAAAAAATTATAAGTTACATATATAATCTATATATTGAAAAAAAAATCAAAAGTTAAATAAACAATGTTGAAATCAATGTATTAATGTAAAACAAAACACATATTAAAAATATTATACACCCTTTTCTTATCTAGTCCAACATAAAAAAAAAAATCTCTTTGCTAAACGAAAATTAATTTACTAGAATCATGAAAAGTATTTAATTAAGGGATGCAGATAGCATATTCATCCAAGGTGGTGTGATACTAAGCACCCAATCAGAAATTGATATATCATTATGTTTTGTGCATTCTTTAGGGTTAACTAATTCAGGGCGACCATCGTGGCCTTTCTCATAGTCAACCTAATCGATCCAAAGCCGAATTGAATTAAATTATGTTAGATAAACATGATAAACATGAAGCAGCCTCGATCTCATCCAAGTTATTATCGTACAAATTAGGGCTCGTTTGATATCAGTGTTTAGGGATTACATGAGTATAAGTTATTTGTGTATAACTATACAAGGATTTTGTTGATGTTGTGTTTTAACATGTTTGATATGTGTATTAATTATTTATGTAATGATATAAATTCTGTTTGATAGATGTGTTTGAGATGTGTATATGTGTGTATGAATTAGTGATATACACCCCATAACCACCTTTAGAGGTGGGCATGGATATACAAGGCCTATAACTAAAAACCTTGTAATAGACGTGTATAGTCATACAAGGCATGTATAGCTATATACAGATATCAAACACGACAAAACTTATTCATACGCATCCTATACACACATACACACGTATCAAATGAGCCGTAAGGGCGGGCATGATTTCTGGTACGATAATTTGACTCATTAACTACGAAAAGAGATAGAAGATTACTAACACGATATTCGCTTCATTAACTCTATGAAATGAGATCGGGTTTTTTTAGCGTGCAATAGAATGAGGGCAATCATCAATTTAAAACAACCAACACGCTAACTATATTGCTGTCAAATTGGCCTGCGGCCCGCGGGCCGCCCCGCCCCGCCCGCCAAAAGGGCGGGTTGGACTTCAATATTTTTGGCCCGCCAGGGGGCGGGTCTCGGCGGGCTTTGGCAGGGCGGGGCGGGCTAGCCCGCAGGTCGGCCCGCCAATCTCTTAATTATATATATATATATATTATATAGATAATATATAATTAATTAGGTAATGTAATTAATTATTCATTAATTATATCTAATTAATACCATATTTATTATCAACCATATAATTAATAGCATACTTATCCGTAATTTTTTAATAAATACCATAATTAATAAAAAAACTATTAGTAAATTAAAATTTAAAAATTAAAATAAAAAATTAAAAAAATTTAGTGGCGGGCGGGCCTAGCCCGCCAGGCCCGCGGCCCGCTGCGGGGCGGTGCGGTCCCCATTTTTTTAGGCCCGCCAGAAGGCGGGCGGCGTGCCGGCCGGCCCGCCCCGCCAAATTGACAGTACAGTAGAAACTCTATAAATTATACAGTTGGGACCGGCCAAATTTATTAATTAAAAGAGTTATTAATTAATCAATAATTAATAATTATTAATTTATTGATAAACTAATATTTTATTAATTTATAGTGTATATTACCTTTCAAACTTCCCATTCATCAGATAACCTTCAATCTCTTATGTCCTTAATGAACGTCAAATTAAGGATCAAACCCTCTAATCTCCCAAGTCTATCATAATCCGTATGGTATTAATGTAAATTTAAGTAATATTAATAAATATATCTTCTATATAATACACTATGAGAATGTTCTATGGAATTATTAATTTATAATTTATATGGGACCTATAGAAATTATCAAAAGTCTATTATCTTATAAATTTAGAGAATTATTAATTTAGTACGTTATCCCCGAGTGGGGACCGGCCGGAAATATTATTTTAAAGAGTTTATTAAATTATCGAATATTAATTTATAGAGTTTCTACTGTACTAGCTAACTATGAACTTCGTAGATCAAGAGATTGGGCTTCTAAAATTGAACACTAGGTTTATTGCATTCTTAGGGCTAAGAAAGGGCGTAACAACGCCAGCCGCCACGATCCGAACACTTACACTTACATAACGAAACATGAATATATAAATGACTCACCGATTTTGGATTTTCCGGCACATCTTGGACATCATACTCAATCGAAATTTTCTGAGGTTGAGTTGAACTTAACCAATTCTTATTCTCGTCGACGTCATTTGACGATCTCTCCCATATGATCGTCGTCTTTTGACAACATAAATTCTTCTTCATAACTCTCTTTCCGTTCAATTTCATCCACTATTCGTTTAGCATTGTGATGCGGATCTACAAGGCACATGAACGAGTTAAATAATTACCTGCATTGAAAGCCGACATGATTTGTGCAAAGATCCCCGGCCTCACTACGAAAGGAGATGGAGACCCCTTTTTTAGGGTTTAGAGAGGGTAAACGCCTATTACATTGGCATTCGTAAACCTAGATATAATTTGTCGAGTAAGAGACTGGATCGGCCCAATAAAAAATTATCATTATTCCGTCCACTAAGATTTAATGATTGGGCTTTAGGAATAAATAGAACACTATGTTTATTGCATATTTAGGGTTAAACACATGCATATTCGCTGCTAGCCGCCATGACCAACATTTTATATAACGAAATATGTATATCGATAAAAGACTCACCAGCTTTGGTTTTCCGACATCGTCTTGGCGGTCATACCTAGTTGAAGCTTTTTGAAATTGAGTCCAACTCAAAATATTCTTACTCTCGTAAAATTCCATCTGATGTTGTCGTCTTCATATCTCTCTTCTCCTTCAATTTCAAGCACTCTATATTCGAAATTCCAATTCATATACTGCGACGAACATTTATAATGCACATGAATGAATTAAAACTGATAACCTCTTGATTTGTGACACGATCTTCGCCTCATTAACCCTACCAAAGTGGAGTACTAGTATTTTCTAAAGTTTTTTTTATATACAAGACATACATGAATGGCAATCAAAACCCTGCATATTAAATTTGTACAACAAGAGACATAACCAGCCCAAATATTAAATAATTATTGGCCCATCCATTCAGACATAATGAGGGATTTATAGAATTTAAAATTGATATAATATTAGGTTTTTTGCATTCTTAAGATCAAACAACACTAGATTCGCCAATCTGCCACGATATGCACAATTATACAAAATACAACGAAATACGTATTGTAATTTGTATGCAACTCACTGACTTTGGATTTCAAACACATCTTGTCACACTCAACCGAATCAATCTAAAGCTAAGCTCTACTCTATTAGAAATTAAACATAGTAGGCTTTAAATAACCCTTTTTCCATAGTCGAGTTATTATCGCGGTGCGGATTTATCAAGTACATGAATGAATTAAGCGATTACAGTTACCTAAGTTTAGCCGTCATGATTCATGAAACTATCTCCGCCCTTTTCACTCTACAAAAGGAGAGGGAATCATGTCTCTCCTTCTATTGTTTTTTAGTGATTGTGAACATGTATAATAGAACACTTTGTTGAATGTAAGGATTTGAAAATCCGATCGGATCGACCGGTTCAGATTTTAATTTAAAAATAAAATTGAAAATGTAATAAAATAGTTGTCAATCTCCTCCCAATATATTTTTCTTTATTTCATTTTTTTACCGCTAATTTAGAAATTAAATTTTGACATCTCATTTTACAATTACGTTTTAGATAACAACTTATTTAATTTATTATATATAATAATACATGTTTTACTCCGGTTTGATTCCAATTTTATATGGCTAAACAACTAAAATTTTCGTCCCGCTTTGAAAACCCGATTTTAAAACCACGGTTGAATGACACATCAAAACAAAAATAATACCCGAATATTTATATGTTTATAAATGACATGTATGTAAAAAAAAAAGCAACCTGGAGTTTTGCGCTTCACTTCATATATATATTTGTTCGTTAGTTCTCTGAGCCTCGGCAAGATTACCGGTGTGATAATTGTAGGTAGATAGAATCATTCATGAACCACATTGAAGGAAACAACCAACAAAAACGAAATAATAATAAAATGAGAGTTCCTTGCCATTTGCAAAACCTCACGAGCTTCTTCAATTGATGAAATCGTAGCTTTGTTTGTTAAATATGAAGTGTAAACAAATGATATTCTGCGTATATGTCTAATAAAAACCAGACATGGCAGGCATATACACAGTAAAAGCCAACCAAAACATACCACCCATCAAATTATGTATGCGCAATTATTCGGAAAATGTTTGTGCGTAATTAATTACTGCCTGCAAGAAAAGAAAAAGAAAACATTTATAATTAGTATACTAATTTGATTATTACCTTTTGCGCCTCCATTAGAAGAATGAACGAAAAGCAGCGCATCGTAGAAAAAAAAACAAAATAGATGGATTTCCTCTTTACTAAAAAACTGAATTCTTTTTTTTTCTTCAGCTCCGCTGATCCACCGTACGAAATCCAATCCGAAGAACCATTCAAGAAAACGGAGTCAGAGTCAACATTCTCCATATCACCTGGCACCAAATCGGCCGAAGCAATCCTCAACGCCTTATATCGATTCGCCACGGCGCTGATCGACCAAGGTTCCCCTCGCTTCAAAGGAGGGACGAAGAAGGGGGTTTTTTGCGCTTCTTCAAAATTGAAGCGCTAGGGCTTGCGGGCGAGCGATTGGAGTGGAGCGGCGTTGAAAAATGGCGTTGGAGAAGCCGAATTGCGCAGGCGTCGTGCTCGACGATCGGCAGGCAGCAACAATTGCCAGCGTCAGCCTTTGTGAGTGAGGATTTCGACGAATGGCGTAGGAGAAGCCGAATTGCGCACGTTGTGCACGTAAGTTCTTGATAAAAGGTAGACAGACGATCTCTACAGATTTTCTCACCGTATTTTGTGTAGTAAGATGAACGGTAATGAGAGGGAAGGCGTTCCCTTCGGTCTCTTACGGATCCAGCCTCGCTTCCTATGTTTCGAGGATTTGTACTTTCCTTACGAAACGGTGGTTGTCGAGGATATCGATAGTGGCTCTGAAGAAGAAGAAGAAGGTAAGGCTAAGTGAGCTGAGTTTCTCCTTTCGTTTTGCTAACTATGGTGGATGGCTCTCCTCCGAAGAATGAAGCAGCGCATTAGCGCATAACCTTTTTTGTGCCTCCATTGGAACAAGAATGAAAAGCAGCGCATTAATTAGCGCCGCCAATTGGTTCCTGAAATCCCTGGTTGCAGAAGCTAAACCATGGTTAACCTATTGCAATGACAAAACAGAGCATATATATATATAATATATATATATGTATTATATACATATATATAACGTAGAAAAAAAATGATTTCCCCTTTCCGTACGGGCAATCGTTATGTGACCGGAGAGCTCTATAGGCTATTTAGCCTAGTAACTTTTACTCCGTCCGTCCAACTAATTTTATCACATTTTGCCATTTTGGGCGTCCCACTAATTTTATCACCTTTCCTTATTTAGCAAAAAAACTATCACTAACAATCAATATAATATTATTAAATATTCTTAAAAGACGTGTTAAAATATACACTTTATTACCTTTTCATTGTACTATATTATTATAATAATATCACCTTAATTTACGTATCCGGTAACTTATGTGATAAAGTACCGGGACGGAGGGAGTATGTTTTATGGCGTTTGAAAAAAAAAGAGTTATTTGCATTTATTAATATTTGAAAAGAAAATGTAATTTTTGCTCTAAATTGTTCATACGTAATATTTTCATAAATTATTAGAACATTAGTTTTTTTTATTCATAGGGTTGCCGAGCGATTGCCCGTCCGCCACGGTTCGAATACTCACGTAATGAAATATACAAATAAACGGCTCACCTATTTTGCATTTTTGGAATCATTTTGGTCGTCCTCATACTCAATCGAATCGATCCAAAAATGAAAGAACTCTGCTAGAAATCGAAAACCGTAAAAAATGATATGCCATGTGAGTTATTATCGTAAAACTAAACTATTACGTAAATTGATAGACAATTACATAATCCCTGATAAGATCGCACCATTACTTCTACGAACATAGATGGATGGTTTTTAGCGTACAAAAGAATAGAATGAGGGTAACCATCTATTTAAAAATAAACTCTATATATTAATTTCGTAGAGCAATAGACTGGACCGGTCCAATAATAATTATAGTTATTCCGTCCATTAATGAATAACAATTGGGCTTTTAAATTTTCTAAATATTAGGTTTATTGCATTTTTAGGGTTAAAGAAAAGCGTATCGCCCCCGGCCGCCACAATTGGAACACATATATAACATAATATGAATAAATAAACGACTCACCGATTTTGGATTCTGGCACCATCTTGGCCGATCGAAAAATTTCGAGGATGAGTCGAACACAAGCACTTCCGATTCTCGCCAACGTCATTTGACGATCTCATCATTTTGATGTCTGTCGCCTATCGACATCATAAATTCTTCAACATAGCTCTTTTCTCCTTCAATTTCAGCCTCACTTCGTTCAGATTCAATTTTCTATACCATAGTGTAGATCTTATAAGGCACATAAATGAATTCAATAATTACCTGGATTGAGAGTCGACATGGTTCGTGACACGGTCTTGGCCTCACTACGAAAGGAGATGCAGTCCTTTTTTTTTTGTAGGGTTTGGTGTACAATAGAATGGGGATATACATCTACTTATAATAGCAAATAAAAGTATAGCAACAAGAGACGGAACCGGCCCAACAATATAATAATTATTTGGCCACCCAATATGACATAATAATGGGCTTTTACAATTGAGAAACTTATCGATATTAGGTTTACTGCATTCGTACGGTTAAACAACGACAGATTTGCCAGCGCAGCCATAGATCCGTCAAAACGGGCCGAGCCCGTCGGGTTGGCCCGCCCTGCTAGGCGGATGGGTTGGCGAATTACTGGCCCGTTTAGAAACGGGCCGAAACGAGCCAGCCCGCTTGGGCCGTGGGTTGAGGGGGGCGGGGCGGGTCGGGGTGGTTTGGCCCGTCATTAGATAAATGTGATATATTATATATAATATGTGTTTTGTAAGCTATTTAAAAATATTAATAAATAATATTTATTACTAACTGATTTATCATTGAACTTATACTACCTATTAGAAATGATTTATGTTGAATATAATTATTAATAAAAACGCGAAAGAAATAAAATAGAAAAAAAATTTAAAAATAAAAAGAAATGTTAGTGGGTTGGCCCGATAGCCTGCCCACCCGAGGTGGGTGGGCTAAGCCCGTTTAGAAGCGGGCCGAAATGGGCCAGCCCGCTTGGGCCGCAGGTTTAGGCGGGGCAGGGCGGACCCGTTTGACAGCTCTACGTAGCCACAATTTCCAACAACATCATCTTGGCCGCCACCACACATAGGTGTATCAATCTGAAGTAACTCAGTTAAAAAATTAAACATGGTAGGAATAACGTAATCCTATTTCGATACTTGAGTTATTATGTTGTGTGGACGAATGAATTAAGCAATTATAATTACCTATGTTTAGCCAACATGTTTTACGACACTAACATTAGCCTCTTTAACAGTAAAACCCAACAGAAACGTGTCGTCAGAAAACATGATAAAATTAAGGGTCAATTCGAGATCAGGCCCCACTAAGGGTTTGATTTCGAATTCAGGTCCTATTTGAGAATTTTTTAGGTTAAAGGACCTATTTTATGTGGTGTAAAAAGGTGGTATGAATGATATATGAACTGGTATAGAATGATCGTTTTGTGTTACAAACTTTCAATGGTATGTCAGAGCAATGAAGTGGTACTGCAGAAAATAAACTGGTATCAGATGATCATAAACTGGTACCGGATTATGGTTTTGTGGTACAGAATTTCAACATACTGGTCTGTAAGAGCAATGAAGTGGTACTGGAGAAAATGGATCCTTAAAACTAAATTTTTTACAAGATGGCCTGAATCCTAAATGATAGTTATAGGGGGGCCTGAAATGAAAATGCCCCTAAAATTAATTAAGAACTCGATAAAGATTCCATTCCACATAATACCCATCAAATTATTGATAATGCGCCACTGTTCGGAAAACGTTTTATGCGTTATTACTGCCTGCAAGAAAATTAAAAAAAAAAAAGAACACAGTGCAGCTCTGTCTCAGCTTTTCATCACCTCATCATTGGACATTGGTTAGGCTCTGTCCACTACTCGCATTAGTTCTCTTGTCGCTCTGCTTCAGCGTAGCCCTGCGAGGGAGAATAAAGGATATTATATACAATAATAAATTACTTGTAACAATTTATATATACCTCTACAGGCTCTACTATTTTTGCGCGACTCATCCATTAGAGGAAGAATGAATGAAAAGCAGCGCAGCATCGTAGAAAAAAATAAAAGGGATTTCCTCTTACTGATAAAAAAAAAAAAAAAACTGAATGTCTTTGTCTGTGTTCAGATCTGCTGAAGAACCATTCAAGAAAACAGAGTCAGAGTCAGCATTCTCCAAATCCCCAAATTGACCGAAAAAACAATTCCTCAACGCCTTATATCGATTCGCCACAGCGCTGAATCCCATGAACAAGAAGATACTCGTTCCTTCGTTCGTCGCCGGGTTGCTAGCGCACAAGGGAACAACGTCGGTCATCCCTCCTTTCTTAAATAGAGCGCAATTAACGTCGATCGCTTGGAGTGAAGCTCGCGTTGAAGAATTGTGCTCGACGATCGATCGAACAACAAGGGGCTTCAGCATTGAATTGGCCTTGGGTCCCACGGGTGGAGGAACGAAGAAGAAGGGGGGGTTGGGTTTTCGTGCGCTTCTTCAAAATTGAAGAGCTAGGGTATGCGGCGATCGCTTGGAGTGAAGCTCGCGTTGAAGAATTGTGCTCGACGATCGGCAGGCGGCTACATTTGTCAGCGGCAGCCTTGTGAGTGAGGAAGGATGTCGACGAATGGAACAGCAATGATATACTAACCCAAATTGCTTGTTTGCGCCTCCATTAGAAGAAGAATGAAGAGCAGCGCATTAGCGCGAAATGGTTCCTTTAATTCTCTTCAGAAGAAGCTAAGCTAAACCATGGTTTACTTAACTGGGAAATTGAATGCGCCCTTTTTTCCTTAATCGCCGCGCCACCAAAGCTTAATTCGCATATATAAATATATCATATTAAATTACATAAGATATTTGATCGAATGATTAATTTATATAAGTATATAGAAGGACAAATATGATTTATTATTAAATTTAGTGAAACGTAGTAATTCATATTAGAAAATGGTAAAATTGAGATATAAAATTACATACAGAATTAAGAGCTCACAGCAAAAGACAGTGGGAGGTATTTTCAATTTTATTAATATTTAAAAAAATATTAAATTGACGGACCAGCAGTGACTTTTTATGGTGAGTTTGAGCCTTGTCCGAGGATGGGTTTAGATGGTATTAGCTTTAGTTGGGTTTAAATAATGGGGGGTATGAATTTTTACGGTGTTTGGTTGATGAATTTAAATAATGATCTCGGATGGGTTTGGTAGATAATTTTGGAGGTTTTAAGTTTAATTAAATTCAATTACAAATTTACCCATAAGTTGAATTGAATGCGTAATAAATAAATTGTAATTTTGTCATAAATGCACGAGATTAGCTAAAGGTAGGGTGAGGGGTAGCTTTATTTAATACCTTAATAGGGGTATTAAGGAGGTATTAACAGAATCCCCCTTTAAATAAACCCTCCTACCAAACACTACTTCACTTAATCCTAACCTATCTAATCCTCCCTAATACCCCCAACCAAACACAACCTTATAATATGGATGTGCCATGTAAATTTATGAATAGTTAATTTTTTTTCTATTTTAACGATGGACAAATTTCGAATGGATTTATGCGATTAGTTTAATTGCATATGGGCATATTCTCTGCTCCCTGATACCGTCCCAACACTCGTATAACAGTACATATATACGTAAACGACGTATCGATTTTGGATTTATAACATCATCTTAATTAGTGTTCGTTTGATTGACATGTTTTGACATGCTTATATTTAGGAGGGTTTAAATAAGTAACGATTTATATAAAACAAATTAATGGGTATAAATAAACGGCTCACCGATTTCCGGAATCATCTTGTTCGCCTTCATACTCAACTGAATCGATCGAAGGCTAAGTTGAACCATGTATGAAAATAAACAGGGTAGACAGGCTAAGGAATGAATAGCTTAAAAAAGGATTGCGAGATTTGGTAAAAAGTTTTCTTCTATTTGAAATGAGATTTATATGAGATGAGTCGCTGTGAATTAATCATAAAATTAAATTTATTACTTCACAATACGAGCAAACCTAAAGCTTTATTGGCTCTACCACTGCACTTTGCTCGGCAGTAATACACCCTTCGAGAGAAAAAAAACCAATATTTAGGAGCATTTATCAAACCATAATCATGTATTCCATTCCAAAATGAAGATAAGAATCTCAGAAACTGAAGTTTTCATGTCCAAACCAAACCGACGAAGAAAAGGAAATCCTAGGAGAGAGACAAGATTCCACAGACCAGACATTTGATGACATCTTTTTCTACTCAAAAACACATTCCAATTTATGGGACTCAACTGTCTTCTGCTCTATTGCAAGAACAGGAAAATATGTTAAATGTCTCACTTCTGAGGACGATGTATAATATAATACCCATGAAGATTGAAGACCACACTAGTTATTCTTCCCAAAAAGCATCAGAAGGATGATCCCTGCAGTAAACTTCCATCACCAGTAACAAGAACAAGTTCTCATTCATGCTGGTAAGAAATGTCGCAAAAGCTGTGTGGTTCCACCTGCTTTCCCAAATATAATAATAAGTTAGAAAAAAAGGATAAAACACCTATTGCTACTTCCGCCAGTTACCAAGATAAAAGTACATTTTTTTTTTTTTGCAAAATCCTATCAGGGAAAAAATCAACACATTCGATTTCACTATTCTATCTTCGTAAGATGAGCTTTTAAAAGCTTGGAAACAGTAAATCCATGAAATGTTTCAACATCAAAAAGTTCTTTCAGCTTCTCATCGCATAAGATTTGTCTCCTGTCTGATGGATCCTGCAACATAACAAAATAGGTATTTCGTAGTCAGAATTGACTTCAAATCCAGTTTGATCTTACACAGTTAGTAGTCCTTTCTAATAGATAATAAACAACTGTTCAACCTTAAAAGTTCATATTTGCCAGAATTGACTTCAAATCCAGTTTGATCTTTACAGTTACAGTTCGTAGTCCTTTGATTAACTAACGCTATCGAAATCACATACCTGCAAGTTGTTTAGCTTGATGTAATCCCATATCCTCTTCACAACACCAGACCGAGGCAGTTCGTTTTCTCCAGTGCCAAGAAACTTTACCAACGGTTCCGAAAGCTTTACTGGAGCAAGAAAAGCAGAACCCCTCGGCCGCTTTTCCTTTCGCGCTGCCTTGTCTTCTTCATCTAGAGTATAGTGTGAAAATATATCAAAAGCAAACTCAAAAATTAGCTGCCTTGCAAAATTGAACACACAAACAGCTATAAATTGGTCAAACTGTTTATCATATCTTTTCTTTGGTACTTGTCTACTAGCTCCAAGTGTGTTTTTTTAACAGCATCTATATCTAAACTATTACAATTTACAACAGAAGTGGCGAACAGAACCGAAAATACATATATTTATAATTTCTGTAGATCGATAGGAGTGTAATACATCATCAACCTCAGCAGTCAGTATTATAAGGCTCAGTATATAAAACAAACCTTCGCCTTGCTCCTGATTCTGCTGCTTCACTTTTGTGGCAGAGCTGACAGAAGCTGCTTGGTTCAAAGCAGAAGCATGTGAAAAAAGTTTTAAGCCAAGGCTTTCTTACATGAATTACAAATTAAAATTACAAATGCAGAAGGTAAATATATTTCCAAATCGGTGTACACAATCAATGCACCAGCTTATATAAAGAAACAATTCTTACAGTTACTACCCTGTTGTCTTGAGCAATAGCTCAGTAGTTCAGCGGATGAATCACCGATAAAAGTATTAGCAAAATGCAGATGAAATGCAAGACGAAAGGAATTAGCATGCATACTACCGAGTGACAAGGAGCAGTCAGTAGATGCCAAAACTTTTCAGATGTTATAAGTCATACCACTATCAGATTCCAGAGGCCATATGTGCTTTGCAAGGACCTTGTTCATTTGGAACATATCGATGACATCTACATTAAAAATGCTGCGCAAATCGCCGTCACACAAAATTTGCCGCCTATTGGATGGGTTTTGTAGACTGTTCTCCCTTATATAATTCCAAATTTTCTTGACAACCTGTTGCACAAATTATACCACCACCAGTTGTATTCCAAACACGATTTTTATAAAGAATGATACTATGA
Organism: Craterostigma plantagineum; assembly: GCA_027422505.1. Lineage (NCBI taxonomy): Eukaryota > Viridiplantae > Streptophyta > Magnoliopsida > Lamiales > Linderniaceae > Craterostigma > Craterostigma plantagineum. The sequence continues at coordinate 2,723,032 of JAPQWV010000072.1, read as the reverse complement.
ATTTTGTACTACCTCAGTACGAGGCAATTCAGATTCTCCTGTAAATTTCTCAAGCTCTGGAGAAAGTCTGCATACTTTAGTGAATCCCCCACCTCTTTTCTTGACCTCCTTAATTTTCCTCAATCTATGAAGACGAACAATGTTGAAGTTTTTTGTTGCAAAGGGACACAAAGGTAGAAGAAATAAACTTTACCAGCAACCGCATTATCCTAAGGGCTTAGGACAATGAGAGTTTCCGGTAATTTAAAGTAGTGCATAATCAATAGAAAGAGATAAAAGGTTGATAGAACACATAGACGCAAAACCATAAACAATATCACCTCATCCCCTTCATACAACAGACTACCTTTTCATGGAATGGAACCAACAAACTCTGTCAGGTTATAGAAGTTTTGCCATAATAGGAACATAAAAAATCTTTTTCTTCCATTAGCGTTTTATGCACAAGTTAAGTAATATTAAACATGCATCGATGAATCTTGATAAGTTCTTTCTGATTATTTGTACCATGTAACTCGTCAATTCCGATTTATTCATACCTACCCACGTGTGACAATAACCGAACTCAGTTGGATTGATGACAATTCATTTAAAAGTTGAGTTTTCGCTGACTCAACAATCCAACTGAAATTCCCAACTAGGTAGGATATAAAAGACCTTCCAATTTCCACACAAACCTCAACTGAATAACTTCAGAATGCTTTTAAATGTACAACATATAACGACAACAGTGTAATCCAAACCTCATAAGCACGCCGACAAAGCAAAACATAAACTGAAACGCGATAACTAAAATAACTAACTGAAAAAGTACAACGAAAGAAACAGCTAAAAATCTAAAGTGAAGTATGAATTAGAAAAAAAAGACCTCTTTTTACTGGATGATTTTGAACCTGACGCGGCGCCATCGGATTCATCTTCCTCTTCCATTTTTCCCTCAGCGTTTTCCTCATCATCATCTTCTTCTTCGTTTCCTTCTTCTTCAGCTTCATTGTTCATTCCGTCTTCAGCTTCCTCTACATTCCCGAATTGAGCCCGCATGTACGCATCGACCTGCTCTTTAACGAACGCCTTTCTATCAGACAAATCGATACAAAATTCCTCCTCCAGGCGACGCCGTACAATAGCCAAACTCGTCGTGTCGAGGTCCGCCGTGCTGAGAATCTCCCTCAGCCTTTCGATTAGCTGCGAGTCCGTCACCATTTCAAATCAATCGTCTCTGTACTTGGGTTTCTCCGTCGCCAGTCGTCATATATGTCAGTGGGACGATGCTCAACAAGGGCATTTTGGGGAATAAAATTGTGGCTCTTCATCTTCTGCCTGCCCTTGACTGCTTTTCGGGAGTCGCTTCGTTTTTCACAAAATTGCAATTGGACCGTATCGAATTGGGTCGTATTTGGTTAGAATCGAGAAAATGCCTTCAATCGAATAGGTTTAGAGTTCTCTCCAACCAAACGCTGCCTTAAGCCCTTAATACAAGCACTCAACTCCATGGGTCTTAAATGGGCCCAATAACCACCATGCATTACTAATGGGTCAGGTAATCCACAACCCGCCCGTCAGTAGGAAGGAACTTTATTCGGATCTTAAACTATTGGATCGGATAATTAATCCAGGGATAAAACTTGTGATATGTAAATAATCAGGTTGTAAATTACGTCGAATATATATTTTATTTGTCACAACATGTGTGAGTTGAAATATATCTAAATTAGTATCTCAACGGTAATATGTGGATAATGTCTAACGTCGGATTATGGAGAAAAGGAATAAAGGCGACTTGGTAATCAATCATTCGAATAATAAACAAGATAATTTATATTTACGCCGTTCATGCATTGCGCAGTTGTTATTGGGAGCTTTACAGATTTTTCGCACAGTAAAATATAGTAATACATGGCCGATTAAATGTTGTACTTCGCATAAATGATAAATCCATAATTTTATATAACAATGGAAATATATCAGTGTATTGGAATTGAAAAGTTAAATACTCTTGGTATTCCATCTGTTTGTAGCCAAATATTGGTAGAATACGAAAATTTTTCTATACACGGATTATGAAATTTTAAATCACAAGAATATCGATATGCGTAAGAAAATGAACTCTCTAAATTACTAGAGTTACTAGAATACACACATGTGAATCACCCATGCATTTTTCTCCGCAATATCTACGACGCGTATATGTGTTTTGTCAATATGGTTTCAATTGATGTAAATGTAATAATAGTCACAAATCATTAGTACGTGGACAACATTTAAATCACTTCATTAATCTTGCACAAAAATAATAGTAGATAAGACATATTATGCAAATATACATTAATTGATTTGTACATGAGTACAACATGACAATGAAACGGGCAGACAAAATACACAAAGATTGGTACAATGTACCCCAATCAGAATTTCAGTGAATAAGAAATAGTTATATAATACATAACTATATATACGACGAAACTACGCATCAGAAGAATTTGAATAGCCACATAAATACAATTTATATTTATTATATACACACATAATATTACAGACGAATGACGCAGTAATAATCCTCTCAAATTCTGTTATAATATGACACCTCACAACGAATCATTACGACGACGACGCTCCCTATTATATCTCAATTCTCAACAAACCCTAATAACCCATTCATTATTCACTCATCACTTATTCCTTTCTTCACCGAAATCTCTTTACAACATATTCATATAGAAAGAAAGAAAGAAAAAGAAAACACCTCAAAAATGGACAACAAGAGAAACAACGAAGAGCCTCACTGCAACGACGAAAGCTCTTCAAAACGCTCGAAAACCAACAAAGAAGAGTACGATAATGTCCTTTTTCGTCCTCCTTTCCTGGGAAACAACAGTGACATCAGCAGTCTGCTTTCCCTCGCCCTACCTTCTCCTTCAACGGCGGCGGCGGCGGGCTCAAGCATCAACCCACCATCACAGTCCTCCGCCGGAAGCGCCGGGAGCGGCGGCAGCCGCCCTCGCAGGGCACCTTCCAAGGCCCCACGCGCCGGCAAGACTGACACCATTACCCCACCCTACCCATGGGCAACCAACCGCCGCGCCTGCGTCCACCCGCTGTCCCACACCGTCTCCGTCCTCGGAATCACCGCCGTCTCCGGCGAGGTTCAGTGCAAGCGCTGCGAGGGAGTGTACACCATCTCCTACGACCTTCAGGCGAAGTTCGCGGAGGTTACTTCGTTCGTGGTCAGGAACAAGAGCTCAATGCACCAGCGTGCGCCGAATGAGTGGACCCACCCGGAGCTGCCTCGGTGCCGGCGGTGCGACCATGAGAGCAACGTCAGGCCGGTGATGGCGCCGAAGAAGAGGGACGTCAACTGGCTATTCTTGTTCCTAGGGCAGATGTTGGGCTGCTGTACGCTCGAACAGCTAAAGTACTTTTGCAAGCACACCAAGAATCATCGTACTGGGGCTAAAGACAGAGTTCTGTACCTTGCGTACCTGGAAATTTGCAAGCAGCTTGATCCAATGGGGCCTTTCGACATATGATCATTATTATTGGTTGGTTTATTCGATCGCTATTAATATATTTCGTATGCTCTTCTTTTAGGGTTTTTCTTTTCTAAGTTTTAGTGATGGGAGTTATGGCAGCGTTTATTTGTTTTCCTAAAAAGCTAATGTGCGTCGTCTGCGTTTGTTATCTCTAGCTATGCTATTAGTTTAATATCTTTGGCATTTGTGTAAGATCGAGGAAGACGAAGTACTACCCTCTTTGGTTTGATATCAATTTCATGGTGATGATGATGAGTGTTTATCTTACATATATTGATTTGTGATGAATCTCTTCCTTTTACATTGAATTATACAAGGATGATTGTGTGTAAGTCTTTTGATGGTCTACAATTGATCAAGTAAAAAAACTATGTCCAAATTATTAGAGAGTTTTGAATATTTCAAATCTCTTTCATTGAGAAAAGGATATTGCATAACTGCCTCGTCTTCTCCCTAATTTTTAGTTATCTGTTGATATTTAATATTCTAGCAAAATGTTAGAGAAAGACGGACACAGCATTGGTCTCGGCTATAAAATTATCGGGTATGAAATTAAATTTAAGTTATCTGTTTATTTTAATGTTGGATTTTTCTCACGCTTTGTTTGAATTATTCCCAAGTCAAGAGATTTTGTTGAAAGATTCTTGAGTTTTTGGGTCCCACCCCGTCACTGTTGTCTAGTAGTGTACCCGAAATTAAAAGATAACGTATAAAATATTTGTTTAAATAACGTTATATATATATATATATATATATATATATACACACACGAAATCAATCAGAAAACTTGGAATAAATTTGGAATTTGGGGCTTAAATGATGTATGGGCCTAGTCTTAAAGAGCTCACGATGATCTGCATTAGAATCGAGGTAGGCTACATGAAAAATAACTAAATTGACGTAACTATCATCGCCGATAGTTATAATAAATTCCAATATGTACGGTCCATTGTACATAAATATTTACTATAATGCCCACTTACCGTGAGCACCGTCAGTAAATCTTTCGATTTTTTGCATTTCTTCAATTTATCACGCCGTCATCAACTCCGTGGACCCCTCAAATCAGTTGTTACCTAAATCGCCCTCTCCGATTTTTTGGGTCCCACCTCGTTACTGTAGTCTACTAGTGTACCCAGTGTTTTAAATAACGGTCTGGCGCGCTATAGCGTTTTTTTCTTCATATCGCTTCGGCGCGCTATAGCGTTTTTTTCTTCATATCTCTTTGAACCGTGATTTATGTAGCGTTCTGTTGTTTTATTTTTGAACAATTAAAAATGCTTCCTATTACACTGACAAGCAACAGTTATGCTATTATAATGGGGTCCAACTTATGTTTGTGCTTAAAAAAAATTCAAAAGAAAATACTTTTTATTTCATCGGGCTTATTTTATTATTTGGTTATTGTATTCATTTTTATATAAACTGTAGATTCAATTTCAGACTACAAATTGTATCTTATTTTTTATTTCATCAAATTTGTGGATAAAATATTGATGATTTTGTAGCATACTTTTATTGTTACACAATATATATATATATGTATATATGTATTCACATTACAAATGGATTGTCTAAAATACTCACGCAATACGCAACGCTATTTACGCTACGGAGTATCGGAGTTAAAACGCAACGTATTCGCAACACGCATTTTAAAATATTGAGTGTACCTGAAATATGCAAGGGTTGTTTTGAGGATTATATCTTCTCTCTCCTTTTAAAATTTCATCTTAATAAAGTTTACAAATTAAAAGATAACTTATAACGAAAATTGGGGTTGTCTTTTATTCTTATTTATTTTATTACTCAGGGACTATAAAATACTGTATAAAAATATTTCTTTAAAGAAAGTTTAATATATATAACATATATATAATATATAGTATAAATATACACGAAATCAATAAGAAAAGTATTGGAAGAAAATTGAATTCGGGCCTTAAATGATGTATGGACCTAGTGTTAAAGAGTTCACGATGATCTGCATTAGAGTCGAGGTGGGCTACGTGAAAAAATAACTAAATTAACGTAACTACCATCGCCAATATTTCTAATAAATTCCAATATGTATGGTCCATTGTATATAGAAATTTACTATAATGCCCACCTACCGTGTGCACCATCAGTAAATCTTTCGATTTTTTGCATTTCTCCAATTTCTCATGCCGCCATCAACTCCGTCGACCCTCAAATCAGTTGTTACCTAAATCGCCATCTTCGATTATTGGGTCCCAACCCGTCACTGTAGTCTAGTAGTATACCAAGTGTTTTAAATAGCGGTCTATAGCGCGTTATAGCGGTGTTTTTCTTCATAACGCTTTGAAGCGTGATATAGTTAATGTTCTCTTCTTTTATTTTTTTAATAACTAAAAATGCTTCCTATTACACTGGCAAGCAACGGCTATCTTATTATAAATGGGGTCCATCTTATGTTTGGGCTTATAAAAATCAGAAGAAATACTTTTATGTCATTGGGCTTATTTTATTATTTGCTTATTGTATTCATTTTAATAAATAATTTATTTAAACAGTAAATTCAAATTCCAGTCAACAAATTGTATCTTATTTTTTATTCCATCAAATTTGTAAATAAAATATTGATGATTTTGTAGCATACTTATATTATTAATAATATAAGTATGCATTACAAATGGATTGTCCAAAATACTCACGCAATACGCAACGGTATTACGCTACGCAATATCGGAGTTAAAACAAAACTATTACGCAACACACGTTTTAAAACATTGAGTGTACCCGAAATATGAAAGAGTTGTTTTGAGGATATATCTTCTCTCTCCTTTTTAAATTTCATCTTAATAAAGTTCACAAATTAAAGATAACGTATAACGGAAAATCAGGATGTCTTTTATTCTTATTTATTTTATTACTCAGGGACTATAAAATTCTATATAAAAATATTTCTTTAAAGAAAGTTTAATATGCATATATATAATATATATATAATATATACACACAAAATCAATAAGAAAAGTTTTGAAAAAATTGCTGTTGGTTCTCACGGTGGTTGATCAGGTAGCTGGGCACCATAATACACACACACACACACACACACACATATATATATATGAAGGCATATTCATGAGAATATAATGTCCCAATGTACATGTCGAGTGGAATGTAATTAAACATGCACATGCACATGGCCGGATGGAGATTTGACATGGATTTATTATCAACATTAAATCACCTTAATATGTGGATATAGTGCACTATAAATTGCTCGAAGGTGGCTTAATCTGAAGTGCACGCTTCATATTTTACAAACAACTTAATGATGGCTACTCCAGGTTTATTTATGCACCCTCCTCTTTTATCATGCAAGGTAAATGTTTAGTTACGTTGCTAACCGTTAAGGAACCGTACTCTTTTTTGTGTAGATTTTGATACCCTTCATATCAAGGATCAAGGAGTGTATTTATTCGACCGTGATTGGACGGAGAAGGTCGACGAGTTCGTGATCAATGATCGACACGTGGTGTGCTAATATAATTTGCAAGTGCGACAAGTGATAATATAAAACGAATACTTAATTACTATCACCAACGAGCGATAGGCAGTGGACCTATCGTTTGTAGTGCAGTAAAGTGAGTAGACGAGTATCGAACACGAGGAATAAACCGATTACTAGTAATTACCTATCGACTCGATATCTAGCTTAAATAAAATTCGTATATTGTTTTACGAATTATCCTAACAGATCAATCCTAAATCAACGAGAGACTAAGAGATTACGCCTAAACTCATAAGAGTACTTGGGTAATAAAGATGTGCTCGGGATTCGAATCCCGCTAGGTATTATCGCCTAAGACAATGAAATATTGTTCCTACGTGGTTAAGACTGAATCGCAGTAATTTCATACCCACTCACGAATTTTTTGTCGCCCTAAACGCTCGCGGGGATCTAAAATTCAGTAATTACTAATGGCGAGGATCGAGTATTTGCTTTCGCCCTATACTCGAATCATATCTTCTACGAACGGCCTAATCGTTGTTTAGTCGTCGCCCTAAACGATTTTTCACACACTCACTTTAACACATAGACATATTAAAGCGAAGAAACAATTCATAGATCGATAAATAGTCTAAATACACGAGTCACGATAAACATATGTCTTAAATACGAATTAACCTAGCGTTCATCTACTCCCAAACACATAAGGAAATTAGCTACTCATAATTGACTGGAAAACAACGAAAGAAATAAGGAACGAGGAGGAAAGATTCATGATCTTGATGTACTGGTGATCTGGGATGGTAGCGTGGATGAATCTCCGTTCTTCGTTCAATTCGGCGTGATTGCGTCGTTGATCCGTCTCTTGCGCTTCTCGAGTGGAATTCTCCGTTCTTAGCGTCTCTATTTCGTCCTTGATGTGTTAGGGTTGTGATATGAGAGGTGTTCCCCCTTTCTGAGTCGAAATCGGGCCCTTATACTGATTTTCGTAAGTGTCACGGCCTGGGACATGGGTCGTCACGGCCGTGACATGAATATTAAACTTCGCTTCGCCGTGACACGAATCTTAAACTTCGCTTCGCCTTTGTGCCGAGTGTCACGACCGCATGAAATATCGCGGCCATGACGCTCTTCGGTTCAACTCTCTGTCCACTGTCACGGCCTCGTGCACGACATGTCACGGTCGTGACTTGCATGTTGTAAAGTTTATGTCCAGTGTCACGGCCTGGTGCACATTTAGTCACGGTCGTGACTTATGCCAGCGATATTTGGTTTGCGTTCTGCCTGATGTCATGGCATGTGACATGATGATTCATGGGCGTGACTTATGCAAGCAATACTTGGTTTGCGTTCTGCCTGATGTCACGGCCTGTGACATGATGAGTCATGGCCGTGACTCATGTCTTCGTGGCTTGGTTTGGCTTTCTGCCTATTGTCACGGCCTGGTACACTATATGTCACGGCCGTGACTGTCTACTCCAGGTTCGTACCATGTTCGTTTTGCCTCGTTTTCGCTTCTTTTTTGTCGGATACTCGTCCTAAGCTCCTTCAATATTAAAATAAGTGTAAATACAGCGAATAAATACATAAGAGGACTACGAAAACTCTATTATGACCCAAATAGATATTGCAATAATACGTTTATCAATCAACTGGTTAGGATCAGAAAAAATTCGGACAGTTTCAAGGTGGTAAACCAGAGGTGCGATCGTCATGAATATCCAAAGTGAAATATGGGACGCATTCGGTTACACGTTCAAGCCCAACAAGATCGAATAATGTATCAACTTCCTTGAACTCGCTATCGTGCATTCAAGATTATTGTTGATGACTCGTCTACATACTACGACAAGAAGTGGTAAGACGGACGCATTCGGTTACACTCAAATACTAGCAAGTATACTAGGTCGTGCAAGTAGTATAAAACGGACGTAAGTCCGAGTATCGATCCACGAGGATAGCTCGATTAATTCTAAAATGTAATTCTAACTTATATAAATATTTATATATGTATTTTTTCTTGAATTAAAACACAAATAAACAGCTATAAAACGATTACGAATATTAATTGACGACAAACGTGATTAAAGCACATATTTCGGCGCGGATTATTCTACGTCTTCATGCAATCGACTTTATCTAATCAATACAATTTAAGTTAAGGTAGAAATTCCTAACATACGTGCTACCCGCTCTCGCGTGTATAGCAACCCTATGCGAGAATGAACCAATCAACTATATCCCTATATGACTGTAGTTACCCCGCACGCATTCGGCTTTATGAATTTCTCCGAGTTTAGGCGCTTTCGACGCCTAAAGTCCCGGAAACCACACGGACGAAACCGATTCCATCTCTGGTCGGTTTTACGTTATGGTGTTCAACACTTTAATTCTAACCGGTCTAATCACCTCTCGGTCTCATAGACCAATCAACAAAACAAACATATGGCGATCAATCATATGCAGGCATTAGAATCGGCGAAGAACACATAACTTTCACATACGACTAAATAAAGCACGATAACATTAATACGAGTTCATAATCCGGCTTAATGAGACCTTAATCACATAATAAACTTAAGCGCACATATTAAAACATAAAAAAAACGACGGTTTAAACAAACACATAATTAAAACAGTAAAATAAAGGATAGAATAATTACGCCCCTCACAGTACTTTCGTCGAACAGGTGGTGGGCGACGTAGAAGGGGGATGCTTGTGTTGAGTCGATGGCACCTATGGTGGAGAGCAACCCTCCTTTGTGCGTGAAATATGCGTCCTAAGCACACAGCTGTCCGAATCATGCACCCAGTTTCGACTTCACTCCATCCCTCACAAATTTCCGCAGTGGGCTGTGAACTCCGATGGTTAGGGGTGTTCAAATGTCGGTTAACCGACCGAACCGAACCGAAACCGAAGTTTCGGTTCGTACCGAATACCGAACCGAAAAATTTCGGTTCGGTTTTCGGTTTGTATTTTGATAACCGAAATTAATTCGGTTCGGTTTCGGTTTATTACTTCGGTAAACCGAACCGAACCGAAAACCGAATTACTATTTCTTTATATTTTTTATATACAAATATATTATTATATAAAATATATAATGATATATTGTTGAATTTCGTATTTAATAATATATCCACTATATGTAATAAAATATGGAAAATACTAGGTAATTGAAATTTTATACAAATATATATATATATAATATATATATGTGATTATAATTATAATTTATAATATAAATCAAATTAATATATTTAATAAAATATGGAAAATATGAGGTAAATAAAACTTTCATGCAAATAATATATGATAATATATATTTATAATTTAAATCATATTAATAGTATAATTTTTATTTATTTTTATTAAAAGTCGGTTTTTTGGTCGGTTAACCGAACCGAACGGAAAAAATTCGGTTAAAACCGAAACCGAACCGAAATGTTTCGGTTCGGTTTTCAGTTAACGAAATTCTCGAACCGAACTTTCGGTTCCGAAAGTTCGGTTCGGTTCGGTTCGGTTCGGTTATAACCGAATGAACACCCCTACCGATGGTTACTCACCAATAACAGCTCAACCTCTCGGACTATCGCTTAGAGCTGTCTGCTTTGCTTGATGGATGGTGGCAGCTTGAGCAGGCCGTGAGTTGTTTGGTTGGTGAGGTGACGTGCGGTTTTGATGAGGTTTCGATAGGTGAGTGCTCTGCCTTATTTCTTCGTGAACTTGGCCTTGAGCAAGATTTGAGAGGATGAATATATGATGTGCGTCTGTGTGTTTTCAGCTTTGTGCTCCCCTTTTGTGTGTACGAGAGCTTCCTGCTTTATAGATCATATGGTAGGGCTTCTATGTAGGACATCGAGCCGACTTAATATTACGCGTATCTTTAATTTCTTCAAGGTCCGTTCTTTCAACGACAAGCTCAAAGTGCAACCGTAGATCGCGCATCCTTTACGCTCTGATGTTTTTTTCTACCTTGACCGCATGAGTGTGGCCGCTCTCTGGACTGTTTTGGCTGCAATCGTTTTTCCAATCAATAAGTGCAATGATACGTACCATATGCTTAACATTCTATATAATATTAAATTAAAGCACTATAGGTCTTTATCTCCTATTGATGGTCCCATCTTTGTTATTGATTGTTTGTCCCCTTTCTTTCTTTGATATAAGTCTAAGTTGATAAGGAAAGGCAACGACTAGTTTGTCTAGGTACGAATGGTAACCCAAAATGATAAAGTGATTCAATAAACGAGCCGGATATAACCACAAATCTACGATATCCGAAGTAATTTTGATAAGTAACGACTGATAACACTCGTTTATGGGGTATAAAATAACATCAAATCCTAACTTATCACCCACCTATTGCGTCAATTTGCTCGAAGACACGGTACTTTTGGAAATCACATCAGACTGGACTTCGACCATTGAAACAAAGTGTTGCAACGCAGCGGTTCTTGTCTCAGCACATACTTCCCAATTATATCGGCCAACTCCCTATCAGTTTCAGTCGACTTCCTCTTTCGACCACACGGCTTCCTTGTTTTGTTCCATGCTCCACTCGTGTCGCCCGTAGCCTCCTCATTTGTAGATAGTTGGATGAAGTCATTATTCGACGACGTATTCTCACGATCAGCTTCCTAATTTGAAGCTCGCGTCTTCCTTGTATTCTCATGATCAGGTGTCATGTATGAGGCCTCATTGTTACGCAATATGTCCTCGAAGTCTTCAGCATATTCATCTGTTGCACGATCCTTTCCGAAGATCTCGAATACGTCGATCATCTTGATTGCATCATTCCAACTAATCCCAGTCACGTTAAGTAAGTTAGAAAGGTTATGATAGCATTTTTTCCAAGCTTGTAACATTGATGTTATGTGCGGTGTAGCACGGATGTCAGAGCCCGGAAAGCAGCTTGTCATACGTGCCTGTAATATCTTCAAATATCCGGGTTTGAAGTCATTTTCATGTCTCCATCCGGACGCAACTAACTCCTACATCGCATTGATGAGTGTCATCTCTTCATGTTGATCCCATCCTCGACGACTGGTTTCTCCTCACCAGTCACATTAGTACCAACGTATTATTTGAGCTATCCATCTTGACCTGAACACGTTAGTACATACCATGTTTATCAATAAAAGGGCAACATATTCGCATTAATGCGTATATATGGAAGAACCATCACATAAGAAAAAGATAATAGTGTTACTTCAATCATAAATATATTGCACTTAAACATAACAAAACATGGAAGTTTCAAGCAACTCCGGCTGATGACATAAGACAATCACGATTCAATAGTGATGACCACTATTTCTCCACTCTTAAAAGCAGAAGATGCTATCAAATCCCTAAAATTTGCCCAATTTGCTGACTCATCCAACGTGCTAATGATATCCCCGCCATCTATGTTTTCACTAACGTCGATGTTTTCCCCCACAGTCGCTTCTACTTCTTGCTCGAAAGGGTCATTTGGCATCTCTCTTCGAATATAGTTGTGACGTATGCAGCATCCCATCACAATTCGATTTTGTGTTCTAATTGGGAAGAAAGAAGGGGATCGTACTATTGCCCAACGTTTTTTCAGTAATCCAAAGCACCTCTCGATCACGTTTCTAGCTCTGCTATGAATCATGTTGAAGTACTCCTTCGGGCCCGAATTTGTCTAAATGGTATCTAACTCCCCTATAAGGTACCAGAAAACCATCTGCATTCATGTAGCCACTATCACATAGGTAGTACTTTCCTGTAAAGAGAGGATATTCTTTAATAGTCAAATATATATTCCCTTGTCATATTTTGAAAATATTGGCGTACCTTCAGGGATTTTAAGACCGTAACTCCTAGATATCACATCGCATAAAACCCTTCCATCTGCTGCTGATTCTTCCCAACCAGTCAGTACGTACGTGAACATCATATTCGGGTCACATGCACCAAGTACGTTTATAGTGACATCGCCCTTCCGATTGCGATACTTCGGTTTATCACACTCTGGCACCATTACCTTAACATGCGTCCCATCTAATGCGCTGGGACAATCATGTATGGTGTTATTATTAGAAATGCAATAAATGGGTAACATTCATGTAGCGAAAATACCCAAGGATGAAATACCTTAAAATATCTCCATCTGTAATCCGTGTTGTCCTCGGTTATTGGTTCAGGTGGCACGATTAGCATGCGATGCAATCTTAAGACCACATCTAAAACCTCATGAAACTTTTTCGAAATACTAGCCCCAGATTTATGGAAGGTTTTCTGTACTACCCGATTTTTCGTATTGTGAGCTATAATAACCAAGAACGTTGCTACTTTATCCTTGATTGTGGTAAACCGAGAGTCCTTAAGACCACTAACACTTTCTAAAAGGGAGACAAGTGTACCAAAAGTTTCCCTATTCATTCTCAAGTGATTGTGGCATATAACGTCAGACATGAAAACCAATTCCCGAAGATTAGCCATTTGTTTCGGTATCTTCACGATGAAACTGTATGTTCCTAGAGTTCTTCTACTTTCGGAGATTCATTTTCTATTGGCGCCTTAAATACATCGACACTAAGAGGAACAAAAGTATATTCTGCTGAATAAATGTTTGCAAAATAACAAACATCATAAATTCCCTTCTCATTGAAATATCCATCGTAATTTTGCCATGAACATCGACAATCATACTAATTGACTTTACCAAATCAAAGTAAGGAAAAAAACTAATAATCATGATCTTATGCTCCCAAGCGTAGTCGACAAGTGCAAGCCAAAGCATCAACATTACATTACCTCGTTTTTTCAGCAATCGAAAAATGACAGAATTCTTCAGCCCGTCAAAAGCTGTGGTTGGACCTTTGACCTGAAGAATTCTAATGGTTATACAGACCCCCAACCTACATAAATATTTTCGTTGCTAATTATTAGAAATTGATTCGAATCGACGACACACTTTGCGTCTTTGCATACCTGTATTCACACCTTCCACTGAATAGTCTGGTCCCTGCACTAATGGAGACGGCAAAATCAAGAGCTTCCCATCGTCTGTTAGGCCAAGAAATTTCGCAACAGTGATTAGCCTTTTTCCCACCCAAATCATCATTTGTAGGGTTTTAACAATTTCAGGGGTATTAGCCTTTTTTTCATTGGGGGGGGGATAAGTTATCTAGCCCATGTGTGTTTGATTATTAGGGTTTAGGGTTTCTATCTTACTTAATACTAGCGGGCCTTACAACTGCAACGGGCCCTATACAAATATTAATTGTACAAACTAAACATGATTAGTCACTACAAAAAGTACCTATCTTGGTATATCATGGAAACTAAACGCGGCATTTATTTAAAGTGAACACTATTAGGTGTGATAATGCCTTTTATCTTGCTTTATCCGATCAATAAGTGCAGCCTTAGTAATAATATATTATGTATATATAACTTGAACTAACATGCACAGAATGAATATTAATTAAACTGTTAATCTTTTGCTTTTTATTTTAAATAGGTATAAGTTTATTGTCCACTCATCGTACGAACAAGTTATAGACAAATGGTACATACGTTTCTAATGGTAGTACTATTTGATGCTTATATCTCTCTGTCGCGTTTTTTAATTTTCTTATTTGCTAATATTTTGGACACACATTTGAATATTTGGGGTAAAAATGTTTGGACATTTGATCTGTGTCAATATATTAAGTGTAAGCTTACTAATTTTCTAATATTGAAAGTTCGTTAATTAGCCGAGCTCGGCTTACATTTTCAGCCACCACCTTATAAATAATATAAAAATATTTGTTTATATTTTATTTTCGTTTCATAAAAAAAATTCTCACGACAGAGCTAAAAGCATGTTTATTCACTTTGTTGTTTTTAATTAAAATTTAAAAACTTCAATACTATGACATTAGTCGTGTAAATGAAAGATACTCTTTTCCAAGGTGATGGGCGGGGTCTTGTCTTGTGAAGACCATATTAAATAACATGTATAAGAAAGTACATAATGAATTATGACCTTAACCAGCCTCAAGAGCCACAAGATATAAAATACAAAATTTGATTAAAAGAATTATTACAATAGTGTACTCATAACCGCCAATTCAATCTAGCCTTTGAATTAAAAAAAGAATTGAGCCACTCGTTGTTAGGGGCATATACTGTTTATTTTGTCCATTTTCGTTTTATTTTATATGGTCCTTTCAGTTTGCATTAGGCATTAATTATATGTACAATGTATGGTTATTTAATCTAATCAAGTTGTTATATATGCGATTTAGGGCTGGCTCGTGTTTATAATTTTTATTCATATATCTAAAAGGAGATTCCTTTGCGGTTACCGGAAAGAGACAGCTTTTGCTCCATGGCTTAAGGAGGTTAGAACTTAAATATTTAATTGTATCATTATTAAATTATAAATCTCCCCAAGTTGCATATTAATACAAATTTCCAGGTTAACGTACTCAGATTCCATCACGATATGTTTGTTGTTTCAATGGGGTTGGTGAAAGAGGAGTGTATTACTTTTGTCAAATTTTTAGTGATTTTGTCTTCTTTTTTATTTGAACAAGTAATTTAACTTTTTCTTTTCTTTTTATTAATATAGTCGTAGTTCTACTCATCAGTTTTTGCATGCGCTTTTGATACTTTGTTTTTCCTGATTGTTTTCTGATTAAAATCCAGAGGAAGATAAAACATTCATCAAGACAAGTTTTTTATATGTGCTATGTAATTCTAGGAGTTAGGAGAAAACTATAAATGAGTCGGAAATGATGACCATATATGATGACCCAAAATAAAGGGTACAAATTAGTGACCAAAATTATAATTTTTCCGTCAAACTTAATTATATTATATCATATAAAAATAATACGTATATAACGTTTAATTTAATAGTCAGACAATTCGTACAATCGTATATCTTTCACTGCTTAATCTATGTCGTGACACTATATGTTAAAATAAATTTAGATTCAACAATTTGTAAGAAAATAGGACGCTCTTCATTCTATTTGATGATTACTTCTTATGATCCACTTATTTGAAATCATTGTGACATAAAACTAACACTTTCCTAATTTATCGTTATATACAATAAAATTTGAAGAAATAAAATGCTTCATATCAGTATTCACACACTAGCAAAAAGCCACATCATTATATCAACATGGTCACATGGAATCTGATTAAGCAAGAATATAATGATGGACATTTGACGATGAAGTACTTTCCCTACGACATCTTGAAACATTTCGTGTAGGGATTTTTTCAGACCCAATTCCAGCCCAAACCCAACCCGATATAAGCTTGTGGGGTTCCTCTCTAAAACCAATTGGCAATAGAGGGAGTGAACCCACAAGCTTATAAACCCTTCTATTTTTCTTTGTTTTGTCGGTGTGGGACATCTCTTGGGTTTGCACACTCAACCCAACAATCCTCCCCTCAAACTCAAGACCACACAACGGGCCTCCCCTTCGACGATTATCTGCCCCAAGCGCTTCTCCGCAATCACTGCACCAAGCGCTTCTCCTCGGCAGATTTTACCAATCGTCCCTCCAGGGGCCGGGGACACACCACCCACACCGTATCCGGGCTAGAATTTTTTTTCCGTCTGCAGGCACCCTCACGCCTTCGTCCACGCTCACCGCACCATGTAGGGATTTTTTCAGACCCAATTCCAGCCCAAACCCAACCCGATATAAGCTTGTGGGGTTCCTCTCTAAAACCAATTGGCAATAGAGGGAGTGAACCCACAAGCTTATAAACCCTTCTATTTTTCTTTGTTTTGTCGGTGTGGGACATCTCTTGGGTTTGCACACTCAACCCAACATTTCGGCTGTCGAAATCAAGCAAAAAGAAAAAGGAAATCAAGCAAAAAGCTTCACGTGGGTTTTATTTTTATTAGTGTCGATCAATTTAAAGCTGGGTTTAGATATCTAGCAACGTATCATCTTAACTCCTCTTCTCTACATAAGGTAGCCATAACGATATTCGAAAAGTATTGCACAATTTGTCAGTGTTGTAAACATAAGTCACTTCCTCAATGTTTTCTTTCTCAAATGCGAAGATATCGCAATATCTCCATTTTTTTTCACATGTTCGATAAATGGGTAATAACGAATAAGGATAGAGGAAGACACGAATGTGTAAGAGGAGGACACGAATGTGTGCATACGTGTGTGTAAGTGTGAAGTGAAATCAGGGTTTTTTATTTACCGAATTTCCACTTATGATTTCATCTCGAAGATTGAATTACGGGGTTTGTTCATGCCTCAATTCTTTATAAATTTCTAAAAATTGAATTACTCGAATATGGCGAATACAATTATGCGAAAATGGACGACATGCAACGTGAAAAAAAAATATGCTTATGTATTTGGTTCTCACATAAAGTAATAATAATAATCCATAATGGCATCGATACGATAATTCTCAAATAGGTTACAAGTAGCTACATAAGAACGAAATTAAAGTTTACAACCGTACAAATATAAATGAAAGTAACGTAAAAAAGAAAAACGCGCTAATCGTGCTTCGAATGACCTATACCAGGACTATGACCAGGCGTTGTAGGTCGAAAGCTATCCACGAATCCTTCCTCATCGAGCGATCGATATCTATGATTATTATTTCTTGCCAACGTTGTTTTAGGGTTTCCAACAAATCCCTCGAACCTCAATCTCTTACCTGTAGTTATCAACTTTCGCCCCTCGGCACTAAAACCTCTAGGGTTTGCTATTGTAATAACAAGAACAAGCACAAACAAAGCTACAAGTTTCGCCATTCTATGTTAAGTTCTTTTACAGAACGAAAATGCGAAAGCTCTATATATGTGTTAGAACTTAGAAGTTTAAAAAGTAATACTATAATGAGAGGAGCAAATAGAAGATGTGAGATACAACGAATAGAAAAGAGAGGGTATTTATAGAGTAAAATGCATGTGAGGTTACAACTCCGAGGAAGATTCCACTAATGCGTTATCACGAGCCGAGAGGTTGTTGTCATCAATTAATTACCATGCAAAGCTTGTTATAATATGTGGTTAACTGTAATTAAAGTTAAAAATAATACGAATTAATTACTTACCTTCACGTAATCATCTATATTTGATGATGAAAGGAAGGAAAGTACAAAAAAAAAGAATAGATGTGGCGAGCACGAGACGATTTGTCTAGCTCAAAATCATAGGAAACATGTAAGAATTAGTGATTTGTGTTTCGTCACTTTGGATGAAATAGAGTTGAGACATGAAACATATGCTGGACTTTACGTTTGATCCCCACTTTGCTTTGTCGTCCTTTGGAGTGCTTGCGATTATATGCAGATTTGCTATTATGTCATGTGTCTATTGATTTTATTTTTTTATTTTTTACTTATTAGTGGTGTCGAATCTATAGTGACTATGTTCCCTTGAGTACGGTTCATTCTGATAAGCTCAATATTATTGTGTCGATGGAGAGCTTGGCAGTAGTGTCAAAAGAGCAACGAAAATAATAACATGGAAAGACAATTAATTGCATTCAACTATATGTCTGAATGTGGTTAATAGTTGTCTACACGTAATAAGTTGAGTGGTCGAGCTTGTGATATCTCCAAATAGAGGTTAAGGATTTGATCCATCTTTGACTCGTTGACTTTTATTGTCTATGTAGAAAATCTACTAGGGCAAGTAGTAATTACTCTAGACCACAATGAAATTCATATTCATCTTCAAAATATTTGGAGTGTAGAAGCTATGGTGGTATCGTGGGAGATCATTGAGCAAAAAGTAAAACGAAATAAAAAAGAAAAAGAAGTAGGTAGCTCTTAAGCCGGGAAACGGGCAAAGTACATCGTGTACGTGTAGCTTCTTCACATCACAGCCCCCACCTCTTCTATTTGAGACAATTAAACAAAAAGAAAAAATGTTATATATTTCTAACACGAAACATTATATTAATATATTGGGATATTAATTTATGATTTATTACATGGAAAGATTCTTTGGGACATGCCAAATGGTCTTACAGAGCTCGCATGTGAAATCTAAGCTAACAGCCGCAATTTAACTAAGCATGCGAAAGACAGTTGTATTGCGAACTCAAGTTGGATGGTACATGCAATGATGTGCATGTTACTTACATATATATATATATATAAATATAATATTATGCGACGATACCAATTAATTCATATATTACTCTGTGGAAACATAAGGTGAAGTATATATGGGCGATATATAAGTCGTAAACTTGTTTAAAGGAATAAAAGTCTTTAATAAACGACAAAGATATTCTCATGTGAAAACAAAAGTGGGATATATTAATAAAAGAAAAGGTACGAAAGGGAAGAAAAGGTTCCACCATTACAGCTATGAGATTCTCCGAGATTCGCCATTTTAGAGGCTGGATTCATCGTATATAATATTTTTTATTTCTTTTGACTTAAGGTCAAATGCCAAAGTCCCTCGCCAATCGAAATAAATATTCGACGGCATCTCTCTATATGCGTTACTATAATTGAAAAACGAAATCAATTAAAGAACCATAAGCTCTTTCCGATGTCCCTTTCAAGAGTTTGTCTTGTAATAATATGAGAAATTAATCTTGTAACGTGACCTAATTTAGTGCGTGAAATCGTCCGTCGCTGTCCATGAAATCATTAGTGATTGCTACTTAATCATTTTGGTATAAAAAGAATATTATTCTATGATAAGCTTTTATTCAAAGAATTAGATCGTATTAAGCTTTGATGTTATAAAATTAACCTTGAGGCTGAATAATAAGTGATCCTTGAGGCTGAATAATAATTGATTAATAGGCTAGTAGAAATATATATCCTTGATGGTGATGTTAGTTTTATATTCACGATAAAGTTGCTTACTATTTCCAGCCATGAATTGCCTCTATGCTATATTATGCTTTTGACGGACATTGTTTGAACATTCACAAGGATGTGCTTGATGAAACGGTCCATTTTAGGGTTGTATTGGCAAGTGCAATGAGTTTCCAAGCTCTAGATATATACTTCGGCTACATGCATTGCTGAGATTTATGGCTAATTTAAACGGTCTTGAGACCATTAGATACAAATGTGTATTTGCATTTGGCACTTATTTGTTGTTTTTCTCCTCTCAATCGCACTATGTTAGTACATAATTTGTTTATGGCAAGAAATCTTTGAAATAGTTATACTATTACAGTCCACTTAGCTCTGTCTATACTTCTTTACTCTTATTGCATGCTTTAGCTTTTTTGACTCAACCCTTTCAATACCATCCGTTCAAAGTCACTGTTTTGCTGCTGAAACTAAAAATAAAATTAAAAGATTGAGGATTTATTTAAGTAAAAAGATTCCAAATGGAGCAACATCGTTGGTTCCATGAGATTTGGAACCCTTAATGGCCCACTCGTTTTGAATATGTTTTAAAAAAAGTATTGGAGAATAAAAGGAAATCTCATTGATTCTCTGTTGTGCTAGGCTGTAAGGCTTCTCCTTGTATGATTCTTTTTGGAAAATTTACTATTTTATTTTGTTAGAAAAAAAGAAAGAAGGATACCTTATTTTATCATACTTCGTGCAAGAGTTCGTTGCTCGACGATAGTGAAAGCAAGTTGAAAAGGAATCTTTGCCTCCTTTATGAATCTAGTGGTCTGAGATTGTACTTTTTATATTTTTTATTTTCGCAGCTGATTCATACCACAGTATTCATGTTCACCATTTTGGTCAAGCTATGGTATGGCATCGCAAGAACTAAATATATAGAATATGACGGTAAAACCAAATATGCATTAACATGTCAATAGTACTTACGATTTCCATTCTTTTGCCATACAGACAGACGTGTAATAACATTAGTCGACTAACGACGTCGTAATAAAATGAAAGTAACTTAGCCGTTGAATTGGATCTCAATTGTCTGCAGAGACTTCACTTCACTAGCGGTTATGGTAGTTGCAAATGAGGTATACATTTATTTTTAATACTCTCTTTCAACAAACATCATAAATTTTTTACTTTTTCATGATACGGTTAAAGATCACAGATTTCATTGCAAAGAAAATGATCATAAAAGACACCATAATAACATATTAAAGAACATAGAATACAACAACATGCACAAACACAAACTCCTTAAAGAATCAACACTAGACGTTCTTGCAAGTAGTTATTACTTTTTTTTTAATTCTTTTACAATATGCAAACAATATTTATTCTATCCACCTCTATACATGCATCGAAAAGAAATGGCCGATTCCCGGGCTGTGACCTGGCGTTGTGGGCCTGAAATCAGTTGCATGGCCCGAAGGTGGTGGTTGTAATGAAGACGATGGTGGTGGTGAAATTGAACCGCAATCAATTAAGGTTGAACAATCCTTCGAAATACTTCCAACGTTAATCTTAGAAAGAACATCGCTCGTTAGTTTCCTCAAGATTCTTCCCTCGACAGAGTGACTTTCGTACAAGGCTATTACAGATACGAGGAAGAAGATGATCATGATCGTGTACTTAGCTTGAGCCATGTGAATATGGTTGTATGTAATATACATTGCTTGGTTTTCGATGTATTTATAGATGGAATGTTATCAAAGGTAGGCGGCTCTTCTCTCATCGATCATTCAATATTCGTACGGTGATAATATTTTTCATAGCTGTGTATCATTATTTTATAATTATTAAAACTTCGCAAATTTTGTCGTCCAACCAAGTGATGCAATTTTATTGCATTGCGTTGCTCATTATTACATGGTGCGGGCGGTGGTCGTGTGCATTTTCTTCCTTGAGGGCTAATAAAATATATCCGAAAGGCCAATTTCTCAAGATAACATTTTTATGTACTATCAAAGTAAGTAGGGCAAGAATAATAATACAACCCAGCCAAGTAGAAACACACATAAAAAAAAGGGTGATCTTCAAGAAAATGAGAATGAGTTTATACATTTCTAACACTGTGTAAGAATCTCAGCACCATCAGCAGTAATTAAGATTGTGTGCTCAAACTGGGCAGAAAGGCTGCCGTCTTTCGTTACTACGGTCCAATTATCCTTCCACATAACCGGGCGAATGCTACCAATTGTTAGCATTGGTTCTGCACAAAACGAAAAGAGTATATTTTCCTACATATAAAGCCAAAAGAAAATCAGCAAAATTAACAGAAAATTACCGATCGTAAAGGTTTGATTCAGCAGCATTTTCCCTTTCTCGTTATTCCCTATCCAAGTTCAGAAATGAAACATAAGAGTTTTTGTTGGGGCTAAAAGATCGTTGTTAGGGAGATAAGGGGTTTGTTTTTACTGTAATGAAGAATCACTGGATCGCTGTGGAAAACTCGTCCAACTCCGTGGCCAACAAACTGCTCGACGACGCCGTAACCGTGTTTATCTGCGTGGTCGCTTTTGTAACGAGAAACCATATTTAGCATGAAAAATGTTACGTGTAAGGGAATTTTTTAAGATGTGTGTTTGTTTTCTCTTACTGAATCGTCTGGCCTATTTTCTTGTACTCAACTCGAGGGCCACATATAGATATCGCCATGTCCAGGCACTCTTTCGTTACCTAGAGCAAAAAAAAAGAAGATTAACGAGTTATTTTTTGCAATCAATTTATAAGATCGACAATTAACTGGGAAACTATTACCTTAACTAAGTTTCTTGCCTCCTCGTCAACTTTGCCAACAAAAAAAGTTGCAGACGTATCGCCGTGATAGCCCTGCATATTATATACGTCTTACTCGAAAAATAAAGTTCAAAGTAAAAGGAAAAGGCATCAAGATTTCGACGATCAACAAACAGAACTTCTTACATTGAGATAAACAGTGACGTCAATGTTGACGATGTCACCATCCTACAGAAAACAGAGTACCTAAGTGATAATGTAGCAGTGTAAAATCACAAAGCACCCATAAAGAACTGAAAGGTATTTTTATATTCATTTAATCTATACAAACCTCTAAAGGACGTGAATCTGGGATACCATGGCAAATGCATTCGTTGACCGAAGTGCATACACTCTTTGGAAATCCTCCGTAGCCAAGAGGAGAAGGATAAGCCCCATTTTCAATAATCATTTGATGAACTGCTTCGTCTATTTCATCTGTCGTTATGCCTGGCTGCCGAAAACAACCAAAAGACTGATGTCATAATTTTGATGAATAACATCGAAATAGGCCAAAATTTTGTATGGAAAAATTTCACCTTCACTAAAGTCCCAGCGTACTGAAGGACCTGCGCAGCGAGTTTTCCTGAAGCTCTCATGCATTCTATCCCTTTCTCGTCGTGTACTTCGGGCCCGCTTGAAATGCCAGGTGGCTTATTATACTTGATGTAAGGAGGCTTTAGTATGTTATCCGGGACGGGACGGGCAGGAGATATTTTCCCGGGCTTTAACCGTTGTCTTTTGCTGCCCGTGGATTCTTCTGTAGTTCTGTGGAGGAAATAAAAGAGTCAAAAACAAAAAAATTCGACTTCGAAGTTTAATAGGAATGCATAACATACCTTCTATTGTTAAATAATAGATTCGTTAATCCCGAAAAGGTCCTCGACATCTCCATTGATACGTGGTCACGCCCTGCTTGATAATGTCCGAAAATAGACAACATAAACAGTTTCAGAGCCTAAGAAAGTTTAGTGGTGTTGCAGATAATGGAAAAGTATAATAGCGATGAATGTAACAGCAGAAAGTAATTACAAAGAGATGAATGGTAATAACAATTACATAATGGTAAGAAAATGAATTAAATAGATTATACAGCTACTCTAATCCATCCCTTCGCTTGCCTATAGATTTAACTCATTCTCTCGCAGGACCAAATAGACAGATTAATTAGGGAAACGAGAAGCAAAGAAAAAAGCAGATTTAAACTGAAATTCAATCAATAATGGATCAAAAACAGTAGACTGGAGTCAATCAAGCACGTATATAGAAAGACACGAGAAAGAGCAAAAACCTGCGTTAAAATTGAATAGTCGTTGAGTCGAATTAACGGAATACGGCGTAAGAAGGCGACAGTCTCCGAGGAAAGTGGAGATTAAGCGAGGCTGCACTGAAGTCCCTGCGACCATATCTTCACTTCAACTTCAACTTCAGCTTGAGCTTTGCCTTTTTCTGTCGCTGGTTTATCCTCAGACCACCAACCAAATATTTGAAACGTTCTAAAAAAAGGAAATATTTCTTGGACTACGTTTCAGTAATTGGGCCGAGCCCTTGAATGCGATTAAAGTGCCGAAGAAATCATATGTCCATAATTCCTGTCACATTTTCTATCCCACATTGTTAAAATTGATTTGAAGATTATCGAAAAATATATGATTGATATCAAATTCGGTTGAGATCACCTATTCCACTTTTTGTATTCCACTCTGTATTCAAACGAACGAAAATCGTTACACCTCCCCCCGACAAGTGTTAAAACACACGTAAACATCATTACACCTATGAATTCCATTACAAGTGTTTAAACAAAAAAAAAAACCATTATTATGTATTTTTTCCTGAGGTCTATATCCAACTTATTGAGGTCTATATATCCATCGCCACTGACGTCAGCTAATTCCTTCATGGCAATATCACTCTTAGCGGGAATTAACGGTTTCGTATATATTCTTGTAAGTTGGATTTGTTTCTTTATTTCACATGCATAACGGCGAAGTTTGGAAAAGGCAATAAATTTTATTTGAAACGTGGAAAAAAAGAGGCCAAATCATTGAAGTTGGAGAAATAAATCACTTCTTCGAATGTATGTAAATTGATATCCAAGTATTACAGGAATATCCTCATATTAATATTAAGGAAAAATGGAAGATCACAAGCTGCTGATTCTAAATCATAGCTTCCTCGTGATATCCTTTCCTGAAGAAGTAGTAGTGCCTTTGTTGTCGCATGAGATAATCTCAAATATCTGACATGATCATCGCAGTGTTTTGCAGGTAAATTATATGGGAGTATTAGAGCAGCATAAATCGACCGAAGACTAAAAATTGTGGAAATATATCTTACATGTATAGGCATTTCGGCGATGACGATACCAGTGCTCTCTTCGAGGGTTTTAAGGACAACCACTTCTCCCCCGACCACCATGTTGATCACAATCCCGTCTAAAACAACACAAAGCAATTAACAGTAAATAGAATCATCGACAATGTCCAAGCCTTATTTGCACGAGTAACAGATTCACTAGCTAGTTCGAGGCAAACCTGATGACAAACAAGTGGACATTCGCCTCGAGTAAGACTCCTATGTAAGAACAAACGATCCCATTAATCAGCTCACCGACCAATTTTCTACTCTAACCAAGTTGGCATGAAAGAGATTATAAATTGTCCTAATATGGTACGTCGCTGTACCTTCTTCGTTGGCAATTCGTAGTTGATTAGAACACGTGCAGAAAGAGATGACTCCCCGGATCCTAGGAGGGGAAGACAGGCGTCTGTAGCTATAACCACGTGCGATTTACACTCCTCTTCGTTCTCAGCTTCATCCCTTCCCATCTTACTCCATCTAGCAGCGGCTTGTCGAAAATCGTCGATGACTTTTGCTCTATCCACCTCAGAAAGATCACTATACTACAGTTATATCCATGTCACATGGTGAACAAGCTATATATCCTCCAAATTCACATTAAAGGAAGCATATCGAACTATAAAGAAGTAAAGCAACAAATACATCCCCTGTAATTCAAAGGTATTTTTGTCAGCTGAAAGGCAATTGTTCAATTGATTGATGAAGCGATTTCTGCATCTGGGGAGAGTTCTTTAATCATCGAATAGAACATATGAAAGCGACTATGAAATTTTTATTACCAGCGAGGACATGGTAATGTGCGACGATAAATTAGAGACGTTGTAGCAAACAGCGTCGAGCTCGTCGCGAGTATTACAGCACACAACCATGGGAAGGCAAGGCCGACGGCCGGCGAAGCCCAGCAGATCAATTAGGGTTTCCTGATTCAGTTCAGATTAAAAATTATCAAGACAATGATGAACACATCGAAAAAATGCATACAAAAAAAAAAATGGGTCCTCTGATCCATACCATCTTGAATTGGGGGCGGTCGACGGCGAGATAGAAATGGCGCTGGGGGCTGAAAAAACACTCCCACGAATTCGCAAAATCCGAGTTCAATCAATCACACATCACACTCTCGGCCTTTCCCCGAAAAAAGAAAAGAAGCAAACCTAAAAATTAAACAGGTTACTAAAATCACCTGAAAGAAGAGTGCTGTGAAGGAGAAGTCGATAGGATGGAATCAGTTGCTTCCATAACTTAGCCGCGAAAATATTCCGCTATTTGCTTTCTCGGTGGTGGGTTTATTCATTGGAGCCGAGCCGGTGAGAAACTGTGAACTGGCAAAAGACCAGACGTATTTGCATTTACATCCCTCACAATCAGTCTATTTCTAAACTCATCCAATCACTTCGCTGATTTACAATGCAGCCATTAAATTAACAGATAATGCAGAAACCATTAAACATGAGCTTCTTATTACAACCAGACGAAACACAGGACAGACCTTTTATTACAGCAGTCGAACTACTACAACAAACAAACGCACACTTCACTGCTTTCAACTCAACATAAAACGCTGTAGCTTCAGTTTTCTCTTCACCGAGGATAGAAATCATAGTTCTCGTACCTAATCTTACAGTCCACCATCTGTAGGCTCCCGCCGACGGCCTCAGGGCACCTGGCGTTCAGCTCGGCGCGAGCCGCCATGAGGCAATCGTAGCACTCCGTCGGCAATATGTTAAGGTTGCAGATGGCGTACCCATAGACCTCGCGGTTCTGCGACGACTCCCTTATGTAGTCCAAGTACATCCTATCCGCCGGCGTATTGAAGACGACGTCGTCCAGCGTATCTGAGACGAGCCACGCATAGACAACGTCGGATCCCCATTGATTCTCACTGCACGAAAATCTGCGAACGGTGGTGTTCGGCGCCGCCCGTGTGCTGCTGCTGGCCAGGAGGAGGAGGAAGGATAGCAAGACGGCGGCGATGCTCATGATGATGGTTTTTTTTTTTATTTTGTTTTGTGGGGCTCGATGAGAGACCTATTATAGCTGCTGACATTTTGTCTGTTGTTGCTGTGCATTTAGCTATGGCTTTGTGTTGATTTCTTCGCCGTGAGTCCACGGCAGTGGATCGGTTTGCCGCCGGCGACGGAATAAACTGCAGTGGTCTTGTTTAGGCTTAGAATATGCTGCGGCGACATGTGTATGAAAGTTGACGTTTCTTGGACATTTGTTGTTAGTGCGGCGGCCTTGGTTCAAACTTTTGTAATTAATTTTTTAATATGGAAAATTTATCTAATAAGCCTTTCTTTTTATTTTGTTTTTCGTTTTATATCACGATCAATCTCTACTGAATTCGGCTAGGGTTAGCCTCTACAAATTTCGAGAATGAGATTTAATCTCTTCAATCAAGTGGAAGTTTATCAATTTCACTATTCACGAATCACTCGAAATTTCGGTTTTTGAGATTAAAATTGGAAAATGACTATATTTTTAATAAACAAAGCAATGTGGGCCATTTAATCAACTACAGGCCCAATCACTTTCACATATAGATACATGTTAATGGGCTGACTTTTTAATATTTGTATATTTTTTAATATATTAAATTTCTGTATTTCGGTTTTTATACGGTTAATCGAATTATATTTATCGAATCGGAAAAACCAAACATTCCAATTTTATCTTTTTTTTATTCGGTCCGTATTCGGTTCATATCGAATTTTCGATTTCGGTTCGGGTCGGTCGGTTAACGAATTTGACCACCCCTAATTCACGCCCCTCAAGCATATCAAGTCATTGTACTACTTTGTGATACCAAATAAGCTTGGACTAACATTTTTATCTCGTTATTTAGTTAGCGAAAAAATAATGCGTCCATTTACTTAGTATGTTCATTGTTTCATTGAATGAATATCTTATTCCATCATAATAATCAAACAAAGTAAATGAATTTGTTTAGTAGGTCGTTTGAATTTGGATTTAAGCGTAAAACCGAGCCAGGCTCCACTTTAATTCGTTAACTTCAACATTGGATATGGATTTTAAAACCTATATTGAAAATAAGAAAAAAAATTAAAAAATGATCTGAGCATAATAACAAAGAGACACAAAATGTGGCGTTGTCGATTTCGAATAATTAATTTGCTAGAAGCAAACGAATCTAATACTATGCATCCATGCAAGCAAACGTGGGCTTGTTTGTTGTATGATATGTCTGCGTTACATAAACATCATAACATTGCCCAACTCAATTAAATGCGACAGCAATTTATAAATAGGATCAATCGCTGTCTTTTTTTTGCTGATTAATCAAATTTTTGAGTTGGATTTGACAGGAGCTTGATTAATGGAGTGTTGGAGAAAGACAGAGAAAATGAGTGCTGCCCATAACATCAGTGTTGAGATCTGTTAGGCACTTAGACCCCAGTGGTTGTTTGGACAAGAAAATGGCTTCAGTTTAATTGCTGTCCAAATTCAATTCATTATAAGTCATTGTACGAATTTCTGTATAGAATACATTATTTACAAATATATACATATATAGACAGTGTGACTTGTCTGTGGTGTATCGTATTTCTTATTGAATTTTTCCATTTTTAAAGTGACGTTGTCGGCGTTGAATTAATTGCAGCATGGGTGAAGACTTAAGGGGTGGGAAACCATTTTTTTCATTTTCCTTGAGATTTTATAATAAAAGCACATTGACTATATATATGATACATGTGGTGTGGTAATGTTCGACCATGTAGAGGAAGGAAATGACACTAAGATAAAATTGATTCGAAGTTTGAAAAAGATAAAAATAAAATCGAGGTTTTTGACTTCTGTTCTACACGAGACGAAAAGAACTTCCAAATCGAAAAATGAAGAGAACAGAGAAAGAACATTTAGAGGAGAAGCATAGACATTTTAATGTTTTCGTGCCATATCTTTGTAAAACGTATGAAGGTTTATTTTTCTTCATATATGATGATAGGATAGGATAAGATTAAAGAAGTCACCACCCAACTATATTAATTACATATTTCTTTTCTTTTTATCTCTTCTTGACATTTAAGCTCTTCTACATTTAATGTTTTCCTTCTCCTAACAAAAGAAGAGACGACTTTTTATGATCCGAAGTCACGTGCAAACTGCGACTCATCTGAACGGTAAATACGTTACATTATAATAGAATTATTTCCAAGATGTCAGTGTTTGTAATAAAATGTTTAATTCGAATTAGATTCGACGAGGTTCGCCGTTTTGATATATTATAATGATATAGCATTGTAGCATGCATTGTTAAATATTCGTCACTAAATTATTATTATGTTTGAAAACACGTATTTGTGAAATCAGTTAATTTACAGCTTTAACGTGATTTTCTTTTCTGAGTCATCTACTTGACGATTATCTCGGACACCATGTGAATTCTCGGTACATTTTCGTTGAATATACCATGTGAATTCTTGAAATACAAGAGAGGTGCATCTTCGCATTAATATTATAAGTAGACAAACATGTGAAAACACATTTCTTTTTTTTTTTTTTTTTTTTTGTAATGGAAGTATAGCTTTTACTTACAGTATTTTACTTGTTAGTAACCAAAATATCTACAAACGTCGAATAAAAGAAAATGGACCGATCAGAAAGATGAATATATTTTCTCGCTAGAGAACAAATAATTGGTATGGGTATTTTCTTCTATATTTTTTCTCTTTGACAATTGAATTGTTAGGCATCTATCTTTTGTCTTGTAGAGAAAGACGGTATGTATACACATTTAATTTGATTAAAATTATATTAGTTAAGTTATAAAGAAAACGCTATCAACAAACAATCATTCTTCAATCTCCAAGATTTATGTCATTGTCGTAAGAACTGATACTTGGTAAAACTGTATAAACTCTTTGAAGACTCCTTTACACCATTCGATAGATATTCCCACCCATTCTTCTCCACTAAAAAACATATCATTAATCAATATATTTTGTGCTAATTCTCCACCAATAATAACATATTACCGTTACGACTACCTAAACACATACGTCCTCCAATCTCTAAATTATAAATATTTAATAAAAAGTTACTTATCACATCTCCCCATCCCAAGTAAATGAAACTTAACTCATTTTTATATTAAAAAGAATGCCAAAAGCATATATAGGAAAAAATGATAGCGCTGCACCTGCAAATGATGATAAAGAGAATTAACTCATTTTTCATTCAAATCAAAAGCATATATAAGAAAAAAAATGAGTGCGTTGCAAATGGTGATGAAGGTTTACGTTACAACACACAACAAAAAAGAAAAAAAATACTCCCTCCGTCCCAAATCATTTTATACATTTTACAAAATCGAGCGTCACACATCTTTTGGATATTTCCTTATTTAGCAAAAACTATCACAAACAGTCGATATAATAATATTAAATATTCTTAAAAAACGCGTCAAAAGATATAATTTTTTACCTTTTAATTGTACTATATTATTAAAGTATTCAGCTTCTTAATTCCCGTGCCAACTTCCAATGTCCAAAACGGTTTGGGACAAAGTATAGATAGGGAGTCTCCCTTTCTACTTGAAATCTAGTAGTAGGCCCCACTCCCCACCGCTATAAAATTATATGATATATTTGTATAAATATATATTACCTTTCCTCTTACATTCCTCACACCGACTATTATTGAATATTTGCTACCTTTCGCTTCATCATAAATTCATAAGCAAAGTTCTTCTCCTTCATAACCTTACTCTTTTCTTCGCCTCTCAGTAAACTACGAAGGAAGCGAAAAGAAAGCTAAGCTACAATGGTCGACGTCGACCATAGAATGACCGGCCTCAACCCATCCCACCTCGCCGGCCTCCGCCGCCTCTCCGCCCGCGCAGCCTCCACCCCAGCCACCCCTGCCCCGCCGCCACCGCGCCATAGCAGCCAATTCTCCTTCACGCCGCTCGTCGGAAAACTGATCGCCCAGCTCAAAATCTCCAAATACCCCTGATTCAGCCAGGCCTCACCGACGCCGAGCTCGCCTTGGCCGAGGCGGAGTTCGGATTCACCTTCCCGCCGGACCTCCGAGCCGTACTCACGGCGGCTCTGCCCGTCGGACCTGGATTTCCCGATTGGCGCGCCGCCGGCTCCGGCCGGCTACACCTCCGCGCCTCCATCGACCTTCCCATAGCCGCCGTCTCGTTCCACGTGGCTCGGAGTAAGCTGTGGTCGAAGTCGTGGGGCCCGCGGCCCTCCGACGCGGCGGAGGCGCTGAAAATCGCCAGAAACGCCCTCAAACGCGCGCCTCTTCTGATACCCATCTTCGGCCGTTGTTACATTCCCTGCAATCCCTGCCTCGCCGGAAACCCCACGTTCTACGTCGACGAGAATCGGATCTTCTGCTGCGGGTCGGATCTTTCCGATCTATTCGATCGGTACGGATCCGACCCGATCGGGATGGAGACGACGGCGCGGCTGACTCGCCAGCCGAGGTGGGTGGAGTTCTGGAGCGAGGCCGCGGCGGCGGAGAAGCGCCGTCGCAGGAGCACCAGCGCCGCCTCCGAGGCGACGGCGTCGACGTCATGTTCGTCTTCGCCGGAGAGACGGTCTTCCCCAAAATGGGTCGACGACTACGTGGGTCAGATTGGGAAGGTGTTAAAGGACGGCGGCTGGTGCGACGACGACGTGGCGGAGATCACGCGCGTCTCCGCCGCTGGGTTCTTCGACGACGGCGAAATGGTGATTTTGGACGACCAATCGGCGATGGATGCTCTGCTCTTAAAGGCCGATCGGTTCTCAGAGCTGTTGAGAAAAGGTGGTTGGAGCTTCGAAGAGGTTTCAGAAGCTTTAGGGTTTGATTTTCGAATAAGGAAAAAGGCTGATGAGAGAAGGTTGAAGAAGGTGTCGCCGGAGATGGCGGAGAAGATCGGAAGACTGGCTGAGGCGGTGAACCGGTCATCCTCGGTTTCGTCCGGTTCGGTTCTGTCTCTGTAGGTTGTAACCGGCAACTGGCTGTTCCTTTTTGTTCCATATATAGTAATCCTTGGGTTTAAAAACGACAGCTTTCGTATAGTTGTAAGAAAAACAATGAAAAGGGAAAAGATAGTGACCGTGATACACTTGTAGTAATTGTATTGAAATTATCTTTTTTGTATGATTCGGTAAGATATATAAGTATTACTTTGTGTTATGTGTGCTTGTGAAAAAAACAAAGTTG
The DNA here is from genome assembly GCA_027422505.1 of Craterostigma plantagineum. Taxonomy (NCBI): domain Eukaryota; kingdom Viridiplantae; phylum Streptophyta; class Magnoliopsida; order Lamiales; family Linderniaceae; genus Craterostigma; species Craterostigma plantagineum. Next base: position 2,690,859 of record JAPQWV010000072.1, on the reverse strand, counting down.
ATCTGGGAAATTCAAGAAATGTGTAGCATTGTTACAAATATATTCTTTAAAAAAGCAAATCATTATGTTTGTCGTTGATGAACATAGTAAACGGGCAATATAATCTTGAGGAACCCTAAGATTTGCACGTGTGTGCTTTCTTCCTTGGGAAGATGAGAGGGAAAAAAGGCAATATTTGTGTCCAATATGTGGATTAGATTAGGATTCAAAAATTGAAATCTAAGCTTTGGGTCCACTCCAGTGAGTACGAACGGCGTCGTTTCTTGCTCAACATTTGAACTTAAGAACCATCGAAACGCTGTCGTACCCAATAGAGATATTCTCCCATTCTTTTATGGGTTGAACTTGGTTCAGGCTGTATTTGGGTGGCACTATAAAGAAAGTACTTTTCTTTTTGGAAATAGAAAGGTATGATTCTATTTTTCTTTTCTTTTTTTCTGGAAAAGTAGATGAAGATGTGAAAGGGATGTGTTTTCTATTTGGGCATTTGGTCTTGGCATTGGTATTTGAAGTTAATATTGGACACGAAAATATCTGACAAAGCTTACAAGGTTTTGGCTTTCGAGGACATAACAACGAGGCTGTTTTGAATTTGAAAACGACTGCAATTAAGCACATTTTATCATAGGATAACGAATTAAAGATTTAAAGATTGCTTCTATTGAATCTGCTCTTGGTTTGAAGTATAATGTAAGAATAGTTAGCTAACTTCTTCAGAAATAATTAAGGACTTGATGCTCAATTATGAAGGAAGCCTATCAAGGCTCCTCACAATAATCATTCGAGAAAGGAGCAATTATGATTGCTTGATTCTATCATTCGTGAAATTTATTAGAAAGATCCATTATATTTGTAAATTGTAGGTCTATATAATGCAATTAATTATACATATTGCGATATGATTCAAAGAATGGTCGGTTGATTACCGTAAAATAATTCAAAATAAAAACTGAAAGACCAAGTAAGAAATTTAAAGGAGCAATTAAATATGATCATTGACCAAGACTTCAATAATGCTCCTTCAACGTAGCTTGATATATGATCTCTTTGCCATGTGCTGTGCCATATTTGTTCGCTCCAATGGAGAAAAAAAATATTTATGTACGCATGTACGTCCACTGCTGAGTGTTAATCGCATCGTATTTCTTTCTGAAAATTATACATTTCTTCAGTACAAGGAAACAAAGTATATCATCGACTCTACACTTGATAAAAACAATATATATGTACAAACCTCACCACATAATATCTCAACGCAAGCTCAGCAAATTGTTCTTACACAGTCTGCAGAACTTCATCTTCATCTCCTTTCTTTGACATGTTAGATCGAACTTTAATCGCCTTTACCCGAAACATCGCCTAGATATTTCACAAAGTTCTCAATCTTACAATAAGCCCATTTGCGCTAAAAAAAAAGAGAAAAAAAAATCGACAAGAGAAACCGACCTTTTTATCAGAACCAAATTCGATTATATCCGTGGGACGGAAGCGACTGGGAAAGTTAGGCGTCACTCGATACCTTCTACCCTCGTTACTGCAATAATATAGTTTAAGAAAAAAAATCACATGTAAAAATAAAAGATAGCCTTAATACGATAAATCTTTTTGTCACAGGAACTTACTCGGTTATCCACGTCCCATGCTCGCTTCTCAAGTCCGTCAAGTAAAATGCTCCGTCGTCGTATGTTATCTTCGCATGCATTTTCGATACCTAATATGACAAGACATTTCAAAGTTACTAAGCATAAGAGGAGAGAGAGAGAGAGAGAGAGAGAGAGAGAGAGCTATGATACTAACCTGAGGCGAGAGTATAACTATCGACTCTCCGGGAAAGTTTGCATGTAGTTCGCTCCTAATATAGGAGCTCGACATGGTTAATTTATCCTCGCCTATGCATAGTTTGAAGGAAAAAGGAAAATATATGTTTATATGTATGTGGATAATATTTACCCGACTACGCATGGTTTCTTCTCATCACGGCTTAAGAATATGGTTTCCGACGCAGCAGTAGAATCTCCGATTGGAAACAGAAACCAACTGATCATTATGTAATATAACAAGTTAGATTCGAATTTGTCTTGCAATGTTTTTGTTTGTTTATCAGCATTTTGCATTAATGGATGCTTACTCTGCGTCGAGGGCTCTCTCTAGAGCGTCGTCATCTGCGAACCATGTCCTTAACTGGTCGTCGGCCTTCGTTTTCGTAATAAACCGAAAAATCAACTCATCGGGCGAATATATAAAATAAAGAGAAAATTTATAGTACGGTCATTAGTAGGGTTTCGTATGCATACTTTGTCTGAAAGCCTGCACTGCAAAGTTCTTCCTTCTAGCTTCGAACTGCGGCACGCAAAATCAACAAGTTCGAATTAGTACATATTACATACCGACGGGATTTATGCGATAATCGGTTTTAATTAATTAAGAATATTAGGAAATATGAAGGACTTTGAACTTTACCCATTACCGCCGAGAACCCAACTTAGCATTAAAGGCATACCAATGTCGATGAATAACCTTCCTCCTACTCTTCCAGGATGTGGTATTCTGAGTTTTGTTAGGAACTAAGAAAAAATAAGATCTGTGAAGTTAGTGTTTAGGGTAATATATGATTTAAAAGGTATATTATATATATATATATATATACATATATATATGTTGCGACTAAATTAATCTTACCGACAAAGGACCTAAACCGACCCCGAGGTAAGCTTTATAAGTCGACGCCATGATTGCAGCCATTCGAGCAAGTCCGTGAATGACGGCGACTCGTAGTTTCCGAGCATTCTCATATCTTTCATTCGGTAAAATACATTCTATTCATTTATTTTTTTGCATCGAATTAAAATAAATCGTCGACGAAATACGACGAGATGCTAATGATATATCACCTCTTCAGAGAAGATATTATGTCGGCTGATTTTCCCGATTCCTCGCTCTGCTTCAGTTCTTTATCGAGCTCCAAAGCCAGTTGGTATGCGTCCTGAAAAAAACGTCCCCGAGAGATTAGACCAACCAATACTCTGATTCCACTCTAAAATCAATTGACAATGGAGGAAGTAGTCCACAAACTTATGCATGTCAAACGATTCTTATTTATTAGATGTGGGAATGCGTTTGGTACCCCAATACAATATATTTTACATTTAGACGAATAAATCAAGCACGCAATATGCGAAATTAATAAGAAGCATGCGAATAAAGACAAGTAATACCTCGATGGCCATGCATCCACCTTGACCCAAGTTGGGCTGCATGGCATGGACCGAGTCCCCGAGAAGCGTCACCCGACCCTTTCCCCACGAAAATTTCGGCACTCTGTCGTAAATATCGCGTCGAAGGATCGCTTCCTCGTCCGTGGTGACGACAAGGTCGATCACGTTTTCGCACCACCCTTCGAATAACTGAAGCAACCTCTTCTTTTTTCCTGCGCAAAAAAAATAACGAAAGTAAAAAACATATACACGTTTTTTCTTTTCGAGAAATAAAATATCGCAAGATTGTTACGTACCGTTAGGTTCGTCCTCTCCGCCCGCCGGCTCGTTGTAGAACGCATACCACTGCATTTTTCCACCGCCGACGTCCGACGAGACGAAGTACTGCTTGTGCCCCAAGAACACTCGGTACCTTTTACGTCGAGGCAATCGATTATTTACATATGGAAGCGCTTTTATTACGTCTACAAGGCGTGAATTTATTACATACCCGACGGTTTTTATATCGGCGGGAACGAAATCGGCGATTCCAGTGTAACACGTGTAGCCCGAGTATATAGCTTCGCTCGGTCCAAACAAGTTCGTCCGCACCTATTCGCAGACGCCGATTAAATCTCAGTATATTTTCGTATACGCGCGATAATAGCCGCCATTCTTTCTTACATACATACCTTAGACCATATCCCGTCGGCCCCGACTAAAAGGTCCCCTTCGTAACGCTCTCCATTTTCGAGCCTCACCGCCACCTAAAACCAACCCAACGTTTACCAATCAATAATCATCATTAGTGACTCTTACATATAAAACAAATATACGCTAAATATACGGACAACCTTTTCGCCGTCGTCTTGGAAATCGACGACGCAGCTTTCGTTCTTTATGATATCGGCGCCGACAGCCCGGGCTAGGATCTGCTGCAGCGTCATGCGGCTGATTACTCGAGTCACGGGCAATCCTCTCTCGGCCGCCGGCGTAAAAGTGTCGAACTTCACATACCTGTCCATCGACTAATTATACTTTTATGTAATTGCAACGAAGTCCACAAGTTAAAGAATTACTACAAAACGGCACCCGTAGTTCTCATTAGTTTAGGACAGGGCAAGAAAGTCTGTCATCTCATCATCTCAGAGGTTTTAGGTAAGAAATTACCAAGTGCCTGAAATCCCATCGACGAGGCCGTTGATCCTATCGCCGGTGATGCATCCGGCGGCCATGACTTCGTCGGCGACGGCCATGTCGATGGCTTCCAAGGCGGCCAAGGCGTTGCTCTGTATTTGGATGGGTCCTCTGTACTGTCCCTCGCCTCTGATGGCGCTCAAATCCCTTTCGAAGACCAAAACGTCGAACCCTCTTCGCTTGGCGGCGAGGGCGAAGACTAGGCCGCCGATTCCGCCGCCGGCGACGAGTACTCGAAGCTTCTTCTGCGGCGGCTGATTTGGGCGGTCTGCTTCGGCTTGGGCTGGGCTCGACTGCAGTGCTCTCACGGCGGCGACGTTATTGGGACGCCCTTTGATTTCGTGGGTTCGCCTGAGGCTCGAAGAACTGTATGATTGTGCGTTATTGGGTAAGAGATGAGGGAAGTGAGTTGTTATTCTTGATTGTACGGATTGTACTGAAGGGTTGATTATTGGACTGTAATAATACAGCATCGCCGGCGACGACGATGCCATCTCTTTCTTTCCTTTCTTTTTTCTTATTTCGGACGGAGGCTTTTCTGAGGTAACGGAGATGTCTGAATGCTTTCGAAGAACTCTGAGTTTCAGTTATGAGAGAGAGAGTGTGTGTTTGTGTGTGGGACCCAATCTCGGAGCTTGAAATCAAGCACCAATGGTGGAGATTGGAAGGGGACACGTGGCGGTTCATCCTTAACACGCTGCAAATATCTATTCGAAGACGATGATGGTGCATGTGGTTCGGTTTGGTTACTTAATTAGAAAATATTGTTATTTTTTAATTGTTTTTTTTTTCGTGGTTTGCTTTGTGGTTTGTAGAGAAAATATCTAGCCTTTCTTCCCTTCTCGGCTGTATCTTACTCTCCCTCCGCTAACTATTTTATACTCATTTTAGGCGTCTCGTTACTTTTGTACATTATCTTTTATAAAAAAAAAAACTACCACAAACAATCAATATAATAATATTAAATACTTAAAAGACGTGTTAAAATATGCATTTTTTTAACTTTTAATTGTAATATATTAAGTATTAAATATTATTCAGTTTCTTAAAATCGTGACATATCCAAATGTCCATAACCGTTTGGAAGGACTAATTTATTATTGTTATTTCTAGTATTTGATGTTTTTGTTTAAAATAGAAGCATTTGGTTCAAAGAGAAATAACAATAATAGTTATTCATTGATACTAAAAGACAGGTGGCTCAGATGATTAGAATATGCAAATTTAACTAAAATTGCTTCCTTTGATCTTAATACAGGTCTACGAATATTACACGTATATTAAGAAATAAATAAATCTCCATTATACTCTTAATTATATTATCTTATTTAATTTAATAATTTTATTTAAGATAAGGGGTGAAACTGAAAATAATCAATATCTTTTATCTTGAAAACTGTAAAAGTTTGTATTTAAAAACAAAATAAATTCTAGAGTGATTTGTTTTATGGTATAGATTGAGTATAAATTATTGGGAATATAATAGTCCGTCTCCGTGGCGCATGAAATCATCTGTCTCACTATTACTGTCCCCTCTATGTCCCAAATGATCTGATCCGTTCAATTTTAAATCCTGCGGTTCAAAAATTTTCTTTTTGTTTATTAATTTCTTTAATTTTATATCCCACCAAATCACAAAATCATTACTATTTCATGTGATTTAAAAGATAAAATAGATGAAGACAACCAATTTATTCCTTGTTTTATGATGATCAATTTGATATCCATATCATATATTTTTCGATAATTATAGATTTTATTTTAACAAAGTGGGACAGGAAGTGGGACAGGAATTTTAGGACAGGCAATTTCAACCGCTCCGTGGTACAAGCAAAGTTGACTTTATTATGGGACGGTGTTATCTATTATACGAGTTTCGACATATCTTAGTAAAATACTCCTATAAATTAAAAAACACACCAGTCAACGGTATTATGCTATAGATCTTAAATAATAATATAGTAAAGGAATTCCACTAATCCCTACTTTAATAATAAATTAGTGTATTAGTGCGAGGCCGGTGGATACTTTAAAAATCATTACTTTATAATTCCAACGATTTCTTTCCTATTTGTGCTTATGTTGGGTTGGCTGAGACAATTACAAATGGGTCGACAATTCGTTTAATTCTTAATGGACTCTTTTTGGAAACCAAGTAATTGATAATTTCTTGCAAAATAAATTGCCGTCAAGTAAATTAGTCGGGTATCATATAAATACCTATTTAAATAAAACTTAAAGATCAGTACCTATGTCATAAATTTTTACAGAGTACCCGATTTAATTTGTATCAATCTCTTCGTCATGCCGTACCTTCCTGTGTGTGTATTGCATACCATAACATGTTGATATAGGTTACTTAAATGTGTTTGTACGGCGTACCTAATGTGTAAATAGGTGTACCTAATGATAATACGACGTACCATTTTCTAAACGTATCACGTACCACAATATGTTGTATGGCGTACATGCGGCGGATCGGGTACCTATCTGCAAAAACTTTATTCTGTTAGGTACCTATATATAAAAAATGCTGACAGGGTACTAAATTACAAGTTTTTTTACTGAGGATTTTTACGAAAGACCACTAAATTAGTTACCAAGGAAATCATAATTGCTCCACTAAATTTACTCGGTAGTGAATCATAATATCATATAATTAATTTACCTCACATTTGACCTCGATATCAAGATCCAAATATAAAGTTTAATAGTAGCAATAAAAGCTCTGGAAAGGTACTTTCATTCAACCATGATTTACTCATAAAGTCACCATCGTCATATCAAGGTAAAATTTTTATGCTATGTTTGGTTCGTAAAGAAAGAAAATGTAAGAAAGAAAGCCCCATATAATTCTTTTATTCTTGGGCCTGCTATAACTTTATAAATTGTTTGGTAGTCTGTTTCGTACTCCCTCGAAAACCCAGTTATAGAATGAGTAATTACATCCTTATCCTTATCTCGACAATCATCTTCGTCTTCCCAAAAGAAAGCTCAAATTAGGGCAAACTGCAGACACCCACAAACCCATATATTCCCAGCTCTCCATCTTCTTACTTTTGAATTTTCAAATAACAAAGACGGGCAAATCGCTATGCTCATCATTTAATGCGTGGTTTTATACAGAAAAATTGCAGACGAGGCTGAGATCGTAAGGAGGCATCAAGCCTCTATTAGGAATGGTAAGTTGCAGTCATCTTGTTTGAAAAATTGGGACCAGCAAAGTTCTTTGTTCATTTTCGCGAGAATACCATGGAAAGGTCGCCGTCAATTTTTCGTCTGTTTGGTGCCGACTATGGAAGTCGAAGAATGATGGGTTTTCGAAGCAGCCAACGACGATGAAAATCGAAGTAATGATGGGTTTTGGAAGCAGCCCAACAGCTTTCTTCCGACGAAGATGGCAGTCGAAGTTGGGGCCGGCGCTCGTTAGATGTGGTGGGTCAATATCTCTGCAGCTGGGTTTTGGGTTTGAGAAGATGAAGTAGTATGGTATTTTTGTAATTTTGCTGTAAACTGATGAATTAGATAAATAATCTGGTATGAATTGCCAAGATTAAGTTATCTTAACTTTTAATGTTAAAGTGTGGGCTTCGGCCAGTCGCGGGCCACATATTTAGAACCAAACAACTTAAACTGTCAGACTACGACAGATTATTTTTTTAAACTAGTATTGTCTAGGATAGCAAACACAGCCTTAATAGACAAAAAGATCAATCCACGCCATACAAATGTATACATTCGATTATTCCAAAACAACAACTCCAAGAAAGATCTATAACTCGATTTTCTTGCGGTCCCATGTGGCATATGCATTGCATTGTATTGTCAAATGGAATTTCATTTCACGGGACAGACAATATATGCCAACTCGACATTGAACCGTTTTCTATTACACTACACTACACCCATTAATGAGTTCTCTCTCCATCAGTTCACAGAGAATTCTACTGCTCCGGTGTAATATTGCTATCATTTGTTAATACGGTTTCACGCTGGTGGCGTGGATTGTACTGATGATTAAAGTATTTGTATTGTATGTATGGTCAAAGAAATATATTACTTGATACATCGATTTTGGCCTCGTTAGAAGTAGTTCTTTCTTTTCATCAGTACCCACAAAGCGTTAGACACGAACTTCAATCGAAAAGTTTGAGAAGAAAGACAGAGAGAAAACCAGAAGTTGAATATGGTGTTGATAATCAAAATCATCACCTTATAACTTTCTGTCGTTTGAGCTATAATAGCCCCAAGCAAAGGTGAGCTCTTTCTTTGTAATGAAAAGCACGTTGCCCTTTTTCAAGCTTCTGTACTGCATTAGTGTTATAAATGAGGCTTTCTTGAAATTTGACCATAGATGAAGGTAGAATTTTTACTAATTGTTTATATGGTATTGTGAAGAAAAATGTGCTGAGCGTTTGAGGGTTTTCCATAATTTGACCTGTTTATTACAACCCTGTTCAGTGTTAGTCCAAATCCTTAACAGTTTCAGACTCGAAAGAAAGAACTATTTGAAGATGTTTTTCAGTGTCTCTTAAAAGTCCTCTGTTTTCTTCTTTCTCAATGCTTGATTCAACTCTGATGTACATTCCTAATATCTCTAAGCCAGCGAATCAATGTGGAACATATTCCAATCATGAAATAAAGACCAACAATGAGAAGGGCTTCAGACAATTTTCGAAACTCAGGCGCATACACAAGCCCAGGAACGCCAGAATACGGTAATAATAATAACCACACCGTCGATTTGCCGAAGACTTGGAGCTCAGAGCATGGGCCATTATTACCTCATAGCAGAAGGCACTTCAATTCCATGGCGGCGTCGTTAACTCCTTTCAACAATGGAAGAAAACCTCTCCCTTCGAAATGGGACGATGCTGAGAGGTGGATTACTAGTCCATGTCCAATATCAGGCTACAACATAGCTTTCAAGAACTCTTCTTCGATTCCTCAGAGAAGACCAAAGTCAAAGAGCGGCCCTTTGGGACCCACGCCCGTCGGCGAAGGTGGCAATAAAGTTCGAAACTTTATGATCAATTCGCCTCTTACGACTGGAGTTTTGTTGCCCGAAGGTTTTTCGGTTCGTTTCGACGAAAGCTCTGCTTCTGCGAAATCGAGTTCTTTCTATGCTGAGAATAGTGTAATGAGGAGGGAAACTTCTTCCATGCCCACCTCACAAGGTATATTTAGCTTGGAAGATATATATATACACGTGAATCTGTTGTGTTGATTTTAAACGAAGTAAGTGATCGCAGATGATAAAGTCGAGCGTTGTAATGAAGACGAAGTGTCGTCCCTAGTTTTGGGGGAAACTTCACGGAGAGACATGGCGACTCAAATGAGCCATGAAGGGAGCAGTCGTTCATCTTCTAATGAAAGGCTCTCTTTTTCTGCTTTGCCTTCTTCTTCAACGGTTCCTTTTTCGGGGATCGAACGCTGTAATAGTAAAGATGAGGTAAGAGATGTTGAGATTGATGAAAGTGTCACTGAGTTGAAGCATTGCAAGGAGCAAGGATTGATGAAAAGGGGTATGACGAAGAAGAAGGATTCGTCGAGGAACGTTGGAGAATCGCCTTTTCCTTGGAATGCTTCCGAGGGATCGATTCACAGATCGATGTAAGAATTCCCTTTTTGTTCTATCTATGTAAACGAAAAGACGATTTTCTATTTGATCTTCTGATGTAGGTTGCAAAGGGAAGAAGCCAAGATCACCGCGTGGGAGAATTTGCAGAAAGCAAAAGCAGAGGCAGATATTCGAAAGCTTGAGGTTTTTAAATGTCTGAAAACATAGGAATTGTGTAATGAAACGTTTTCTGAACTTCTTGTCTGTCAGATGAAATTGGAGAAGAAGAGGTCCTCTTCGATGGAGAAGATCATGAAAAAGCTCAGAGCTAAGCAGGCGAAAGCTCAAGCCATGAGAGACTCATTGTCAGTTTCAGACCGAAAAGCCCATGAAACTAATCGCCGGCGAGAAAGTTCGAGGCGTAGGACTTCACTCTCTAACTGCTTTGCCTGCCGTTGATTTGATTCGTATTAAATCAGAATACTTAATGCGTTGTCGTCCGTATATTTTCAACTGTCTTCTTTTTTCGTTTTATGTAGAATTGATATTATATATATCACATGCATTCCAAAGTAATCAAATATAAAAAATCCATAAAATTTGGTATAACCCTAGACCATTTAGCCTTGAAAACATAATAAAAATGATTTTCTAAAGCAAGAAATACCGTTTGGCCTTCGTATTTTTTGCTGACTTAACGGTTGTGGTTTGAGTTTATGGGGTAAAAGTTGTTTGTCTTTACGTTTTTTGCAGACACATTTACAACAATTCGATAAAGGTATGTCAAGAAATAGTTCGACATGCGATTGACTTGTGCTCGTTGGCCCTTCCATTTGCTGACAAAACTCAACATCATCACTTGCTTTTGCCCCCATAAAGTTTGTTCTTATGGGACCAAATCTTGGATTACGTTTGCTCTGTCGAGACCAAAATGATAAAACACACTAAGTACATTTAAATTGATTTTCATATATTAAGGTTTAGTATATAATGATCATGCTGGGCTTATACAAGTCCTGTATCTAATTACGTGACATCAAAAACATATTGTATTAGGCAGTAACTTTAAGAAGTGGTCAAATGAAACATATATATACATATCGTAAAATGGGGTAATGGCCATCCAAAGTGCTGTGTTGGCCATAAGCTGAATGCTTGAACATGACATCATGTGTTTCTCAAGTAATAGAATCAACATAATCTAAGTAATAGAGTGCATGTAAACATAATTTAACGGTCAAAGGTCAAATAGTTTAACGTAGCACACAATAGCGTACCCTAACATGTCTAACGAAGAAGAATAACTTGTCCCTTTGCATCATGCATGATTCAAGCATCTTGGTCTCTCTACTTGTCTGAGGATATATGGTCATAATCGTATAGAAAATCCCATTATTTGTCCAAGTTCAAACCCATAATTTAATGCTATTCATGGGTCCCAAGACATTTAATTTCTTTATAATAATAGGATAAAAGCTAGCAAGGATTAGGAAATTTATGCGAAGAGCAAGTGAAAGTAATATTATTATATGGCCAAGTTGAGTGGGCGGCTCCGACAATACATGTATAATAGTTTCTATTGGTAAGTGACGTTATACATGCAAGTGGTATATCGTAAAGTCGTAATAATTATTTAGTTGAAACATTATGGAAAAGATTAATAAGGAAAGTTGGGGATGTTGATGATGCCTTATTGTTACGAAATCGGCGCAAGTGGTGCTTTGGTACTCTACTTGGTGACCTATTTAATTATCCGAGATTTATTATATATACTAGTACTTTCCATCTATGTGTGTGCTTAAAAATGTAATTGTATTTATATTACTTCAATATTAATATTTATAATATTTAGTATTAATAAATGAAATATAGTTTTACACATATAAAGTGAAAACTAATGTATTGGGGCATAATTGCAATAACTAAGAAATTTATAAGTGAAATGATAACTTATTAAATTAAATAAATTATAAATAGATTGAGTAAATTGTAAATTAAAATGACAGACAAAATTGGCAGTTTTTTTAGCCACCCTAAACCTTTTATGTAATAGAATAGGTATTTTGTTTGCCATAAATATTAGTTTTTTTTATTTTAGGGTGCACAATAACATGTATTGTTAGTTTGTTGGGTATCGTATCATACTCGGTAACCAAGGATGACTTATTATTATTTAATTTTTTTCTTTTTATCAACACATTTGATTGAAAACTATAAATCGCAAGTTGTTTGAAGCTGTTTTTCATGTGATTGCATATCTTAATTTAAAAAGTTTAGTTTTATTTGAGCTAATTGTTTACTTTTCTTTATTTTGTGAAATTGATGACATAACGGGGTTACTAAAGGTAAGACGTGGTAGCGAATATTGCGACGTTCGACTTCACTTTCAGTTTAAAAAACGCGATATAAAAAGGAAAAGATTTTTTCTCTATTTTAATACTAGGCCTAAATAAATCCGTGAAGCAATAACTTATATAAAGATGCAATGGATAAGTTCTTACTAAGTAATATAAAGATGCAAATGGATAAACTATTAATTTCAAAAGGATACGAACGTCTAATAGATATTCTGAAGTAAAGATAAAGTAGCACCGTGCCTGACCAACAAATCCATAAAGAATTGGTTGGCTCTTTGCGTTACCGAAGTTTCTTCATTTTTCTTGAGTTAAATTGTTCGGCAAATTGATTTCATATTTATCCACTCTTATCCAATGAAATTATAACATGAAATGAATCTATTAGTATCTTATATGTCCTTGTCTCTGATTTAAGTTGGAAGTTATAGCAGGAACTTTGTAGTAGTCAAAGGATCTCCTACATTAAATTATAAGAAAGGTCCTTTGAATTTTCCAATTAACATAATTGTTTAACGGCTGCTGATTATGAAGAAAAGACGCCTATATATATTATGGTCAACTCTCTGGAATTATATAAAGAAAATTAATTTGGAATTATTGTCATACATGCTTCGTCGAACTTCTCACTAAATCGTTGCAAGACTTGGGTAAATGAGTCATCATTCATGTTCCATATAAATTAATGAACTAAATTAAAACCGATCACGCCATCTCTAAATAGAACTAATTTGGATAAAATCCAAAATACTAATTCACAAGAAACTTTCCACCACATTCCTCATTCTAATCCAAATACGACTCCCGGTTTTATTTGCAGTCAAATATGACCAAGTTAAAAATAGCACTATTACTATTAATTTTTGCTAATTATCCCATGCGTATTAAATGTTACTTGTCTATTTGACCCAGCTTAATAAATCGAAGACTTCATTGCCACTTTGATTCACCTTTTTACATAATCCCATTCCCAACATAGCAATTTGAACGTATAAAGATAACGATTATATATAGTGATCCTATTTCACAAGTGGATAAATCTTTACACAAGTGGGAGTTAGTTAAAGTATTCTAGGACTGTGACTAAGACTCAAACTCACAACTGAGCAGTTTAACGGCTCTTCTATAACTAACCTTTGCGCAAAACACGAGCCCCCCATCTTTGATCCTTACTACTTTCTAAAAGGTGCCGTAATTATCTTCGTATGTTAAATTTAATTTTATTTAATTATTAAATTGACCCCTAAAGAAGATTCATTCCCCCCACCCCCCCCCCCCCCCCCCCCCCCCCCCCCCCCCGCGAAATATCCTTCCAATCACGTGCTATTTTATTTATAGCAACCTTCTCATAAAATCTCACGCAAGTTATTGCGTCAGCTTTCACTCCGAAGATCTTCCCTATATATAACGCGCAGCAAACCGAGTCTCACTTTTCCATTGCGTTCATACTTCAAACCCTCCTCTGTTTTCTTCGTCGGAGCCATTTATTTACTCTCTCTTCTCTTTGAGAAAGAAAAGATTCGATCTTTCTGAGATGGATTGGGTTAGGGGCGGAAAGTTGGGCCATGGGAGCTTCGCGGCGGTGAGTTTGGCCGTGCCCAGAAACCAAGGCGGCGGCGGGAGCTTGCTTCCGCCGTTGATGGCCGTGAAGTCGTGCGGCGCGTCGCACTCTGTTTCTCTCATGAACGAAAAGAAGATTCTTGACGAGCTCAAGGACTGCGAGCAGGTGATTCGATGCTTCGGCGATGGTTTCAGTTGTGAAAACGGCGAGACGCTTTACAACGTTTTGCTTGAGTACGCCGCCGGCGGGAGTTTGCGCGATAGGATCGGCGTTTCCGACGGGAAAAAGCTGCCGGAGAATGACGTCCGGCGATACACCAAAGCCCTCGTCAGGGGACTCTGTTTCGTACACAAAGCGGGCTACGCTCACTGCGATATAAAGCTTCAGAACATCCTCTTGTGCGCCGATGGGAGTGTTAGAATCGCCGATTTTGGGTTGGCGAAGGCGATGATTAACGGCGGCGGAGGGAACGGCCGGTGCGAAGTGAGGGGTACGCCTCTGTACATGTCGCCGGAGATGGTCACCGGCGGCGAACAGGGACCTCCTGCCGACGTATGGGCTCTGGGATGTGCGGTGGCGGAGATGGCCTCCGGAGCTCCGTCGTGGAGCTGCTCCACGCCCGTGGAGATGATGATGAGGATCGGCGTCGGCCAAGAGTCGCCGGCGATTCCGGCGGCGCTTTCAGCCGAGGGCAGAGATTTTCTGACGAGATGCTTCGTAAGGGATCCGAGGGAGAGATGGACGGCTGAGATGCTCTTAAATCATCCCTTCGTCAGCGGCCATGGATTGTGCGAGAAAGATGAGCTGCCTTCGCCGTCTCCGAGGTGTCCGTTCGATTTTCCAGACTGGGAATCGTCGTCGATGGACGCGTTTTCGGAAATTACATCTCTGCCCTCGCCGGTTACGGAGTCTCCGCCGTCGTGGTCCGACGTGGCGACGGCGAGGCTGAGGGAATTGTTCTGCCCGCGCGGTCCAAATTGGTCAAACTCGGAGGATTGGGTCACAATTAGGCGAAATTAGTCAATTTTGGTTAATTATTAGTAGATATTCTTTTATTTTTTTTTCTTAGAATAGAATCTGACAGGCTTCTAATGTTCTGAGCCGCAGTTTGTACAGTTCAGCTTTAGTGAAAAAAAGGGATATATTCATAAATTTTGCATCAAATTCTTCATTTAATTTCCTATCTTTATATTATCATATTAATGTCGGGAAAAGGAGATAGCGGCGACTTGTTATGTCAGGAAACAGAGCATGATATTCTGGCCACTAATATCGCTCTATCTGATTTTCTGTGGCTGCAAAAAGAAATAGAAAATAATGAAAGTCGCATGATTACATCAAATCTCACGATAGATTTACTCTGCAAGATGAGATCGAATATAAGTATAAATTCATGATTCAACGGCCGATATTGAATAATTAAATTAAATAATAATATTCCACTTGGATGTATTGTCTCTGGAAACAAGTTGATATATAACAGTTGATGCATTGAATGCAGAATTTGTTGTGACGTTTCGAGTTTTAGTTGCATTCGTTAGTTATTAGTACTCATTATAACTCATCTCTCACTCGAAAGATATAGTTGGCAATCTGATCATAGTGAGTGAAAAACGAAGCAGAATGGGTTGGGCCTTAATAGTTTTGGCCCAAAAAAGGACGGCCCGATATCTATTATGACCCGAACTCTTGGGTCGGATTATACATGAAAAAACCGAACCCACGCCCCGGCCCAGTCATATTCAGTTAATTACGTTATTAACCATGTGAATATGCTACTATTATTATAGAAGTCGTTTTTTGGGAAAAAAAAATACGCTTGACGTAAGCTGCAAATAATTTTCAACCATTGAATACGATACGTGGGCTCACAAAATGACCGTGGGATTTGAATTAAATTTACGAAAAGAAAAAAAAGGAAGAATTAAAGAAAGAAAGATATTTTGAACTGCGACTATTCTTAATCCGACGCCTTTGAACAGTTTAATCGCTAGTAAATGGTGGCTAAGACTTTTGCTTTAGGAGCTCTCTTCGCGACTCTTCAGGGTGATGGATGGTAAACAATTTAGAATTTAATCTGCCATATATTAGATTTTTTTTTTGCAAAAATCTGCCATATATTAGTATATATTTAATATTTTATTTTCGAATGGAAGTTGTATCCACATGCGTGGAAATAGTAGTGGAAAACAGAAATGAAAAGAAGGTACATAAAAGCATATTAGTTAAGCCTTAATGTTCATCGAGCATCTAAGTAGCGACAAGTAACAACCATACTCAATCTTACTTTCCGATCATATTAAACGGTACTGATTAAATATTGCAACAAAAAAAGGGTAAAAAGCAAATCGAGTAGGTGCTAAGATATAACCTCAAGTACGAGCTTTAACTTTAAATAATCATGAATTCGATCTGCTTTTACCAACTTTACAAGAATTAGGTGGAGACTTTATTATTATATGAAACGTTACATGTAAGCGAGCGCCGAGACATACCAAACCCAATAAATCACAACATCTAAAAATAGGAAACCCAATAAATATTAATAGGAATAGTTCTAAACATGCATAGAAAAGTCCGAATCCGAGGAAAATACAAAAGAAATAGAGACACCTAAATGTATATATGTAGTACTTATAATAACATGCCAAGATAGATTTATCTCTCTCTCTCTCTCTCTGTCTCCCTCTCGACATCTCTCCGAGGTTCTCAAAAAGACAAATGCAGGCATGGCTTATGCTCACAGCAATTTACATATTTGCCACGCGTAAAAATCTCACCTTTTCTTTCTAGTAGAATAAAAATCTTATTTTCTTTTTCTTTCTCACCATCGTTTCAGGGCTGCAAATCCATACGGATAAAGCTGTTTTTGACTGCAGCTTTCCTCTTCAATCTTTCATTTAGTCTAAAGGTAACAAACATAGTTCTCACATGCGTATTCATCTCTCCATGTATTTTTCAGAAAAGAAATTGCAAAATACATAAAGAATATAAAAATTGGGCAGATTGGCGAAACATGCTCATCGAATTCGACTAATAATAATAATCAATGCGACGCTGGTTTAACCTGTGGCTCGTGCCCAGCAAACGGCAACACCAGACCTCGGTGCACCCGCGTGCAGCCGATTATTCCCACGACTAAGGTACTCTTTCTCAGTTCTCTTTCGCTGGTTTGTTTCTCTCTATATATAATCCTAGATTAATGGCTTCTGTTGTGTTGAATAGGTCAAAGGGCTTCCTTATAATAACTATTCATGGCTGACGACCCACAACTCCTTCGCTCGGACCGGGTCAACTTCTGGGACCGGGTCGGTTCTCCTCGCACCCGCCAATCAAGAAGATTCCATCACCGACCAGCTAAACGTATTATATATGAATTAATGACCTCATAAATATATATAGCTTAATTATAATATGTATATCTTTTTTCTAAATTTATCTACCTTTTTTTCCTTAAGAATGGCGTCCGAGGGCTAATGCTTGACATGTACGACTTCAACGACGACGTTTGGCTTTGCCATTCATTCAACGGACAGTGCTACAACGTTACTGCTTTCGTAAGTCCAAATTTATTGCTGTCCTAAGAAGGGTCGTTAAGTTTTATAGTTGCAAAATTAGGTCACTAAGTAATGTAACTGTTTTTTTTTTTTGTCATTCGGACGAAAATTGTTGGAAATCCGACGTGGCCGCGGACGTGTCATCGGCCACATTGAATTTCCGGCGAGTTTCGCCGGAAAAATTCGCCGATGACCTAAAAAAATCAAGCAAGTTACTTAGTGACCTAAGTTTGCAATTATATAACATGGTAACCCAAAAATGAAAACGGCTAAAGTTAATGACCTAATTTAATAATATGGCCTCCTAAAAAGAAAACTTAGCGCATGTTTCTTGATGATCATCTATCAAGTGATATTGTGCTGTTATTTTATATCAGCAACCTGCGATTAATGTGTTGAGGGAGATTCGATCTTTCCTCGAGCAAAACCCTAGTGAGATCATCACCATCTTCATCGAAGATTACGTGGCATCTCCTCAAGGCCTGACCAAAGTGTTCAATGCTTCGGGGCTGAGCAATTATATGTTGCCTCTTTCCGAAATGCCCAAAAATGGCGGGGATTGGCCGAGCATGGACATTATGGTGTCGAAGAACCAACGTTTGGTCGTATTTACGTCTAAACGCGAGAAAGAAGCTTCCGAAGGGATTGCGTACGAATGGAACTACGTCGTCGAAAATCAATGTATGTATGAGCTAATTCTTACCTAGTTTTGCCTGGTTTATTCTATCATGCCCATTTGGGTATAAACTTACAACTTTCACTAATCAATATGTGGCATCAATGAGTAGGGTAGTGGTAAGAGTGCCACATGTTATAATTTTTTTTTGTAGGACTGAGTTATACCCAAATGGATAGATAAGACGAACTCTTTTTGCCTACGTTGTTGAAGTTAAAAAGGAAATGGAAACCTAAGCAGTTTTATTGCAGACGGAGATGGCGGGATGATTGCGGGCACGTGTCCTAACCGTGCGGAGTCGAACCCTATGAACGCGACTTCGAAGTCTCTCGTCCTTGTGAATTATTTCCCGACGGACCCTAATTCGACGGGGGCGTGCGTGGACAACTCCGAGGCTCTGACTAAGACGGTGAATACTTGCTACCGAGAGGAGGGAAGGCGTTGGCCGAACTTCATCGCCGTTGATTTTTATAAAGTGCGAAAAAAATGACTTTTCTCCCTAATACTTTATTTGAATACGATTTTAAGCGTTTTCGACTGCAGAGGAGCGACGGAGGAGGAGCGTCGGAAGCCATTGACGAAGCGAACGGGCGTTTAACTTGCGGCTGCGACAGCATTGCGTATTGCAAGGTTAGTTTTTCTCGACTGTATAATTTCTTAACGGTGCGTTTGGTATGCGGAAGTCAACACGGAAAAGGAAAAGAAAATTAAATGATGCGCATCGGGTCATTGTATATCACGCTTCGCGATTCGTACCGTTACACGTTTTCTTTTCTATTCCACATAGAATTCATACCAAACGCACCCTGATCGTCGAGGATGGAGTTTTTTTTCCCCTAACGATAAAAAGGCATCGTTAATTATGCAGGAAAATTCGACGTTCGGCACGTGCGATGTTCCCGTCCTTTCGCCTCCGCCGCCGTCTCGGTTGCCGCCTAATGCGGAAGGAGCGGCGGGAAAAGGCCCTGGAAGTGGTTCTCGGACATACAAACCGCTCGACCTTCGACGAATGCTTCTCTCGGTGATTGCTTTATCCGTTATTTTACGATTGTTGGAATGATTCGAGTACTTTTAGATATGTACATGAGACGAGAGATATATTTTTTGACGTTTATCTTTTTTTTTTAAATATGTTGGATTTCACATGCCACCATCGTAGTTTGCACACTCCAATTCCGTATGGTCTGAATCGGCCATGAATGTCAACGTCCATTATGGAACAACCAAGTCCAAACAGACAACAATAACAAGACCACTATGAGCCGTTTAGTTATAATGTTGATATAAGGGCTCAAGATAAAAAATTTCAAGTTATTTAAACAGAAGCCCATGTGATAACTTATCTAAACCTCAATGCCTAGTTTACTTTTTAAAAGGTCATCGGCCTAACATTCGGGCTTTGAGAATTAAAAGGAAATAAATAACCAAACACTATATAAGGACATATTATTTTATAATTAGCTTATCAGCTACGGAAACCAAACGCCCCCTAGGTGGATTGGAATTTCCGAATTTTGTAAAAGAGTAACAACTTAATACATTCTTTTTTTTTGTCAATCGATAGCTTGCCAGTAGAAACAAAGGTAAAAATGTGCTAAACAGCACACATAGCCGTTTGGTCGCATTGCGTCAAATGGAAACAAGTCTTGAAAAAGAGGGGGCACAATACTCCCACATGGGGAGAAAATGGTCCACTAGGGATAAAATGAGTAGAAATATTTGAAATTTGGAAAGCCCATAACAGAAAGCCCAAATAATTTCGAAATTCCGGACTAAAGATATGAAACCAATTACGTAATAGTAGCTCTATTTTTCCATTACGTGCAAGACTGCGCTCACATACACCTTGTGTTCTCTTGGTTCCTTCTCCCTCCTCTCTTGCAAAAACTCCTTGTATTGCCAGCGAAAGTGACTGATGTTTGATTAAAGTTTGAGATATTGGAGTCCTAGTAATTCTTGAAAAGCTTGAGGGATAATCTAAATCCAAAGGCAATTGCTTTGATCAGATTTTCGACTGGATCTGTTGGTGCGAAATCCTTTCAAATTTTGTTTATTTTGAATCCTGGAGGGCAGTTTACGTGTTAGTTTTCTAGCACTCGATATCTTCTCAGATTGATCGTTTCTTCTTCTTTTTGAAAGCATGTCATCATTGATGATATAATATCTTTCTGCAGTTGAGGTTTTGTGTAATTAGAGATGAAGCGATTTCGTGAAGAGTTTTATCCAAACCCTCAGTTTAAGCGGCCGTGTAACTCATCCTCTCGCGGAGAATCGTAAGACGTCTTGGCCATTCGACGATGTTTCAGTTTCTTCCTACCTCTGAAATTGGCTTTACATCTGAGCTATTTCCTTTTGTCTTAATGTTCATGTCCTGTTAGTGTGTAAGAACATCATCTGTGCTGGATTAGTGCGAGGAACGTTTGTCATTATTCTTTATGACCTTGTGTTAGAATTAGATAGGAGTCTTGTTTGGTGATCTACTTTGCACAGTTGAGGTAGAATTGGAATCTGAAAGGTAGGGATTAGGTTTCACTTGTTTCCTCACTGGGTTGTTCTACAAGTTTGGATCTTTTGAGTTTTTCGACGGCCCATGTTTATGAACATAAAAGATAAATTCTTGCAGTTTAGGTCAAAAGGGTTTATCGAAATTTAATGAATTAATTTATAGAAGCATAAAAATTTGTGGATTTCGATCTTAACTAAAAGCCATGAATATAGGTACGGGCCATCACTTCTTCCTCAAGGTGGAGCCAACGGCGTCAGTGGAGGAGGTGACGTTCAAGGTGTTGCCGCGAGCGGTGCACAAAAACTGACCACCAAGGATGCATTGAGTTATTTAAAGCAAGTGAAGGAATTGTTCGAAGATCAGAAGGAAGAGTATGATAGATTCCTTGATGTCATGAAAGATTTCAAGGCTCAGAGGTAAGTGGATGTATCTTTCTTGGAAGATGGATCGCTATGCTTGTTGTAGAAAAGAATGGAGCTTTTACTTGTCAATCTTTTGTCGCTTTCCTTTCGTTTGCAGAATTAGCACGTTTGGTGTCACGACACGTGTGAAGGAATTATTTAAAGGGCACCCTAACTTAATTCTTGGGTTTAACATGTTCTTGCCGAAGGGTTATGAGATTACCCCTGAATTCGAGGAAGCGATTAGTTTTGTTAACAGAATCAAGGTTGGAGTTATTACACAACTTATGTTATCTCTTTTTCGGATGTTTTTAATAACTGGAAAATATGCTTTTTATCTTGTTCCTTTCTTCAGAAACGTTTTCAAACCGACGACCATGTCTATAAATCTTTCCTGGACATCTTGAATATGTATCGTAGGGAACAAAAGGGTATCACCGAGGTCTACCATGAGGTATGCATCTCATCTGAACTCAATTACTTACATTGTTTACTCTTTCTAAAACTGTTTGTTGCTTTGTTTCTTTTTCTTTCTCCAGGTTGCAGTACTTTTTGACGACCATCCCGACCTGCTCGAGGAGTTTACAAGATTCTTACCAGATACTTCGGCTTCTCATGCTACGTTTGTTTGTCATGATGAGAGGAGCTCTGCATTGCCCATGATTCGGCCTTCTCTCACGGAGAAGGTTTTTTTTTTATTCTTTCTTCAGTGTACATATTAATGCGTTCTTTTCTGCGTCACCACTGTCTAATCGAAGACTGCATGACATTGTGCTTAGGTACATGCAAGAAAAGACATCAAGGCTGAGCCCAATGAAGAACGGGATCTCGATGGTGATAGAACAGCTAGGAAGCTTCCCAAGGCGCAGAAGAAACATATGATTAAGGGGAATCGTCAAGCTGATGGCAGAGATCACGGAGTTGATAGTAAAGGGGACCACGGCGTTCATCGACATTCAGACAAGCAAAAATCTGCTCGTAAAGGTGAAGAATTTGAGGGTAATGCTAGTTTGGCCTATGATAAAGATGCACTAAAAAGTGAGTTACAATACTCTCGATTTTCCTTATGTTTTATCCGAAGATACATGGTCATGTGATTCTTCTTTAACTTTCTTATTAGGCAATCTGATCTTTATTATTTGGTGTGTGATAGCTTTCTGTTTCTGTTGTCAGGACAGTACGGTTACGAGTTTGCTTTCTGCGAGAAAGTAAAGGAGAGGCTTCGAAGTGCTGATGACTATCAAGATTTCTTAAAATGTCTTTGCATGTACAGTACAGAATCTATTGCGAGAAAGGAATTCCAAAGCTTGGTATGGGCATTGTCACATCTAACGTATCTTTGTATAATTGTCATATGAAGTGCTGGAGACTGACAGTGTCTGGACCCAATCGTTTTCGTATTAATGCTATCCAGTTTCCATTTTAACAACACTTATCTTGATATTTTTTGTTTTTCTCTGGGAATAAATAATGCAGCAACACATTTGTCGTTGTCTGGAACTTTTGAACATAAATTTACTTTGTCCTTATTTGGAAATGGTCCCAGATTGCTGATTTGCTCGGAAAACATCCCGATCTTATGGATGGTTTTAGTGAACTTCTGGAGCTCTGCGAACGAAATGGTGTGCATTGATTGCCTTTTCTTGTTTTTGTTCTTGTGACAGTTATTTATTTATCCTTTTTCTAACTGTTGCTTGTTCTTTCTTAGATGGATTTCTGGCTGGCATAACGGGAAAAAGTAAGTAATCCGTCTACTGTTAGTTAACGTTTCTATTGTTGCAATATCATTCCTTCTCCTATGAATTGCAGTTTTAATGACCAACTTAATAATCTCCTGCCTTTTATGAAAAACCTGGTACATTAATTGCAGAAACATTATGGAATGAAGGAAATTCTTCAAAACCCTTGCTCATCATGGAGAAAGAAAAGGAACAAAAGCGTGAAGTGGAAGGTGGGAAAGATAAAGATAGATATAATGCGAAATACTTTGGGAAGTCCATTCAAGAGCTTGATCTTTCTAACAGTCGGCGTTGCACTCCCAGCTATCGTCTTCTTCCTGACGATGTACGAAATGTTGATGAACTTTTTTTGCCGGATAAATTTGTTCCACCTTTATCAATTTTTTTTCATACCAAATTTTCTCCTTCAGTATCCAATAGCTACAGCTAGTGAGAGGTCACGCCTGGGTGATGAAGTACTAAATGATCATTGGGTGTCTGTTACTTCTGGTAGTGAAGATTACTCATTCAAACATATGAGAAAAAACCAGTTTGAAGAGAGCTTGTTCAGATGTGAAGATGATCGGTACATAGCTTTATCTCTATAGCTTTTATTATTCCCTTGCTGCAATAAACAGACCATTAGCATACTTTTTTTTTTTTTATTTTTTGATAACCTTTTATCCGTCGGGTTTGAACTTTGACCTTTGTTTTAGATTCGAGCTAGACATGCTGCTGGAATCTGTCAGTTCAACTGCAAAGCGAGTGGAGGAGCTTTTAAACAGCATTGCTAACAATTATATCAGTTCAGATGCTCCCTTACGAATTGATGACCACTTCACAGGTTATGACTTAGATATAGAGTTGTGGATCTGTTATCTGTGGAATTTCATATTTTTCTATATTTTAAAAATAATATAAATAAGGCAACAGATTTTCTTATACGTTGTCTTTCCTTGCTTATTTTTTATGCAGCACTCAACATAAGATGCATAGAACGCATATATGGCGACCATGGTCTTGATGTGATCGACATTTTGAAGAAAAACCCATCCATTGCTTTGCCTGTTATCCTGACCCGTCTTAAGCAGAAGCAGGAGGAATGGACTAGGTGCCGTACAGATTTTAATAATGTTTGGGCCGAAATTTATTCTAAGAATCACTACAAGTCGCTGGACCATCGCAGTTTCTACTTCAAGCAGCAAGACTCAAGAATTTGAGCACCAAATGTGGGTAAACTTTTTCTTTCAAGTTCGTATTTGATTAGGACAAAATTTTGTTTTCTCATAGAAATCGTAGTGTTGTAGTTTTGTTCTTTTTTGCATTATAGCGTAATATTTATCTCTGTAGATCTATGCATCTTTGTACATGTGGAATTCTTGGTCAAGACTCAGTAGTCATACTATAGTTTTTGCCCTGTAATCTTATCCTTTATTATGTTATCTATGTCATCTTAAACCTCCGAGCATGTGCAGATTTTTTTTCGAAGATTGTTTACGTGTTGGTAGAAGCTTATTCATGGCAAAACTTAACTGTTATCGGATACAAGGCATATACCATGGTCTTGTTTCTTTCACTTGGTTCTGATTTTTCGTTCATGATTTAATTGACAGCCTTAGTGACAGAAATCAAAGTGATAAAGGAGGAAATGGAGAACAAGGATAAATCACTTCTCAGTCTTACTGCTGGTCGTAAAAGGCATATGATAACTCCTAACATGGAATTTGATTACGCTAACGACGAAGTTCACGAGGATGTGTACAAGATCATCAAGTACTCGTGTGAGGAGCTCTGCTCAACTAAGGAACAAATGAACAAAATATTGAAGTTCTGTGATCAAGAGTGTGCCGAAGAGCACGATGCATCTAAACATTGCAATGTGAAACTCACCGCTTTAACAGAGAAGGAAGGCAGCCCCAATGATGATGCCAATGGCCTGAACATAAAGCATTCGAAGTCTTTAATATGCAATGGTGATGTAAAGGCATCACCTCAACATGGGAATTCAACTAGGATTGGCTCAAGGAAGATATCTGCAAGTGATGGGCTAAATGTTGTTGGTGAGAGTATGTCACGCGTCAACAATGGACTCATCTTGAACGGCAATGAAGCCATGTCTGCTACAGATGACATACTTTCGTCCAAGGTATAATTAGTATTTCTGCGTGAGCATTCTGTTTCTCCATTTTACGAAAATGAACTCTTTCGAAGGGTTTTTTTCAAAATTATTTCATTGTCATTTTCCCTATATTCTTAAAGGCATTTCTCCTTTCGTCCCATTAATCTTTGTTCAATTTCGCCAACATTCATGTTTCCTTGCAACAGTGTGTGGGTGATGCGAACGGATCCAATGTGCTCAAAGATCCTCTCGACCCTTCGAAGAATGAGAAAGAAGAGGGAGGGCTGTCTCATAATTGTGACTTTGAAGATAATTTTGGCTCTGTACAGTCTTTTTCGGATAAAAATAATGAAAAAGAAGCAATTGAAGCTGAAATAGGGATCCATGAAGAGATTTGTGGGGATAGGGCTGCTGAAAACAATATAGACGCTGATAATGAAAGCAGCGAGAATATCTCTGGCACGGCAGAGGATGCCTCGGGCAGTGAATCTGCAGGTGATAAGTGTTTGGAAAAGAAGCACGTGGAAGATGAAGAGCACGGCGAGCTCAATGTTAAAGCTGAGAGGGAAGGTGAGGCTGAAAATAATAGTGAAGCTCACTACAACTGTGGAGACAGTGCATCATTGCCCCAGTCCCAACGGTTTCTGATGACTTGTAAGCCTCTTACGAAGTTTGTGGATTCTTCATCTGTAGCTGATGAGAAATAAGGCTTAAGTGTGTTTTATGGAAACGACGCCTTCTATGTGCTTTTCAGGCTGCATCAGGTAAATTGGTCGTGAAAGTCTTCTCCTTTTTATTTCACTTATCTCCAGTAGTCTAGCTTCTTGCCCTTATCGTTGTTTTCAACGCGTGGCAGAATCTGTATGAATACTATCAGCGAAAATGAGTTTAGCAAACGGAATCAAAATGGAGAACAACAGTGGATGTAAATTCCAATCCCTATGATAGGTGAGGAAATGCTGTAATAATTTTGATTTCCTGATGTTGTCGTAAAAATCTATCCTCATTCGTATCGATATTTGCAAAAAAAAATTTAATATTTTCTCTATAGGTTCATGACCGCACTGTATAGTTTGTTCGACGGGTCTTTAGACAACACAAAATTGGAAGATGAGTCCGTTCCTACGAAAGATTGAGGAAGATGTACGTCGATTCAGTCTACTACGAAAATGTCCATGTCGTCCTTCACGATGAGAACATATACAGGCTCGAATCTGTACGTGCTATTTTCAAATTTATATAAATATCTTTTGGAGTTTTAGAACTATGCTTGAATGCTAATTTGTGCTACAGATATCTTCCCCTATGACGCGAATGTCTTTCCTATTGATGGATGATGATGGAAACGACAAGTCTGCAGTCCTACCAGTTTCGGTAGACGCTAATTTCCAAACCTATCTTCACAAGGATTTTCTTTCTGTTTCTGATCATGGGAAATTGCTGTCCGCGGTCAATCTGAAAAGGTATATCTTGATACTTGTCTGAATAATAATAAGAAGCAAGAAGGCGAAATGAGTCGAACTATTATACCATGCGATAATAATCGACTTCCCTTGCTGCATGTACAGGAATATGAGGAAGTACGCCAACATAGACGAGTCGACAGCTATGCGTATGGCTACAGAAAACGCTCTAATGATGAACGGACTAGAGTGCAAGATGGAGACCGCTTCATCAAAGGTAATGAATGAATGGTCTGCTGGTATCCTTTCCTTTTTTTTGCAAATCGCCTGAGAAACATGCGGCTAAAGAGCACGCAAAAGTGCAGAGGTTCCATCAGTATTTGGCGGAGAAGACTTCATAATATCATCCAATTTTGTAGATACCTTAGGTTCGTACGCATTCATATGTACTGCATATATATTACCTTGTGTACCAAGTTTATGTGCCTTTTCTTCCTGTACATTAAAGGGGTTGGTGATAAATAGATTTATCTTCATTTACAGGTTTCTGTTGGATTGTTTTAAGATAACGCCACTGTATGAAGCTCAATGTATTCTCCTTTTTAACAAAGTAAAACCTTTGGTAGCCTATATTCTGTTCATCGCTTGCTCTGTGGAGAAAAAAAAGGACTAGGAACAATATTTGAAGTTTGAGTTGAGGGGGAGTTCTTAGTTTCTGTACAATCCTCCGTAGGGTAATGTTTGGAGTTCCCTTGGAGCTTCTCCAATGCCATTGATGGCGTTTAACGCTATGCTTAGCGTCTTATTGGAGTATCTATACTCTTATATAAAGAGCCTAGGAGGATAAAAACTGTAAATTGGTCTGTCAGAATTGACCAACAAATTTTTTCTACTTTAATTACTATTAAAAAATAAAAAGTTTACTAAATATAATAATCACCTCATACTATTTTTAGTATAACAATTATTAAAAAAAAAACTTATTAAACCATGTGGTTTTAAAACTTATAATAATCACCTCATTTTATTTTTAGTATATAATTTATTAAATTCACTAATAATTCATTTTATATTTTTACACACACAGATCTGTTAAAAGAATATTACTTAGAAATGATTTGCATCAACAAGACAGTGAAATGAATGGGGTTCGGTTAGACCCACCTCAGATGCGAGGCCCCGTTTCTGGGCCCATTTGTTTTATGATTCTTCTAGAAGTTTCGACTGTCGTTTGCTCTCTCTCTCTCTCTCTCTCTCAGATCTCGCTTCCGTGTCAACAGAGAACATGGCTTCGTCTTCTGCTGCTATCAAGCGATGGCTTAGGCCCGAGGTACACACGCATTGCTAGATATGCTCTTCTTTCATCTTCCCTTGAAATATTTTCGTGACTATGTTTTACTATCGCATAGTATTTGATTCGGAATTTTTCTGTTTAATATCCTTGTAGGTTTACCCATTGTTCGCCGCCGTCGGCGTCGCTGTCGGGATCTGCGGAATGCAATTGGTGCGAAACATCTGTATCAATCCTGAAGTCAGGTATTTTATTAATTTAAAAAAAAAAAGCTCGTCTGTTCTTCTGTCAATTCCTTGTTTGTCCATCCAAATATTTGGTAAAATGACTCGATCTTCCTACTTTCTGGGCGAGATGCTATGGTTCTTTTCGCTTACTAGACTTTGTTTTACTGTTTCATTGAACACTGTTGACTGTTCTTCCATAGAACAACAATTTCCTACTTCTTTCGCATCTTATTACGATAAAATGTTTGCTGCTAGGGTGACTAAGGAGAACAGAGCAGCTGGCGTTTTGGACAACCACGCCGAGGGAGAGAAGTACGCCGAACATGCTCTGAGGAAATACGTACGCAGTAAGACCCCTGAAATCATGCCTTCGCTCAATAGCTTCTTCGCCGATCCCAAGTATTGATTGATCATCTTATCATTTCCTTGGACTGCCTTTCCATGGCTTTCTTTACCCACCTTCATTCAAATTACTGTTTTGCTGGTCTTCTGTTGTGTGGGAAATTCATTGACAATTGAAATTATTCTGTTTCGTTAAAGATTACCTCAAGTATTAATGAAAATCATGTCATGTTACTTCTTCACACTCCAATGGTCTTTACGCACCTTTGCTCTATTCATTGACAATGATCAAATGTGTAAATAAACCTTCCCTATCGCAACTCAATCCTCCGAAAACATCTACAAAATCACGAACAACATTCATCACAAATTTGCTTGTTGATCCAAGTGATGAACACATTCAATCTGCATAGTCAAATCCCTAATTCCCGCGCCAAGCAAGGCAGAAGAAGCACGTTCTCTCACTCCAACCTTGTCTGCCTCGGCCGAGACGAGCAAATGTACAGTGCCCACAACCTCGGTGTTAGTAAGACTCCATACGTGCAAATTCTCAACGCCCAAAACTCCTTCAATCCTCGTTATTTTCCCGACTGCCTCCCTAACGCTTTCCTCGTGCGACCTCGGAACCCTCTGAAGCAAAATCTCAGCAGAATTCTTCAGCAACGGAATCACAGAAGAAACGATAAGCCCAGAAATAAATATCGAGCACAGCGGGTCGGCGGCCATCCATCCCTTGTACTTTATCAGAAGCGTAGAAACGACAACTCCCACGCTTCCCATCGTATCAGCCAATACGTGCAAGAATATCCCTTGCATGTTATGGTCCATATGATGATGATGATGGTGATGATGATCATGGCCATGGTGTTCATCATGAAGATGATGGTGACGATGATCATGGCCATGGTGTTCATCATGATGATGATGATGATGATGATGATCATGGTTACCATTACAACTGTGTTGTTCCATCTCATGGCTGTCTGAATGATGGCCGTGGGCGGCGTGGTGCTCCTCGTGGAAGAAGACGAGTCCTATGATGTTTACGAATAAGCCCCCGATGGAAACTGACAGCAAACTCGAAGTAGAAATCTCCTGAGGGTCCAAAATGCGCTCGAAAGACTCTAAGGTGATCAGCGCCCCGACGAGGACGAGGAAGACTGCATTTGCATACCCAGACAAAACCTCAAACCTCCCATGGCCGTAGTTCCACTGGGCGTTTGCGGGCAGACGGGATATGTAAGAAGCGTATAGGCCTATGGCTAAAGCAGCGCAGTCGAAGAGCATATGGCACGCGTCTGAGATTAGCCCTAAGCTGTTGCTCATGAAACCCGCCGTGAATTCGACGACCATGTAAGCAGCGTTGATCAGTAGGAAAAGAGCGATCTTTCTTGACTTCCTTTCGCCGAGGATGTGCCTTACGGGTTTCATCGCAGAGGCGAAGAAAGGTTCTGATTCTTCCTCGTAGCCTAGTTTTGGGTGGTAGTTGTAAGAGATTGAACTCAGTTGCCTCACAGCGATCCATACTGAGAGCCCACAGATTAGCAGTCCCCATAAGGAGAGCTCGGGGTAGTAGAAGAGTTCGAGGATGACTACGCAGATGAAGGTTGCTAAGTATTCCCTTTCGAAATTGTTGGAGCCGTAGCTGATTATTCTCTCCTCTGCGTAGTTTTCGCTTAAAAGAACGCCGAAAACGACCGTGTTCACTAACGGCCAGCCGAATCCTGACAGGGATACGAGGCTGTCTCCTTCTGCTTCGAACACTAGCATGCTTACGATAGCTGGGACGAAGAGCAGAGCAGTTGTGTAAAACAGTGTGAGCAGTCGAGCCTTTTTGAGTCCCATTTCTCTAACGGTCAAAACCTTTTCGCAGCATCCTAAGAAACCTGATAGAAATGGAAGCAACATAGGCCATACCCTAATACAATCCCCACTGGGAAACACTGTAACTAAATAGGACACTTCTCTTCTCCTAATGTTTGCGTTTGATAAAGGGAAACACTCCACTCTATCCCAGCTGAGACAAAGAAGAACTAACCCACTGAATAAGGCAAAAAATCCGACTCTTACATACCTCAGACTACCCATGTTATTACCGCCGCCGCTGCCTTTGGATAGAACAAGAACCCGCCCGAACAAATTACCGGCGAGCTCGGCCAATATCATGGCCGAGGTGCCGCAATACCTCAACGCCTGAAATCTGAGCAAGAATGTGGATGAAAGAAGGATCGATTTTGCGAAGAGGGTTTTGTTGTGGGATTTAGCTAGCGCGGAAATTACAGTGGAGGGTTGGGATTTGAAGTAAAAGAGGAAAGTGAGGAGGAAGGAGAAGAGAGAGACGAGGAAGGAGAAGGGGAAGAGGGAGAATGAATTCGGCGACGATCGGAGAAAAGGGAGGAGCGAGTAGAGAGAGCGGAGGGAAAATAGGAGGATTAGAGGGAAGGAGATAGACGACGACGGCGAAGACGCCGCCGACGATCTGGGTAATAGGCGGTGTTTGGATGGGGTTGGGGTTGGGGTGGAGGGAGGGTACGGAGGAGCGGCGGCGCGTGGAGGTAGGGCGATGCGGTTCGGACGGAGATGGTGGCGGTGATGATTCTCCGATGCGGCGACGGCGGAGGACATAGCTTAACCGCGCGTCTTCGATCGGAAGTGTCGTAAGATTTTGAGTTATTGGGTTTTGTCTGAAAAAGAAAAGGAGAGATGATAAACGAGAACTCCGAGGAAGCGGCAGCAGCCCTGAGAGTTAAATTACAATATCGCCCCTCATCTCTTCATAATTACAGATATACACACATCTTGAATTTCTTTGATATAAAAATCAATTTTTTGCCTCCATAACCAATAAATGCTTCTTTTACAACTTAAGTTGCATTGCATTACAGTCTACATTGACTTTATAAAGCGTACATTACACAGACGCATACACGACGAACAAAATCCGAGAATACCTTATTTAAGACGAACATCAATGCACTAAATTTGATTTCCTTATTATTCTAACATATCACAAACGTAAGAAGAAGGGACAATCCAATCCAAATCCTTGTTCACTCTGCAAAAGCCTGAGAATTCAAGGCGCTACATTTCTTCCTCAGCACTCCCTTATCGCCGGTCAATACCCCAAAAGTTGACATCTTAACGAGCGCCGAAGAAAACGCCTCTTTATCGTCCGAAACTTTCTCACAATGCCCATGTTCGATTAGAAAATAAAAAAAGAGACTATAAAATATGTATTAAAAATAATAAATTAAAATAAAAAATAAAATACAACATAAATAAATAAAAAAGCAAACAAAAAAAGAGAGAAGATATCAAAATAAAAAATAATAAGTAAGAAAAGGTAAAAATAAAATATAAAATAAATTTAAAAACTAAAAAAATTAGTGAAAACGTAAATAAGGATTGAAAAGCCATTGAAGGTTTTTATAATCGGGACTATTGTGTCCTAGTTAAGTTGATAGCGATAAGATCATTGCTTTTGGTAATATTTAATTGTATGTTATTCTTAGTAGTGGTTTTTCAGTTTTATTAAATAAATATAATTTAATTTTTACTATTTTCTTATTTCTTAATTTTATTGTTAGTTTATTTGCTCTCCTCTCTTCTCTCAGTTTAATATATTTTAATTTTATTTTTATTTTAATCCAATATATCTTTTTTAATATATTTTTTCTCTACTTAATTTTATTTGATTTTAGTTTATAAAGTTATTTTTTTATTCTCTCTTTCATTTTCTGTAGTTTATTAGCCCTTTGTTTTAGTTTTTCCCACCTCTATTTGAATTTTACTTTCCCCATTTTATTATTTTATTTTTTAGTGCGGCCAATCGCATGTCGACAAGTGTTAATTTTCCGTCCAGGTAACGCATGATCAATTTGATACAAAATGGACAACATTGGGGATAGTCGTGACAATTTTAATCATGGCAGTTACGACCGGCTAATCGATGTTGATTAGCCACCGGACGTCCGGCAACCGAATCGGCCGGTTATGGGGCGGTAAGGGTGTTTTCCAGACTGCCAACCGCTGTTTATTAACCTAATCGGTGGTTACAACCGTTAAATAAAAAAGTAAAAATAAAAGAAATATTATTTAACTTCACTCATATTAATAATAATTCATTATAAATACGTTTTGACTTAACACATGTCAATAATAACTAAATAAAAAAATTTGAAACTATGCAGTTTGTATTGATTAAAAAATATCGGCTGTTTAACTGCGGTTATAACAGTAATCGGCGGTAGATTTACAGGAATCGGGGACGGCTAACCGTCAACCGCCCCGACCGGTTAGGTTACGGTTAGTCCAAACCGCCGGTTAACCGTAACCGGCGGTTGGACATGTCGAATTGGGGAGATGAAATTGATGAATGTGGTAAATATCATGTGCCATTTTGGATTTTATCCCGAATTAACTCATATTTATTTTATTTTCTTTGAAGCCGAATAACGTTCTCTTCTTTGGTTCGGGCCTTTGTACCCCTAGTTTAGTTTGTCCCGCTTCTGTTTTTTCTTTAAAATGTCATAAATTTCATCTTTTGCATTTTCTTAAACACTTGTTACTCTTTTAAAAGTAAGCGGTGTTTCTTACATGGAACTAAATAACTACAAAAGATTCCATGAAGTCATACGTGATACTAAATCAAGACCATAAGATTCTCGGATGCACGATGTTGCTTGTTTTTGTTCTTATCTTTTTCCGTCGGACACTAATGAGTAATGACTAGGCATTTTTTATTTATTTATTATAAATAATATTATTTATAAGCCAAACCAGAATTCTCTCTCTTTTCGCTGTTCATTCATCGTCTCCATCCATCATAGGAATGCAAAAAAAAATGAAAACCCCCAATCTTTTTGAAACTCCAAACCTAAGTACAACAGAAGAAATTGAAAGAAGAAGAAAATTAATTATGAATTTCATCCCGATTGTAACAGAGGCCAATTTCTATGCCATTAACCCCTTGTTACGCTCGTCTTGCTGCGTACATACTTACAATCGCATTACATTTCTCCCTGTTCAAAGTAGTTTCAGTATAACCTCTTTTAGTTTCTATCTCATCGTCAAAAACAGAAATGGAAGATCAAGGTCAAGACGATGCTCTCAGAAGGGAGTTCTGCTGCCCAGTTTGTCTGTACGTAGCATGTTCTAGGATCATTCTCGTCTTTTTCTGGTTCTGAAATTGAATTCATTCTCGTGTTTTTCTGTGTTCTAGAAATTGAATTCGTTCTCTGTCTTTCTCTGGTTCTAGAAACTGAATTCCTTCTCCTTTTTTTCTCGTCCTTCTCTGGTTCTAAAAATTGCTTTCATTCTCGTCTTTTTCTGGGATAATTTCATCTGCAGCGAGCTTGTGAATAGGGATGGCAAGGGGGCGGGGCGGGGGCGGGGATCTAATCCCCATCCCCGTCCCCGAGATGCATTCGGGGACGAAATCGTCCCCGGTCCCATCCCCGTGGGGATCCACGCGGGGCGGGGATTCCCCACGGGGATTCTCCGCCCCTTAATTTTCTTTAAAAAATTAATATCTTTAGTATAATATATAAATTTGAATATATTTGTGTAATAAATATTATATAAATTATAATTTTATATATTATTTGTATTAATTTAATATTTTTTAATCTATATTTTGATATTTTTTTACTATTATTTAAATTATAATGTAATATTATATATATTGTAACATATAAAAGAGGGTTCGGGGACGGGGCGGGATCCCCGTGGGGATCCCACGGGGAGACATCATTCCCCGTCCCCGCCCCGCAGGGATAAAATCTCGGGGATTCCCCGCCCCGTTCGGGGCGGATCCCCGCGGGACGGGGAATCCCCGTCCCATTGCCAACCCTACTTGTGAACCCCCAACAACTCCACGACGCGCACGTGTTTGGTAAGTAAAGGGGAATTCATCGAATATTTACATTAAGGTTTCCTATTTCATAATTTTGCACTTTATCTGGTTTTTTTTTTTCAGCCTGCGGACACCTTGTGTGTTCGAGGTGTTTATGCCATCTTGCTGGAGTTGATACGGAGAATAAGTGTCCCTTGTTTTGTGCTATAATAACGCATATGCCTTTACGTTGTGAAATGATAGCCTCGGCTGTTGAGATTCTGTATCCCAATTATGAAACAGTTCCAGGTACTCTTTTGTTTAAAAAATTTAGTTTTTATTTTATTCGATTTGGTTGTTATTACCTAAATCTTAGGACGAGTTCACAATTTGGAGGTGCGGGATGAGCTCTCCAACGTCTTAAGATGCGAAGGCTGTACGAAACTTTTGGCCCGACCCGTTGTGACCGCGTGTGGGCACGGTGAGATAAAATTATCTTTTGCTGCTGGTATACACAAATATGCTTTTTTGAATAGCTATGTATCTTAAATATAGTTTGTTGTGAGGCATGCATCATTTTCGAGGAGGATGGAGCTTTTAAATGCCCTGCTTGTGAGCATATTCGATGGAATTGGACACCCATCGTGTGTTATCCCCTCGCCCATCTCCTCGATCTATTCTTCCCGAGGGAAGTGCAGAAAAAGGAATTCGAGTTAGGCGAGAGTTCTTCCAGCCCTGATGCTTGGTGGTCCAATATCGAATTGACTCACGCCGATTCAACGTGCAGCGGTTGTAGGGTAATGGAACGACCCGATCCTGTTCTATTTTGTTTCCGTCCATTATTTTATTGCGATCGTTTGTCCGTAATCCTTGGCTTCATAACTGCAGATGAGCCCTATCATAGGAAATTGCTACACATGCAAAGTCTGCGGCGAAGGCTTGAATTTATGCTCCCTCTGTTTTACCAAGTCCACATCGAACCCGACAGCAATTCGCTTTTTCCCTCAGCACGTGGCTGCACATGAGTTCACCATCGAACCACCCACGTCCTTGCGAGAGGAGATCCTCTCTGTTGCATCTACAAATCCTCCGGATGCAAGTATAGTGAGAAGGAAATCAAATGTAATCGTCGAGGGCAATGGTTCCTATGTGTTTACATTCGTCGGTATACCTTACACCCAGGGGCGGATCTAGCATAGGACCCGAGGGGGCCACGGCCCCCCCGAAAATTTTCGAAATTTTTAGTACTATACATGTATTATATAGTGTTAATACGTATAAATATGTTTCTCTTTTATAAATATACTAAAATATCATGTGGCATGGTGGCGTGGTAGCTGTTTTCCATGTAAGTGGTTGAGGGTTCGATTCGGTTTTAGTGCCAATATTTGTTGTTTTGTCTTTTATATTACTTTTGGTTCGTTTTATATTGTTTTTTTTTTTTCCTTAGCGATTTTTAACTTTTACTTTTCTTTTTCTTTTATTTCTCACCTTTATATTATAATATTCCACTTGCAATAAAAATCTATTTATAAAAATATAGACAAATTTTAATTACTGACCTTAGTAAGATTAAAAATCACTTGCCGAAGATATATGACTTGTGTTATTTTCACTTTTTCTCATAGCATATATTATTGTTTTATTATTATTTTAATATTTTATCATGCTCCGCAATATCAATATTATGTTATGTTGTCGTTGTTTGAGCTTATTTAAGGTTATCTATTATTTTCTTATATTGCTGTGCTACAACGTGTATATTTTTTTATATCGCAATTTCATATGTTGTGCTAGAACTTTAGCTTCCTTTCTTTTTGTCTTTATTTTTCTAATTATTTCACCATATTAAAGGAAAAATAAAATAAGTTTTTTCAGAACTCTAATAGAAAGACTATAATTTTTGCAAAGACATATCCATATTATTGAAACCATATTATTTTACAAAGGTAAGATGAATATTTCTTATATGCCCGAACTTCTCGATAAAAAAAAAATTCTAATTCCGTCATAGACTACCAAATTTTAATTGGATGAGCCTTTATTAAAATTAAAACAATTATTTGCCTAAAAAAGTATCAAATAAAGAACCTCAAATAATTATTGAAGTTTAAGTAAGCACAACGCATGATTTATGTTATTTTCTCCTATATTTTTTTAATTCACGTTAGGAAAATGAGGTTTCCAAGCAAAAATAACCGTAGAAATTGTTTGGCGCTTTGCAATAGATCATGATGCACGGACCAACATTCGATCCTGTCTACATCAATACTACGACCCCCGCGATAAAAATTCCTGGATCCGCCCCTGCTTACACCGTAGACAGTCTGAGCGAAATGCCGGCGATGAGATTTATCGATGACGGCGATGCAGCTTGACTTGGGATTGGATGAAGCTGTGAGTCCCTCTCCATCCCCCTATTCTTGTTCGGTAATAAAATCTGATAAACAACTTTAGCAACCCTGTTTTCAGCTAGCTGTTGATGAACTTCTCATTGATTACATACATATACTTGTGATATAGATAAACAATTTTGCTCCCTTGTTACTGTGAAGCTCTTGGAAAGTCTCTGTTACTAACGTTGTGAATCTGATTCATTCTGTATCTGCTACATCTGAATGATAATTGCGTTGATCATGCGCCTAAAAACAGTATTTCTTGACGATTTATCCGACGATATCTGTCTCGCTTGTTGATTTGATCCTGACGACACAAATTTTATTTGTACGATCAATATTTCTCCTTTTTTTCCCCTTAAAAAACAGTACTTCTCAACTTCTCATCGTCATCACCTTAATTACATTTTATAGTTGGGAAACTTTTTCTTGCTATAAATTATGAAACGTGGCATGGCTTAAAAGTGCAAC
Organism: Craterostigma plantagineum; assembly: GCA_027422505.1. Taxonomy (NCBI): domain Eukaryota; kingdom Viridiplantae; phylum Streptophyta; class Magnoliopsida; order Lamiales; family Linderniaceae; genus Craterostigma; species Craterostigma plantagineum. Next base: position 2,654,053 of record JAPQWV010000072.1, on the reverse strand, counting down.
GCGACTCTGCAATATGAAAACAGGCGTGAAAATAAAGTTGATTGGGCTTTTATTTAAGTAAAAGAATTTAGCAATTGGGTTTTAGAATATACATCCATCCTACTATTCACTCTTTTTACATCTCATATTGCACCCTATTTACACCTCCTTGATGAGAAACAAATGAAATTTGTAAAACCAATTTTACCTAATTACATATTCAACACTAATTATTTTAATATATTATAATTCAACACCATTAAAGGAGTTAAATGAAACATCAATATTATATTTAATTACTTTTCCATTATAGTTATGATATTAACTAAACTAATATTTAAATTTATCGACTATGTAATATATTTTAATAAAAATATTCATATAAACTAAATATTCTTATTGATATATACAAGCTAAAGTAAACTCAGAAATAATTTCGAATATATAATTTTTGAGTTCTTCCCTAAAATGCCCAAGCTCTATTGAATTGCTTACAGTCCTAACCCCCTGTGGTTAAACAATGTAATAGTAAATTATCAAATTAAATTATACGATAGTTAGCTTATTAAAACAATTAGACTCGCCAATTGAATAAGAAAATATGGTCGTATTGCGGTTGACAAAAAAATTAAATTTTATATATGAGAGAAGAAAGCTTTTTCCGTCTTTTTTATTCTTTTTGCATATTTTACAAATAATGTACTAAGAATTCCGGGGGGTTACGTTGAATATTTATCGTTTAGATTTTTAAATTTTTTTCATGTTGGAGTTATTTTTTAAGGTTTAATATATGTATTTCATTAAGGCTCAGACACTCATAGGAACTGTCATGGTATGCCAATTTTAATTCTATATGATAATTTACATTGTACCCTTATTTTATTTTCTATTTTTTAGTTATTTAATACTCTTTTTTCCAAGTTGAGAAAAAAGGGACGTGCCTTACTCAATTTAATGTTAAACAATTGATAATTTGTTACAAAAATAACCAACCATCTCACTTCATTTTGATAATTAAGATATAGAATAAGAATAAAACTATCTTATAAAAAACTATCCACTGCGTAAGTTGAGTAACTATTTTTTTCTTCCACAACGGTATTAACTACACACACATAGGATGTGCAAGAATGCCTACTAGTTAACTTACATGAATACATTATTGTTTATTTTAGTTCGATTTAGTTTTTTATTTATTTTATTAAGAATATATTGGGATGTTGGTCGAAACAAATTTTTGAGTTGTGAAATAAACTAGAAAAAGAAAGGAGAAGAAAAACAAAATAAAAGGTTGAATAGGTATGAGAAGATACCTAATCTAATATTGTAGTTTGACTTTATTCAGAAATAATTTAAAGTTGAGTTTATTTTGATAGGGAAGTGGGATTTAAATAGGGGCTAAATTGCACATAACCTACCTGTGGTTTTATATTTGAGCACAAAAACCCTTAGTTAGTTCAATAATAGCATATAAAACCCTCATGGTTTTTTAACTTTATACACGCTCCCTCTCTGGTCAAATCCAGTCAATCGACTAAACTAAAAACGAAATTCCCATTTTACCCTTGTACATATAACTCTTCCCAGTTCTCGTTCTCAATTGAAAAATCTTAGATCCCCAAATCTTTGCCTGAACATAAACCCTAGATATATCTCAAATCTAGTTCCCAGGGTATCTCAAATAGCATACATTCACGCGTTCCTCACGAACCGTAGGTGTCGAATTCTGGAGCAACAGAGAGAGCTTCACCAGGACGACTTCTGCAATCAAGATGACGAGCTCTTTCTGCAACATTTACCTATGGGTCGACGGGAGATTTGAATGGCTTCCAATGGCGAGGTACTTTGGGGGAATAAAGGTCTTATTTAGGGGTGTCGATAAGGATAGACTTTTTCTGGGGTCGTTGCACGATTTCTACGAACACGCAGGGGGCAAATGCAGCAATGTCCAGTTTTATTACTGCCTACGCGGACAGAGTATGGATACTGGGGTTAGGGCGATAAAAAGCGATAAGGATATTAGGGATTTGATAAATGAACATAGAGATGAGAGGGTCATCCATATTTTTGTTGAAGAGTTAGGTGATTTTCTTGAAGCCACTGATAGTGATGGTAGGAGATTATCTTTTCCGAGTATGGAAGTGCCCCTTCTAACTTATCCTATACATGTGGGTCATTCGGAATGTCATCATGACAATGCAGCTGAAATAGGTGTTCATGTAGATGGTCAGAATGAGGATGAAGAGGCTGAAAATGATTTTCATGTAGATGGTCAGAATGAGGATGAAGAGGCTGACAATGATGTTCATGTAGAGGGTCAGAATGAGGATGAAGAGCCTGAAAATGATGTTCATGTAGAGGGTCAGAAAGAGGCTGAAAATGATGTTCACTTAGATGGTCAGAATGAGGCTGAAAACGATGTTCATGTGGAGGATGCAAATGTTCACAGTGATTCTGAGTCTGATGGTGAATATCAGTTTGAGGCAGAGAGTGATAAGGAATCTGAAACAGAGGGGTTATTGTCTACTGCAACTGATTCTGATGATGAAGACTTTGTATTTGATGAAGGCATTGAGGAAGATTTATGTGAAGATGCTTATGAGAAGTTGGAGAAGGAGAGGGTAGATTCAGATTATGATTCTGCTCCAAATCATCCTGAGTGGGATGAGACAATAGATATGGCAGTGTGAGTTAAATGTGGGGCTTCGATTTCCAAATAGAGCATCTTTTAAGGCAGCCTTGAAGGATTGGGCAGTTAAGAGAGGATTGGACTTGAAATTTGTGAAGAATGAGAAGATGAAGGTCACAGTGTTATGCAAATATGGTTGTGACTGGAGGTTGCATGCTTCCCCAGTTATGAGAGGCACTGAATGGATGATTAAATCACACAAAGGGGCTCATAGTTGTGCACACCATACCACCAATTCACAGGCTGACTACAAGTATCTTGCTAAGAGGATTATGAGTTATGTGAGGGACAACCCCAATGAGGATCTACTGTCACTCAAGAGAAAAATTCGAAGGGATGTGAAGGTTGATGTTAGTACATACAAAGTGTATAGGGCAAAAAGGCATGCCATTGAGTTGATTAAGGGGGATGTGAAGGTTCAGTATACAAGATTGTATGATTATTGTGCAACTGTGGCTAAGTACAATAATGGCAGCTCTTGTATTCTTCGTGTGATCAGGGAGGAAAATCCACTAGTTCTACAGAGATTTTATTATTGTTTGAAGCCTTTGATTGATGGCTTCAAATCAGGGTGTAGGCCGTTGATTGGATTAGATGGTTGTTTCTTAAAGGGTGTATTCAAGGGACAGTTATTAAGTGCTGTGGCAATGGATGGGAATAACAATATTTATCCATTGGCTTGGGCATTTGTTGAGATAGAGAAGGGGAGACTTGGGAGTGGTTTCTTCATTTGTTGTTGAGAGACATTGGTGATGCATGTGCTGCCAATCTAGCTTTTATTAGTGACAGACAGAAGGGTCTAATTGATGCACTATCAAAACTTGCTCCACAGTCTCAGCATAGGTTCTGCATCAGACACATGTACAACAACTTCAAAGGGAAATTCAAAGGTCTAGAGCTCAAGAAACTTTTCTGGAAGGCAGCATCTACTTATAGCTTGACAGAGCATCAGAAGATTATGCAACTTATTAGGAAGGAGTATCCCAAGATAGGTGATGATAAGAGCCCTTATGAGTGGCTGTGTGACATTCCAACCCATCAGTGGACAAGAAGCCATTTCCCAGAAACAACTAAATCAGATATACTTGTCAACAACCTCAGTGAATGCTTCAATCACTACATCTTACCTGCAAGGGATCTACCAATAATCGAGATGATGGAATGGATCAGAAAAAAATGCATGTCCAGAATTCAAAAAAAAAAAGAGAGTGGATGTTGAAGTATGAGAAAGAAGTCTGCCCTAATATATTGAAGAAAGTTGAAGGTGAAAAAACTAGGAGTTCAAACTGTTTTCCTACTTGGGGAGGTGGCCAGGAGTTTGAGGTTATACACGGGAATGAGACTCATGTGGTTAGGTTAGATGTCAAGACTTGTACATGTGGAAAGTGGCAAAGGGTTGGGTATCCATGCTGCCATACCATTGCTTGTTTAGACCTTCACCGCTTAAGTTATGAGCCTTACATTGATACTATATTCAGCAAGGAGGTGTACATGAGAGTCTATGAGCATCATATTTCACCTGTCCCCGGGATGCATGACTTTGAAGTGTCCCCACTTGGTGTTGTGGCCCCACCACATGTCAAAACAAGAGCTGGAAGACAAAGAAGAAAGAAGGCCAGATTCAAATGATCAAAAAGGCATGCCATCAACTAGAAGAGGCTTGACAGTGACTTGTGCAATCTGTCTGCAACAAGGCCACAATAGGAGGAAGTGTAAAAACCAGCCACATCCAAATTCCAAGTTATACAAGGTAATTTCTTCAATATTCTTATATTTTTTTCATTTTAGCACATGATCTTGATCCACCTTTGTATTGCTTCTTATAGCCTTCTAGTGATGCTCAAAGATCTGGCACTGAGGTTGCTCCAGAAACTCAAGGATCTGGTGCTGAGGTTGCTCCAGAAACTCAAAGATCTGGTGCTGAGGTTGCTCCAGAAACTCAAGGATCCGGTGCTGAGGTTGCTCCAGGCATTGCTCCAGAAACTGTTGTTCAACAAGAACTTCCAACTCAGGTTTAGATATATAATAACTTGATGATAAGAGACATATTTAGTAACAATTGTTACATGTGAACAGGGGTCTAGCAGCAATCCAGTAGTTCATCCAAAGGCAGCAACAAAGCAGAAATCATGTGCATCAACTTCTTCGAATGGCACAAAAAGAAAGGCAGAAGATGCACTTGGTACTTCAAAAGTCTTAAAAAGATTGTGCAAGCCGACAGCCTCTAGTTTGTTAAGAGGTGTTCAATTCACGTGCAAGCCAAGATCTGGACCCCCAAGACCACTATCAGACAAGGGTAATTAGTTCTCATACAGCCTCAAGTTTGTTTTGATGTTTCTGATTTTCTGCTGGAATGAACTTCTCAGACAAGTGACTTGGTTAATGTAGGATTAGTTGTGTGTGTTTCATGTTTGACTACTGCTTGGTTTTTACATGTTTCTGCTGGGACTAAGTTGTATGTTTGAAATGTAACTGCTTGGTTTGTTTTGATGTTGCTGCTCGAAACTGCATGGTTTGATATGAGATGTTGCTGCTCATGAAACAAACTGCTCATAAAGATCTGTCGACTTGTTCAACAACATACATAAGGCGATACAATACAACATAAGGCAAGACACTTGCTACTTAAAAAATATCACAACTACAAACATCACGATTACAACGAAGAAGACCTTCAATATCTTGTCTTTGTTTTCAAGTGCTTCAATTCTCTTCTTAAACTTCTTCTCATTGTTCTCAAGTGCACCAATTCTCTTCTCAAACTTCTTCTCATTGTTTTCAACTGCATCAAATCTCTTCTCAAATTTGTCACATGCATCAATTAGGTCGCCCATATGTTCTACATCGATGTCGCATCGTCGTCTTGGTTGCACAATCTCATTGTCGGACACATCATCTTCAACGTTGCTACCAATCGGACTCAACCACATGAAAAAATCACAGACTCCATCCCTACAGTTACAAAATAACTTACCTTTCGTGGCTTTGGTAGGACCAACAACTCTAATTGCCGCAACCATCCCACATTTGCACATGTGATTTCTGTACCTCATGTCCTTTTGAGATAATTCTTTGAATCCAAAGACATAGTTGCAATTCGACTGAAAATATTGGGTTAAGCAAACCATCACAGTTGCAAGTCGCACTGAAAATATTGTTAAACAATCACATCGAAATTACAAAACCCAACCCAAGACACGAGCAAAATTCATCAACCCGACCCAAAATATGAACTAACACGGCGAAATTACGACAATGTGCAAAAAACCCTAAAGCCTAGCTTAATGCAGAAATCTAAACCCGAAATTCCTCAACCCAACCCAAAATATGCAGCTTAAATGGCGAATTACGACAATGTGCAGCAGTTACAAGGGAAACACGAAAACTTACTAGCTTAACTGCAGAAATTACAAGCGACTTGAAGTATGACCTAATTTCCTCAATCGATTCTCTATTACTGCGTTTATGAAGATGAGTTGTTGTAGAAACAACTTGAGGTTATTTTCGTCTTTACACATCAAAAAGTATGGAATAGCCATTGCCCAGACGCACTACGAGCGCGTGTACTGCAAACTCGGGCGCGAAGTGATGCAAAGGGGGTTAGGTGCTATATTTCCAAAACCATATGGAAGTATCGCGTAATAAAAAAATCATAAGGTAATTTGGTGAATTTATGTATAACCATGAGGGGGAATAGCGTATTTTACCCTTTAAATAGGCAACCAAATCACGTCCTCGAAAACATATATTTTATTTTTGTCGATATATATAATATATTATCTTCTATAGTACTGGTTGGGGGTTGGGTTGGAATTGACTTGGAGTTTGTGATTTTTAAGCCATGGCGGCGGCCTCCTCAAAGGTCCATAAACTGCAAAAAAACGACCTAATTCTAGTAAAGAGAGAAAATCAGCCGCCGCCGTCGACGAGATATATTCCCATCGAGTTGATAGAAATCATATTATCAAAGCTGCCCATCAAAGACGTCGTTAGGTTAAAATCTGCGTCGAGATCGTGGAGCGCGAGTATACCCAATCCTCGATTCTCAAGACTTCACCTCGAAAACGGCCGTCAAATCACAGACGACGATCGGAATCAGCTTTACGTCTGGCCGTCGCTTGAATCGGCGGCGATCTACCATCTAGGAAGGTTCGATTGGTCTGCTAATACGTTCAAAGTCGTATCTCGCCTAAAGTGCCCGATCATCTTCCACGGCCCATCGCCGCGGCCGTTGTGCTCTTGCGGCGATGGCTTCTTCTTAACCCGCCTAAAGTGCCCGATGATCATCGACGGCCCATCGCCGCCGCCGCAGCCGTTGTGCTCTTGCGATGGCTTCTTCTTGACCTACGAATCGGTGAGCGGATCGTGCCTTGTGTGGAATCCCATGACTCAATCGAACTTTTCCTTCGATTACCCATCTGAAATCATGAAGGGTCCCCACGAAACCACACACGGATTGTGCTACGATCCTTTGGAGGACGATTACAAGGTCGTTTTCGTCAATTGGGTGTCTATGCTCTACACTGTCTTTTCTTGCAGAAACAATTCTTGGACAGAGACGGAGAAGTTCCCTTACGTGAGGCTAAGAGCACCAAAAGATCCTGGGCACTCTGTCGGAGGAATTCCTTACTGGGTCGTCGTTACTGACGACGTCAGCGTCGATTGCATAGCCTATTTCGATGCAAAGGAGCGCCGATTCAAAGAGTTGAACAAGCCAGACGAGTTAGCTAGAGAGTATTATCGGCTTCGATTGACTGATTTTAATGGAAGGTTGTGTCTGTATGCACAGGAGGTTAAACGTATAAAAGGAATATGGGTGCTGCTAACTCAGGAGAATTCTTGGAAAAGGTTGCAGTTAGTAAAAGATTCGGTGGGAATGGAATGGTGGTCGATGATGACGATGAAGAAGTTGCTTCTTACAGAAGATGGGAGTGTTTATACCTCATATATGGACTTAACACGTATTGTCCCACGTTTTCTAATACTTGATCATAAAGATAGCAGCAAAGTTAGTAGGTTTATCGGTCCTAAGGATATTGCTTCCCACGTTATTGCCGTCAGAGCTACTTTGGCGGTCTTACCTTCTCCATAAACTATCATTCAGTCTCTCTTATGTGTGTGTGTGTGTGTGCACGCAATTCGTCTATTTATTAGTCCGCAAGTTTGGGTGTGTGGGCGTGTGTTAGTTGGTGTCGCTTTCTTTTATTTTAACTTCAGTAGTATTTTTTGATAATTAATGTTTCGCATGTTTTGGTTTGACTTGAGTTGAACTAGACCATGTTGGCATGGTATGGTAGTATGATATCTTCGATCACAGTTTTTCGCCTCACCTTTTCCGACTATCTGAATCCATAGACCGGGATTTACCCAACTCTAATCTGTCTGCACTTGTTTAAATGGTCAGATTAGAGCCGGCAATATTACCCGCGGGCCGGCCCGCGCCAATAATAAATATTATATATTAATTGATAAATATATATTGATATATAAATTATATATTTTTTATATAAATTATATAATTTTTATATTTTTTGGTAAGATTTTATAATTTATAAAACTAAAAGATAAATTAATTAATATTTTGTGAAGTTGAAATATATTAAATATATTTTTTATTTATTTTTTGATTTCAGGTTTTTTTATTTTTTTTAAATTTATGCGGGCCTAGCTTTCTTAAGCCCGCCGGTTGGCGGGCTACGGGCCGGCCCGCCCCGCAAGCCGATTTTGACAGGTCTAGGTCAGATACTCCTTTGTTAAATTGACTTTGAATTTGATTAAATTTCGTTATTGTCCCCATGCAACATAAGTTATGCCTAAAACCAATTTGTGATGAATAGAGTAGCTCACCAACTTTGTAGGGTTCATATATGTCTAGTACTCAAATCCGATGTGGATTGTGGCCTAAAACCAGTTGCATATTGTTAGGAAATGGCTACCTCTCGAATGAGGATTCAATGGACATTTAGTGTATGCTAATGTCTTGGATCGATCTGAGTAATCGCAAGCTCAATTGAACTCAAAAAACAGCAAGAACACACACACACACACTAGAAAACAGGATTTACGTGGTTCGGCCTACGTCCACGGATCAACCGAGCTCCCTTTCGTATTAATAACAACACGAAGTTTACAGACCGCCTTGCCCTCTACAACTTTCATGTTTAACTCATACCGTGATTCTCACTCTATACGAAAATACAGACGCTCAAAGATAGCTAGTCGAACTATGAAACTCAAATTTATATAGCTGAAATCATGATATAAGCATGTCTTGCGATCAATCAGAACCGTCCATCTATTTCGATCCAATGCACCAGATCGCGCCACGTCGCCCAGTGCATTTCGCGTGAGTTCACGGAAGTAGCATGACACTTCTTTAAGTGAAATGCCACTTTCATTCCTGTCCGTCCGATTTAGATCTAACGGTCAATCTTCATTATCCGCGTCATCTCATCACTTCTAATCTGGGCCGTTCATTTCATTCGTGCGCTATCCTTCGGCTCACCTTAACTCTTCAGATCCGACGGCTACTGTAGCTCGACACTTCATCAGCCTTGATTCTTTATTCTTTCAACTCAGCTTCGACCGGCGTCTTCTCCGGCCATTCCCGGCGGCTCCGACAAGTTGCTGGCTCGCCATTCCCGACACATATTGTACGAAATTTGTAGGGTTCTTATATGTCTAGTGCTCAAATCATTACACATATAATATCAGGCCCCACGGATAAAGGTGATTCCAAACTGAACCGTTTCATTTTCCATAAGTTTCTTGAGTTTGTTTTTATCTGAATGCGAACAAATTGTTGATTTAATCTCCATCCGAGAAACAAATTCGTAGACAGTCGGATCGGAAGTCCTGAAATCCATTCTCCAACAATGCAGTTTTCTAGATTAATTCAATCGGTAGAGTATTTTGCACGAAAAAAAATATGATAACATCTTCACTAATAGTATCATGAACGAATAATCCAACAATTATAGGTTTATCTGGTTTGCAACACGGCACATAATATCCTCACTACCGACTACAATTATATAGTTGCTAAAACAAGCACTTACTGAATCGACTAACGTCATTGTAGGTGTCCATCGATCTTCACTGTGGTAAAGGAAAAAAATTATCAACTAGAATTGTATACTTACCAGTCGGCAAAACAAAATCCTCAAATCGAAGGACAATTGTCTTCATCACAAATAAGAAACTAAAAACCATAACGCTAAAAAATCGACGTCACAACCATCGCCTCATGTCGCGAATGCAACATTGTATTTAGAGTTGAAAATGGGTCGACGGGGCGAGCCAGCCGCAGCCCGCCAAAGCTCGCCATTTGGCAGGCCTGAAAATGAAGTCCCGCCCCACACTACAGGCAGGCAGCGGGCCTGATCGTCCCATGATAAAAAAGGCGAAAAAGAAAATAAAATATTTAAGCACGGAATTACTCTGAACGAATCCAACCTCCCAAATAAATTTATTTCTGTTATTAAAATTAACAAAACTAAAGAGTTCAGGAAATTTAAGACATAATTTATTTGTAAATCAATTTTTAATAAAATCAATTTTTTTAATACCTGGCTAGTCGGCCTGCCTGTGCTCCGCGAGGCCTAAAGCTTGCGGCCTGTCGGTTTTTTGCCTGCCCCGCCACTTTGTCGGTGCGGGGCGGGCTGGCCCGCGGACCGCGCTACCATTTGACAACTCTAATTATGTCCTCCTTAATCAAGGGCTGAAATGAATCGATCAGAAGCTTAGATGATCATTGAGATGATGAGCTCAATTTTAGCTTCGGGAAATTGTTTTATTCGAAGTCCTAAGTTCAAATGCCGACCGTTCGATCTGGCGCGAGATGATCTATGGCTTAGATTTATAATAATGAAATCGCTAGCACGCTTTTATAAGTGAGGTAGCGTGATATACAACCCAGCGATGCCCGCAGTATAAGTTCATTAAAACATGGGAAGCAGTTATATTCTGCTATATATACGACACTCTTTGAGTTCAAGTAGCAGCATTCGAGCGACTTTCTCCTAAGCGAAACTTGATGACCTCATCGTGAAACTGAATGTGCGAACTTGATTCGAAAGAATTCTCCTAAGCGATAGCAAGGAACTCAAGTTTAAGTTAAAAAAACATCAAATAAACTCGATAACCATCAAGATTAACACCTAATCGACGAGTTTTTCAAAAATGATTCGCGTGAGGCAAAATCTAAGAATCGACGAAGAAAATATCGCTTTCTCTCGCAGCGCCGAATGCTCAACTCAAAAATCCGTCTGTAAAATTGATTTGATTTGCCGGTAATGATAATGATGTTGTTTTTCCGTTCATGCCTATAAATAAACATTGCTCGAAGAACACAACAACACCATTTACCATAAATCACTCGTCTTTAACAATCTCATTTTCGACATTCTTGGTTAGCTAACCACATATGATTGGGGGCAGCAGCAAGACCGTGAGAATGAATCTGATGCGAGGTTTTCGACGTAATTTGGATAGGCTGGCATTCGAGCTGTCTCTTATTTGGTGTTTATTTGCAGTTTTACTAGCTTTTGTGTGTTGGTTTCTCACAAGGTGTACTTGTGTATAGCCGTCCTTATGAAGTAAAACTATTGTTCCTTCTTTTGCGTTTATTTGCAGTTACTCGCTTTTGTGTGTTGGGTCCTCACAAGTTGTACTTGTGTGTAACCGTCTTTATGAAGTAAAGCTATTGTTCCTATTCCGCCTCTTGATTCTGCGTTATGAGTTTCGTACTTTGAAAGAGGTCGTATTTATGAATGGTTATTTTCGAAAGCTGGTTCCCAAAGCCAGATTTCGAGACAAACTAAGCCCTAAAAGGTGCGAATAATAAAAAAAAAAATCGACGAAATTTAAAGCAATTTCTACAAAACTCATCCGCATAGTACGAATATCAACCCAAAAATATTATTAGAACTCGATTAACACCAAGTGTAAACACTTAATCGACGATTTTCGAAAGAGGATGTTTACGAAGGTCAGAAACTATGAAAATCGATCGATTAGCGACGATAACCTGTGAGATCTAAAACGATTTCTCATTTAAACACCACGGAATTAGGAAAAAAACATACAAGGGTGAGGGAGTTATACTGTTTTGAGCTCGAAAATCTGAGGTTTTAAGAGGAACTTGAGTACGAAAATCGGGTATGATAGTCAAAGAGACAAAAGTCGGACGAAAGTTCATTTTCACTGTGCCAAAACGGTTGAAATCAAAATCGAGCGATGTTGACTCGATCGACCTAAGTCCTCGATGTTGTAATTCGGGCGATTTGAGAGTTAAGTTCGGGAAGCTTTCGGCTTAATTCGCCTGAGATTGTTCTAATTTGTTTGAACTCAAAATTCGGGAGTTTTCCACTTTATCCGAAATTGAGAATCCGAAATTGGATTTTGTCTGAAAAAAAAAAGGAGAGACGACTAACGCGAAGAGAACGCCGAGGAGAGAAGCGCAGCAGCCCTCAGAGTTTAAATTACATATCACCCCTCATTTCTTGATCATTACAGATATACACACATCTTGAATTTCTTGATAATAAAAATCAATTCTTTTGCCTCCATAACCAATAATTGCTTCTTTTACAAACTTAGTTAAGTCGCATTGTAATCAACATTGAACTTTATAAAGTGTTACACAGACGCATACATACACGACCAACAAAATCCGAGAATACCTTATTTAAGACAACCGTCAATTCACTAAAATTGACTTCCTTACTATTCTAACATATCACAAACGTAAGAAGAAGACACAATCCAATCCAATCCTTGTTCACTCTGCAAAATCCTGAGAATTCGAGGCGCTACATTTCTTCCTCAACACTCCCTTATCGCCGGTCAATACCCCAAACGTCGAAAGCTTAACGAGCGCCGAGGAAAACGCCTTGAAAAACGCCTCATTATCGTCCGCAAACTTCCGTACGATGCCCATCGTTCGATTATCCCTCGCCATCTCAGCGTCGAGCAATATGATCCCACGCCCTCGAAGGGCATTTACGTAATAAGCATTGTCGAAAACTTGAGGCGTAGGGTCGAGCTCCAAAATTGTCGTAAATTTCCCTTTTCCGTCCGAGGGGCACTTTTTCTTGAGTTCCTTGACGTACTCCGCCTCATCTCCCGGGGGCAAAATCGTCTCGTTGACGTAAAGTCGATCCAATATTCCATCGCAATGAGTCTCTCCGAGCGTGTGAGCCCCTATTTACATACGATTAATTTCTTAGAGAGAAAAAAAATTATCATTCAATGCGATAAAATCTAGGGTTTTTTTCGTACCTAGAAAAGCGACCATTTCCTCTAAGTCGATTCCAACTTCGTCGAAGAACACTTTCTTAGCTACGGTGACGTCGACGTTGTTTCTTGGGAGACCTTTATCGGCTTCTTGGCGACTGTGAGGGGTATTTGCGTCTTTTCGTCCTAGGGGAACGCTGATTTGTGGGCCCCCCGTTATAGCCACGCTGTCCCTAGCAGCTAATAATAATATGTCGGCGCAAGAAACTAACTGAGGGCAAACTTCGTCGACCTTCGATTTTATCTGATCAAAGATTTCTCTTTTTCGTACGCCGAAGCTTTTCGCGGAGTCCATCTCTGAGTTGTGGCTCGGGTCCTTTATGTCTAGGAGAACCGAGCCATCGCAACCCTAATAGTTACGAATAAATTTCGAGAAATGATTGAAAAAGATCATGCATTATATTCTATAGATAAATGTGAATTTATATGTTTACCCCGACTTGGCAATCGTGAAATATGAGCCTCAATACTGCGGCAGGTGTTGTGGGATCAGCTTTTGAAAATGAATTCATCTGATTCCTTACAATGTCTTCGAGCTTTGGGCATGTTTTCTTGTAATATTCATAGGAGAGACCTTTCGGTAATTCAATTGCTGCTTCGATCTTCAAGAAATTGATCGAAAGGAGAAGAAGAAGTGCTGCCGTAGATGCTTTGAATGTTTCCATGGTTTTCTTCTTCAGACTGTACTGAAATTTACATGCGTTAGGGCAAGTACTTAAGTAGTTTTCAGACACGAATTAACTTCTGTTTTTCTTGATGGGGTTGTTATATCTATGATTCTCGGTGTAGTGACATTTACCTACAAGGCAATATAGAAAAAGAAACCGAAGGAAAATCTTCGTTTAATTATATACTCAACGTAAACAAATCCAAGACCATTTATATTTATAGCTGAAAATATAACGGCCGGCGAGTAATTAAGGCGATGGTACTCCTAGAAATCATGCAAGGACGATAAAGATCATATGAATAACGAACACCAATAAATGAAAAGGAGTAATTTCTAACCTTTCAACTTCTTTAACCGTGGAAGATAAAGAAGGGACAGACTTGATTTTTTTTTTTTTGGCTCGATTATAACAATTTATAAGTGAAACAACGACTTGCTAGTTGCTAGGGTCGTTGTCTTAGAATCATATACAACATGAAAATAAGTCAAATGGTTATTAAATCTTTTATTAAATACAACAAACCGTATTTTTTCAAGTTAAAAAGAATTTTATTTAACATTAATAATAAATCGCATAAATGTTTTTTCAAAATTTGACTAATTCTTTGTTAGTTGTATTCGCTAAAGAAATTTTAAGGTACGGACTACGGAATACCATACCTCTCATAAATATACAATTTTACGATTACTATTTCTGGAAAAAAAATTAATTTTTTGTCATGTTATTTATAATTAAAATATCTAAATAATCGAATACTGTTTATATTTATATATAATCGTGTTCTTAACAAAATTGACTTATAATTCAGTAATTTTCATAAGTATATATATTATATATATCATGTTATCTTTATTAAACTAAGTTATTTTTAAAGTATATATTTTTAAACACATTTTAAACTAAATTTAAAAGGAGTATTTAAAAAATATGGCGTTATATATCATGTTATCTTTATTAAATAAGTTAATTATTAATGTTTATATATTTAAAAACATTTTAAAACTAAATGTAAAAGTGTTTCAGTATTTTAAAAATATGACGTTATCATGCATTGTATTAGAAAAACTAATATAAGAGGAAAAATTTTAGAGAAAGTAACTTTTACAAATTCCATGTTATTATGACATAATAACGAAAAGTACTAAATTGTTAAAAAGACTAGAATTTTTTTCAGCGTGAAAATAGTAGAGGCCCAAATAGAAAATTTTGGAATATCTAGCTAACTTACACAATGGGTTCGACAATATTAACCAAAGAACTTATCTACGTAACTACATTGTCCCACTAAATACAAACATCAAATTCCATAACCGCCGAGTTTCCTACTTAAATCAAACTTATCTCGGTCGGAATAATTAGGGATAGGTTCCCCTAAGATGACACTGACGTACAAGTAGTGAGTATCAAAATATAATCAAACGTGGGATTTTTTAATCAAAATTGATCTTGTGAGCAGTGAGTTGAGTTGAATTGAATCAGTATTGGATAGGCAAAGTAGCTACGGAAACGATTGGCATGTTATTTTTGACAAAACCCTAGAAGAAGTTGAAAAAACAAGAACATGTAGTTTATATGTAAGAACGTACGGAAACTCTGAACCTCAATACTGTTTTCCGACATGGCTTGTCCATCGTTCTTGTTCTTCTTCCCATCATTAGAAACTTCGATACGCTTGAAACCCTTCGAAGTGTTGGCCCTAATTAGGCATCCCATATAGCAAGCACAACCCTCGCACCTATTTTTGTGGCATATTTATTATACACTACATGAACTTTTATGCCGACGTTTAAATTATAATAATGGTTTGCTCACCTTTGGTATTAACTCAATAAGAAAAACATTCCTTAATAACCAAGTAAAAATATCCCACTATTTTGGTCTTGTTCGAATTCTTTGACTGTCCCATTAGTGAAAAGAGCGTAGGAAATAAAATATTACGGAACGCTAAAGGTGTGCGTTAATTGGAATAAGGTGTGCGTTGATTGAAATATGTCTCGGCCCTTAAAAGTGCCATTCTGATTTTTGGATGATGTCCTATTCCTCTCTTGTTTATTTGATCTCTTCGTGAGAGGGATAAGTTCTATGTAGCTTTTACTTTAATGCTTGTGTTTGTGGGTTTTTCCAATTATTATATTCCTAGCTTTTGAGGAGTTTAATATTGAGAGATTGCAATGATGCTGTTGAGAACTGATTGAGGCTTGTAGACTTCTCCAGAAGTTTGTAATAATTTTATATGATCGTTTCATCACATTTTTTAATGAGAAATCCATCCCACAAGCTGCAGCAACTGTTCATGATCTTCATGCCCTCGTCAAACCTTGACATGACTTAGGTGTTTGAGATCTTCGCAATCTTGAGTTTCTATGTGTTTCTTCATCAGGTCATCTAGCTTAATTTGTTGATCACTGCAGGTAATAATAGTAATTCTTACCATCTTTGGATCTCAATTGGATATGACTACAATAGACGGCTAAATTTGTGTGTTAGGGTAAGGTTTATACACACGAATTAGGTTACAATGTCTTTATCTCTACTGATGCTTGGAATTAACACGATTTAATTACGTTACATCCGAGATTCTCTAGTGATCATGGATTAAGACAACTAATTAGACACTAATTTCTGAGATTCTCTAGTGATATTTGGACTAATGTATCAGATTCTTTCAATCCCATTTGAAAGTATTATCCCCCTATAGTCATTGACCTCAAGATGTGATAGATATATGGTAATAACTTAGAAGAAGAGTCCCCAAGGGATATATAGTAAAATGTGAGTAAGTAGAAGCCAGCCCATCGAGTTAGTTAGCACTATCAAATTCAACGTATCTAAAGACCAAAATATATTTTAAGGAAAATGTAGAAATAGCACTGCACTTGAGTTTCCACGAAGAAGACAAACCATCACTAGCCCATTTCTTTACTCCTCATGTCTTAGTCTTGTTGCTTGCTTCTCGCAATTCTCTTCGGACAATTATTGAAACAATATATATGGGCTTTAAAAGTTCAGGCCTCAACATAAGTTTTATTTAGATTTTATGACCCTTAAATTCATACTTTAAGGACCCGATTTCTGCAGAAACACTAAAGGATTCTGCTATACCACTTCTCTGTTCAACAGTACCACTTCATGGGTCTACAATACTACTTCACTGTTCATCAGTACCACTTCATGTGTCTACAGTACCACTTCACTGTTCACCAGTACCACTTCATGGGTCTACAGTACCACTTCATAGATCTACAGTACCACTTCATGTACACTGTATAACACTTGCGAAAATTTAGGTCCTTATCTCTAAATTTCATAAAAATCAGGTCCTTAAAACTATAAATTTTCTGACAGGGGTTTGAAACCTAATTTAAAATAGCTTTTGGGGCTTGACTCGTAATTTACACTATTATAGAGAGAGAGAGAGAGAGAGAGAGAGAGAGAGAGTCAACTGTGAGCTGAAACATCATCTTCATTGGCAAAAGGCCTCAACACATTGTATAGCCATAGAATCAGAGGAAAAAGAAGATATGAAACTTCCGTGGTTAGTTTATGCATCTGTATTCCTATCAATAACGCCTCTGGGATTCTTTCGTGAATCAGTATATGGTCGGCCCTTGTTGACGTCGGTCGATAGGCCTCGCCGTGACGACGTCGCACGCTTTGCTCGGTGGTTGGTTTCTCAGAGCTCGTGGGGCGTACTAAAGTAACAACTTTTGTGTCTCTTACAACTTCGATTTGATGCTTCAATCTTGATGTCCTGGGTAGCTTATATTAGGGTTCGCCTGAATTTTGCAGCACAATTTCAAGCGATTGGGGAGGTGCACCATTTGGGTATGATGAACTGTTATCTGAACTCATACTTTGTAACGAAAGATAGTGCTTTGATCGATTTCTTGACATGCTAGGAAGTTGATATGCATATAGATCTTTTGGCCTCTGTTAATATGAGCACAGATTCTTTGTGCAGAAATGTAGTTTCTTTCAGCGATGGCTTGCCTGGACAAGGCAAAGGTATCCCCTATTTCTACCTGACATCTCTTGACCCTACGGCTAGTAATGCCCTGAAAGATCAGAGATCATCGTTTACGATAAGCGAATACAACCTAAGAACATGTGGCAAGAAAGATCCCGAGAGTCCCACTTGTGCCAAGATTACTCTTGTCGGAAAGGTAGTTTCTTTTACCAATTCCAATGCTCTTACTGCTATGTATACATAATGCTCTGTTTGGTTTGAGCAATTTGAGACCTTAGTGAAGAGGGCTTTTTCACCAGCTTTGTGAAATCATGTTCAGTTAAAACCGCTCGAGAAAAATTCCGAGGAAGAAGAGTTTGCTCGAAACGCATTGTTCGCAAAACACGCCGAGATGAAATGTAAGCATATAACATACATTGAAATTACGCTTCCACCGTTAGAACTTTCATTCTATCTGCGTCGTACGTGTAATGATGTCAGGGTGGCCAAAGAGCCATAATTTCAGATATTCAAGTTAGACATCGAACACATCTTTATGATAAACTGGTTTGGTGGTCCTAAGCCTCCAACTCCTGAACAGTACTTCAATCCCCAACCGTAAGTTCTATCTTGCAATGGCTAACTTGTTCTGTATATCTTAGAAAAAAAAGCTTTCTTTATGATTGATAGAGATTCTTTATTACAGGGATGGATATACTTCCGCTGATGCAACTATCTGATTCTGATCGCAGCATCGTGTTTATGCTTTCGTTTTCTCAAAGATTACACATAGCGATAAGAATCGAGATATGCGACAGTTGTGAAAATATCTATTGAATTGAAAAACCACATGTATTGTATTGTAAATTAACATCAGCTTGCTGTAATGAATCTGCTGATCTCTTTGTATATTGTTCTGCTAAAGTTTATTTTTGGACTGCATGTGTCCAAAGATAGTTTCTTTACAAATTCTTTGTCAAATGTTATGAAAAAAGGAGACTTTTCTATGTTCCTTCTTTTTCTTTGTCGAGGTTTTATACCCATCTTTGCCATAAGTCATACATTCTGATTGACCTCAGGTCAAGAATTTTAAGTGGAATCAAAGCATTTCTTCTTCTTACTGTAGTTACATCGAATTCGATGTCTACATGGGTTCGTTTTTTAACCATTCCATGAACTGTGGTCCAATAAAAGCGTCAGTTATATTTAAATTGTATACTATGAAATCAAAAGCTTCATTTATCATCGTCGTCAAGTCTGCATCAATGCCAACAACAATAATTCTTCTGCTGCAGCGTCGCTCTCTGATCAGGAAAGTGGACAGACAAAAGAGATAAACATGCGAAGTCTTGTCATAAACCAAATTTAATCTAAAGAGAAAGTAGACATAATTGAACTAAAAAAGAAAAAGGAAACGTAAAAAGAAAACAAACGAAACAGACAGCACAAAAAACGTTGCAAGGGTTTTACGTACCTATAATATATATATATATATATATACATATATATATATATATATCTCCGTTACGAAAAGCAATTATAGCTGTTGCACTAGCTAAGTCATCATCATGTTCTATCCATCATATGGTCTTAACATTCATCATTACACCCACAAACGCATGACTGCATCGGAGAAGCTATCATCATTATCTATGAGGAAAGTGGACAAAAGGGTTCGCAGATATGGAGTTGTGCCAGCTACTAATGATGACAAGGGGGAAGAAAAGGAGGATAAGGACTACAAAATTAGTTCAGAAGAAAAGAGATGCCTTTACTCTTTATTTTAGAAGAGTTTGATCTCGAAAAAATTTCTTCAACTTACCTTTCTATTACATGGGGAATCAAGCATCACGGTCCGATCCCTTTTAGTAGATCAAGTTTGCAACTTTATTTGGATTTGCTCTACACTTGTGGAAAGATACCATCGCAATAGTTATTAGGGTTTCTTAAATTTCTCCATCAGTTTATGTTGAGCTGTTGCTGTGTGTGTGTGTGTGTGTGTGTTGCAATGTTGGCATCTTTAAGAGTATAAGATCTATATCGCTCTCTCGTATTTGATATACATGGGATTTGTTCAGATCTGCTCATTATTGATCGTGCAATCGTTAGTGTGTCCTCGCACAACGTTGAGATTAAATGATTTTTCTTTAGTGGGGCGATACATTAGTTTTTTCCTTCAGAATTAAAAGCTTTAGCTTTTCAGGTTTGCGATCTTATTAATATATGATAATTTTTGTTGATTTGAAGGTCATCTCTCGTTTAAAAATTCTCAAATTTATTCTTGATGATCGAATCATGATATGTACATAGTCGCCAAGACTATCTCTCCGTTGAGCTTTATTACAAACTTATTGTTATACATCATCTCTCCCTTCATTTTTTTTGGGGTAATTAAGTATTTCTCACCCAACAATATATATCAATTATACAAGCGTACTATACAATAAGTGCTGCGTAGTGAAGCTAATACGCATCATCCCACCCAATGGAGTTCATATATACAAGTTCGTTTGTTATTTCTTCATCCATTTGAAGTATTTGATGGCTTTCAAGTTCATCAGGAATTACCTGCAAACTCATGCCTCTCGTACTTTCTTGGTACAGCAGAAACCCTAATTAGATGATCACAAATAGGCGCAGTTAGTTATTCATATTCTCGTTTTCTGGGAACATAGTTTTCAGACCATTAAATTTTCGAGATTAAATATTGCCAGAATTTTGTAGGAAGTGACTCAATCAATCAATATTGTTAGGCGTTTGAGATCAAAACCCTTTAAATGCAATAATGGAGACGCTGCACAACAGTTCTGTTCAGTTCAGTATAATAAATGGATATCAAACTGATGTCGCCATCGGACACATATACTGCTTCAGTTTATATCTCTATCCGCTCACAGGAAAAAAAAATAAAAATTAAAACGAAACTATATGGTTCTGGTCAACTTGTTAAGAGTAGTCAATCTAGCACGCAGATCAAAATATTACTCCATCTTTTCCAGTAACTTTATCAAATAAGTTCTTTTCCAGTAATTTTATCAATTAGTTGTACCGTACGCAAATTAAGTTGTATTATTATAATAATATAGTACAATTGGATTAGATATAAACAACTTGATTAATTTATAATATTTTTCTAATTATTCCAACCATTTACTTTTTCCTCCAATTACATTTAAAATGATGTTTAGTTTTTTATCCAAAAAGGACAGGTGATAAAATTAGTGGGACGCCCGTAATGGAAAATGTGATAAAATTAGCGGGACGGAGAGACTATAATATTTTGTGGTGGGCCTTGTGACATAATTTCGACCAAAAATATTCTCCGTGATTTTACAGAGATTTTGCACTTTGTACTCATTTCTCCAAGAATTCTTTTCATTGAAGCTTAAGGTACTTGTTTGAAAAAAAAAAAAGCTTAAGGTACTTGTAGAAATGGAAATAATGAGGATGTGCACAAATTCATATTCGGGAAATGAATATTTTCTCCATAATTGATTTTGCAGCTTATCGAGTCCATTTCACAAGTCCATTATTATTTATTACACCATATAAGAGGGGAACTGTGATGGGCCTAAAGTCTAAACCCCATATGAATATGAGATGATGTTAGTGAAAGTTGAGACTTTCCAAAATGGGATTTTTAAGCGAATAGAAAAATAAGTGTAATTTACACATAAATACAATACCTAGTTGAAGGTTGAAGGTTTGGCGATTTTAACTGAAATTAAACCAAAATAAGATCAACAAAGTATTTTATGAATAGAATTAATCAAATAACAGAACAACATAGAGATAGTTGCATCATCTATAACACGTTTTTAATCATTCATTATCAACTTTGATTTCAATCATAATTCTTCTAACAAACAAGAAATGACAACATCATCCATTGACATACAAACCAAGATCAATTTTTTTTTCTCAAATTCTTACGATCACATCTGCTTACGAGACAAATAGTTGGACGACGTCGTTTGAATGTCTTTGGTGTAAACAGTGGTAAGAGCAAAGAGGGAGAGAACGAAGACAACTTGAGCACTCATTATACCAAAATGGCTTATGCTGTTTCCTATTTCCATCCAACTTCCAACGTTTCGAACCTATTGGGATCATTTCCACGACTTAGTCGATTGCAATGATAATAAGCTCAAGTCGAAAAAAGGTAGACCAGGTTTACGTACCAAGAAAAAGAAGTGCATCGTCATAACGTCCGAGCAGATTATGACAAGGAAATAGCATCCCAGCAAAGGGACTCTTATCAGTTTCGTAATAGCAGTAAATGCACATCTGCAGTTCGATGAAGTAAGAATGAAAAACATATACGTAGATTGGCTTACGAGAGAAAATCAACGTGGTTAATAGCATAGACTTACATGACGAGCACGAAGGGGATGAGCAGTTTGAAAATGAGAAGGGATGCCATTAGAAAAGGCTGCAAAAAAGAAAGAATCAGAGCAAGAAAATCTCGAGTTTTCTTAATTAAGTAGCACTTACGCTGAAGACTGTGATGAACCGATAAACAGAGGATATCTCGAAGCTTGCGATGCTTGCAAAGTTTCCAGTTCCAAAGAATGCAATGTTGAAGAACACCATCTGCGATGCAAGAATTTTTCGACGAAAGCCCATTCAATAAAACTGAAAAAGTGATCTTACTGAAAGTTGATGAATTTTCGAAGAAGTCGCAACTAAAACTCACGAATGTTAATGGGATTCGCATGTCAGATAGCTGCAGGCATCTCTCACCAGATGAGAGAACAAGTTCGTCCTCGATAGAGTTTGAAGGTTTGACCGCCTTGGTCTTATTAACATAAGCATTTTCGAAAAGTATCCATGCCATGAGTGCAATAGCAAGAGCGCCGTAGAATAATGCTTCATATCTGCATGGAGTTTACAGCAAAAAGTGGATGCATCAATTCAAGGACATTGTAAACTCAATTTCCTTTCCATTTTACTGATATAAGTAAGAATATATTACCCTATCGACAACAGGAGAAATGCAGGGGCGAAACCGAGATATATGGATATAAGCCTAGACAATAGACCCGTTGATGAAAAAAGAGGAAGAATCAACGATACACCTACATAAAAAGAAAAAAAAAACTACGTCAGAAGCTAATGGCAACAGAACATATGCACAAGACGTTGTTTTAAGAAATAAGACGGTTAAAAACGAAAATGGAGATAAACGAATCAGAGAAAGAAAATACCAGAAATTGACCAATTTATCAACTGGTGTGATGAATGCAGTTCCTGGTTTTCAGTCCGGTGAGAGGTTGATAACGGCACCATAATGGATGAGACGATGACCAATAGGATCTATATGTTCCATAAGCATGTGGATATTCAGAATACAAATAACAAAATCAAATCCCAAGGCATACCAAACAAGATCACCATAAAATACCAAACAAGAACACCAAAAGTCAATTAAGTACCTGCACAAGGAAAAGCGCATCAAATTTAGACTTTGCGAAGCCAAGGGTTAGATTAACCAAATATTTACTTTCTCCGGCGTGTAAATCAAGATACTTTGCTATGCCACCGATCATTACAATCATAAATCCACCAGAAACTCTACGAAGGGAAACAATGAAATTGTTAAGTCAGAAAACACTGATTACCCAATTTTATCACAGGTAAATATGAATGAAAACTTGCGCCAACAAGCATTAAATAAAAAATAATAACAAAGTTTCAATATTAATCAATACTATCTTTTAGTTAAGTATGCTACCAACTTCCAGTTTATTAGTACTTCTACTAATTTGCTAAGATATAGTATGAATTAGCTTTTGAACTGAAACAACACATAGACTTACACTAATTTGGTGTTGTCAGGAATTTGAGCCGGAAACAGAGTGAAAATGGACAAAGACCAACAAGCCAACCATACAAAAACTGATATCTTCAAGTTCGATCCCAACGAGTAAAGATATAGAGAAGCAATGATCCCAACAATCAAGAAAATCCAAGTGTAAATTTTCCTATCCATGAAACTTCTGACCTGCAATGATTAGATTGACACTAATAAAAACGTGGTTTAAGCAAGAATGCCTGCAAAATTAATGTTTTAAGCTAAGTTTGTTTTCCTCACCAGTATTTCAAGGATGAATACAGAAACAACAAGAGCAGCCACCAATTTCACAAAATATCTAACTTCTTTCCGATGAATGTATCTCCATAGTGCTATCAAAAACTGGTACTGACAGCTGATTCGCACCCAAAGAAATATCGTCATAGCAAAATAAGCATGATAGAGAGGGGGAGCATGTTCCACAAGCAGTATAGTAGACACTAAACTCATCAAGAGAAATCCAAAGAGGTACACCTGTCGCAAAAAAAAAAGGAACTTTTTGCTATGAAGCAGAAGAAACTTTGATTCTACTTTGTTTGGTTTAATACCTTCTTCTGATGAGCTGATTGTTCCTTTCTGAATATTTTTCCAGATAACATGGTGTAAGATTGCAGCACGTGGAGCACCAAATAGATCATCCATCCGAGATATCCAAGAGAAATTATAGCCATCAGCATATGCCAGTCATAAGTTTGAAAGTAATGAAGCCCTTCTAACGCCAAACTTCGTAGACTCTCGGATAAAACCTTGGCATCCTTATAGTTCCTTACTGATATTAGATACTCAACTTGATCCAATACCACAGTATGATTAGCCAAGGGTTTGAAAGGCTTGAACCACAACGAGTGCGATTGCTTTAGTTCTTTTCAGATAGTTAAGGATAATCTTGCTTAACAATGGAAAGCATTCCGAGTTCGACTCAATGAGTCAAGCCTTGTTATAAAATTACGATCTAAGCAGCTATTCATACAAATATCACCATCAACTCTCGCTCTTACAGATATCCATCCCCTCCTGAATTTTCAGAGAAAGAATGTGGCTTAGCAAGCATGAGAATTCACAGGTCCAAGGCAGTCAGACAACTGCAGCATATGCCTAAAAAACAAAGCATAACCAAACACATAAACAAAATCACTCCAACTAAGGATACGCGACTTGCGCAAAAATTGACTTAAAATTTGCTTTGTGTTAGCCAAAACCGCCTCAACTTCGTCCACCTGATCGAAACAACGATAATTGGATCAGTAAATCAACATATAAATCTCATCTTTACAGGCCAATTTAAGGATAAAAGAGTCCAACCAAAGAAAATAATTAAATATTATAGTATAGTATAGTATGACATAAGAATGTACAAAATTGTATGGGTTCATGTAAAAAACTCCACTGTTATATAGAGATGTAGAAAGCCGATAAAATTTTGGTAAGAAGACAGCATATAGGTGCCGTTGTTGCATGCATACCTCATTCAGACTAATGTATCCTAGTGGAAGATTTCCAACAGAGTTCACAGGGCATGGCAAACCTAGAAGGGTTGACTGTGACAAGCAGCAAATATTGGCATATTGCACAATAAATTCCAAACTGGCAAATCAGATGAATATAAAAAATTAATTAATCAGTAAAATGCACAACCATCAAGGGGGCAATATCAGCTTGATTCACATCCAGCCTCTCTAATTCATTAAGACCCCAATCGGAAGGTGTAGGCATGTCATGCGCATGCTCATCAATGAAGCGAACATTATCATCACGATGATGGTTTTCAGAAATAGGCAACGGTTGCCCAACGCCTGCTCCCCAAGCAACAAGGGGAGTATCAGTATTTGATGGATGGCCATCTCCATGGCTCCCTAACAATGGAAGCAGGTGGTTAAATTCTCAGCTCAACAGACTTGGATATATATTATGCAATACAAGATGGAGCCAAAATCATAAATACTAAAGTGCATACATGATCAACCTTTGTCACTCATCCCATGATCGGCTGTAAAAATGTACGAAGTTAAGTTATCCTTGAAGTAACTCTGAACAAGATTATAAACTCTTTCAGCAATGTGGTCGACAACTTTAACATTGTTGAGGTAGATAGATGAATAAGGCCGGTGAGCATGACCATTCGAATCGCAACCAAGAAGGTGAAGAAATACGACAAGATTATCCTGCTGAAGGAGCATTCCCAACTTCTCGTCTTCTCTGGATTTGTTCAGAAGGCTCTGGAACTGATCAAATGACCACTCGTCAAGAAACGAAGCATCTGCGCATTCACAATACGCCAGAATAATATAAAAAATGATTTCTCGAAGTTGGAGAAGATAAATACAAAACGAAAAGATGCAAACCAGTTGCAAAATCTTCATATTCGTGTGGATACGATTTCCATGTGCTATGCCGCAGGCCACTACAAAATATTGGCACAATATCAGGGCTACCAAATGCAAATGTGTGGCGACTTCTGTTGAAAACCGAATCAAACTCTACTGGATTGGCTTTCCAGCCTACACAGAAACAAGATGGAGAAAAGTAGATAAAACTTTCCTGTTCAAACAAATAACAGAAACTCGAAATTCCAATACTTCTCATCTCCTCTCTTGACCTAATGCCACTGTGCTAATTTCAAGGTTGGCATTAACTATTGCAAAAAAGCAACCACCTTTGGTAACAGCGCTGGGATCCTCATAAAACCCAGCGATAATCGAAACATGCCCAGGCCTCGACTCTGTGGGTGGCCGTGCATGCGAAACTCCCCACCTACCACGCCCTTTAATCACGCTCCTCAGAAACGGAGCACGGTACTTCCCATCCTCATCGGGCTCAAAAAACTTGTCGGCCCGCAAACCATCCGCTGTAAAATAACGAATCGTTCAGTCATTTCACCGAACACATTACGCGCATGTAACACAGAGCTGACAGGGAACTAAATACATACCTACGAGAAGAACGAGCCGCTTCGCAGGAGCCTTAAATCGCGGTTTCACGGGTTCCATACCGTGGACGATCGGAGTCTTGAAGTAGATATCGAAGATGCTCAACATGTAAACAGCGTGGAGTATTACGCCGAGGATCACCAGCCATTTCGAGCGTGCTTTGAGATAATCCGTTCGTGTTCTGAGTGTGGTCACGTACGAGGAGGACGACGACGACGATTGAAAGTTGCCCAAGATTCCATCACTCACTCTCATTCTTTGTCGCTTTATTATTACCAAGATTGGATCGTATTGAAAAGCGGGTGAATAGATCTTGCTCGGAAGTAATACGTACTAGTAAACTATCCAGACTTTTGCTTGCTATCTATATAAATATATTTTTATTAAATTTAGTTTAGTGTGGAATATTTCATAGAAATCATAATTATATGTTATAAATATATAGAAATAAAAAAATGATTTACTTTAAATTTAAATTAGGATAGTAATTAATTAAAATATTACTTAACTAAAAATAATACTTAACCAAATATATTAATTCGAGGTATTTAGTGATTTTTAAATTTTATTAATTATTTTCAATCTCAATTGACCTACTTATATAGAAGCGTTGGCCATATATCATATTCAATTTGACAATGTTCCATATTTATTCCCAATTCAAGAATTCAACATACAACTCCTGGACAATTTTGCATTTATTAATTCATCGTGGACTTGGATAATTATTACTACATTACATCCATCAAGCAAGACTAAGAACAAGCAGTAATATAAACCTAAAATAAGACATCCATAATCGCCACAAACAAAGACAGAAAATTGTTTTTCAAGGACAATCGTAAGGCTTTCCATTCTGAATAACCGAAGTCCAATTGGGACACTCGGCGGCGTCTCCGCCGGGCACGCAGAGCCAAAATTTGCAGCAAGCGCCGCAAGATCTCATGCACGGCCTTTTAGGGAGGAAACCCTTCCTTCTACAATATCCCATACACATGCCCTGCCCCACATAATAATTTATTTATTACAAAATAGCTTTTCAAGAAACTTTTCTTTTTTTTTTCACTTCATATTACCAGGTGGGCCAGAGATGGGCTGCGGCGGCGGCGACATCTTAGGTGAAGAACTGACCGGCGGCTGACATGGCGCATGAGCTGTTGTTGTCTTAGTTGTTCTGTGATGGCGATGGCCCTGCTTTTTTAGATAACACGAAATCAGCCTTTTTTTTTTTACTTTAGATTGTGTAATATTAGGAAGTATATGCTTACCGCGAGATCATTGATTGCATTGATTTCTTCGACAATGGCCGTAGTAGTAGCCTAAGATTCTGTAATAAATTGAAGATCAATGTCAATCTATGGACAATCCAAGAAGCAAATATTAAAACAGCCATAGCGACTTACCATTTGAGAAACAAAGAGGGACTGGGAAAGAACCAAGAAAAGGATCCATGGCGATTTTACAGCTGCCATTGAGCGCAGAGCTTCATCTCTTTAACCCATGAATGCTATGCTATATAGAGGGAAGGGAAGCATGTATATTTTATGGCGAAGAAACAAAATACTAGAATAATCATTACAAAGTGTTGCTGGTAAATCATTATAAGAAAGAAAAATTATGTGTAAGCTGCTGTGAAACTCTTTAGCTTCGGTTTGTGCGTAATAAACAGCAATCCACGGCATGGGAAACGATGATCACGTTGAGATAATGCGAGCTTTCATGTTTTTTCCAAATATAACCTGCACATTTTGTCTGCCTAATTCACAGTTTAAAGAATCCATTTCCGAGATAACCGTCGGTGAAAGAATAAGAATTGGATCACCGACGTATAAGAGTTTCGCATTTCACATTAAGATAGTTTTTCAAAACAAGTCATAATAGCTATGAGCATAGTTGGCCAGAGAACGCAATCAATCTACGGCCATTTATCTACAATTTCAAGATTGAACTTTTGCTGCGCTTTCATTTGGAGTCGCATTCCACTTGAATTTCGCCGGCTGAGAAAGCCAAAAGAACCCATGTTAGAACCATACATTAACTAAGGAGGAAATAACTATATACAAAGAAGTTTCGGAAAATCAAGAAAATGCATCACCTTCGAGCAGCACGGCAAGGTTTGCTTGAACATCAGCTTCGGCATTGTATGCCTTCAAACAATTTAGGGAACAAAAAAAAGGGATCTTGAGATGAGAAGGTAATATAACTCAATAGGAATAACGTACGAATTTAGGATGATGATAAAAAAAAAAAAGTCGAGCAACTCACTCTTTCGACATGAGATATCTGAAATGTAATAAACCGATCCTTAAGCTCTTTGGCCACCTTACACAGTTCAGCCATGCTCGGCGTTTTGGTTTTCCAAAGACCTTGAACCTTAGGCCACGATTATCGCGTTTGAAAGAAAAAGGAATCTCTTACTACACAGATCGAAGCAAAGAGATATCAAAATGTTAATACCAAAAAAGAAGCAAAATACCTGCATACAGACGAGCTTCGAATCTCCTTGGACGCGTATGTTCAAGAACCCTTTCCGAAGTGCGTATTTCAGCCCTAAAATGACGGCTCGATACTCGGCAACATTACAAGTAGCAATGCCAACACCTTCGCGCAATCGAAAGACCTAAAAAGGACATCGAAACTTAAGTGAGGGTAAGGTTGTAAAACTGTTTAGCGGTCATCAAACTCGACGAATATATTGTGTTCAGGAAAAAGTTATTAACCGTGGTTCCATCTGCTGACCGTAGTATAGCACCTGCCCCAGCTCGTCCAGGGTTGCCCTTCGAAGCACCATCAAACTCGAGAATACATGAAGACTGTAGATTACAAATTGAAAGCATGATACGGAGAACAACGCAAGATCATGGCACTTCGAATTCCCACGAAAAGATTCAAGAATCGAAATTACCTGTGGCTTAATCTCTGTAAGCTCCTTAACAGTAGATTTAGAAGAAGAATTAGGTTCCTGCATTTTGCCCAATCATATTTTCATTGTTACAAACATTAGGTAGGAATCCCAACAGTTAGAAAAACTGGAAACTTCAGTACAAGGTTACGATTCAAACCCGAAAAGGACAAGGGACGAGGCTGCCGAAGAGATCTTCTTGCAAGTTGTTAGCATCAATGGCATAACTAGAATTTCTAAGACCATGTAAGGAGAGATGATTTTGAGCTTCTTGAGACAAGCTGTAACCTTTATACACACTCACTGATGGTCCATTCACCTATGCAATAAAACAAAGCCCAGACAAATTTCACAATGATTTAACCAGCAAAGGGAGGGGAAAATGCACACCAATCAAATCACTATGTTAAATAGCTTACAGAAGATTCAATAAGTGCTTGAACATCGTTTAAGCTTCTGTACACTCCGACTACATCGCCCCTCCGTACAAGATAAAAAGCATCCTTTTCATCCCCCATTCTTTTGAGCCAATATTTTTCTACTGCAAAGCCAAAAAGGGGAGTTAGTAGAAAAGATCAAAAAGAGAACCGAAAGAAGGGAGCAAAGTAGTAACATACAAACAAAGTATGAAAAATCAACTAAGCCCTTTATTCAAGTCAATGTGTTTAAAGGATCGAAGCTCGATTATGTCGATAACCCCAAAAACAAAAAGGAAAGATCTTTACTTTTTGATACTCTGGGTTCACTGTTCGGAGATGCAGGAAAACGAAACGGGTATGAGATGAGACTATGAGTGACAATTATTGACTTCAGTTATTTTCGAAACTTTTCGCATGGACCAATAATAATAATCATAAACAATCCCATATGCTTTGATTACTTACTGGTCCAAATAAAGGCTCAGCCCATTTATTGCAAATGCTCGATGCAAGTCTTATACACACAGAAATTAAAGAGCACTCATAAAGATGGCCTTGGATCAAGAAATAGAACGTTGTTGCTATTTGGGAGGGCTTCTACCGTAGAACTGGACATGGCTAATCTCGGAGTCTGAGGTGTGCAAATCAAGAATTCAACACACGCAGAAGAAAGAAAAAGTCGAGACCTTTTTCATTTGTTTGCTAATTTCTTCGTATCAATGACGGAAATGCTCGAAGACTTCCTCAAAGAAGTTGATTTTCACAAGACAGATCCAGAAAAGGCGGCGCTTTTGCACTGTATACAAATTAGAGAGAGCTTCGATGTTCCATTACACCACCACATATTAGTTATTACACACAGATACTAGTTGCATCTGTTAAGCATCCTTCGATATAATATACCTAGGACTTGCCTAACCTCACTTTCTATTATAATCTTGCAACAGAGGATGCTTTTGCTGCATAGCAGACGATTCCAAGTCATCGGTACAAATCTCTTCAAACTCGACAAAGTCCTCTTTCGATTTGCCCCACATCACCGTGTAGAATCCAATCGCAATTACAGTCGCTCCAATTATGCTGTTACATATAGGCAATGAGGTAAGAAAACTAAACTGCTTACAACAAGAATCTCAACATACATCTATAATATATACGTACCTTCCAAGATAAAGAGTATCGCCGAGAATGACAACTCCCATAGCTGCAGCTATGGCGATCGATAACGGCTTAAACATAGCCACGTAAAGTGGGCCCCTCAAATGCAAAGCCCACGTGTGAATTGCGTTGTTTATGCAGCACCCAAAAAGACCCTATCAAAAATGCATCAAATCTGTGAGATGTAACAGAAAGTAAATAAAGGGAATTCTCATTAATCAACAAAGTGAACGTCTTCAGTATATATACAAGATCAAAAGTAATCTGACCGTTAACTAATATTAACTGCTAACTTATAGAAACGCCATTAACAGGGCGATTTCTATTAAGATACTTTACTTATAAAAACCAACAAAAACAAAACGCGGGCTTTATCTGTTGGTCACCCTTTCTGCTTTCACCCCTCTGCTTTCACCCCTTCTGCTTGATCAGTGCTGTGATCAGTGCTTGAATTTGATAGCCCCCCGCAAGATGGATGGTAGAAGTTTCGAACAGCCATCTTGGACAGAGCACGCTGGAGCAGTGGGCCGGTGAGAGGTTTGGTAAGGACATCGGCAACTTGATCCTCAGAACGAACCGGCAAGAGGCGAACTGTGCCCTTTTGGACGTGATGGCGGATGAAGTGGCAATCGATCTCTATGTGTTTCGAACGTTCGTGGAACTTAGGGTTGGAGGCGAGGTGAAGAGCGGACTGATTATCGCAGTAAATGACTGGTGTTGGAAGTGTGGGTAGTTGCAGCTCGTGTAATAACTGCGTGATCCATAGAACTTCACTTAGGACAGAGCCCAAAGCCCGGTACTCAGCTTCCGTGGATGAACGTGACACGGTGGGCTGGCGTTTTGCTTTCCAAGTGATGAGGGAATCGCCCAAAAATGTGCAGTACCCTGTCACGGATTTTCTTGAGTCTGGACAAGTCGCCCAGTCAGCGTCCGAGAACGCCTTGACCTGCATATCAGAGGAGGAGCTCAGAAATATACCCTGACCAGGAGACCCTTTTAAATACCTGAGGAGATGGTGGGCTGCGGTTAGATGGCTGGTTCGGGGTGCTGCTATAAATTGACTTAATTTGTGGACCGTGTAGGCTATGTCTGGTCGTGTGAAGGTCAAGTAAAGCAGACGGCCCACCAATCTTCTGTACTTGGATGGCTCAGTGAGGGGCTCGCCATCTGCGGCCGATAACTTGCTGCTAGGATTCAGAGGTGTTGTCAGCGGTTTAGAAGCTAAGTACCCAGTATCTTCTAGGAGCTGGATGGTATACTGTCGTTGAGATAAGTAAATTCCCTTGCTGCTTCTTGCAACTTCAACGCCGAGGAAGAATCTCAGGTCTCCAAGGTCTTTAATTTTGAAGCAGCTGTTCAGGAAATCTTTCGCCTTTTGAATATGCTCAAGTGAAGGACCTGCAATGATAATGTCATCGACGTACACGACTAGAACAAGAAGATTATCTCCCGTGCCTTTCAGGAACAACGTGTGGTCAGATTGGGTTTGCAAGAACCCGAATCTTTCCACAGCCTCGGTGAATCGTTTATTCCATTGCCGGGATGATTGCTTTAATCCATAGATAGATTTCTTGAGCCGACAAACCATTCTGCCAGGGCCTTTCCGGGAATGACTGCTGTAGTATCCTTGTGGCAAATCCATATAGACTTCTTCGGCTAATACTCCATGGAGGAAAGCATTATCCACGTCTAGCTGTACAAGGTGCCATTGAAGCTTGGCTGCGAGGGACAAGACAATCTTGATGGTGCTGGGCTTCGCAACTGGAGCAAAGGTGTCGATGTAGTCGACTCCCTCCATTTGATCATAGCCCTTAGCTACCAGACGGGCCTTGTGCTTCTCTATTATCCCGTCGGAGTTGAATTTTAGCTTAAAAACCCATCTGCATCCGATGGTGTTATTGCCCGCTGGCAGGGGTACAAGGGACCAGGTTTCGTTGGTCTCAAGGGCCGTGAACTCCTCATCCATGGCCTTGATCCACTCCTTAGATCTGGATGCTTCTGAGAAGTTTCTTGGCTCCTTCGCCGTCGATACACTGCACATTAGAGCTTGGTACTTATTGGAAAAATTTTTAAAAGTGAGAACCTCTGATAAAGGATACAGCACTTTCTGAGTCACTAGATTGCCGCAGTGATAATCCTTCAGGTACGAGGGCTTCCTTGGCTGCCTACTTGGTCTTCTTTGCCCATCCAGTCCTTGTAGCAAAACGGGCTCAGCTTGCTGTTGCTCCTGTAATGGTGAGGAGGTGACTGGATCACTCTGTTCTGTGAGGAGTTCATCTTGTCCTGAAGGAGTGTGCTCTGCTGTGTGTCCCCCTAATACTTCTGGTGCTTCTTCAGAGTGAGGACTGTCATTACATGGCCGAGGCAGAACTGATGAGGGGAATGGATCCAACTGATCAGGGGCATTCTTGGGATGCCTCAAGGGGTAGATATTTTCTTCAAATCTCACATCCCTGGAAATAAAGACATCTCTTGTGCTGAGATCCATCAATTTGTATCCTTTTACCCCATTGGGATAACCAAGGAAGAGGCACTCTTTTGCTCGAGGATCAAATTTCCTCCTTCCCGCTGCCAAGGTCGAGCTGAAACAAAGAGAGCCAAAACTTCGAAGAAGATTATAGTTAACAGGTTTATTGAATAATAATTCATAGGGACTTTTATTATTCAAGACTACTGAAGGGAGTCTATTGACCAAATAGGTGGAAGTGAGTATGCACTCCGACCAATACTCAATGGGAACCTGTGATTGGAAGAATAATGACCGAGCCACATTTAGCAGATGTTGGTGCTTTCTTTCAACGATAGAATTTTGTTGAGGAGTTTGGACACATGCCCAATGATGGATAATACCCCTCTCTTTGAGCAAATTATCAAGTCTGAACTCTTGGGCATTATCAGATCTTATCACTTTTACCTTAGAGCTAAACTGATTCTCTACAATGTTCAGAAATAAGTAATGACAGAAGGCACCTCTGATTTTTGTCTAAGCATGAAAACCCATGTAAAACGTGAGAAGTCATCTACTATAGTAAGGAAGTACTTATGTCCTAAGTAGGATGTTACATGGAACGGACCCCAAACATCGCAATGGACTAGATCGAAAGGGGAGCAAACTGTTTTATTGCTATTAGGAAAAGGGAGTCTCTTTTGCTTAGCAATGGGGCAAATCTTACAGCAAGAATCTACCCTAGTCTCAAGATTATTCAAAGAATTTCTCAACACATTGAGCACTTTATTGGAGGGGTGGCCAAGTCTGTGGTGCCACAGCTCGGCAGAGATCTTGTTAAGGAAGGCAGGTGTACTAGAGGCAGTTTTTGAGTGAGCATCAGCTTGGATGAAGTAAAGCCCCTCAGCTTGGCTACCCTTGCCAATCATCTGTAGTGAGGAATCCTGAATCACAAAGCCATTAGCCTCAAAGCAAAACCTGTAATTTCTTTCTTCGGCCAACAGACTCACAGACAATAAATTGAAGTGAAACTGTGGAATGTAAAGAACCTCAGTCAAGGTGATATGCTGATTCAGCTGGACAGAACCAGCTTTATTGGCTTTTATGGTCATGTTATTTGGCAATATCACATTGTAATCTGCTATCTCATGTAAGTCATGTAAGAAATCTAAGTTGCCACACACATGCTTGGTGGCGCCCGAATCTATCAGCCATATCTTTCTGCTATTAATGCTAGGCAGATTAAAAGACAGGCACTTACCTGAATGCCTACCTGGCTGGTTCACTGGTGCCCCATTTTCTGGTGGCAGGTTGATGGCGTGCTGATCTAGCAAGCTCCTAAGGCTCTGTAACTGAGCTGAAGTCATCTGAAGTTGGACTACACTGCCCTCTGTTTGGCTGTGCCTCGGCAGACCCTGCTCAACATCCAAGATTGCCTTTTCTGTTGGTCTTTCCACTCCAAGTTGGTTCACTCTAGCCCCCTTATACCTTGCACCCTGCCTGAATCCAGGCGGGAACCCATGTATTTGGTAACATACGTCTACTGTATGTCCTCTTTTCCCACAGTGAGTGCAGAGAGGTCTTACAGAATCCTTTCTTGGGTGGGACACTGCTTTCTTGGCCCCTTCTTGGCTGTTGTTCGCTGTCATCATTGCCATGCCATTTATCTGTTCACCACCAGTCCTAAGCATCCCAGAAACCATCGATCTCTGTCTTTCCTCCTGTACTAGGAGACTGAACACTTTATTAACTGTTGGCAAAGGATCCATGAGAAGTATTTGCCCTCTGATTTGCGAGTAAGAATCGTTCAATCCCATCAAGAAAGTGAGAACGTATTCTTCATTGAGGTAATCTTTCATGCCCTTGATTCCCCCACACGTACAGGGACACGCTGGCTGGTAGCTAGTAAGCTCATCCCATAGAGTCTTGAGGCGAGTAAAGTACACTCCCACGCTGCTAAGCCCTTGTTCAAGATTGATGAGTTCTTTCTTCAGCTGAAAGACTCTCGGCTTATTTGATTGGCCAAACCTCTCTTGGATGTCATCCCAGACTTCCTTGGCTGTTGAATTGTACAGCACACTAGCCGAGATTTCCTTCGAGACAGAGTTTAGAATCCAGGAAATAACGATGTTGTTGTTTCTCTTCCATGCCGTGAGCTTGTTCTGATCTGCTGAGTCTGGCAGCTTGATTTCTCCAGTTATGAATCCCTCCTTGTTCCTTGCGATGAGTGCTATCATCATGGATCTGCTCCACGTTGTATAGTTGTCGCCATTTAATTGTTCATGGACTAGCAACTGCCCTGAAGTGTCACCGTTGTTCAAGAAGAATGGGTCGTTGATTTGTGTTGCAGTCGTCGAGCTCGGCGGCGCAGATTGATCCGTTTCTGCCATTGAATAAGCAGTTTCTTGAAGGGGGATTTTAGGGTTCTTTGATCTTGGCTAACGCAGCTTAAGAAAAGCGCTCTGATACCATATCAAAAATGCATCAAATCTGTGAGATGTAACAGAAAGTAAATAAAGGGAATTCTCATTAATCAACAAAGTGAACGTCTTCAGTATATATACAAGATCAAAAGTAATCTGACCATTAACTAATATTAACTGCTAACTTATAGAAACGCCATTAACAGGGGCGATTTCTATTAAGATACTTTACTTATAAAAACCAACAAAAACAAAACGCGGGCTTTATCTGTTGGTCACCCTTTCTGCTTTCACCCCTCTGCTTTCACCCCTTCTGCTTGATCAGTGCTGTGATCAGTGCTTGAATTTGATAGACCCTGTACTTGTTTGATAAACTCATTTTAGAACAATCGAAGGTATTTTCTTGATAGTACGAAGAAATGCAGTTTTGCTTACCGAGCATAAGATCGAAGCCAATGCTAGATTGGGTCTCAAAGCCCATTTGCTCGAATCAGTTTCTGCAAAAGCACCCACAATAGCTCCAAGAATGCTCACGATAGCAGTGTAGAAGAAAACCACCGTCAATTCTGATGGATAATCCTTCATAATGTACGCCTATATATCGATCAAGGAAACCTTAAATCATGTAATAATATTACAGCTATAGGATGAGCTGTGTAACTGATTGAGATCATCGTATGCAATATAAACCTGAATGATGTACCAAACGGGTACTAAGAAGTACTCTACGGATAAAAAAAGACTCCCTATGATCCAATTCGATTGAGAAGAAGACCGTAAAAAATCGACGTTAGAAGCAGGCGAGGAGGGTTTTGGCCTTGGGACGATGTTGATGCTTGGGCCTTTGTAGAATGTGACTATGAATGCGCCTGAGATTGATACTATGGTGCCTAAGATTTTTGCTCGGCTTGTTTTGCTTGATAGTGCTACCTTCTCCATCCTATAAATGGGAATATAGAATATCTTTAAAATAACAAATCGATAAAATAAAATAAAATAAACAATTCTTTTATAAATATGATTAACAATTCAACGATTTAGCGTGTGTCATAATTCATCTTTCCATTACTTAAATTAGTGTGTCTTAAAATATACATACGTAACGTAATACGTTCCATTTGTCTTGGCTCGCACAATAATGTGCCTCAAGTGTAATAAATAAATAAATATCGGCATTTGCGGACAAAAAAAAAGTTAAAGAAAGATTTCGTGCAAGATGAAACGAACTCGACAGTGACGTGCTGGGGAGAGGGAGAGAGAGAGAGAGAGAGAGAGAGAGAGTAAATGACCGGAAAATGACGGCGAGGACGAAAGTGTACGCCGGCGCCAAGTTGCTCATCGCCGAGGCAAGCGTCGGAGAACCGTAATTGATCCCCGTATAGCCCATGATCTGAGACGTATATCTAATACACCGAGAAACACATATAAATATAGAAAGGCTCGATAACATCAATTTGATTGCATATTTCTCCTCACTCACCCAACTACTCCTAGAAGAAATATCTTGAGCATTATCCTTAAAGTCAACGGAGGCAGCGTCCTCGATCTACGCCGCAAAAAAAAAATATTCATAAAGAAAGTCCCAAAAACATATACCAAAACGACGGGTAAAGAAAGCATCGTCGGCCCCACCTCCGAGAGAAGAAGGGCGAGGGAAGGAGGACGACGGCGGCGACGGCATAGGCGTAGACGATGAACACGTGGCGGCTCATGCCGTGGTTCGTGGCGAGCTTGAATAGGGTGTTGAGAGCGACGTTCGTACACTCCATGGCCACTATGGCCGCGAAGGGAATCACTTCTCTGTGAAGGTAACTGTTGCTGCTGCTCATCTCTGTGTGTTTCTTGACTGTGTTTTTTCTTTTTCTGTCTTGGATTATTCCCTTCTTTTATTGTGCGATCGTGTTCCTGGCACGCGCAATTCCCACCCACCTGATAGTTAGAAAGAAAAAGATTAGATTAGATTGTAAAGTGTAATAATGGGGGTGGGGAATAATATGTGACGTCACTCGCTGTCACGGATGTGACTTTAGTTTAGAGTAGAATTATTATTGCAGCGAAGGGACCCCATTTATTTACTTATGAAGTTAGTTGTATGGTTGCGTTTGCGATTGAATCAACAACAGTGTTTCTTTGTTATTTGCCAAACAAATGGCAAGCAAGTAGACATTTTTTAATTACGAGCAAGTGCGGTTGCTTCTACGATGCACTCGACGAATATTTTTTGTTGTTTATTATCATATATATTGTGGCCCATTTTCGTATGTCGTAATCAATTATTTAAGGGGTGTTGAGGTGATCTTTAAAATATCACGGAGATCCTTTCCACACCTCTTCTCCTCGTCACTTTATTTGTTTTTGGGAAGGCGACAGTCATTACCGCAATGAAAGATCACCTAGCTGATAAAAGTTGTATCCTAAATTTTGCATTACCTCCCAAAAGCCAGGTGCTTCAACATTATGGTGATGGAGTGATATTTTAATTTTTTTATTTGGACAATATTACCCTTGTAGTTTAGCATTTCCTCCTAGTATACCTTTATCCATATTATTTTAAATTATATAACTAATCATTTTAAATCTTAAAAACAATTTAATGATTAAACATATAAGTAATTGCAATCTTTTAAACATAAAATAATTATATAATAGACTTCTAATTAATGCTTAAAAAATTTAAACTAACATTGGTCATTATTAAGTAAATATTATCTCAATAAAAACATATTGATTCACATTAACAAGATGATATATAGGTTAAATATGTCATTTACGCATTGTCATCCCACACATTATTGTGATTAATCAAACACAATATTTCAATATTACCTTAATATGCGAAATGTAATATCACACCAAAACAAACACATGGATGACTCACCCTAATGTTGATTCACCTCAAACAAACACCCACTAAGAGGCACGTACAAAAAAACATTGACCGTGAGTGACGTGTTGGCCGTGGAGAGCTAAGTGATGCTAAGTTAGTACTTACACGAAAGCATGCCTAAACCACAAATTTTTATCTTAATTCGAGTTTTTTTCTTTGCAAAATACAAAAACTCTGGTCATTTTCAGAAGGGGATATTCAGGTATCAAGAAATTACTCGTTTAATTTACTAATGAAGGGGTTAAAAATCATTTATTGCAAAAAAAAGAGTATCATAGTAACCGAAATTCAACCCAATTTATTGGGCCCATGAATTATCCCTCATCGGCCCAAAGGATTAGTTCGTCTCTCTGTAGTCTGTTGTACTTTCACCGCGCGTGTACCTCAATCTACGAATATTTCCTGTAATAACTTTCTAATTAGTGATCCATTTTATTCAACGGCGAGATAAAAATGGCGTCTTTTTCTGCGTAACACTTTACCCTCCGCTCTGGAAACCAGCTATTTTGTCTTTCTCTTACCTGCTCGAAAGAACAAACGCCAATTCAAACATCCTTCATCATCAAAGATTGTATTTTTTTTCCTCGGTAATGTGTTTATAGGAACCACACCATAAATAGAGACACTGAAATCTTGACTACATATCTCTCGAATTAGAGACAAGTGTAGTCAACAGTATACGATTCTTCTCTTATGCTCATTGCTCAGTGATTCAGAAAAAATAGCAGCTTGTAGGATACATGTCCAATAGCTGTGTGTTTAAGGGTTTCGCTGACAGGTAAAATTAAGAAATAAAGCTGTGTCCAAAATGGGTTGTCGTCTTCTTCAACGTCAAGATCTGTAAAAACTCAAATCTTTAGAGCTTTATCTGTCGTTTCTAACATTTCTTTGTCCTTTTGCAGGTTTAGAGGTTAATAGCAGATTCGTTCCTCCATTGGGTTTCCGACGAGCTTCTGTTCTCTTACAGATTAGCGGCAGTTTGTCTGATTATTTGAGGGTAAAAATGGATTCTTTATTGATGAATCCCATCGCAGAAAATGAGTAGCAGATGATTTTATTTTTATCTGATGAAAAGAGATGAAGCAGGGACGTAGTTTATCTCCTGGACAACATCGCCATGTCCATTTGAAGATGTCTTGGACTAAGCACGCCGCCGCCGCCAATAAAGAAGCAGACGCCGCCGTCTCAACCTACCCACCTCCCTTCTCCAGCCCCACCACCCCTTCCACCGGCGGCGGCGCCAAGATCAGTCCCGCCGTCCTCTTCACCATCGTCATTCTAGCCGTACTCTTCTTCATCTCCGGCCTGCTCCACCTCCTCGTCAGGTTCCTCACCAAGAACCACCACGACCACTCTTCTCCCCGCCGCAACCCAGAAACCTCCGCCACCTCCGACGCCGCCGCCACCGCCCTACAGAGGCAGCTACAGCAGCTCTTCCACCTCCACGACTCCGGCCTAGACCAGGCCTTCATAGACTCCCTCCCCCTCTTCTCTTACAAGGAGGTCGTCGCCGGCGCCGACGGCCCTAACAAGGAGCCCTTCGACTGCGCCGTCTGCCTCAGCGAATTCTCAGACACCGACCAGCTTAGGCTCCTCCCCACCTGCGGCCACGCCTTCCACACAAGCTGCATAGACACGTGGCTTCTCTCCAACTCTTCATGTCCCCTCTGCCGTGGGACCCTCTTCAGCCCAGGCTTTTCCATAGAAAACCCTATTTTCGACTACGACGATTTCAGGGAAGAAGAAGACGGCCGCCGCCCTAACCCTAACTACGGAGAAAATGGGCCATCGACGACGGCCCACAAGGAGATGACTGAAATCGATGAGTTTTCTGTGAGGCTGGGCAAGTTCAGGAGAACGAGTGAAGGCGAAGGAGGGGCGAATGAGTATGAAATCGGTGAGACGAGCAGCAGTAATCTCGATGCTAGGAGGTGTTATTCGATGGGTTCGTATCAGTACGTCGTCGGAGAAGCTGAACTCAGAGTGGCTTTGAGAAGAATGGTGGACAGAGTTGTCGATGAAGATGGTGGTTGTAATAACTCAGATGGGAAGAAGATAGGCGTTAGAAGGGACAGTTATTCAGTTTCGAAGATTTGGCTTTGGTCGAAGAAGGGTAAGTTTGCGAGTTCTTCTTCCAACACGTCTTCGCCTCGCTTGGATATGAGATGGATAGATAGTATCAGGACAGAAGGTATATGATGATGATATAATGTTATTTCAATTCTTTTGTTGGGGATATGATTGTTCT
This sequence comes from Craterostigma plantagineum, assembly GCA_027422505.1. Classification (NCBI taxonomy): domain Eukaryota; kingdom Viridiplantae; phylum Streptophyta; class Magnoliopsida; order Lamiales; family Linderniaceae; genus Craterostigma; species Craterostigma plantagineum. Next base: position 2,613,208 of record JAPQWV010000072.1, on the reverse strand, counting down.
GTGTAGTTAGTTGGTTGTTCACATTTCATCGTACTACAGATCAATTATTTATGTGACTATGAAGAAGCTGCGTTTCAATTTTCTTAGATCATCGAATTTGATTTTGTTCCATGTTCTAAAAGTTGAGGATAGAAGATGATTGGTTTGGTTGGCTGGAAATGAATAAGATTAACTACACTATACTTTTCCTTCTTTTTTTTACGTACTATTCCTTTTCATTTTTTTTTTCTTTTGACATTTTGTTTGTCCCTTTTTGAATTTGCGAGCAGTCCTTTTAGGGCCACTTTTCATTTCAGCCCCGTCGGAAGTTTTATTTATGATACAGACCCTGTCAGGAAAAAAAAAAATTAGTTTTAAGGATTCCGATTTCTGCAGCAACACTTCATTGCTATGAAATAACAATATGTTTAAATTTTGTAACAAAACGATCATTCAGTACCAGGTAATGATCATTCGATACCAGTTCGTTTCTGCAGTACCACTTCATTGTTCTGAAATAACAATATATTAAAAGTTTGCAACACAAAACGATCATCCTAATTCTTATACCAGTTCATATAACTTTTATACCACTTTTTTAAGTTAGGTCATTATCTTTAAATTTCATAGAAATTGGGTCCTTTAAACTAAAGTTTTTTTTGACATGAACTGAATCTTCAATTAAACTTCTAACGGGACCTAAATTCAAATATTAGTCATTTTTTTATTGATTCCTGTTTAAGTCACATCATAAAAATAGTTAAAATGCTTACTAGATTAGATTAGATTTTGCTTTGTGGTGGTGGTGGGGTCGTAATTTTAAATGAATAAATAGAGTTATTGGACATCCAAGTAAACTGCCTTGCTCAATCACCAACTATACAAAAATCTATCTGCGAACACTTGTCTCTATCATCATGCCAAGTGATCGTGCCAGCCTGGACAATTACATTAACAACACAAATCAATATTTTCCGACGTTGATATTTTATTTCAAGACCACGAATTTGATTTTTTTTAATATGGGCTTTTTCCTTGAAGCCTTGCAAGTCGGCCCGTTAATATGAACAAGACAAGACATAACAATGCAACGAAACAAAATATACCTACACAATTTCTTCTCTCTGTGATTCGACGATAATAGCAACCTCTTTCGAACTTTCAGATTCTTCGATTCCCTCATCACCATCTTCTTCAATATTGATAGCAGTACTATCCTCACTCAAACTCAGCCCAGATTCAACCACAGCATTAGAAACATCTTTCCCACTTTCAGATTCCATTTCTCGATTAATATCATTCTCCCCATCAATACCAGTATAAGCAACCTCGTCTGAAATTCCGATTCCGAGCTGCTCTTCATCGGCAGCGCCGGCGTCGACGCCGACATCGCCCATAAACCTGCTGCTTTCTCCGCCGCCGAAAGACACCGACCCGCTCCTCGTCGTATCAGCGTCGGACCTGCAAATCGGACAAAGGGAAGCCCTCAGAAGCCACAGATCCACGCAGTCTGCGTGGAAGCTGTGGTTGCAGGCTGGCAGAAGCCTGCACTTTTCGCCGGCGGAGAAGTTCTCTAGGCAGACGGCGCAGTTGGGCGGCGGGCTATTTCCCCCCTTCTGAGCCGACTCCTTGGCCGTGAAATCGAAGCATGGGAGCTTCTCTATGTCGTCCCTAGACATGCTTGTGCTCGCCAAACTGCCCCTCTCGGCGGCGGCGGCGTCGTTTTCGGCTGCTTCTTCGTCTAGGCTGCTCCTCAGAGTTCTTCCGACTAGGCAGACGTGGATTAGTACGAGGACTGCGATTCCTAGGAACAGAAGGATTATGGATATCGCTATGGCCATGGCAATAACAGCTTGTGTCGTTATCTCAGACATTGATGATCGGCCATGTTCGAAGGCTGGCCGTCTTTCTTGGCTGTGATGGTATTTGGAATATGTTTATTTCAAGAAAATGGAATGGAGGTGTAAATAAATAGTTCCATGAGCTTGTGAGTATTGTCAGCTGATGACGAAGGGACGATGTCTTTCGTGAATGTTTTATGCGTAGAAAGTGTTCCCTAATGGAAGAATACATGCAAATAAATCCACGTCTCCTAGTGATTAATTTAATTAAAGAAATTAATTAGTGGGTTTTGTGGTAGGCGGATTATATGGAGTGGGTGGAGAAAGAAAGAAAGAAAGAAAGGAATGTTTTTCAAGTAGAAATTACTTGACCCGTTCTTCATATTTTATCGGGTCATTGACTACATTCTGGGATTTACGTCGCTACTTTTTATATTTGACAACCTACATGCATGAGTTATCAATCAGAAGAAACTTTGTAATGTAACGTAACACTTTTTAAGCTTAGTGTAGTGGGCTCATCCGTTTTCAAATGCAAGGCATTATATAAGACAATTTTATTTCCACATATTTATGCTAATAATAGTAGAGGAGAATTACAGTCATAGACACCAAGACAGTAATCAGGCAATAACATCTATTGTGAGAACGACGACTACTTAATAATTCGACGACTATGACTGCAATAAACAACGCTTCTTCCACACACAGTAACTATATAGCTTAAAAAAAGACCATAAAAAAGGTAACTAAGACCAAATAGACCAACCCAACGGCGCCGCCTCGTCAAGAACGCCGGTGAAGTAACATCCGCCGCCGTCGTCACTTCCGTCTTCGGCGGCCCGGCCGTACTCCTCGTCGTCCTGGAAGTAAGAGTCCCCACTGTCTAGGAGCTGAAGTCCGTCGTCGTCCACGACTGCGCTGCCGTTGCTGCCGGTGCTCAGGCGGTCCTCCGCCTTGACCTTATTAAGCTGCGTGCACGGATGCTCCGCTGCCTGAGCAGGCGACGGTGGGCCGAGATTTTGACCCGGCCCGACTGAAGAGTCGTCCTTGGGTTGAAATTTCACGTTCAAGGAAAGGAGCTGTGGAAATATATTAAAGCACATCGATTTCAGACTATATACATCGATTAGTGAAAAGCGTACACTGTTGAACTTTGGGAAGTGCATTGGCTTGTCCACTAACCTCAGCCATAAATGCTACCAACTCACAACAAAAAAGATGATGTTACAGTTTGATATGGGAAATTAAAGTGAACATCCAAAAGTAGTAATTAGTGGAGACGAATATTTAAAAGTATTACGCTGCGTACCCACTATATGTGTCTAAGTGGGATGATGTGCAGATTCTTTACTAGATGCTGTAAATATACTTAATATACAAGAGGTTACTACTAGGTCAGGTGTCTAAATTCCCTTAAAATGTCCTAGCATATAAGCCTAATATAAATTTTAGAACTAAGTGATGATGGATATTAACCAACTAAAGCATATATACGGCAAACCATGCAATTTTTAGATGTGGAATTGAGTTTGATCTGTTTATAGACGACTAGGACTAAGCTATTTCACTCAATCGACGCAAGAATATTGTAAGAATTTCTACTAGCTAAGAACGAATCTTATGCGTAGGACTCGGCCCAAGGTGTCCCTTTTCAAGCCAAGGTGCTTGCATAAAATTCCCAAATTGTTTCTTCCTAAATCTTTGTAAGCATTTGACTATGTATATTCCTATAACGTCCTGTCCCTGACGACCCCTTTCCCTAGCAAAAACTCTTGTCCATTAAGAGTTGGCAAAAGCCATCACATCTAATAAGAATTCTGACAATCTTAATTAATTACCTCGGCTTTGAGCTTGTCGTTTTCCTTGAGAATGGAGTCGTAGTCGGCGACGAGCGTATCGTAGGAGGACTTTAGCTGATCGTAGTCTCTTTCAAGCTGCTTAGTCTTCCACCGCGCGCGGCGGTTTTGGAACCAAATAGCCACTTGCCTCGGCTGAAGCCCAAGCTTCTTCGCAAGCTGACTCTTCCTCTCAGGCTCAAGCTTGTTCTCAGTCTCAAAGCTCTTCTCCAACAAGTGAACCTATTTACGATACATGGATAAGAAACAGCAATCATAACCATATTACAAACGGAGTTATAAATAACGGAAAAGACCTGCTCGGCGGTGAGTCGCCGTTTCTTCTCCGGCATCTGCTCGTCGTAGTACTCCTCGTCGTAGTACTCATCGCCCCCGCCGGCGCTGAAAATCGGTCGTCTTAGCGAGTTTTCCTCCATGTTCAGCACCGTCCTTGTTCCTGGATAATGAATGATATTATTACAATCTCAATCACAACATAGTTGAACTGAACATAGTCATCTGTCTATGACCCACCTCGAAAAACGGAGTCGCCGGCGTTACCCAGAAACAGCATGTCGCCGCCGTGGCGAGAGGGGTCGAAGAAAATATGCCCAGGATTCATTTTCTCAGATCTAATAACACGCACTTGCTCAGTTGCTCTTATCTAACGGAATATAAAACTCAAGTTTTTTTTTTACTCTGAATTTAAATGGTACGTAAATAGGTATACGTAATCTCTCTTAGAAATTCGTGGGAAATTGATTAGGTATTAGAATAGCATGAGCTTATGGCGGAAGAAGCTGGAGCACCACAGCAACCTCGCCGGAGTATCCAACGGGCATATGCAAAATCCCATCATTCGAAGCACGGCCTTCCCCAGCTAAGATATATGATGGTAAGAACGATCGAACTCAAATCTCAAATTATCGAGGAAATCGATCGAGCTTACTACAAGAGGAGAATCTTTGTTTTATGTATATAATTATAGTTTTTATTCGCTGCGAAAATTGCTCGGCGAAAATTTCAGTAAAGTTTATAGAGGCGAGGGTGTGGGGTTTTATATTGGGACGACGACAAGTGAAATGTCCGATTTGGGCAGGTGAGATTTTGAATATCTGTGCTGTGGCAGTCGATGATTGGCGAGGGGTACGTTTGGGAATTTCGTAGCGACTTGATTGAATTGGACTATTGGACTACGCCAAGGTTGGGCCCATTCCGAACTGTAGAGAATGTGCGTGCGAAAGAGTTGCCACTCCCTCCGGTCGGGCACCTGTCGGGGTGCGGTTCGCTACAGTTATCGCTGCAGTAACTATACGGCTCAAACAACCGTAATTCCAATTTTGTTTTACCGATTTACGATTATTTTTATTGAATTTAATGTTAAATAAAAGAAGCAAATAATAAAAGGGCCCAATGAATCTTTCTTTCTTCTTGTGGTAACGCAGCAGTCAAATGTATGTAGTGATTTGGTGCAAGTTAGGATATGATATATGTTAAGTTTCTCTACTATAATTAGATCTACATCTATCTATATGTTCATTATTTTAAAATAATTAGTATTCACGATATACAAACGTGGGATTTTGTCAAGTTGGCTTTGTTGTACCTCCCAAGTGGAAAAGAAATAACAACGTAATGCGCACATGAAATATATGATTCACCATGTTGAGAATCCCAACATCATCGCATTATATAGGTTACTTAAATTGAGCAATATTCAATTCATTTAGAAGTAAATAAAAAAAAGAGTAAAATATGTGTGTTTTGTAGTGTCGAAAATCGTTGAGAAGGTTACATATCATGTCATAAGTTTAGTTGTAAGTATAACGTTGGCATCAACGCAAGTCCCTCCAATCGAACGGACAATTTTCATAATTATTTGATAAAAACAAATGACAACGCAATTTTTATCGCATCACGACAGAACAAATGCATATTTAGACGATCGAAAGAATATATAATATACTGTTAATTTAGAAAAAAAAAATTGAAATGGTGGTCCACTTTTCATGTGTTCCGCCAGTTGTTGCCGTGGCATTTGCGATATATAAAGTACATAATTTTATTCATTATCTCCAAATCTTAATAATACGATGTGTTCCTTTTTTTATTTAGTTTTCAATCAAGAGAAAGAGTATGCGTGAAGTGAAACTCTATTATTTATCAATATGGTTCCAGAGAAGCCTTAATTTGTGAAGGTTCTTGGCAAATCATATCATAATTTTCATATATTTATGAAATTTGTGAATCAAAGATGAAATTGAAGAACACGATCAATTAACGTGGTTCGGATTTTCAATAATCCTACATCCACGACCCGAGAACCTTGAATCTTATTGATGCTGATGAATCTTTACAGACCTAGCTTCTGCTAGCCGCACTTATCGCTTACATCAGAAACTCAAAAGAACATTCAAAATGAACAAGAGAACGATGAACGCACGCAAACAGTGTGAAGTTTCATCTGAATTGAATTAAAAACGAATTAACAGCGCCCTCCCGCCTTTTTATTTGTTTGCCCTGAGGAAACGTCGATGGCGAGGGCGACTTAGTTAGTTGGCTGATAAAAGCGTTTCTTCTTGACCTTCGCGCCTTTTCTCTGTTAGCACCTTATGAATTAAAACACCTCAAGTAAGAACTGAAATCAAGAATCACTCAGTCACAGCCCGATTCTTAGCTTGATTTCAACAGCCCCCCACAAGATGGATGGAATGGATTCTTGACAGACATCTTGAGCATGAGTTGCTGCAGCAGAGGCCCTGTGAGGGACTTTGTGAACATGTCGGCCAATTGGTGTTCAGAGCGAACAGGGAGCAGCTTGATCGAACCTCTGGAAATGTGATCCCGTATGAAATGGCAATCGATCTCTATATGTTTAGAACGCTCATGAAACCTCGGATTTAATGCTAGCTTGACTGCCGATTGATTATCGCAATACACAACAGGCTGCTGCCCTTTATCAATGTCCAACTCGGTGAGTAACCCTCTGATCCACAGAACTTCTGCAACAGTGGAGGCCAATGCTCGATACTCTGCTTCTGTGGATGAGCGAGATACCGTTGCTTGCTTCTTTGCTTTCCAGGTGATCATGGAGCTTCCCAGAAAGGTACAGAAGCCGGTGACAGATTTTCGCGTGTCCCTACAAGCGCCCCAGTCCGCATCTGAGAACGCTGTCAAGTGAAAATTATGTTCTGCCGCCATGAAAATGCCTTGTCCGGGTGAATTTTTCAGGTATCTTAATAGATGGTGAGCTGCCATCAGGTGTCCAGTGCGAGGTGCAGCCATGTATTGGCTCAACTTTTGTACCGCAAATGAGATGTCGGGCCGAGTGAATGTGAGGTATAGCATTCTTCCAACCAATCTTCGGTACTGAAAGGGGTTATAGCAGTTCCCCATCGTTTGCTGTCATCTTCTGACTCGGGTTCATAGGTGTAGACAATGGTTTTGCATTAAGATATCCAGTTTCCTCCAATAATTGCAGCGTGTAGTGTCTTTGGGACAGATAAATCCCCTCAGCGTGTCTAGCCACTTCAATTCCCAGAAAGAATCTTAACTGCCCCAAGTCTTTAACTTTGAAACACGAACCAAGAAAATCTTTAGCTTGCTGTATTTGATCAGTGGCTGCCCCTGCGAGTATGATGTCATCGACATATACTAGCAAGATGAGAGCATGAGCACCAGTTCCTTTGATGAACAAGGTGTGATCTGAGTGAGTTTGGACAAAGCCAAAACCTTTGACAGCATCAGTAAACTTCTTGTTCCACTCACGGGAGGCTTGTTTTAAACCATATATGGATTTGTGGAGTTTACAGACAAGTCTGCCCGAAGTGTGCTGTCCATAAGCTTGACTGAGGCCCTGCGGCAAATCCATGAATACCTCTTCAGAGAGCTCACCATTGAGGAAGGCATTGCTCACATCCAACTGAGCAAGCTGCCATCCGAGTTTGGCTGCCAAAGAGATGATGATTTTTATTGTGTTTGGCTTGGCAACCTGGGCAAAAGTGTCCAAGTAATCCACCCCCTCCTTTTGGTTGTAACCTTTAGCAACCAAACGAGCTTTGTACTTCTCTATTTGACCTGTGTTGTTGTACTTTAATTTATAAACCCATCTGTTGCCAACTGATTTCTTGCCTGGGGGTAAGGGCATGATTGTCCAAGTTGCATTGTCTTCAAGTGCTCTCAGCTCTTCATTCATGGCTTGGATCCAATCATTCGACTTGATGGCTTGTGCAAAGTTTTGTGGCTCCTCTGTCAGTGCAACATTGTTGATAAAGTCTTGAAACTGCTTTGTGCAATTGCTGTAAGTTAGACACTGTGACAGAGGGTAAAGAGGCTGCTTTCCATGCCAGGCATTGCAGTGGTAATCTTGGAGATAGGCTGGCTTCCGAGGTGCTCTGCCAGACCTGGTGTGAACTCCAGGTGCTTGTACAGGATGCTCAATGTGATTCTCAACAGACTGGGAAGAATTATCTTCAGTGTATTCTGCTTCAGGGACAGAATTCCCTTCAGATAGCAGTTCCTCATCAGGAACAGAATTTCCTGCTGGTGGCAGTTCCTCATCTGCTGTAAGATCTGCATCAGTTGGTTCTTCATCTAGCTGGGGAACTACTTCTGATTCAGAAACCTGAGGAGAGGGCCTAGGAAGGACTTGAGCATCGAAGGGATCTTTCTGAATGCGGGCAGATTGAGACAGTTTGAGAGGAAACTCATCCTCCCTGAAATGCACATCTCTTGAAACAAAGACTTCTCTTGTAGAAAGGTCCATTAACTTGTATCCTTTCATCCCATTGGGGTATCCTAGGAACACACATTGTCTCGCTCGTGGATCAAACTTCCTTCTCCCAGCTGCCACAGTAGAAGAAAAGCACAAACATCCAAAAACTCGAAGCAAATCATAATTGAAAGGTTTGTGATAGAGTAACTCAAAAGGACTTTTATTGCCTAGTTTGACAGATGGTGTTCTATTGATCAGAAAGCAAGCAGTTAGAACACATTCAGACCACAATTCAATGGGCACACTGGATTGAAAATATAAAGAACGAGCAACATTCAAAAGATGTTGGTGTTTTCGTTCTACCACTGAATTTTGCTGTGGTGTGTAAATACATGATAGGTGATGAATGATGCCTCTGCTCCTAAATAAATCAACAAGGTTAAACTCTCTTGCGTTATCAGTTCTCACTGTTTTGACCTTACACTTAAATTGAGTCTCGACTAAAACCAGAAAATAGCTAAGGATGAGATGCACCTCTGACTTTTGCTTAAGCATAAACAACCAAGTGAAACGCGTGTGATCATCTACTATAGTCAAGAAGTATTGGTGTCCTAGATGGGATGCAACATGGAAAGGTCCCCATAGGTCGCAGTGAATGAGGTCAAAAGCAGAACAAGCAAAAGTACCATTATTAGGAAAAGGAGTTCTCTTTTGCTTAGCTAAGGGACAAATCTTACAACATGAGTTCGAAGGCTCAAATCTATCCCTAAGTTTGCCCTTAAGTATGTTAAGGACTCTGTCAGAGGGGTGGCCCAACCTCCCATGCCAAATCTCCCCTGACACTTTATTTGAAAAAACAGATTGCAAAACAGAATGTTTATTGGAAAATGGACATTGATCTGCTCTAATGATGTAGAGGCCATCCCGTTGCTCACCCTTGCCAATCACTAGGAGTGTATCCCCCTGTATCTGAAAACTGTCAGCTTTAAAAATGAAACTGCAATCATGGTTAGTTGCCAAATAACTCACTGAGATAAGATTGAAGTGGAATTGAGGGACATATAATATTTCTGTCAGAGTAATGTACTTATTGAGCCTGAAAGATCCTGCTCGAGACACCTTGATGACAGTATTGTTAGGTAAAATTACTCTTGATTCCCTTATATCATGCAAGTCATATAGTATGCCTAACTCACCACATACGTGCCTAGTGGCACCTGAATCAACCAACCATAAGCTTGAGTCAGTGCACTTTGGCAAATTGAATGAAAGACACACACCTGGGACCTTCTCGGACTGCTGCACAAGATCAGTTTCCTCAGGTGCAGTGCTGCTGAAAGGCTGATTTATCAGAGTCCTCAAGCTCTGCAGCTGGGAAGAGGTTAGATTCAATTGTACCACAGCATCACTGGTCATTGGGTTCCCTGACTGCCCAGCTAGTTGCATCTGTTTGCTGTGAGGTTCTACCAAAGTCTGATTGGCTCTAGCTCCTTTAAAACGCGCACTCTGCCTATAACCCGGAGGAAAACCGTGTAGTTGATAGCAGTTGTCAACTGTGTGCCCTTTCTTGCGGCAGTGGGTGCAAACTGGCTTGACAGGATCCTTCTTCTGCCAGCCTGTCCCCTTCTTCATGAACTCATGATCTCCTTTTGCAGCCATCATGGTTAGGTTGTTGATTTGGTCATCAATCATCCGAGGAATTCCTGCCACCATAGTTCTCTGCTTCTCCTCTTGTATAAGCAGTGAAAAGACCTTGTTGATAGTGGGGAAGGGGTCCATCAAAAGTATTTGTCCTCGGACCTGAGAATATGTATCATTCAACCCCATGAGGAATGTGAGGACATATTCCTCCTCAAGATACATCTTGATGGGATTAACACCACCACAGAGACATTGACAAGGCGGCCTATAAGTCGCTAGCTCGTCCCAGAGCGTCTTTAGCTTGGTATAATAAGCTGCAATATTGTTCGATCCCTGCTCAAGATTAACTAATTCCCTTTTGAGCTGCAAGATGCGGGGCCTATTGGTTTGCCCGAATCTCTCTTGGAGATCAATCCACACCTCACGAGCAGTTGAACTATAAAGTATACTAGCCGAAATTTCCTTGGAAACAGCATTCAATATCCAAGAAATGACTATGTTATTATTTCTTTTCCATGCACTCACCTTATCTGAATCAGTTGCGGGTGGTGCTTTGATCTCTCCATTGATGAATCCTTCTTTATTTCTACCGATGAGTGCGATGATCATTGCGCGACTCCATGTCATGTAGTTGTCTCCAGTGAGCTGCTCATGGACCAGGAGCTGACCAGATGTATCGTTCGTGCTCAGGAAATAAGGATCGTTGGAAGAGGAAAACACAGTCGAGCTGTGATTAAGACCGCTGCTATTAGGATTAGGAACTTCTGTGCTCATCTTGATCTTGAATTCTGAAATTGATTAACCTTCAGGTGCGCAGCCAACTCTCAATTTGTGCGGAAGAACAGCAACAATGCTCTGATACCATATGAAATTTGTGAATCAAAGATGAAATTGAAGAACACGATCAATTAACGTGGTTCGGATTTTCAATAATCCTACATCCACGACCCGAGAACCTTGAATCTTATTGATGCTGATGAATCTTTACAGACCTAGCTTCTGCTAGCCGCACTTATCGCTTACATCAGAAACTCAAAAGAACATTCAAAATGAACAAGAGAACGATGAACGCACGCAAACAGTGTGAAGTTTCATCTGAATTGAATTAAAAACGAATTAACAGCGCCCTCCCGCCTTTTTATTTGTTTGCCCTGAGGAAACGTCGATGGCGAGGGCGACTTAGTTAGTTGGCTGATAAAAGCGTTTCTTCTTGACCTTCGCGCCTTTTCTCTGTTAGCACCTTATGAATTAAAACACCTCAAGTAAGAACTGAAATCAAGAATCACTCAGTCACAGCCCGATTCTTAGCTTGATTTCAACATATTCGGAATAAATTCTAACGAGCATTAATAAAATCAGATAAGAAATAAAACACGACTTGAACACGTCGTTTAGTGAGTAGCTAGGGGAACGATGGATAAAGAAAAAGAAGAAAAAAAAGGATGCCCTTTTGGTCTTCAAATTCCTTATTTGCTAAGATAAGTTTCGAAAGATATATAGAACATTTCGTATATAGGTATTTTTTTCAATAAAAAACAAAACTTTGGCTTTAGAAACACTTTTATCTTTCAAGTAGGGGTGGACATCGGATCGGATAGTCGGGTATCGGGTAGTTCGGGTTCGGGTTAAGATTTTCACTACCCGAACCCGACCCGACTTACGGCGGGTACCCGCTTGTCGGGTATATATCGGGTTCGGGTACCCGACGTCGGGTAGCCGGGTACCCGATTTTTTAGTTGGGTCTGACTAAAAATATTACTTAATTCAATATACAAATCAAAATATCCATGTTATATATTAATATCACTTATAATATTTGGACATGTTGTTTTCAACAAATATAATATATATCTTTATATGTTTATTACAAAATTTTGAGAATGTATTTTAAATATTTATATATGTATTGATATAAAATATCACTTGTTAATTATACAATTAAAATAAGAAATTAATCAAAATATTATTTAAAACATTAACATCACTCAAGTTAATATATTTTTAATGTTTATGTACATAACTAATATTTTTTTAAAAAATAATATATCGGGTACCCGAATAACCCGATCGGGTAGTAAATTACTACCCGATACCCAACCCGATTAATAATTATCGGGTATCGGGTAACCCGATATCCGAGAAATAACCCGAACTACCCGAACCCAAACGCCCACCCCTACTTTCAAGTGTAGTCATCGAACCCATACGATTTCCTTTAAGCAAAGGTTCGAATAGACATGGAACATCCACGATAATAATATATCTTACTCCTTTTTAATTGCTACTTTTAATCGCAATTGAAAATAATATCTTCTTTTCCATTTATTTAAAATTAAAATCATCATCACATGCAAAACACTTAAACAAAGTTCGATGAAAAACAAAGATTAAAATTCGATAGTTGGTGTAAAAGCTTGTGTGATTTTGGGGACAACAATTCATAAACACGCATATATTCACCTAAAAGACTATAGCATTGTCTGAGCTTCTCGTAACGAACATTGAAAAAATATACTACTTTTAAAAAATGTTGCTTAAATATAATATAATGAAATATCTTTACTTATATAAAAGAGGCTATCCACCGTTTGATAGCCAGTTTCGTGTAGGTAACCGGTCACTTTTAATTTTATATTAGACAATTCATATTCTATTTAGCATTCCAAGTTCCAACGCAGACGGTGGCCCGTCGATCACTGTTCTACGCGAAGTCGTAGGCGGAATTCAAGATCGTTTGCTGTGACTGTGAGGATAATATCATCGTCCTCATCCTCGGAGAAGAAATCTGAATTTTTAAGCTGGTGGGGCAGTCTCTCAGTGATAAGAAATGGAAGTTTAATGATATTGATGCCGGTAAGTCTCCAGTCATTCCCTTAGCTTAATGGGTTTCCAACCCTAAGTCCCAATTTTACCGTGTGATTAATTTCTGCAATTTTACTTTGCTGATTTATGATTTAATGGTTGTGAAACGAATCATTAGTTAAGGTCAAGTAGATTGTTTGCTGCTGATGTTTTCGTTTGCTCTGTGCTTAGCTCCAAATTTTGTGTTCAACATAAGTTAACGGCGATTTTGGTTCATCAAAAAAGGTGCGGTGCAAGAATCTATCAACCAGTGGATGTCGAAGACTCATAGGTTCATCAATGAAGTAGCTTCACCGGTTGCGAAAATCGTTAACAATAGACGACCTAATAATCCTCATAACGAGAGCCAGGAAATGGAGGACGTGTTGATTACAGAGGCAGACCAGACAATTGATTCTAATACTTGCGGTGGAGAACTTTCATAGGAGTCAATTGTTTCGATTGAACAATTTAGCAGGTAAACTAACTACTGATTGCTTTTCGTCTTATGGTACTTTCTTTATTTACTTCACATTACAAAGCTTAGGTTACGTAATTACTCTGCATGTTGGGATATTTGGAGTGATAATAATGTATTTTCTGGTTCGTTAAATCGTTTAGATGTGAAATTTGGAATGTTAAACCTTTGGCCATATTGAAGAAAATGAGAGGCTATAATTGCTTCCTAAACCAGGGACGTTTTTACCTGAAACTTAGGGACGTTTTTTACCTGAAACTTAGGGACGTTTTTTACCTGAAACTTAGGTTGTTCGCTTTGTGTTAAACTATGAATTCTGATCTTGAAAAGGATTCTTTTTAAAGTTTACCAACATCCAAGACGTGCAGGATGGTCGGAGTGACTGGACAGAAAATGCAGAAAGTGTTTAAAGCCCTTGTTCGGGAATCAGTCTACAACGATCCACATAGTATGGTGGAGAATTGCTGCTTCACATTTTCGTCGAGAAACAATGCTGAAGTTCATCCAAGCCTTAAGGTGTGCATCCTTTGGAGTTTAGGCTTTCTCTAATTATCTCTCTCAGATAAAAGGAAAGTGAAAACTAATATAATACCTATGTCATCGTTATCCCGCTACCCGACCTAGGTGAACAAAGAAGGCCGGAAAAGTCCTCACCAGAGACGAAGAAGCTGTGGTACTTTTAGGGATGATTACATAGGGATCTCAAGCTTAAGATTTTTTTGTTCCTTAGTGTTCGATAGGATGATGCTTTGAAAGCTACTTGATTTTTGCTTTTCTGTATTTTAAAAACCATCTTCGCAAGCATTATGGCCGAACCAAATATGAAGTGTCGGAGTTATCTTGTACATTCTACTTAGGGTTGTCAATGGGGCGGGGATTCCCCATCCCCGCGGGGATCCGCCCCGAATAGGACGGGGAATCCCCGCTATTCTACCCCCGCGGGGCAGGGACGGGGGAACATTTTTCTCGCGCATATCCCCGTCCCGTTCCCCGCCCCATCCCCGATAATAAAAATAATATAATATTATATTCAGTTAATAATATTATAAGATAAGCAATATTAAAATATACTTTGAAAATATTAAAATAATATAAATATGATTAAAATATAGCTTAAATAATGTAAATAATACTAAAATATATTTAAATAATATAATTATTAAGATATAGTTTAAATAATATTAAAATAATATAAAATGATTTTTTTCCTAAAATAGTGACGGGGCGGGGATCGCCGCGGGGACGGGGATGGGGATTGGATCCCCGCCCCGTTGACAACCCTAATTCTACTTTGTGATATTCCTACCTTTTGGGATGGGATTTCTTTTTCACAATTTTGTAGCGCTCATATTTGTACCAAAGTTTTTGTCTTCTTAGGTATTCTATTGTAAGCCATTAATTTTGTTGTGGAATGTTTCTGTAATTACTGAGACCATCGATTTCCATAGATTGAGAAGTGAATATTCTGTGAGATACTTCAATGAAATTGGGTAAAAATCCCAAAGCAAGGTTGACTAGGGAGGCACACCAAAGTGCATGTGGTTAGGAGGTCAAAAGATCGAATACCACCTGTCACATTTCTTTGAGAAGTTTCCATGAAGTTTTACCCATGACTATCGTTGTCGGATGAGTTTGAGATGTATCCATCTGGCCCCAAAGATTAGTTCCACCTCTAAAGTGTGTGGCGGTAGCCCATAGCCAGGCTTTGTGGGGATACCTCTGGAAAAAAATGCTCAAAAGAATAGATCTTTTAGACTTCAAAGATTTGACTAGGGATGCTCCTTCTATCAAAGTTGCTTCTTTTAGATGGTAGTCAAATCTACAACTCTCATATTGAAGAATAACAAAACTACATCAGAAAAAAAAAATACTAATTCCTTATGCAGGTGGTAAAAAAATTCCGAACCATTCGGCCGTTGTAAATAATACATTAGGCAAAAACGGTAGCTAGGGGTAAATTTTTTTTTTCTTCCAAAAAAACGACTTCTATAATTAGCTAGGGGTAAATGAACTATTAGTATGTAAGACATTTTAGGCAGAGAAAATCTAGCCGTGTACATATTTTTCTTCAATATAACCAACTAATTGTCAGAATAAATTCTTTTTATTGGTCAGAAATAAAGTATTTCTGTATGAATAAGCTCAATTAATATCCTTTACGCAGATGCTTTCGGTTATGGTTTACACATTTTCCTATCATTTAATTCTTTTTTCCCGGGTTGAAGTTTCCTCGTAGCCGCACAACGTGCGGCGGACACCATCTAGTATATATATATGTGAGTGGGAAGAAAAATAGTGGTGTGTTTTCTTTTGTCTTTTGGTAGTGGAGATGCTGATATTGAGATGGAATGCGACTTTACTTTGTTTTGGCTATTCTTTGGAAGCCACTAGTTCCCTTCGTTGGACAAAATATATGCTCACTATACTATTTCTTGACAAAAACGTTTGTGAAATTCAAATGTCTTAGCTATATTAGTTTAATTAATATGTAGTCGTCATTTGGTAGGTTTCATTTCATTTTCCAGGTGTAATCAGATGTTCCTAGCAAACTGTTGGGAACTTAATGGTCTTGTTGTGTCGTTAATTGTTAGTGGTTCTAAATAAAGTAGTTGCAGGATGCGATAAGCGTCGGCGATTAGAGGTAATTAAATAAGATTTTCTAGATTGATTGTTCGTCAACGCATTTATTAATTAGTTAACATGAATTCACATCCAACCAAAATGTTTTGTTTATTTATTTTTAAGAATTTCTACGTGGAAAATCTTCATGCACATCTCACCAACCATGGGCAATTTTATATAAATATATATATGTTACATGTTTTTTAGTTGTCGCATGGTTTCTACAGCTAATGTCGACTAAATTTAGCCTGAATTAAATATAAAAAATACTAGATATGGACAACTAAGAGACTAGAGTTACATTTGGAAGAATTCTCCTGATAATTGATATGTTGGGTTAAGCCAAAATAAATATCAATAGTCAATGCGACTAAAGGAGACAATTTTGCACGATTATTTTAAAAAGCAGAAACAATTGTTTAATTTTAAGATTTCTTTCTTTTTTGTTTTTAAGAAACGCCTGTTCTAGGTTGGGGTTATGAACTTCAGAAATTGGGCTTCTATATGTTGGCCGGGTTAGACGGCCCATTTCTCTTGATACAAAATAATTAAACCGCGGATTTTCTCCAATATATTCGTAAATACTCCCATATGAGGATTAATTAATTCTGCGATTTTATTTTTGAAATACATTAACAATTCGTTAGAGGTTTGAGCCGGTCATAGACTAATCTGAAATAAAGGTTTTAAATTGATAATCCGAATTCCTTGCACGATTTGCATGAGATAATATATATCTTACAAATTATATTGTCTTACTTTCATTCATTCATTTATTTATTTGACCAAATTAAGAAGCCTACATGGCGGCCACGTGTCCCTAAAAATATCCTCAACAGAAAAATCCGAAAGAGCGCGATTTATTAGAGATTCAATTAACGATTTTGAATTCTGATGGATCTTATTAGGACTCGAACTCAGGTATTTGCTATATATACGCACCCCACGTTTGTTTAGTGTTTTCATCTTCTCCCTCGTTCGCCCTTTTCTCCTCTCGTATCAATCAGAGTATTCAAAATATAGCTTAGCGAAGATGCACGGAGAAGCATTGGCTCGTACAGTCGTCGGCATCGTCGGTTGGTGCCCTGAGCTTTTTCCTATATGCGGCTGTTTGCTTTGAGTAGTACTGCATATGTGTTTTGCATGTGAGTGCAGTGTATATACGGCGTCGATTTTTGCTGATAGTGATATACAGAATTAAGTAGCATATCAGATTGTTTTCTCAGATCGATAGAAGATACTCAGAAACGAGTTTTCTGCTACGTGCTGATTAACGAACTATTGCGTAATAGATCGCTGTGTGTTCTGCTCTATTTCGCTGTTACGTTGCGTTTTTGCTTGATTTTTTATCATTGATATTCGATGTTACTTTGCGTTTTGCTTTGATTTTTGATCACTGATATTTTCATCATATTCTGATTCATCGATCCTCGCGATGCCTATCACCGCCATGGCTGTTTGCTTGATTTGATTTGCATTTTATTTTTATTTTTATTTTATGGAAACGATCACTGTAAGCATCATGACGCCCTGGCGCAATTGTTCAACAGCATTCAGTTATCCTTGGGTAAAACGTTCATGGACGAAATCTCTGAATTAATCAATCTTTTTCTCTGGTTCGTTATTTCTGCAGGGAACGTGATTTCTGGTTTGCTGTTCCTCTCGCCATCGTAAAACCCTTTCCTTACGACTTTGATCTCATATTTATTATTTTACAAAATCAGTACTGATTTAGTTGTCATCTGCTATTGGTAGGCCAACCTTTGTGAGGATATGCAAGAAGAAAACGACAGAAGAATTCCATCCTTACCCATACTTAGCCACAGTGATGAACTGTTTGTTCTGGATTTTCTACGGTTTACCAATAGTTCATCCCGACAGCACCCTCGTTATCACCATCAACGGCGCTGGGCTCGCCTTGGAATTGATATACCTAATCATATTCTTCGCCTTCACCCCAAGAAGAACAAGGTAAGATCACTAGCTAATACCGAGCTGCATGAACCTCTCTAATCACGGTTTAATGGTGCTTCTAGTTTCTGATAAAAGCTGTTAATAATGTTTTCTGCATTTTTGGCTGTAATGCTTTTGTTACAGAGGAACATTATATTTGTGCTCTTGGCCGAGGCTACTCTGCTTGGTGTTATAGCTGTTATAACGTTGCTCTGCTTCCACACTCACGCCGACCGGTCGATGTTTGTTGGGATTATCTGCTGTGTGTTTGGGATCATCATGTATTCGTCTCCGCTCTCCATTCTTGTAAGTCCCCAATCTCTCTCTCTCTCTCTCTCTCTCTCTCTCTCTCTCTCATATTATCCATAATGTGTGTTTGTTGCTGAACTCCGCAGAAAAAGGTGTACAAAACACGGAGCGCCGAGTACTTGCCGCCATGGCTCTGCTTGGCGAATTTCTTGAATGGTATCGTGTGGTTGACCTACGCTAACCTCAAGAGTTTCGACCCATACATTGCTGTAAGCTTTGTCATTTTTTCATCAATCTTGATTCGTAGGAATTTAATATAATCTAATTATGTATCGTAGATTGGGAATGGGATTGGAGCAATTTTGGGACTCGGACAACTACTTGTTTTTGGGTATTACACGTGGGTTTATCCAAAGTTCCGTTCTTCAGAGCAGAAAGGTGAAGAAGCCCAGAACCAAAAGACTGAGAACACAGACATTCCTCAAGTCTAATGCTTATTTTCTACTACTTGAGAAACAAGACCTCGTATTAGCTTTTTTCCTTTAACCGTTTCGATTCTCTTTTGATATTGGATGCTAATTTTGAATGGTCTCTCTGCTGCTTACTCCTCTTTTCGAAGTTATATTAATTGGCGTTTCTCTATAAGCCTTTAATCTCCTTTACAGTATGGTATGATTTAAAGAAACTAGTATGTATTAAAATACAGCAAAACAAGACGGAAATTATTGTATAGCATTTACATCGGGCATACAAAGCTGTAATGGGCTGAATTTAAAGCCCATTTAAAATTGAAATACAACCTACTTTCGAATCTGGCAAAATCTCATCCATCTTATCTGAAGTGTGAGGTTGATTGAAAGCAGATAAAAAATATAGAATTCAATGCTTCCCCACCTAATTTGACCGGTGGATGGAGATTTGCCTTTTATTCACTGGAATTTATGTTCTCCATCCACACAACCTTATCATCTACAACCTTCTTTCTGCTTTATCTCACTCACATCCTAGATTCTGATGTCGCTGCCATTTTGTTAGAAGAAACTCTGACCTCTTTTATTTTTGTGAATTTAATTTCCCACTGATGGCTTTGCTAAGTTCATGTCGCAACTATTCTCTTTCACAATTAACCCAAACCCCTCCATTATTTGGCCGGAGACTTCCATGTAAGTGCCTCAAGATTTCGCCTTTGGCGAACATTTCCACTCTGCAGCTGAAGAAGCCCATGTGTTCCTTACAGAGGCCAGCTTCGTTTCAGCCATTGAATGAAAAAGTAACTGATCAAGTGTCTTGATTTTCTACTGAGTTCATCAGTTGATTTTCTTGTTACAAATTTTGACCAAGAAATGCCTCTCTTCAGCAGATGGATGTGCTTTCTTCCATAAGGAAATGTGCCATTTCAATTGCCTTGGGCATCGCATTGGTCGCCGGACAAGCCAATGCTGCTGTAATAAATCCATCTTTGCCCGATGTTTCTGTATTGATCTCTGGCCCCCCTATTAAGGACCCAGGCGCATTGTTAAGGTATGCTTTGCCCATCAACAATAAGGCCATAAGAGAAGTTCAGAAACCACTTGAGGATATCACGGATAGTCTCAAAGTTTCAGGCGTCAAAGCCCTTGATTCTGTCGAAAGAGTGAGGAAATAAATTCTACTTCTATTAAATGCATTTTGTGTACTGTAGCTACATGTGTTCATAAGCTCCTTTCGTTCTCTTGGTTGGTTCGCATTGGGTGTAGAATGTTAGGCAGGCTTCAAAAGCTCTAAAGCTTGGTAAGTCTCTGATCGTTGGAGGTCTAGCAGAATCGAAGGCTGATCATGGTGTTGAGATGCTTAATAAGCTCGAGATAGGATTGGATGAACTTCAAACCATTGTGGTGGATAGGAACCGTGAAGGGGTTGCACCTAAGCAGAAGGAGCTGCTTAATTACGTTGGAAGGTGAGTTCAGTTAGACAAATTTTATTTCTTGCAAGTTCTTTGTCTGAAATACTGTTCACTTTATTGGATGGGAGAACATCTGTTTTGAGTTGAGTTGAGCTTTCTCCGATTGACTGAAGTTAACAGTGATTGTCGTAAAATTGCTGCGGTGCTATAATGCCAACTGCCCATCGATGGCATTGCATCGTTCTATTCAGAAGATCATATAGAATGATACGACCTTACAACACAGAAAATCGTAATTTTCAGGGATGAACATAGGAAAGTTGGGGACTATTGGAGCAGTGATGTCTGAAACCCTTGTTAGTTTTCCACTAAAATTACATCGTAGGTCTAGATGAAATGGAAAAAACTTCAAAAAGAGAAGGAAAAGAGTGATGAGTGTAAGTCTTGGTAAGAAGCAAAGATGGTTCTACTTCTCATTTGAAGCCCTTGTGATTGACTGCAGCTGAGATCTTCGTGGGGCATTGGATTTCTGCAGTGTTGAAGAGGATATGGTCGATGGCTTTCCATACGAAGTGCCTGAAGAATTCAAGAACATGCCTTTGCTGAAGGGAAGAGCTACGGTGGATATGAAGGTCAAAGTCAAGGACAATCCAAACCTCGACGAGTGCCTTTTTCGCATCGTCTTGGATGGCTATAATGCGCCCGTCACTGCTGGAAATTTCGTGGATTTAGTCGAGAGGCATTTCTACGATGGCATGGAGATTCAGAGAGGTGAGACGAAAAAAGCGAAAGTTTGATTTATTTTTTATTTTTTCTTATTGTTATCGTATTTTGCAGCCGATGGATTTGTGGTGCAAACTGGCGACCCTGAGGGTCCCGCCGAAGGATTTATCGACCCTAGCACGGGAAAAACGCGAACGATTCCTCTTGAAATTATGGTGAATGGAGAAAAGGCGCCCGTCTATGGAGAAACTTTGGAGGTAACTTTCGCTTTTGTTGTTAAAATGGGGTAAAGGTAAACTCTTATAATCCACCATTTCTGAAGCCCATATTTATCTAGTTCCAACCTTTTCTTTTTTTTCCCCTTCTATGGAGAAACTTTGGAGGTAACTTTAACTTCCTTTTTTTGCTGTTAAAATGGGGTAAAAGCTAACTCATTTATAATCAACCATTTCTCAAGCTCATTTAACCAACATTTCAAATTTGCTTTTTTCTTTTTTCTTTTTTTTTTTTCTGGAAGGAGCTTGGTCTGTACAAGGCTCAAACGAAGCTTCCGTTTAACGCATTTGGAACTATGGCAATGGCTCGAGAGGTAATAAAATCCCCCTCCATTATAATAATATAATTATACATTTAAAATATGACCAGTCTGTTAAACATTTTTTTTTCTGGGTACTATTTTTCAAGGAGTTCGAGAACAATTCAGCCTCGAGCCAAGTATTTTGGCTGTTGAAAGAAAGCGAGTTGACGCCGAGCAACGCAAACATTTTGGACGGTCGTTATGCCGTGTTTGGTTATGTGACTGAGAACGAAGAAATATTGGCTGATCTAAAAGTGGGAGATGTAATAGAGTCTATGCACGTCGTCGCTGGTTTGGACAATCTTGCTAACCCGAGCTATAAAATCGCTGGCTAGGGATTGCAAGAGCCTAAGGTTAGCCCTTGATTTTAGGCTGTAAAAGCCCCCTTTTTTCAGATTCTTTGCATTGAGTTATGCTTTATTGTATCCTTTTTAACTGTTCTGCAATTCACTTAATGTTTTGTATTACCACGAGCTTTTATGCTTAAACGATTCTTGTTTGAGCTTGTAAGGAAAACTGAACTGAGGATGTCAATGTCTCAAAACCACTTTTCATTCATCCGTCTCTCTTACTTTTGTACTACTGGAAAGAAAGTAAATTCGAAATTGTAACGTTAAATGAACTACTGATGATGACGAATTCTTGGGATTGTTATTACCAACCTAATTGATATAGTAGGAAAGGAATTACAAAGATAATGACAAATTATGTGATAATTTTATTTTTCAAGAATAATATAGACATTGAAAGCTTACCAATCGTATTTTTTTTTTGGATTGATCGATACTATTCAAAAACACAATCCAACTGTTCGTTAACAGAACATTAGATTATTGAACGTATCTTTTTATTTGATTTAGTTCTGAATAATACAATGTCGGTCACCTAATACGCTAAATGAGTATTTTTGGCGCTAATGCTAAGATTGGAAGGGCAGACGCACGTCACGCACCCAACCACCTAATACAATGTCATCATTAATAAGCTGTGTTTTGGTTATCGTTGATCTCATTTTATTACGTCAGATTACATATAAAGAAAATTAGTTGTTGGAATGCTATTGAATTCTTTGTTTCGAAACGTTTGGGTGAAGTCTTAAAATATGTTGAAAGGATTTCAGAGGAATAAATAGAAAATAAAATAAAAATTCACGCCTAACAATATCAAGATTTGCAGTTCTCTTTCTTCTTTGTAAGGCAATTGTCCATTTCTTGAATGGTCATAAAAACGATTGCAGCACTTATTACATAAACCAAATAGAGCACTATAATTTGGTCGTCTTCAATATTCAGTTACAAAATTAAATAGTCGTACTTTGCTATCGCGTGTCGCACCTTGCCTGGAGGAAATCAATCGATGAGATTATTCGTATATTGTTTTCCTTTTTTGTTTTACCTTTCCCCCCTTAAATAGTGGGGTTTCTCTAACGTTCCTATTTAGGAATGAGAACATATGAGCTAAATAGACCTAGGAAATCTGTTTAGGGTAAGAGTCTTAAATTCTGTTTTATTCTTTTATTTAACTTGTTTTTGGGATGATAATGACTTCAGTATTTTGGGGTTCAATGGCTCCACTCCATCCAACTTGTAGTTGTAGATTGAAAAATAAAATAAAAACAGAAGGAGAAATATTAAATAATGGTTGCCAACTCCCAACATGCAACTAAGCCGTGCTTGCACAGATACAATCAAGAAATAGGCTTACCATTATTGTTGGTCCCCAATCCCCATTGAAACTTATATAATTCAACAAAGACTGGACAAAAAATAAATAAATATTTTTTTTATAGCAGAAACGGTGGTGTTGATGACATTGGAGGAAAGACGATATGTCACCTTCATGCTTCAACACTTTTTTTTAACTTCTCTGAACCAATATATCTTACATAAATATTATATATACATACTCGATATGCGTGTATATATATATATGTGTGTGTGTGTGTGTGTAAAATAGAAAAGTATTTCCAGGGTTTTTGAATATCAACTACTTTTATATTTTATACAAGATTCTTGATTATTATCCGTAGCTGCTTCACCCTGCCCTTTGTCTTCAACATATACCACTCCCCCATTTCCCTTTAATACCATATATACTGTGTGCGTGTAAAATATGAGCAAAAGAAACAAAGGAGTTGAAAGATTATAGCGTTCATTACTTGGATTGCAGATAAGGTATGACACCATGATCTTGCCACTTAGAATAATTGATGTTTTCTTATTATCGTTATTACCTATAAACCTCAGAACGATACAGACAAGTAGTGTGTTGATGCCTGATTAATTCCACAAAAAGAAAGTAATAAAATTTGAATATATGAGCTCTTCTCCAGGTATATTATAATATTCCACAGTACTGCATCTTCATTGTGTGGAATGCCCATTCATTAATATCAAAGGCTGCTGTAATAAAGTCAGATACTCAATCAACTTAACTGTGCAATAAGTTTCTGTTCATTGCAGCAAATCCCACAACTCTCATTACAATGCTCGAGCTTGACGAAAACATGGCTAACAAAGCGAACGGCAAGAATCCCGCGAAGGAGCTAAGCAAATTCTACGTTACTCCTCACGAGAAAACCTCGGTCGAAAAATCCCCGAGGAGTACTACCTCGAGCCCATGTAGTAGTCGTAATAGTAGTAGTAACTCTATCGATCTCCTTTCGATCAATGCAAACATCGATGCGTCGATGGAGAAACTGTATCAAAACATATGTGAGATGCAAAGCTCGAGCGACCAATCGCCTTCGAGGTGCAGTTTTCTATCATACGGAGACGAATCGCTTATAGACTCCGAGCTAAGAAAACTCGCCGGCGGCGGCGATTATGGGACGACGATCATTGAGAGACCAAAGGAGGATGCTGCGAATGGCGAAAAAGGTGATGATGTCATCGTCGGTAAAGGCGACGAAGAAACCGAGGCGACAAGGCTTTCCTTCGATTCGAGGATGTCCAAGAAAGCTGTTTTATCCAAGACCAAGAAATCTGAAGGTAATAAACGAATCGTTTTAGGCCCGAAGGCGAAGAAGGAGAACTTCCTCGGACCCTATTTGCTGAAAAAAGCAAAAGACATAATGGCATCTTCGTGGCCGGGCGATCGTAGTAACGATCAAAGGGCCCTCCAATTGGCTCTTCGTGCGGTGAAATCCTTCGAAAGCAGAAACCCTAATAGTTTAGATTGCGTTACGTGCCTCCATGTCGTGGCAGCTCTGTACGCCAGGCTCGGGAACTACGCCGAGGCGATACCCATTTTTAAGAGATCGATCGATTATATTCCTGCCATGGAATTGGGGCACAGCCATGCGCTCGCAAAGTTCGTCGGCTGTATGAATCTGGGAGATACTTACGCCATCTTAGGACAGACTGAAAATTCGATACTTTATTACAGCTTGGGCTTGGAGGTACAAAGAAAAGCCTTAGGAGAAAAAGATCCTCGAGTGGGCGAGACTTTGAGGTGCTTGGCTGAAGCCCATGTCCAAGCTATGCAGTTCGATGAAGCCGAGGAACTTTGTTTGACGGCTCTCGATATTCATAGAGAAGGCGAGAAATCTGCTTCAGCTGAAGAAGCTTCACATAGGAGACTTCTTGGCTTGGTATGTTATTCTAAGGGAGATTACGAGGCTGCCCTCGAACATTACGTTCTCGCAAGAATCGCCTCGTCTGAAAATGGACAGAAGTTTGACGTTGCAAATGTTGATTGTAGCATTGGAGATGCGTATCTCTCCATGGGACGATACGATGAGGCAATTTTCGCATACGAAAAGTCCCTCAATGCGTTGAAGTCTTTCAAGGGAGAGAATCATTCTTCGGTCGCTTTTGTCTTTGTTCGCTTGGCAGAGCTGTGTAGTAAAATCGGGAAATTCGTGGAGTCGAAGTCTTATTGCGAAAACGCCCTGAGAATTTACGCTAATCCATCGCCAGGAACGCCGCCCGAAGAAATAGCTAGCGGCTTGGTCGATATTTCTGCTATCTTCGAATCTACGGGCGAATACATCGGCGCTCTGCATTTGCTGAAAAAGGCAGTTAAACTCTACGAAAGCGTGACATGTCAGCGGAGAATGACCGCGGCGATCGAAGCTCAGATGGGAGTTGTATACTATGTTGTAGGAGATTATCGAGAGTCTTACGAATATTTAAGGAGGGCGACCTTAAAATTCAGATCGCCGGGCGAAAGGAAATCTGCGCTTTTCGGGGCGGCTTTGAATCAGATGGCGCTCGCATGCGTTCGCCTCTTAATGATAGACGAAGCTGCCGATTTATTCGAAGAAGCGCGCGCCGTTCTTGAAGCTGAGTGCGGCCCTTACCATGCCGACACTTTAGGAGTCTGCAGCAATCTCGCGGGTACTTACGACGCGATGCGCAGGTAAATTCAAATTTTGTTTTTTCAGAAAATGTCGAATTTTCACGAACGTTTAAATTAAACGGCGCTTGCTTATATCGATAGAACTGGCGATGCTATCGAAATGTTGGAGTACATTGTCAGCGTGAGAGAAGAGAGGCTTGGAACTGCAGATCCCGAGGTGGAAGACGAGAGGCGAAGGCTGTCCAAGCTATTACAAGAGTCGGGAATTGCCCGAAAGAGACGATCGAAGCCACTGGCAAAGTTGCTCGTCTAAGAATTCCGAAAACGTCGGGTCTTATGACATCGATGCCGAGTGAAAGATTCAGATCTTTCGAGTTTTTTTTTTAACCAGACAAGTTGGTCTCACAGGTCATAATTGGGATTGTAAAAAAAAAAAATTCTGAGTATTAGACATTGAGATTTCCATCATAATACCAGTTGGTAACAGACGAAGTTGCCCCATTAATTGAAATGTCGCAAACAAGAATGATCACTGTAAGTGAATACCTTAACTTTTCCCTAACAAACAGACCCCAAAAAAAAGAGAGAAAACAAAACCCACCTCAGAAAATTCTTCAGCGGGAACGAAATAAAAAATCAAAACGACGCAAAACTTATAGAAACTTCCCCCTTAACAAACCCGCTGCTGCTGCAGCCGCCTCTGCAACGGTCTCGAGCTCCAAGTCCTATCAACAACCTCTGACGGAAATATAATCGTGGGCAGCCTCTTACTCTCCTCCACGTGAGGATAATCCACCGTGTAGTGAAGCCCGCGGCTCTCCTGCCTCGACAAAGCGCTGCTCACCACCAACTTTGCGCAGCAAAACAAATTCCTCATCTCGCAAGCCTCGAGCCCCACCATAGTCGGCTCCCATCCCTGCTGAAAAAGATACGCCTCCCACTCGAGCTCAAGCCCGCCGATCCTCTCCTCGGCCCGTTTCAGCCTAGTCGTCGACCTAACGATCCCAACGTACTCCCACATGATCGCCTGCAGCTCCCTCCTCACCTCCCTGGTCCGACCCACGACCCTATCCAGCACCCCCTCCCCGAGCAGCGCCCGAGCCACAACGGGGCGGGCCCACGCCTCGCCCGCACCGCCGGAGCGGGCCCTCCTCATGTGCTCCACGGACGGCTCGACGGCCCGACGGGCGAAGACGAGGGCCTCGAGCAGGGAATTGCTGGCCAGGCGGTTCGCGCCATGGAGGCCCGTGCAGGCGACCTCGCCGGCGACGTATAGGCCCGAGACGTCGGTCCCGCCGTCGAGCCCGGCCCGAACGCCGCCGCACATGTAGTGGGCGGCGGGGACGACGGGGATGGGCCGGGCGGTGATGTCGAGGGCGTGCTTTAGGCACTCGCGGGCGATGTTGGGGAAGTGGGCGAGGATTTGGTCCCTCGGCTTGTGGCTTATGTCGAGGAGGACGTACTTTTCGCCGCGCTTTTTCAGCTGGTCGTCGATGCTTCGGGCGACGACGTCCCGAGGGGCGAGCTCGGCGCGCTCGTCGTAGGCGGGCATGAATCGTTCCATGGAGAGGTTGTAGAGTAGGCCGCCGTCGCCCCGTACGGCCTCGGTGATTAGGAAGGCGTTTTCTCGGGGCTTTTCGGGCTTGTTTGGGAGGCCCTCGTCGGCTAGGGCGGTTGGGTGGAACTGCACGAACCTACGGGAAAAAAAAAAGCGCAACGAATTATTACTCACATTGCGGCGAGTCTATGGACTAAGTGAATCTTACTCCATATTGGAGATTACGGCGCCGGCACGGTGAGCCATGGCCATGCCATCGCCCGTCGCCACCTGAAAGAGAAGATCTATTGTAAAATCTCAGTCGAATAGAAGTAATTCGAAGTGATATTTGGGGGGAAATGGTATGACTGTTCTTAGTACCGGCGGATTGGTCGTGCTCGGGTAGATGTGTCCAGCGCCTCCCGATGCGAGTAACGTTACTTTAGAGATAAATCTCACCACCTAAAAAAAGATTCACGAATAATGAGATCATCAATCTTTCATAAATAAGATTCTTAACGTACATTTGGCTCGAACGGACGTTTTACCTCCTGCGTCTCCGTATTCAAAGCGTCGACTCCATGACAAACAGTCTCACAACCATCCTATGTACAATGCCACGTTCGCCTTTATTCATTTAATAAGAAGAAAAAAAAAGGCGAAGAAACGAAGTAAAAAAGGGGAACCTGAAAAGTCAGCAAATCGATGGCGTAATGATGTTCGAAGACGAAGATATTAGGATCCTTCCTTACGGCCGCAAGCAACGCCCTTTCGATTTCCCGACCCGTCATATCAGCGGCGTGAACTATCCTACGATGGGAATGCCCGCCCTCCCTCGCCAAGTGAAGATTCCCATCCTCACCGTGGTCGAACGAAGCTCCCATGGCTATCAGCTCTCTGATCCTCTCAGGCCCTTCAGTACACACTACCTGGAAAAAATACTAATTCGAATTACAAAAGCGGATAAAAACGACGTAATAAAATAACGCCGTAGCGAATATGGAAAAGAAAAAAAAATTACTCGAACGGTCTCTTCGTCGCACAGATAAGCCCCAGCAACGATGGTGTCTTGGACGTGGCTCTCCACAGAATCAGATGGGCACAGGACGGCGCTTACGCCGCCCTGGGCGTAGTTTGTGTTGCTTTCGTGGGGCTCGGCTTTGGTTATTACGGCGACTTTCCCGTGCCTGGCGACCTCGAGGGCGTAACGTAGCCCAGCTACTCCACTGCCTATTACCGAGAAATCAAAGTACTTTGTATTGGTTCCTTTCATCACCGCCTGGGTAGTTGCTCTTTGCTGCCTTTGGTCATCGGCCTTGGGCTGAGAATATACGTAGTTTCTTTTTTGTATCTTTAAGGTTTTGGAGATCCCATCTGACCTGAAAGACGCAGAATCGAGAATAGATAAAAGTTGGGCGTAAACGCCAGAATTCAGACACACCAAAGAGGAGCTCAAACCATAATTAAGACAAGTATAAATGCCCACAAACATCCCGACTAAAGACAGATACAGCCACGGTTGAGGTTATTTCGAAGCGAGATGTTACAATAACAACCATAGTTCATAGCCAAAAAAAGATGAGTGCAACGTAAGAATTTATGTGCCTTGCAACTAAGACAACCTTAATGATAGCGAACATCGGAATTTCTAAAAACCAGAGATGACCTGGAGAATCCCAATAGAAGAAAATGTGATATCCATATTCAACTGGTGAAGAGACACAGAAAGAACACCAAAAGACTAATGTAGTAAGCCATTGTATGAACACATATGAACAAATCGGATAGAGTCTCATCATATCAAGACTAAGCGAGGAAGGATAAGACTATAATAACATATGATAGGGAAATAGATACCAAGAAAGCTCATGCTGCATGCATCTGGGAACAGCTATTGTATTGACCCAATAAGCCTGTGTGTGGCCTTGATGCCTGTAAAAGCTCTGTTTCAAACGCAGCTGGCCACTTCCCCAAGCTACGCTTGTCGCCATTGATTTCCTACTCAGCACTGAATTTGTTCAATTTCAGATAATTTCAAAAGGTTTTTTCTGGTATATTATATAGGAAAGAAAACAAAGGATTCTTCAGATATCTAGATTCGGAATGATCGACATATACACACTCTTCTAGGACAAAACCTCGTAAAAGATTTATTTTCACCGAAAGTGGGAATAATGAAAGGGGAATATGTAATCTACATCACGTAGATCTTGAATTGAATCATAGGAGTTTTGCATCAGCATTTGATTATGAAACGTGACAGCAAACGTTCACACACACGGCAAGAGCTATGATTTAGATCAGAAAACGCAGACAACGGTTCTCAGAGGACAAGCGATGGCTGCCTTAAAACTGACGAAAAAAATTTCATATTGAAATGAATAAATAACAACACATACACTCGATATCTTTGTCAATTAGCTGATGGGAAGCGGCAATCCGAAGAAAATTTCAGCTCGAACGAACAAATCTTTTTATTTCCTTTTTCGGTATTCAAAGAGAAAGAATTGAGGAGACGAACCTGTGAAGGATTTAAATACGTGAATCTCTTTGCTATTCACAGGTAGGTTCGTCGTTCCTCGCTCGCTATTTCTTTTCTTTATTATCAGAGAAGGGCAAGATTAAGCTGACCAACCAAACTACGGCAACTGCAAAAATTTGTAAAAAGAGATTCTTTTATCGAAAAAGAAAGAAAAAAAACAATTTTTCTTTTCTTCTGCCAAGATCCCTTTTTGTTTCTTAAATCTTGGCGAGAGTGGAATTCGAGAAGGGACGTTGAAATTCGCGCCATTGGATCATTTTGGGTTGGCAGCCCCCACTTTTCTTTTGATCTCTCCTATTTCTTTTTTTTTTTCCCCTTCATATATATGAATGAATACTTACGTATTTACTTTGTTGGTTTAATTTAGTTATTACACGAGTTTGAACCAATTGAATAGTTTTTGCCAACCATAAATCTTATGGACTTGCGAGAACCACCCATTCTAGTATTTATTTATTTTAATGAAGCTCATAATTTCTGAAATTTTGATTGAAGTTGCTTTCTTTTCAATTTATTTTGTGCAGTGGCCAATTTGCCACGATGAGATCGGGTTTTTCCTTTTAGCAGATAAAGGTCGAGAAAAGGACCTTTGACCCAATTGATTCAAAAGCGTATACTAATAATGTTAATCATATTTGACTTCTCTTTGTGGCGTAGGGGCAGAATATATATTTGTGGAAGCTTCTTTACATGTACTGATGCAAATTAAGAGTTTTAACATGTATTTTACATCGAATATGAACCATATGGTTCACAATCACGACTCCAATGCATACGTGCTAAATAAATTTGAAATAAATTAAAAAAAAGTAGAGGAACGTAACTATAAAGAAGAAGATTCTCACTTGATAACAAAATATCAGATTCGTGTGGCCCAGCGCCAGTGGAAGATTTACGGCGGCCCATAAAGATTTCTAACCACAATTAATAATTTATTCAATAAAGTAATAAACGCAATTCGAAATGGAATGGATTTGTTGGAGGAACTTAAGAAAAGAAATTAAATCAAATGGACGTCCCACTCCCAACAAAACAATATTATGAAAAAGCAGAGGTCCCCTAATAAATAATAATAAAATGTGGAGTTCATTAATTGTAAAGAAACCAAAAGAAATTGCTTGCCCCTTCGCCCCTCCCCACCCACTTATTGTTATGGCTCAGTTGTGTATGCAATGCAGGTACCTTTGAATATCATACAAATAACATGCAACATCAACTCGTTAATTTAAAATATTCAGAGTAACTTCATAGTTTCTAGGCATAAATTAATTAAATTGCTGTTTCTATTATATCCCTGTGTAAAATAACAGCCCATATATTCTGTAAATGGGCTACCTATTGGCCCGATACTCAGGCCCATTTAGTTCTCTCCTCAAAGAAATAGCGACGTGACGCGTGTTCATCAATTGCGCTGACGTGGACTAA
This sequence comes from Craterostigma plantagineum, assembly GCA_027422505.1. NCBI lineage: Eukaryota > Viridiplantae > Streptophyta > Magnoliopsida > Lamiales > Linderniaceae > Craterostigma > Craterostigma plantagineum. Next base: position 2,582,064 of record JAPQWV010000072.1, on the reverse strand, counting down.
ACCCTTATCTGAAGCCAGCTAAGACAGTGGGCCATCTAGTCATTTCATAAATGCATATATATTCTCTTTTTTCAATAGTAACAAGAAATCACTCGAAAGAACACCGAAGACATACTTTGAAACCCATTTGCCAGCACGACGATTATTTTTTTTTATATAATTCGTGATAAAATCGGTAAACAATCTAATCAGGTAGGTATATTATTTATTTATTAATTTTCTTTTGAGGAAAAAAGGCAAATAAATAGGAAATTGAGAGAATTGGCGAGCACGCAAACGCAACGCAACGCAACGCAACTCAGCTGTGAGGGAGAAGATGGCAGGCGAGAGCAGCGAGCCGACGAAGGTGATGTTGGCGGTCAACGAGTCAACGATCAAAGGCTACCCACACGCTTCGATTAGCAGCAGAGGAGCATTCGAATGGACTGTTAACAAGATAATCCGAAACAACACATCTGGTTTCAAGATCTACATTCTCCATGTTCAAGTACCAGATGAAGATGGTAAATAAGGCTGAACTGATAAACCCCTTATTTTGTTAGATATGTCTAGCTAGCTGTGCTTGTTTGAGTTGAGTACAGAGATTTTATGCTGATATGTTTCACTGCCGGGTTTAAATCTGGGGTTTATCCCCATTTGATCAAGCAGATCGAAGTCCGTTGGCTTTTAGATCGCGTGTCGTCATGTACATGTTTATTTGTAGCAGATTTCTTGATTCTTACTATATACATGCCATAGTTCAAGAATCGGCAATGAAATTAGTATAGTCATGTACATGTTGATTTCTAGCAGATTTCTTGATTCTCTATATATACATGCCATAGTTCAAGAATCGGCAACTGTATATTTGCTTGTCTCGTATCTTATCTAAGCAGTTGGTGATTGATTCTCAGGCACAGTTCATTTAGATATATTTATGAAACACGTCTATGGCAATGAATTAGGAATTGTAATACATACGAGAAAGGTTTTCCTTTACAATCTAGAGGCTTCACTTATGCGATTATAGGCAATAAGATTGTGTGGCCTTTATTTGTGGTGACTGGTGTAAAGTTGCATCATCCCTTGTAGACTTTGAGAGGGTTTAAAATTATCTCCATGGTGGTAGTTAAAAGAGTGCTTACCACTCATTCATTTACTCGTCTAGGTTTTGATGACATGGATAGCATATATGCCTCCCCGGATGATTTCAAGCGTATGTCGAGCAAGGACAAGATAAGGGGGCTTCACCTCTTGGAATACTTTGTCAACCAATGCCACGAAATCGGGGTACGAAAAATAACCAACATTCAACATAGAAAATCCCATCCTACTTGATATAAATAGGTTCAGTTAGAAGTATGACTTCAAGTTAATAATCTATCTAATCTTCATGCTGAAGCTGCTAGTTGCTATCATTTACTTGAACTCCAACTACTTGTTTAGGTTCAGTGTGAGGCATGGGTTAAGAAAGGCGATCCCAAAGAAGTCATCTGCCATGAGGTGAAACGGGTCAAACCAGACTTTCTTGTGGTTGGAAGCAGGGGTCTCGGTCCCTTCCAAAAGTACGTAAATTTGCAGCCTTTTTTTTCCTTCCTACTTTGGTTTATAATATCCTTCGTTCTACAAAAGATTGGCTTGGATAACGTGGTAATCTTCGAACGATAGTTAAGCTAGCTGCTCTCTCGAGTTAATTACGTCAAATTGAATTTTGCGATTAATTCATTACAGGGTTTTTGTGGGAACTGTGAGTGAGTTCTGTGCAAAGCACGCCGATTGCCCTGTTATCACAATAAAACGAAGCGTATCTGAGGCCCCTCAAGACCCAGTCGATGATTGATTCGTCTGCTTGTTAGTGTTATCGAATTTTATCAAACTGCTACGGATTTTAGCCCACTTTTGTAAATGCAACAATATCCCCCTATCGCATTAGTTTGTTCTTAAGTGCTTCGAAGATGTTAGGGTTTGTTTCCTCGGTAGTGTCTATTGAGAAATTTCTGCAGATTCCTAGTATTCGTATGCGAATACGTTTTCCTATATCGGATCATCATTTTTGGTTTGCCTCAGATATGTCGAATGGTGATTATGAAAATGGCAACATTGATGATTTACCCCAGAAAAGCATCACCAAAATTTGATTGAATTTGAATTAAAGCAAATAAGCATAGATCAAACAATGTGACTTTAGTGCCAGACCATCATTTCTTGGAGGGTATTTCGGGTTGTCTGAGAAATGTCGACGAACATAAAGTTCAGACAGCAGCAAAAACAGCAAAGAGAGTCATCCATCGAATGGTGATTATGAAAAATCTCAAAACATTGATAATGTACCCAACAAAAACATGAAATTTCGATCGAATTAAAACCAAAAAAAAAAAAAACCATAGATCAAACAATGTTTACTTTAGCGCCGGCCTCTTCAAGCTGCTTCTTCGCATCTTCAGCTTCCTCCTTTGTGATGCCCTCCTTGAACTTCTTGGGAAGACCTTCAATCAGCTCCTTGGCTTCTTTCAGAGCCAAATTAGTCAGTGCACGGACGACCTTAATCGTCGCGATTCTCGAGTTGCTGGGCACGTCCTCGATGACGACGTCGAATTCCGTCTTCTCCTCCACGACGGGGGCTTCTCCGGCGGCCGGAGCTCCAGGGGCAGCTACGGCGGCGACAGGCGCGAAGGAGGCGGCGGAGACTCCGAGCTTGTCCTGGAGGTACTCGACGAGCTTCTGCGCGTCGGAGAGGGTGAGGTTGGAGATCTGGTCGCCGAGAGTGACGACGTTTTCGGGCGCCTCCACGGCGGAGATGGGCCGGAGGTGTCTGAAGGAGGTTGTTCTGCGGAAGTGTACGGATTTCGGCGATAGGTTGGTGGTTGGGGATAGGGTTTTGGGGTGTAGAGGAGTCGTTGTGATGGAAGACAGAGCTGCGTATGAGGCCATTGTTGATTTGCTTGGTTGCCCTCTGTGGAATTTCGCTGCTGCGTGAGAGAAGTGGAAATGATACTACTGAATGAAACTGAAACGATGATAGGATAAGGAGATGGAATGGAATGGATGTTGTGCTGTTTTGTTATTCTTTCCCTGAAATGACTCGTTTACCCCTAGAGTGCCGTTTGATTATACGATGGTTTGGTTTGTTCGGGTGAATAAAGTCATTTGCTTGCTCATGATAAAAATTAATAAAAAGATAAAATGAAATATTGAAAAAGGGGCATTCCGAGAATCGAACTCGGGACCTCTCGCACCCAAAGCGAGAATCATACCACTAGACCAAATGCCCTTTTGCTAAAGTTGGAGACTTTAACTTATTTAACAATCAATCACAACAAACTCGTTCCATAGTGCCAAATTTAGTTCGATCTATATTGAAGTTAGTAGAAACGTAAGGAATAATAATGCTCGACATATGCTTACTGCTATAAATAAGAAAACTAGCAAACCATCCAACAAACTTCTTTCTGTTATAAAATATTTATTATAATTTATTAAGATTATTTTATATATATTATGATTAATATAAGGAGAGATTTTAAAGGGAGATAATATATTTTCTATATTGATGATCTTACGATGCAACTTAAAACACCTATTTATACTAAAATCATACACTAAAATACAATTTAATCATCTATACAACTCATACAAAAATACAATATATTTTAATACACCCTCATCTTATCATAATTCATGAATCATTAATATTCCAAAAATATCCACATTTAATCATACAATTTTGATAATTCATTGTGATGAATCATGATTTAATTTTGATGATTCATTGTTGATGAATCATGATTTGTTCATAATACTTTCTATGGGAAAAAATTATTGCCAACAAATGTATACTGTTCGTTCAAGCAAGTATCATCGCCAGAATAATACAACATATGGCAACTCAGTCACTTCCACATCCCTCACCACCTCCTACGCTTCATACCGTACCAATACGCAAACGCCGCCACCGACGCAGCCACAAAAACCCCAGCCGCCGCATGCCAAGCATAAGCCGCCGTCGGCCCCTTCTCGACGACCGCCAACAACGACCCCCCGTCCCGGCCCACCTCCGCGGGCCCCGCCCCGTCGCAGACCGACAATGCAAAATCCAATCCCAACCTCTCTATTTCAGACAAATCCCTAACCTCGGGCCTAACCCTCGCTGCCCGAGCAATCGCCTCGTACTGCTCCTTCGTCCCCCCTTCCAGAAACGCCCCCACGAGCCTCCCCTTGTCGATCCAATACGCCCCGAAACTGCCCCCTCCTCCGCCGCCCGAGAAGTCTCCGACGTGCACCGCATCGCCGGAGTTGTCCCCGAAGAACTGCCAGGAGAGGGTAAAGACCCGAGAGTAGAAGAATGGGACGTAGTCGAATCCTTCTCCAGGCGGGCCCACGATGGCCGAGACGGCGTGGCGGGCGGACTTTCGGGCGGAGTCGACGTGCTCGAGGCGCCGAGTCTCGCCCCTTATGGGAAAGGACGCCACGTCGCCCACGGCGTAGACGGAGGCGTTGCTCGACTGGAGCTTCTCGTTGACCTTGATGCCGCCCTTCTCCATGGCGAGCTGACCCTCGAAGAGGCTCGTGTTGGGGCGGATGCCTATCCCCACGACCACCATGTCCGCCTCGAGCTTGCTCCCGTCCCTGAGGTTCACCGCCGTCACCTGCCCCATCAGTGATGAACCAAATTCAGTCACCGATGTTATCGATTTTGGACCAATTTGGCCATTCATTCACGATTAGCGTCATTTTTTTAATGGGAATCTAGCACGTGCGGTCTCTTTTTCCGTTAAAAACTCGTTGAATCGTGTGAAATTAGGGCGAAGACACTGAGGACCACTTTGGGTTTTCTCACGAAAAGTTATTACCAGTGGTTTCTAATCTCAATGTTTGGATTGAACGTAAGGCCGTCTTACATAGTTTTATTACCTTCCCTTCGGTGTCGATGTCGAACGACGACAACACGGTTCCCTTGACGAACCTCACTCCCTTCGACTGGTAATAGTCCTCGTAGAATTCGGCTATCTTGGGCGTGAATAGCCTGGCCACTGAAAAAAAGTTTCGGAAAAGACAAAATTGAGTCGCTCTTCTAAACGCGGTTAGGAAAGCAAAAGAACAACGGAGAGAGAGTTTTCAACTCACTGCAGTGCGCCTCGGGGAAAACCATAGTAACGTTCAATTTGTTGATGACCAGCGACGCAGCGCATTCCATCCCTATATACCCACCGCCGATGACGACGGCGTTTCCGCCGGCGCCGCACGACTGCATTACGTTTACCAGCCTTTCGGCGTCGGCCACATCTCTTAAATAACAGACGTTCGGCGCATCTGATCCGCTCACTCCAAACTCCTCGAGCTTCAACGTCTGCAAATAAAAACGATGTTTCCGTGAGGTTTTTCAAGATAGAAAAGAAAAATAGTGCCTGCATTGGACAAGAGAATAGCAGCTGTTATGATATCAAAATCTTTCGCCTCATCATAAGGTTTCGAATCACAGGAAGAAAACGAAAAAGGCGTAATATACCCGAGCGCCCGTTGCAACGATGAGGTATTTGTAGCTAATGGTTTCTCCAGTTGCAGTTAAGAGCGTCTTGCGCTTCACGTCGGCGGATTTTACCCTCGTGCCGAGGATCAGTTCGATACCTGGAAATGCGTTTAAGAAGACAAGAATAAGTAATACAACAAGCCCGAAAAACATCTTGGGTATTCAGGGCAGGGCAAAAGGGATTTCTCAAGGATCGGTTTCTGTTCTTCTCAGAGAGCTTTTTACACGGCGTTTCGAAAAGCAGAGTCATATACGCAAAATCTTGTTTTTTTCCGCAAAAACCTTCTAACAAGAGGCATGGAGCGTTAAGATAACTGTTGCATAAGAAACACGACTTTACCGTGCTCCTTGTACCATTTTGGGGGCATTCTTTCCTCGTTTGTGCCAACGCAGCAGTGAAACCAAGGGAGACGCGCTGGAGCTGCAATTATTAAAGACACAAAGGTTAAATAAGTTTAACAGCAAATTCAACGAGCTAGCAAAGTTAAAGAACACGAACATCTGTAAGAGATTTCATCGCAAGGCTCCAAGGTATAACATGTTTTCATTACAGCAGCAGAAGCTTAACAGATATCCATCAGACATAACATCAAACATACAATAAGAAGCAAATGAATAATTTAAGATGGGGTAAAAGCAATTCAGTTCTCTCGATCATCTGAGCTTGGGCTTCGAATAGGAAAACAAAAGGGGATGTACATATTAATATAATACCTTCTGGAAGTAAATAGCCTTTGCTTAGGGCAGGCCTTTCATACGGTGCAACCTGGAGGAAGGCAACACTCGAAACTAAATTTCAAGACAAACACTTTCGAATCTATTACACTCAGCTCAGCTTCACCCAACAGAGAACTAACACTATTGACGTTGACTTTCGCAGCTCACAGAGCCATAGGACGGTAAAAGTTGACGGTACCAAAGACATGGCAGAGGCGATTAAATCAACCAAAGAATGGCGAAATTGATGAACAAACACGGATTCCGAGCACACAAAACGATAGACGAATAAAGAAGGGATTTTTACTTACGGGTTCTTCAGAGATGATGCAGAGTTCACCTTGAGAAACGCCTCTCTTCACAAACTCATGAGCGGCATAGCCAGAAGCTACGCCGCCACCAACTATCACATACACAAAAGCTCTACCCATTTCTATTATTGTTAAATTGAATAATTCTAACGCACGCAAAGCTAAGAGTGTACGGAAGGAACAACTTTTATTTTCTCGATGTACTTCTACCCTCTTATTGATCAATATATATCGTCTCCTTTCTTGAAAACTGAGCCACCTCCTTCAAAGGGTTGGCTTGACCCACTCTCAAATAACTACCGCAAGATATGGCTTGGTTTGTATATCTATTTTATGTATATATATCTAATCATCTCTTGTGCTTATGCTTACGCAAACCTTTGATCTTAAGAAACTTTGCTTTCGAAGAGTAACACCTAATCACAAAAGCCTGGCTTCGATGGTGGTGTCTTTTTCTTCCTTATTGGACCTCAAATCACATTGAGCCCAGTTATAGACTTGTAAGTGGGACCCAAATGTAATTAATGGGCCATTAATCTTCTGCAAAGTGTTTTTGCATGTATTTTCAAGACAAAAGACAGAAAGTATTCTCGTGTGGCTAAAACATGGATGAGGTTGTTCATCTCCATCACACAACTTTTTCTTCTTATTTTATTTTGATATTATCCTCCATTTTTTTAATCCATTAATCTATTTTCTATATTAATTTATATCTGATCCGTCAACTATCTTCCTATCCTAATTTAAGATTATAATAAATAGATACAGTGCATAGGCCTAAATAGCCAAATCACTAACGGGCTGAGCTTAAAGTGGGCTTCTTCTTAGTGGGCCATTATTTCTTGAGGGCCAGTGGATTCTCCATCAAAAACTGCAGCAAGAAATTAAGAATCCGCTGTAAATTTATGTTATATAAAATGTGTAAGATCTCATTTATCAAATGCATCATGTCAAAAAAGAGCCTTAAAAGAGTAATCGATTCTATATATCGAATTCGAGCTGGATAACTGATAATCAGGCTCACTCGTGAGCTAATTCAGTGCAATGTCTGGTTTTTATAAATGTCAAATGCTACAATTATCTTACAAACTCAGTCCTCAATGCAAGCTATATAAATAAAAACAACCCCACATTCGATAGATAGACAGACGATCACTTAGAGCAATAGATTCCTACCACTACCAAAAAACGCGAAACGATAAAGAGATATTCTTACATGGTGCACTTGAGCCTCGCAAATGTTAGATAACCAGTATGACCTCTTGCCTCGCCATTGCGCCTCGCCGTGATAGAATAAGGCACGGGTTTTTCAAGGTCATTGGCAGAACCTCGCTGCCTTTTTTTACAAGCCTTAAGAGAAGACACACCGCTCTCAGTATCTTGCCAGCAAGGAAAATTACCTTCTTTAACTTCGTAAGCCTGGAGAAGCACTTCAAAGGTTCTTATATCTGTAAAATGAACCCAGTTGTTAAACATGTTAAGAAGAGACGAATCGTTGAGGCAACAAATTCCCAAGATGTAAAAGCGCACCAGTGAAATTTGATTTCAGCGTTTCGCAAGATCTTTGTACTTGTTCGATGCACGGAGAGAACCAGCACAAGACCCCATCTTGCTGAAGCATTTTTGCAGCAGATGGGATTGCCAGCCATGGCTGAGGCAGGTCGAGGAATACTGAATCAGCCCGACCAATAAATTCATCGGGGAAACCCTCGCCTTGAATGTCCCTTACACCAACGGTCACCAAATTACTCAACCCCGTTCGCTCAAAGTCTTCCCTGATTTGATTTTAGCACCGCAAATAAGCATTTACGGCAGAAACCAGCATAAAAAACACCAAATCGATGAAATTCTCAACCTTGATGGTAGTGCGTCATCATGTCAGCCATATAACATACAAAAAATAATCAACGATCACTATATGTCCTGTCAATTCCCTCCAAAGGACCGAGAAATTGTGAATTTTTCATGAACAATGCCGTTGTAGTGTAATTTGCATATCTTTCTAGCTAGTAGGAAAACCCAAAGGATCATAGAACATATATAACAAAAGAAGCAGACCCAAAAACTCAGAAACCAACGAAGAATCACATTAATCCTCACCTAGCCGAGGCAGCCCTCTGCTCATGAAAATCAAACGTATAAACGTGTCCATTTGGAGCCACTGCCCTAGCCAGCGACGTGCTCAACGAGCCACTTCCAGTGCCAGATTCAAGCACAATACAGCCAGGAACTATCTCCAAATACATAATCACGAAGCTTATGTCTGCTATGTATAGAATCTGAGTCCTATGGCTCAAGACCAGCGTCCAAAGCTCGGGCGTCGGAGCCAATAAGTATACGAAACCGCCTTTCGTGCTGAATACTTTGGATCCGAAGGGCTTTCCGACCCAATCGCCGTGCTTGAACATGCCGTATCGGTTCTGAAATACTCCGCTCTCGGCGACGGTTATGGCCTTCATGGCGTTGTGCCGCTCGTATACTATGACCAAGTCTCCGTAGGCTATGAGGCGATTGAACGAGAGCTTCTTGGCGGGATCGGTGGGTAGCATGGCTAGGGCTTTTTTACTGATGATTCCCACGTCGTCGAATTCCCAGTAGTTGATTGGAGGTTTTTGTTGGGAGAATTGGATTTTAGTCTCGAGATGTTGGAAGAAATTCAGATTTTCCAAAGCCTGCGTTAGGGCTACGGTCAAGTCAATGGGTCCACTTTGATTTGGGCCATTTAGTCGGACTTTACTTGACGACTCTTGTTGGCCCTATAACAATAGAACATCACATTACAAATTATTAATTAATAAATAGCATAAAAATGAGGAGTCCTCACTGAAAATAGGTGTATCTATTGAAAAATACCTATTTACATAAAAATTGACCTCATGTCAGAAAAATTTTTCATATAAGTACCCGTTCGATTGTGTCCAGCCTTTTACGTACATTTCTGTATGTGTATTAAGTACCATGTCACGTGTATATATGATACCCATATATGATACCTATATATGTTCTATGTGGTACCTTAATGTGTGTTGTATGATGTACCATTTTCTCACTGTATTACGGACAACAATATGTCTCTATATGATACCTAAATGTGTTTTATGACGTACTTGCAACGGAATGGGTAAAATTTTATTATGACAGGCACCTTCATAGAAAAAACCTGATAGAGATCTAATTGCAAATTTTTATATAAATGCGTTTTTATGTGGAAATACCCCTTCGAAAATAAAATTGAAATATATTGACACTGACTCTCCACCCACCACACCAATGATTACATTCCGTTTGGAGTTTCTTGCCAATACTTTCAGCATCAATTTTTAAGTAGTTACTTTCTTGTCTCCTCAAATTTTACCGATATCAATATCTCCGCTCAGTCTCAGATACCAATTTTCAACCTTGGTTTTGCAACATACATTCACGAACCTTGTAAAATAGTGGCGTTTGCATCTTCTCTTTTGCTTATGTAAATGGGTAGTAAAGAGACGATAGATGTAATACGGGCAAAGGTAATAGTACTTCAGAATACGTCTAGCAAGTACACCTGCATCATTACAGTAAGTAATAACACAACAAAGACAATTGAAAATGCAACATAAACCACATATAGATAGACAGACCCACGAACAAAGTTTTAATTATTTTTAACTAAATAACACAGAAGAGAATATCATATTTATTCAGCAGGATAAGATAGGAGATGGGATATAGCAAGCAGCCCCACTCTAAGCAGTAAGTTTGGCAAGCGCACCAGCTTCAGTAAGCAATGGAACAAGCTTTCCACTCTTGTGCAATGCGATAGTGTCTGCAGCAAACACACAAATTCGTAATCAGAGTTACCCTTTTTTTTCGAAGAACGTCTCAAAATTCGCAGACATTTGCGAACTTACCATCACAGCCACCGATATGCTTCCCACCGATGAACACATTCGGGACAGTGCGCTGTCCAGTCCATTCAGCTAGGGCAGCCTGTATTTCTTTGCCATCACCTTCATAGTACCACAAAAATCATGCCCAAACCTTAGTAAGTTAATACTGATTGATGTACTTTACTTGGCCAAGATTTGCTGTAATAGAAGCAGTTAGGTTTACGTTGCTTAAAACAATTACGAATAAGGGGTACGAAGCCATGAACAACATTTGAATCATGATTAAATAACTCCTCTACAACTAAAATCTCGAACAACATAGCCATGAAATCTAATCTTTTGTGTGTTCTGTATGCACTGAACTTATGAAGGAAAAACCAAGCAAATAGAGTTTGTTTTTCAAGCTGGTTCACCGTACCGATGCGAAACAGTTGATCTCAGTTACTAGATGATTGGCGATCTTAGAAAAGGTATAAAACTCCTTATAAATTCAACGAAATAACACAGTTGAAGAATAGACACAAACACATAAGCATAGATCTACAAGAAAACGTACTCTCAATGTCCAACTCAACGGCCTTGAACTTTGCCCCAAGCTCCGACAGCAAATTCTTCACCTTCGTGCAGTACGGACAAAACGTCTTGCTGCCGACAAAAGACAGATCCGTTAACTACACGCGCATAACAAATAGAATATCCACATATATATCCACGGAATCATTCATCTGCCCCACACGACATATAAAATCTCTTTAATTACCCCTTGCCTCAGCTATCGATTGGAACGCCTCGGCCTAGCTCCCAAACACACAGTTCAAAGAGGTGATGCTAGTATGAAACAAAGTTGTTTACCTGAAAACGGCGACGGAGTTCGAAGAAACAATTTCTTTCGCCTTGGGAAGTGCCATCTCTTTCTCTCTACGTATCTTTCGGTCTATGTCTCGCTTTGTTTGTGCGTGTATTTGTGCTGATATTGATCTCTGTGAAGCCCCTATATATACAATTGAGATGTGGATCACGCCGAGCTACGAAGGCAGGTGCATTGGGTAACGCGTATGAAATGAGTAATGATAATTCCTTTTATTTTATTTTTGAATTGATGGCTAAGTCAATGTCAATAATGAACCTACCAGGCATATAATTTGGACATTTGGTCAAATGTGTGTGAACTGAATCCAGACATGTAGTACTATGATTTTGAGGTATAATATTAAATAACAATTATTAAAATAACAAATACGTTCATAGAGATGAATGATAGACAAAATGCCAATATAGTAGGGGAAGTATATCAAGCTTCCCTTTATGACGAGAATCATGCCTCTGAGATCTTAACGAGCAAACTTTCAGGAAATGTAAGGAATCTCCTAATGTCCTAAACAGTGAAAGAAACTGAGAGATAAAACAAAAAAAAACTAGTGTACAAATATCTAAGCCACAGGCGCGAGGGAACGAAGCTTAGACTCGAGATTTTGGGCGACGGCGTCAATGAACTCTTCCGTGCTCAAGTAGGATTCTCTCGATGCCCTTCAAATGGATTACAAAGCATTTCAGATAACCAAGAATTATCGCATGATGCAATTAATCATAGATCGCAACGACGGGGAAAATGTTTTTCTTTTACTTACTTTGGTCCGTGAACTAAGATTGCGAGGTCCTTAGTCATCTTCCCAGATTCTACGGTCTCGACGCACGCTGCTTCTAGCTTGTGTGCGAAGTCTAAAAGGCTTGCATTGCCGTCGAGCTTGGCCCTGAGATATTTCCAGCCAAGATTCGAGCACATTTTAGGAAAATGAAGTTGTAAGAAGTTCGTCGTGGCTCTTTTTTTTTTATTTGAGAGGGCAAACTTTTACCTATGCTCTAATCCTCTCGTCCAAGCAAAAATGGAAGCGATGCTATTGGTGCTGGTTTCTTGACCCTTTTGATGCTGTCTGAAATGGCGCGTTACGGTTCCATGAGCTGCCTCTGCTTCGAGTGTTTTCCCATCGCCCGACAACTTCGATAGAAGAAAATTAAGACAGATGTTATCAGAAAAAGAAGCAAGAACAGAGAGAACAGGAAACATGTAATGGGAGTTACCAGTATAGAGGTCATCAGTCCTAAAGATCCAAATCCTGCAAAAAAAAAATATTCAAAAAAAATCAGAGAGTAGTCTATGAATGGAATCGGTAAATATGACATTAAGCGGCGAAATTTCCGAGGCTGTTCGCTGCTATAAGTCAATCTCCTAGATGGAATCTCACCTTGAGCAAGTAAATCGCTTTGCACATCTCCATCGTAGTTCTTACATGCCCAAACATAACCGCCTTCACTCTTCAAGGCGTAAGCTACCATGTCATCGATCAGACGATGTTCATACCTAAGGAAGGAACTTGATGAGTATTAAAAGAACGCACGATATGGGATCTGAAACTGCCATTTATTATGTATTATGCCAACCATATAGAATGTTCTTCGAACTTGTCTTTCCACTTCTCCTCATATACCTCTTGAAATATATCCTTGAACCTAAAATGCACAAGGGACAAACAAAACGAGGGATTTGATTGGTGCTGAACATTGAAAATAAAGGCTCTGAAACTGCAACGACTGAGTAAATATTTTGTTACCTGCCATCATATTTCTTGAGTATGGTATTCTTCGTACTCAAGTAAAGTGGCCACTTTTTCCCGAATGCCATTGCCATCGATGATTCAGCAAAAGCACGAATAGACTGATGCATAATACCAAAAGGAGTGCAGATAACTAAGGGGACGAAAAAAGGTTTTTGAAAAAAAAGAACTCGGACATGAACTAGCATACATCATCGAGATTATACATTGCAAGCGCAATGCCTGGCCCTTTAAAATCGTACACATCCAATTCTAAGTGTTCACCACCATGTTCTGGTTCTACAAAGCAAAAGCAAAGCAATGGAATTGCGAAGCTCTTATTCTCGAAATACTTGAAACACCAAGTAACAAAGGCAGCCTACTCAGCTTACCAAAAACTAATTTAAGTTTTCCAGGTCCTTTAATTACTGTGTCAGTGGCACGATATTGATCGCCAAAGGCATGCCTTCCAATACATATCGGTTTCCTCCAGCCTGGGAAGGGATCGCAAAAGTTAGCACGTTGTTATGATGATTTAAAACTCTTTCGCCCATCAGAAGCAGAAGAATTTACCAGGAACAATTCGGGGAATGTTTTGGCATAAGATAGGCTCGCGAAAGACAGTTCCTGGAGAGAAAAATTATTACATGCCAAATGAGTATATCCATCAAACTGGGACACAAAGGGAAGGCCAGAAAGAGAATCTGATTGCGAGTTATCGGGAGCTGACCATTGAGTATATTTCTGATCGTCCCGTTGGGACTTCTCCACATAGATTTGAGCCCAAATTCCTTAACTCTGCCCTCGTCTGAAGCAACAAATTTGAAAAAAAAAATTTCACACGTTTATTAATGTAATAGCAATTAAACAGCTTGGTCGAGCAAAAAACTAACCAGGGGTGATCGTAGCACATTTTATAGCAACGTTGTACCTACAGAGGAAAACAGAGAATAGATAAGCAAAAAACGATCCAAATGCGAATAGCTGTAGGGCACAAACTCACTCAAGTGCAGCCTCGGCGCTCTCAACGGTAACTCTATCATCTGTTGCATCACGATTCAATATCCCCAAGTCGAAGTACTTTATATCAAGCTCAAGATAAGGGAATATTAACTGCATCCGAAACGATAAACCATAACTACAATCAGACAACATAATCGAAAAAAAAAAGAAAGAAAGAATTCTACCTTGTCCTTGATCATCTTCCAGATAACTCGCGTCATCTCGTCACCTAAGCAAACAAGATTAAAAGGAAATCAATCAAATCAGAAAGCACAGTTGGGCCCAGTTTCTCAATTTAATACATGACACATGTTTGATCCTCGTACCATCCATTTCGACAATAGGGTTCTGGACACGAACTTTATCGACGGCGCTGGTGGCGAAGCAGCGCATAGACTTGCTTGAAGAGCGAGTTAAGAATGATAATCGGCTTCTGCTGTAAGAATCATTGGAGAGTGTGCTTCCTTGAGAGATTGATAGTTTGCGGCTTCGGAGGATAGCAGGCGAAGTTGAGCTCAAAGATGCGATCATGGCTGCGTGACGAAGACGAGGACAAACAGCTAGCATTTTCTCTCTGTTTCTGGGGTTTATTGCAGCGAATCTTCGGGATTTTCCGTTAAAAACAAGATTAAAGGGGACAAATGTCATTAACCTTAACACTGTGAATTGTCGTATTTACCCCATCAATTTATATTGACAAAAGTTTATTTTCTTACATTTTGACGAGGAACCCTAAAACCCTTGTTAAACCCTGACTGAACCAGAGACTTCTCTGCAGTGGTGCCATGGCTCGATTGACGAGTAGACTGAATCCTCTACTCTCAACTCTACGATGGCGTCGAAACGTGCTCCGATGCATATGCGGCGGTCGCATTGCCAGCTCGTCGTCAAGCGCCGCGGCCGAAGTAAGCTCAGGCGCCGGAGCCAAAATTCTGGAGACATTCACGGAAGAATTTGAAATTGGATCGCGAAAAATCAAGTTCGAAACGGGTAAGATAGCACGATTCGCGAACGGTGCCGTCGTGTTGTCTATGGAAGAGACGAAAGTGCTGACCACTGTTGCCTCAGCTGCTAGTGATGGGACTCGTGATTTTTTGCCCCTCACGGTATGTGATCAACCTCTTCATTCTTTCAATCTGGGATTGGCATTCAAGCTTTGGAAGCTTATTGTTAGTCTGCCTTATTAGTTTCAATTGTCCTGTTTATATTTCACCAAAAGATCTTTTTTCTTCTCTGTCGATGTGGAGTGAAATGTTCGACTTAATGAAAACGAAAAATGTGATTTTGGGCGGAATTAAATGAACCATACGAAGGAAGTCGATTATGACATGAGATGGATAATCATTTGAGGTTGATCAGGTATTCACAAGGGAACTGGATTGGTGCCTCAGCCTGTCATTAGCATTTATGGTCTATTTCACATTGGGTAGTTTTTAGTGAGGAAATGAATCGAACAGTTTCGATATTATCACTTAGTATGTTTTCTTTTGTTGTTTAAACTTAATTATTGCCAAAAAAGGCGAAAAAACCTCAATGCTGCCTAAGAATGGAAGGATGCTATCATGATTGTGTCTGGTGGTACCAGTGGATAATATTTTTGTTTTATATGCTTGTGGTGAAGGTTGACTATCAGGAGAAACAGTTTGCTCAGGGTCTGATTCCTACTACGTTTATGCGGAGGGAGGGAGCTCCAAAAGAGCGTGAACTATTGTGTGGACGCCTCATCGATAGACCCATTAGACCCCTTTTTCCACCGGGATTTTTCCACGAAGTGCAGGTACAGTGAAACAATTTGTAGACCTAATGGACTTGTTGTATTTGCGCTGTGCATTCTCCTCTCCATCTCTTTGATTCTTCTTATGTTTGCATCTTTCCTAGATAACGTCAAGTGTTCTATCATCTGATGGGATGCAAGATCCAGATATAATGGCAGCCAATGCCGCATCAGCTGCTCTTATGCTCTCTGACATTCCTTGGGCTGGCCCCATTGGAGTGATACGAATTGGGAGGATTTCTGGTCAGCTCATTGTCAATCCTACCATGGATGAGGTACTTGAATCTGAATGCTTCTGGTCAGTTAGATGGTCCTAGTATCGTTGTCCCATCTTTGTCTATGTTGCATACTTGTTCAATACTGTAACTGTTCCTTTTATGTGATGATGTGATCTGGTTTCTTATCTCACTTGTTTTTTTATGCAGCTTAATCTTAGCGACCTCAACTTAGTTTACGCATGTACAAGGGACAAGACTTTGATGATAGATGTGCAAGCACGTGGGATATCAGAAAAAGACCTTGAAGCAGCTCTTAGAATGGCTCATCCAGAAGTGGGTATTTTTCTCATTGTTAGTAAAATGATGCATGTATGTCAAGATTCTTATCATTTGTTTAACAGGCAGTTAAATTCCTTGAACCTCAAATACGCCTGGCTGATAAAGCTGGTAAAGAGAAAAAGGAATATAAGTTATCCATGGTATCCAAGGAAGCTTATGAAAAAATCCGGAGTTTGTCTGAAGCATCAATTGAGGCTGTGTTTACAGACCCCACATATGGCAAGGTTGTTAACTTTTCTTGACCATGTCCAGAAAGTTGTTTTTTCTCCTCTCATGATATTTTCAACTGGCTTTTGTTCTGTTCTCTTCATATAGTTTGAGCGTGGTCAAGCATTAGACAACATTACACAGGATGTGAAGAAAACACTTGAGGAAGAAAATGATGAAGAAGGCCTCAAGTTTTTATCAAAAACAATAGACACAGTCAGGAAACAGGTGATTGATTGATTTTGGTCTTTATCCATTTTAGGTAAGTTATATAATGCTCCCCACATTCTCTTACGTCAGAGAAGGAAAAAGCTCTGAATAAAAATGGTAATATAGATATGGACCCGTTATGTCTATGACGTGTCTTTGTCGATCTGAATGGGATTCATGGTTCTCATGCCTGTAAAAAGTGAACATTGTATGTACTGTATAGCTAGGTTAATGTATCAATGATAATCTGCTCTATTATCCTTTAATTTAGTCGTGCTCTCGTCGTATTTACTTGACTCAATAGTACATATATCAATCTTCTGTACACATCAGGTTGTCCGCAAACGGATCATTAGTGATGGAGTCAGAGTTGATGGAAGAAGTCTCGATGAAGTTAGGCCTATATACTGTGAAGCTGGTTACTTACCTGTCTTACATGGTTCGTCGGTCTTCAATCGAGGCGATACACAGGTTAGTAAGTATACAGTATATAACTAAAATACTGTTGCATTAAATGGTTACTATTTTGTGGAATTAAATATTCTTTATCAGGTTCTTTCCACTGTAACTCTTGGAGCACCGGGAGACGCGCAACAATTAGTTTCTGTGGTTGGCCCTCCATCCAAGAAATTCATGCTGCATTACAGCTTTCCACCATTTTGTATTAATGAAGTTGGTAAACGAACTGGTCTGAACAGACGAGAAGTTGGGCATGGTAAGCTACCAATCCATGCCGGTACTTCTAGTATGCAAGTTCATATTCGATCAATATGTTCTTGACTTGAAACACTGTAATGGCTTTTGGTTTAATTTCCATGTCATTTTCAAACATTTATTCACCTTTTTATGATTTGCTGGTCTCTGTTTCCCTTATTTATCTTGATAGTTGGTGGTATTAGGCCTCCGGTATGATTTTTGCCTTGTCATCTAGTGATCGTTTGGTTTTCATTAGTTTGATGGCACAAGATTTACCGACCAATTTTCTGCCTTTGTTGGTTTCTGCTGAATCTCCTATATGTATGTAGGGACTCTTGCTGAGAAAGCTCTACTTGCTGTCATGCCTCCTGAAGAGTCCTGTCCATATACTGTCCGTGTCAATGCAGAAGTTATGGCATCTGATGGATCGACTTCAATGGCGTCTGTTTGTGCAGGTAACTATCTAAAATGTGCACCTTTCTATGTGAATCCCATCACGAAAACATTTTGGCAGCACCTCCCGCGTGATGTGAATATGGCTCTATGTCTATGGTACTTACCAAAATATCGGAATTTCTTTCCATTTTAAGGGAGTATGGCTTTGATGGATGCTGGCATTCCATTGAGGGAACATGTAGCAGGTTTGTCTGTGGGCCTTGTCAGTGAAGTTGATCCCTCAACTGGAGAAATTACGGAATATCGTATACTAACTGATATATTGGTAAGGAACACCGCTTTGTTTGTTGCTCTACTTATTGTGGGTATGAACTACCTCTTCGAAATCACACCACTGCAGTGCTGGAATGCAGTTATTTTGTTTGAGAGTAGTTAATGGTAGTTTCCAAGTTTCCTGCATGTGTTCCTATGAGAATGTGCACTTGAGATTACAAGTTGCTAAACCTGAGAACTGCCCTGCCGTCTTTCAGTTGTTTCCATACTGCTTTACTATAAAATGCCCTGTGAGTTTGTTTCTTTGTGTTCATTTAAATGCTTTTATCCATGCCCTGCTATGTTTTCAGGGCTTGGAAGATCACCTAGGGGATATGGACTTCAAGATTGCTGGGACACGAAATGGGATTACTGCGATTCAGTTGGACATAAAGCCTGCAGGAATTCCTTTAGATATTATATGCGAAAGCTTAGAAGCAGCTCGTCTAGGCAGGGATCAAATTCTTAGTCACATGGAGAGAGAGATAAATATTCCACGAACGCAAGATGGTCGAGCCCCGAGCATAGGTAAGAACCTTAGTAACAGTGAGCTTTGAATATTTTCGAGCTTCAACTTCAACAAATTTTTGTCTTTGTTTTTCAAGCATTCAGGGCCCCTTTCCTATACATGGAGCACGATACTCCATATTTATACTAACCATCATTTTATGTGACATTTTCTTCAGTTACTCTAAAGCATAGCAACGATTCAATCCGCCGATTGATTGGTCCACTTGGATCCTTAAAAAGAAAGATTGAGGAAGAAACAGGTAATGCTAAATCCACTATCCCTGCAGATTGGAGAACACGTTTTGAACTGCACACCTTGAAAAAAGAACCTCTTCTGATGCAGGAGCGAGGATTTCCGTGGGTGATGGATATATCACAGTAGTGGCTAAAAAACACTCAGTAATGGATAGAGTGATGGAGAAGGTGATAAACCTCATTCACTACATCTGAAATGCAGGATTCAAACCATTTAATTGTCATCTAATTTGAACGTGCACTTCTTCTATCCATTAAGATATGATATACGGCATACATATATCATCTGTGTTTTGAGTTCTGCAGTTTTTCTAACTGCCAATGAAAGTTTCTAACATACTCCCGGGGAACTCATACCCCTTGAAATTTTCTCGCCATTCTCAGATTGACATGATAGTGGGTCGTCAAATTGAGGCGGGTGGTAACTATAAAGGCGTCGTATCGTCAATTAAAGAATACGGCGCCTTCGTGGAGCTCGGTGGAGGCCAACAAGGTCTCCTTCACATTTCCGAGTTATCTCACGACCCGGTTTGTTTCACTTGCCATCTCACTTTCAAGCTTTTGCGTTCTAACCGTTTTATATACTTACATTATTGTGCGCAGTTCTAAAACGTGTCGAATTCTATCAGGTGTCGGCAGTCTCTGATGTCTTATCAATAGGACAAGTGGTTAATGTGAGGTGCATAGGGCTAGACATGCGTGGTAATGTCAAACTGTCCCTAAAAGCTACTTTGCCTATTTCCAAATCAAAGAAATCGACTGCCATCGAAAGCACTGTCAATCCTTCGGAAGAAACACCAAAAGCCTGGAAACCTGTCGAAAACGACGTGCACAAGGAGAAAGATAACAACGTTGAGCAGTCCACGAGCATTGTTAGAAGCGCAACATCCTTTATCATCCGTAGTGCTGCTGAGCCTGATGAGCAGGAAAAAACCACTGGCCCGAGTCCGTCGAAGTATAAAGGTAGTTCTTTATTGCACTATACCAATCACTCTCTGTCAAGAAGGGTATCATATAAAATGCCTGTAAATGACAATCAGATTCGAGCATCTTAACTATATTAACTCTTAATAGGTGAGAATGAGACAGTTTTGATAACTGCTAAGATGATGAAGATAGGAACGGAAGTGACAGCCAAGGTTGAACAAATCCGTACACACGGGCTAGTTCTTCATTTGGGTGGCGATCTCCGTGGAATGTACCGCTTTGAGGTAATTGAGAACCATAAAACGTAATTATGTGGCTGAGTTATCATAAGCACTATGTATTAAAATCCATCCACCTAATTTGCAGAATAAATCTAGACGAGACTACAAAGTTGGTGAGGAGATTCGAGTAAAGTGCTCTAGTTTCTCCACCAAAGGCATCCCAGTGATGTCATTGGTAAAGGAAGAAGCATGAATAAATATCAAAGTTGTTAATACATCTTTGTTTGAGAACAAGCAGATTACCTTACATTACACACAGCAGCAGCAGAGTCACTTGATACGAGATAAGTTACCTCGTTAGTGGTTGCCGTGCTTTATGCTTCTCTTAAAAGGAAGGTAATTACACTATTCTTGATTCTTGAATAACCAACGTGTGTCGATTATCGATGGCTTGTTTTGTCGAAGTAGCCGAACTCGTTAATTTATTTTGTTGTAGTAATGTAGCATCTTCTAGTAAAGAATCTGTCTGAATCGAAATTTTCTGAGAAACAAAAGGTAACTTGAATAACACATGGGAATGATATGGCAAACATTGTGTCAGAATCTGAATACCTCAGCGACAACTAGCTGCAACGTCTAATCTAATTCTGCTCTTTATCGTCGAAAAAAGATTTCTCCATGACGTTGTATCGACGAGAAAAAGTTCTCTCCACGAAGATAGGGGTAAAATCCACCAACTGCCCAGAATACCTATCAAGGCAAGCTTTTCATCTCTTACCAAAACCCTGGCCAGGCATAGAAACATGTAATCTTCAACTTCAACTAGCTTCACTTGTGATGGCTGCACAACAAATAGATATATGAAAAGGAGTTACGTAAACAGCTATGTTAACTATCAGAAACTCACATTGAATGTGTATGAGAGAGGATGCCTGCTCCTTATCTGATGGCGTAGCTGAAATGTTTGACGAACAGTAAATAAAAAAGTTATGATCAGAGAGTAGAGATATGTGGTTAGACTTCACTGAGTTATGTGTCAAACCATGAGATGGTCTCTTGTTCTCTGACATTGTCTTAAGGCTTTGAACATATCATACCTGAGTTTACAGACTATGAGGGACATTCGTATTCCATTATTGATCATATTTTCATCTAAGATCTAGAAAAACTCTTGAAAGGTCAAGCATCAAAAACCTAACCTGATGATAGATATTTATTGTTCTGATTTTTCTTCTATTTCCCTCAGCAGCCATTTACCGAATCTATGCAATAGCATGCATGTCATGGTTTCATTGAACACGACAACGAAAACAGTGATGGTTACTTATGCTCAAGAACTTGTATCCACATATTAGCTTTATATGGTTAGCAATTGCATGGTTCTCAACAACATTATACCAATGCACATCCCAAAGTTACTATTTTCTCAATATAAAACAGCAGATAAATGAACAAATGTCATTGTAATGAATCACCTGTTCGACAAACACATGAACCGATGTAGGAAATGGCTTGGTGGTGAGAAAAATGAGAGCAACTTTAACTATGAGAAAAACAGGGTGAGACTGCCCCCAGTTTAGCCACACGTTAAGGACCAGAAGTATTGGCACTAGCATTTTGCGCATCAAGAGAAATGCACGGAGAAGATTCTCTTCGGTTGCTGAGGTGGCATTCAACGAACGTTTTCCGGGATAACTCGAAACATAGCGATCTACACATATTGACAGCAACTTATCTAAATTCTAACATATCATGCTGATGCTGATCATTGGTCTAAATTCAAGAAAGCAATAACTGTGAAACTTAGTACTTACCATCTTGGCAATAAGCTCTCTGCAATGTAACCGTTTTAACTCCTAGCACGGCGAAAGCCACCATAGTTCCATACCTCAATTTATGCCCTGGTGCGAACATTCAAAAGCTACAGTCAACTAAAGATCATCGACCGAAAAAGTCACAGCTGCTTGTTATCAAGATGCATTTTTCAAGTAGACTCGCTAAACTATTCGCCACCACACTGATTGACAATGTCAGAGATTGGACAGAGCTTGTGAGGAGGCTCAGACCAACGAAATCAAATAATTAACGAAATAAACGAAGAAACAAACCTGATGTGCACAATCTCTTAGCAGACAAACTGATCCTTCGCAAATCAAAATACTTGTGAAGTTGTGAATTCACGCCACGTGGCCTCGTCGCCGCATAAAGATGATTCAATCTTCCCAAACCTGGGCATTAGAGTGCGTCAAAGCATATAAGTATGATTTGATGTTCTTCCACTAGTACGTCGAGCGATTGTGTTAACTCTTTAATTAGCTGAATACTTACCTGAAACTCGCCCGGAGGAAGACGTAACGGCGGCGGCTAAAGGAAACCTTATCTGCCGGAGAAATTTAACGGCGGACATAATTCTCGCCGGTAAGAGAAGTTCCTCACCTCAGCCCATACTATTTTGATTTCATTACACCAATATAAAATCGTTCTAGTTTGACGGAAAATCGTTTATAGGAAAAATAATTTTTATTCCTTCTTTTATCTTGGCGAATGGACTTTATTAATATTATAACATAGTTATTACTTATTTGGTGTCTCTCACATAAATACTCATTTGCATAAAAATTTGTAATTTAGTATCGTCAGGATTTTTTTATATGTATGTACCTAATAGAATAAATTTTTTACACATAGGTACCCGATCCACCGCAGGTACTCCGTATTAGCACATTACCCTATAGGCTATAACATCATATTGTGATACGTAATACATTGAGAAAACGGTACGCGGTATTAGACCATTTAGGTAACCTATAGCAACCGTATAGGGTACCGTATAAAGGGATGACATGGTACGCTATCACACATAGATAGAAGAAATGTACGGTTTTTACACATAACTTGGTACAAACAGTAAATCGAGTACCTATCTGTAAAATTTCTGACATGGATACTGATTTGTAACTTTTTTTTATTAAGTAGGTATTTATCTATAGATTACACTAGTTATTTCACATAAAAAATGAAGAAAGTGAAAAAGTAAAAATCATTTAGCACTTTTTTTTTAACCAAAGGCAGCATTGTATAACTCCATGGAGATAAAAATTAAGGTCTCTGTGAGATGATATTTCTTGCATTGCAGCAGCCCAGAAACTACCTTCATCATCTCTTCATCAACCAAAAACCATTACCATGTACAGAACTTCGCCCACACCGGCGAGATACGATACAGTTCCTTAACTTCGAGCGCGATCGAGCTTACGAGGAACAAAATCGCACCCATAAACATGCTTGTAATAAAGCGCAATTCGAACAGATTATCCCATACAATCAAGACAAAAAATAAACACCACTGCATTCTTTATCACATATCAAGGGTACGACATTCACTGATTATAGAGCTGGCACTTGCCAGTTCCTAAACATACCGAGCACTCTTCTTTTTCCCCAGCAACATGACTCAAGCAGTAATTGATTCGATCGTTCACAACATCCTGAAAAAACCATCGAACCAATTAATACATAGCCGCCAGACTTGTGTTTGTGTGTCTGTGTGTGTAAGAAGTAGGTGAAATTCGTACCACAAGCGATTCATGAAGACCTAGCGGGGCTGCAACTACGTAAGGCACGCCTGGGTGGTCCTTTGCTGCTTCGGCTGTTAGCGAAGGGATGTCCTGAAATGAATATGAAAACAGGGGAATAATGGAAGTTAACCATTCACTGAGAAAAGGAATGGAGGATCAGTTATTACCTTGTGCCAATGTCTGCCTGGGAAAAGGAAAAATGGGCTCACTATGACACGAAGCGCGCCTTGTTGTACACACGAATCGAAGGCGTCCTTGATGGATGGCTCAGCGAGTTCCTAAATCAAACACGATAAGCTGGGAAGAATCAGCATTCGTATGCAGATGAGAGGTCTTTGAGCGACGATGAAAGAACGAAAGAAACACTAATCATAAAATTCAAGGGCTGAAATGAAGGAGGAATTCGAAAACATAGTGAAGTAAAGCATCTATTGATACCATGTGAGCAGGCTCTACGATGGGGTACTTGGTTCTCTCTTTGAACATAACTACAAATTCGTCTGAAACATTGAACCAAATAAGAGTAATTCTTGAATCTATAAAAGGCACGTGTTGAGAAAATCATGAAGCCCAAATAGACAGGGAAAGTAGAAAAAATGCCCTTACTCAGCATAAGATTGGACTCATTGCGGCGCGAACCATGGTCAACGATGATGACGCCGTCACGTTCCCCTACTCCGGCGCCGCCGCTCGAAGTGGCCATGCGCAGCCTGGATGGTAAATATTTGCTTTTCGAGGGGTCCTTATGCAATTTCAATAACTGAGGAGCTGCGCGACGGCCCCAAAACTGGTTCAAGGCATTATTTCCTCCTCTAGCAGATGGGTGTAAACAAAGAATAAAGAAATGCAAAAGAAAAAGAGTTTCTTGGATGGAGCGGATTCTGCTTAGTAATACAGATTTTACTCAGTAATAAACATGCCTAAAGATCGAAAAAAGTAAAGAAAAACGACAGAAAACCAACCCATGAAAGTATGTACCTGCGGAAACAGAGTGACGAGGATGATGATGATGATGACTCCATTCTTCCTCTTGTCGGAAATTCGCTTAGTTATCTGCCTTTTCCCAGTTTACTCTTTTGGGCTGTAAGGTCATTAGCATTGAGCCTAATATACATTTAAGCCCATTGCACATATTGATAGAGATACAGTCCATTCAGGAACAAACTTTCTCAAGAGGTAGACAAATTTCTCCCATTCCCAGAGTGACGTGGGCGCTTTTCATTTGTCAAACAACTTGTAGTGGGACCTATCCCTTGAGTTGTTCTTGTTCGCAAGTGGTAATTAGGACTCCATCGTTCGTTGCTTTGCCTCCAAATTCCAATAGTCCAATTAATACCTTAAAGATCGCATTTTTAATCACTATTGTCCACTTAACAGTACTTTCATGAAGTCCCATAAACGGAATGAAGAGAAGGGAGTGATGACAGTAATGATGGTATCTCGTTTCTATAGTCTGTTCGAAGCAAAAATTGCATTACTTTGAATATGCAGTTCTTGAAACCAAATCAGAGCGAAACAGTAAGTAATACAATACAGGTTGCTGCAGCTATTTCATTCACTTGATCAGCTCTATGGATTTTGTGATCTCATCATCTCTTCACTGTTTGATTAGTGCGTTCTTCTTCTTACACTTCTTACGATGTTATTCTTACTCTGCTGCACCTTCGCTTCTATTTCAGCTATTGCAGCGTCTGATGAGCTTTGTAGTTCTGAAAAGAAGTCTGGCTTAGGGCGATAGTCAACCTTGTGGCCAACCAAGTATTCAATCTCAGTGAGTACTTCTTCAATATCAGGAACCTTTATATATCTATGACTGCAAAACAACGCTAACGCTAACGCCTTCTGAAACGTAAAATTCTCGACTTGTCCTTCGAATGTTCGATCACGTATCGCTGCTTCATCAACCCGCAACATGCGTTGAACCTGCCAAAATAAAATGCCCTCCCAAAAATTAAACTTCAGAGATCACTTGTTGAAGATTCTTACGATTTGTGATATAAACGAAAACAATGCACAATGATCAATCCTATTTATTATATATAAGAATACCCAGTCAGCAAGCCAAGGACTGGAGCCACGAGTCTCATCATATGCCTTTTTCCCTGTCAATAACTCCAAAAAGACTATGCCAAAGCAGAGTATATCACAGTTGGTTGAGACCTCATCACTGTGTGAGTGTGCTTTGGTTGAGATCTCATCTCTGTGTGAATGTGCATAAGCACAATACCCAGCGTGTTTACGCTTTCCAAACCCAAGCCCGCAGATTTTAGGATGGAATGAGCTTTCGTCACCATCGAGCAAAACTTTAGACGATTTAAGGTCTCCATGGATGACTCTAGGCGTCACTGTGTTGTGAAGGTAGTGCAATGCTTTGGCCACTCCATGTATTATTCTCATCCTCGTGGACCAGTCTAACGATGGCATATGAGTGGAATCTGCATCTACCATTCGTACTTAATGTTGAGAACGTATCAAACCATGAAATGACCTAAAAGTATATGTGTACTCAGTGATGAATAAGTAGTACCATGAAGGCAGTAGGCTAAAGTTGTTGGAATATACTCGTAAACAAGACTGTGCCTATCATACAGCTCATTGCAGTAGCCCACAAATTTCACAATGTTCGGATGAGTCGCACGGCCAATTTTATGAGCCAACTCTGCTACGTCATCGTTTGAAAATCTCGTTACAGCATTATTTAGCAGCTTAACAGCGACCTGAAGCTGATAAATGTATCAAGCAAGATTGGGAACGTTAGAAGAAGAGCTACTTACAGAGAGAACTAAAAACTGTACTAATCCTTCAAAATTAGCTACCTACCTGGTTATGATCTGATAATATACCACAGTACATAGATCCGTAGTGGCCCTCACTGATGAGATCACAAAAAATGCTGGTACCACTTACAAGAGCCGCATAAGGAACCTCCAAAAATTTATAAGAAACCTTGTGCTTCCTAATTCTGCTACTCTCAGTATTTCCTAGATTCACAAACAAGAATTTCCAGTTAAATGATCATAGGGAGGCAACACCCTAAGACTTAACACATATCTAGCAGCAACAGGAAAAAGGGGCATAAGTTGATCACTGAATGGTTATCTATAAGACTTTGCTATACAGAAGCTACCAGGTCGGTTATTGCTCATCGTGTCTTGAATGATCGCATGTTGCATATTAAATACGGTCTGAAAGATGAGCAAGAAACGAGAAGGAGAAGAGAAACTTACGAAGTCTAACCAATCGTAATCAACAAAAAAAAAAGAGAACAAAAAATAATTGAAGAAGTTATTGATCAAGAGTGCAAAGCACAAAGAACAGATGGAGAGAGACAAATTCTACGCCTTACGGTTCGTTCAGAAATTAAAGCAGAATGAATTTCTAAGTCTACCTGCTCCTGGATACATTAAAAAAGTACCTGACATTGGATGAACAATGGTGACTTGTCCCTGGTTTCCTAATGTTTCAAGGTTGGCTACTCCCAAGCATTTCTCAGTCTCCTGCGAACCTGACTCTTTTTCTTGTTCTTCTATGTTTCCTTGAAGATGAGAAGACATTTAATCGAAGAACCAAAACCAGGAATAAAATATAAGGTGCATATATGCAAGACGTGCAATGCAACAAAGTTCGAGAGAGGCAAAAATTATACGGTACCCTCAGATATTAATGAACTATAAATTAGAAGTCTACATGCTTGTCGATACAATTTAAGAGGTACCTGAAGAAGATTTATCAAAGGTGACTTGTCCCTGCTGGTTTCCTGATGTTTCCGTGCTGACTGCACCCAAGCCTTTGTCGGTCTCCTTGGAAGCCGAGTCTTCTTCTATATTTTCTTGATTATGAGAAAACATTCAATCAAAGAAGCATGACCAAGAAAAAACCATACATGCATAAATGCAAGAGCGCAAGGCAACAACGAAGAGATCCTTAAGATGTTAAAGCAGGATAAAGACATTTAATTGAAGACAGGAATAAACTATACGGTGCAAAGTACCCAATTAGGAGAGACAAGTGTTTGGCTTACGGTTGGTTTAAATATTAAAGCAGAATCAAATTCAATTGTCAAAGGTACCTGAAAATGGATCATCATTGGTGATTTTACCTTGGTTTGCTGATGTTTCAGGGTTGGCCGCACCCAAGCACTGGTCTGTCTCCTTGGAACTCGAATCTTCCTTTTGTTCTACTAGAATATGAGCAGACATTTAATTGAAGAAATTGAAGAAATGTGTGCAAAGCAACAAAGAACAGGTCGGGGAAGGCAAGTCCACGCCTTTCGTTCGTTCAGATAATAGAGCAGAATAAAATTCTAATTCTACACACTGGTGGATACAATTCAAAAGTACCTGAACAATGTTCATCTATGGTGATTTGACCTTGGTTTGCTGATGTTCCAGTGCTGCCTGCAACCAAGCATTGGCCGGTGTCCTTGGAATCTGATACTTCTTCTTCTACATATTCTTGAAGATAAGAATAAACACACGTTAATTGTAGAAGCAAAACCAGGACGGAAATATACGGTTCATACAAACAGGACATGCAAAGTAAAAAAAGAACTGATTGAGAGAGGCAAGTGGTACGACGCCTAACAGTTGGTTTAGATATTAAAGCAGAATAAATTCAATTTTCAGAGATACCTGAAGATGGATCGTCATTGGTGACTTGACCTTGGTTTGCGGATGTTTCAGGGCTGGTTACATGCGAGCATTGCTCGGTCTCTTTCGAAACCGAATCTTCTTCTTGTTCTTCTTGCTCGGTCGCTTTCGAACCCGAATCTTCTTTTGGTTCTTCTATATTTTCTTGAAGATGAGAAGACTTTTAATTGAAAAATAACATATGCATGCATACAAGCAAGATATTGAGAGCAACACCACAGATCGAAAGACGCAAGTGCTACGCCTTACAGTTCGTTCAGATATTACAAGAAATTCTAAGCAAGCATGCTCGTCTCGTCAATACAATTGATCTGCCTCACCTGAATCTTTTTCCTCTTGTCCCACCTTGGACCCTGAATCTTCTTCTTCTATATTTTCTTGAAGAGTAGAATATACATGCAAGACGTGCAAAGCCACTCCTTACGGCTCGACATTAAAGCAGAATCAAACTCTAATTTACATGCTCGTGGATGCAATTCATATATATATATATATATATATATATATATATATAGAGAGAGAGAGAGAGAGAGAGAGAGAGAGAGAGAGAGAGACGAATTAATTAAACGTTCAACACATGACTGCCATGTTTCTGCTATTTAACAAAGGAAACACTCCATAAGTTCTTAGATAAAAATTTACAGAAGTTAACACTGTGATATTACATCCCAGTTTTATTACAATAATGGGCATAATTCAAGACTCAGGATATCGAACGAACTTTGAAGTGGTTGTATAAGATTACCAGCTGAGTAGTTTTCTCTGGTAAGAAAATCTGCATAATTCAAGACTCAGGATATCGAACGAACTTTGAAGTGGTTGTATAAGATTACCAGCTGAGTCGTTTTCTCTGGTAAGAAAATCTGCAGTTCCTTGATGAGGGCCTTGGTCGTACAAGATTCCGGTGAATAAATGACCTCCAATGATTACCGAGGTTTGGTAAGCGTATTGTTCCACGGAAGTGTCCATTTGAATGCGCTCAAACGATGCACGGGAGGTCACCTCGCTGGGACAATTCCCTGGATCTACGGACCCTAATATATATGTACATTCAAAAAAACAAGTTAATGCGTAAAATTATTAGGGTTTTATAGAAGAAGTATAAGCAGACAGAGTCAAAGGTATCCGAAGATGGATCATCACCAAACATGACTTGAGTCACTTGACCCTGATCGTATAAGATTCCGCCGTACGTACGCCCTCCAATGCATACTGAGGTTTGGTAAACACGCCGAAACACAGCAGTGAAGCTCACTTCAGTAGGAAAATCCATTGGACCTTGGATCCCTAATATGTAAGTATGTACATTCAAAAGAAGAAATAAGGTACAAGTGCAAAACCATTGGGGTTTTGTTGAAAAGAGAAAGTATAAGCAAGACGTGTCAGAGGTACCTAAAGAGGATGAAAATAAAGACATTTGAATTTTGATTGAAGAAAGCAAGACACGGAATATATATACATGCATGATGCATACATGCAAGACGTGTAAAGCAACATAGAACAGATAGAGAGAGGCAAGTGCCACGCTCTACAGTTTGTTCGTAAAGCGGCATAAAACCCTAAAATCAACGGTAGAAGCAATTCATAAAGTACCTGGAGATCGATTATCAATGGTGACTTGCCCCCCATTTTCTGATGTTTCAGGGTTGACTCCACCCATGCATTGATCGGCCTCATTGGAAGCAGAATCTCCTCCTTTTTCTATATCTTCTTGAAGATGAGATGACATTTCTTCGGTTAGTATATTCCTACTCTTGAAGATGAGCTTTGAAGTTGGAATTTAACCAACTTCGAGCTCTTAAGTAGGAAAAACCGTGGGAAAGACCTTTTAAAAAAGAACCCATTTTTTTTTTCAATAAGCGCCCCATTCTTTCGTCAAATTCGTCGAACACCCAACATAATTCAATAAGATTGGACTCACTGCGACGCGAGCCATGATCAACGATGACGACACCATAGCTCGAAGTCGCCATACGCAGCCTGGATTGTAAACACTTGTTTCTCAAGGGGTCTTTATGCAATTTCAATAACAGAGGAGCTGCCCAACTGCCCCAATAATAACGAAAATCAAATAGGAAAAAACTCCATTATGTATATATATGTATAAACATCGAAAAGCAAAGAACGATAAAACCATGAAATTACAGTACCTGCAGAAACGAGTGATGACGACGACTCCATTTTCTTTTCGGCTGATTGCTTCCTTTTTCCCACCATCTTTTTTGGGCTATAAGCTCATTATTGCATTGAGCCTAAAGGCTAAAGCCCATTACACATTTAGTACAGTTCGGTCCAGGAACTTTAACTTGAAAAGACTACAGAAAAGTCAACGCATCATAGAGCAGTCATCGAAAGAAAGGATATACTGCTTTTTTCTCGATACAATTTTCAAGAACGATGCGTTTGCCTCATCAAATTACAAATTTTCTAAAGCTTATGAAACACAATGAATTTTCTCCGGGAAGAATAACTTTTTACGGTATTTTTACAAGTGAGCTTCTGCCCTCATGAAGAAATGGTCTCATAACTTGCTTTCTACACCTGTGAGGCGCTTATATTGTCTGAACTCTGAAGTAAAGCACAATGCTTCGATTTGAAGAAGCAATTTTTATGCAAAGTCGAAAAACAGAGTAACACAAGCTATAGCTATATTTCATGCATGCATTCAGTTCTCTAGAAAATTGTTAACAACCCTTGTCCTCCCACTTTGCTTACTTCTTCTTATTCTTCTTGTTCTTTCTCTTCTTACTCTTGTTAGTCTTCTTCCCTTCTCCTTCTTCTTCATCAGCTTCTATTTCTAAGCTCTCCAGAAGGAAGCCAGATAGAGGCAGAGGACGATCATCAACCTTCTCGCCCGTTATGTATTCCATCTCATCGACTACTTCTTCAATATTACGAACCTTTATATGTTTATGACTGCAGCAAAGCATTGCTAATCTCACCGCCTTCCAAAACGTAGGATGATCGACTGTTCCCTTCAATGCTGGATCTTGTACCTCCTGACGTTCTTCCTCGCTCGCCAACCTTCCCCTAACCTGCAATAAACGCCCTCCCAAAAACTCCACAGTCAGATATAAAATTGTCGAAGATTCTTAGCTTGATAAAAATGTAAGCAATGGACAATATCTGAGTTCGACGATCAATATATACGTATATAGATTACCCAGTCGGGCAGCCAACGATTGGAGCCACGAGTAGCATTCTCATATGGTGTTCGCCCCGTCAGCAACTCCAAGAAGATTACGCCGAAGCAGTGTATATCACACTTGGTCGAGACCTCAACTCTTTTGTCGTGAACAGCCGAACAATATCCACCGTGTTTTACCTTTCCAAACCCAAATCCACAGAGCTTAGGATGGAATGAACCTTGGCTATCGTCGAGCAAAATGTTAGCTGAAATAAGCTCTCCGTGGACGACTCTAGGCGTCACTGTGTTGTGAAGGTAGTGCAGTGCTTTGGCCACTCCATGTGCTATTTTCATCCTCGTGGACCAGTCTAATGGGGGCATCTGAGGTGGGGAGCCTGCACATAGTTAGTTAGTTACTGTTGAAGTTGTTAACGTTCATAACGAAGGTGCTAGAGCTCCTCTTTGTGACCGAAAAGTATACGTACAATCAGTGCCATGAAGGTAGGAGAATAACTTTGTTGGGATGAACTCGTAAACGAGCATGTGCTTATCAAGCTGCTCATTGCAGTAGCCCAGGAATTTAACAATGTTGGGATGAGCCTCACGGGAAATATCGTGAGCCAAATCTGCTACGTCACTGTTTGAAAATCGCGTGACAGCATTTTTTAGCAGCTTAACGGTGATCTTCTGTATCTGTCAAGAATGGCAACGTTAGAAGAAGGGGCCTTTGCAAATAAATGTTGTTTAAAGGAGAGTGAGTAACTAACTGTACTAATCCTTCAAATTAGCTAGTTACCGTGTTGACATCTGATAAAGTACCCTCGTACACAGAACCGTAGTAGCCCCCACTGATGCGATTGGCGAAATTGAGGGTCGCAGTTGCAAGACGCTCATAAGTAAACTCCCAAAACCCATAAGACACCTTATGGATCCGTATTGCTGAACATGTATCTAACACAAACGGTTTATGTTAATGGTTATACGTTGATCTAACCGTATGCAACAAGAAAAGGGCCATACGTTAGAAGCTATCAGATAGTATATTGCTCATCATGTCATTAAACATTTGAACGATAGAAGGGTATGTTAGCCTTCCAAAGAAACTGCATGTGTACATACGGTCTGAGGATGAGCAAGAAGTGCTCGTGGATACGGTTCAAACGTACCTGTTATTGGAGCATCAATGGTGACTTGTGCCTGGTTGACTACGCCCAAGCCTTGCTCGACCCCCTTCGAACCTGAGTCTTCTGCTTGTTCTTCTACATTTTCTTGAAGATGAGAAGACATTTAATCGAAGAAAAAAGAACAGGAATAACACATGCGTACATACATGCAAGACAAGCAAGATCAGATTGAGGGAGGCGAGTCTTAGGCCTTAGGGGTTCGTTCAGATATTCAAGCAGAGTAAAATTCTAAGTCTACATGCTGCTCGATATTGTTTTCTAAGGTACCTGAAGATGGATTATCAATGGTGACTTGACCCAAGCTTCGATGTGCCTCATTGGAACCTGATTCTTCTTCTTGTTCTTGTATATTTTCATGAACATAACAAAACATTTTCTATATTATACGTGCATAAATGCAAGGTGAAAAGCAGCAAAGTACAGATCGAGCGAGACAAGTGCTACGCCTTACGGTTCGTTCAGCTATCAAAATCAAATTAAAATTCGAAGTATTGCTGATGACTTACTGTTTGCATCATCACTGGGGACTTGAACCGAGCATTGCTTGGTCTCTTGCGGACCTGACTCTCTTTCTTGTTCTTCTATATTTTCTTAAAGATGACAAAACATTTAATCGAAGAAGCAAAATCAGGAAGAAGATATACGGTGCATATATGCAAGACGTGCAAAGCAACAAAGACTGATCGAGAGAGGCAACTGCTATGCCTTACTGTACGCTCAGATATTGAAGGAGTATAAATTACAAGTCTACATGCTCGTCGATACAATTTTCAAAGGTACCTGAAGAAGATTTATCAATGGTGACTTGTCCCTGCTGGTTTCCTGATGCTACAGTGCTGACTGCACCCAAGGCTTGCTCGGTCTCCTTGGAAGCTGAGTCTTCTTCTATATTTTCTTGATATACATGCATAAATGCAAGAGTGCAAAGCAACAAAGAAGAGATCCTTAAGATGCAGCAGAATAAAGACATCTATTGAAGAGGCAAAACCAGGAAATACGGTGCAAAGTGCCAAAGAACTGATTAGGAGAGACAAGTGTTTGACTTATGGTTGGTTCAGATATTAAAGCGGAATCAAATTCAATTGTCAAAGGTACCTGAAGAGATTCTTATTGGATCATCGTTGGTGACTTGACCTTGGTTAGCTGATGTTTCAGGGTTGGCCACATCCAAGCACTGGCCAGTCGCCTTGGAACTCGAATCTTTCTTTTGTTCTTCTAGAATATGAGCAGACATTTAATTGAAGAAAGACTTGTAAAGAAACAAATAACAGATCGAGAAAGGCAATTCCACGTCATTCGTTCGTTCAGATATTAGAGCAGGATAAAATTGTAAGTCTACACACTGGTAAATACAATTCAAAAGTACCTGAACAATGATCATCAATGGTGACTTTATCTTGGTTCGCTGATATTTCAGTGCTGCCTGCAATTAAGCATTGGTCGGTGTCCTTGGAATCTGATACTTCTTCTTCTATATATTCTTGAAGACGAGAATAAAGACATTTAATTGTAGAACCAAAACCAGGAGGGAAATATAGGACTCACACAAACAGGACATGCAAAGTAAAAATGAACTGATTGAGAGAGGCAAGTGGTACGCCTTACAGTTGGTTCAGATAAAGCAGAATAGATTCAAACTTCAAAGGTACCTGAAGATGGATCTTCATTGGTGACTTGACCTTGGTTTGCTAATGTTTCAGGGCTGGCTACACCCGAGCATTGCTCATTTTCCTTTGAACCCGAATCTTCTTCGTGTGCTTCTTGATGATGGGGAGACAGTTAATAAAAGAATCGAGACAAGGAATAACATATGCATGCATAACAGTTAGAGAATAAAATTCAAACGTACCCGCCGTTGGTTCATCAATGGTGACTTGTCCTTGGCTTGCTGACGTCTCTCTCGAACCCAAATCTTCTTCGTGTCCTTCTTGAAGAAGGGGAGACGTTTAATTAAAGAAACATGCAAGACGAAACAAAGGAATAACAGGTTGGGAGAGAATAAAACCTGCAGTTGGTTCATCTATGGTGGCTTGGCTTGCAGATGCCTCTTTCAAACCCGAATCTTGTTCTGGTTCTATATTTTCTTCAAAAGAAGACATTTAATCGAAGAATAATGTATGCATTCGTACATGCAAGACATTGAAAGCAACACAGAACAGATCGAAAAAGGCAAGTTTGCGCCTTACAGTTTTGTTCAGATATTAAAAGAACAGCTAGTCGATACAATTTTCAAAGGTACCTGAAGATGGATGATCAACGGTGACTTGGCCTGACGTTTCAGGGTTTGCTACATCCAACCATTGATCTGCCTCACCCGAATCTTCTTCCTCTTGTCCCACCTTGGACCCTGAATCTTCTTCTTCTATATTTTCTTGAAGAGTAGAAAACCAGAATAATTAAATGTTCAACCTTACGGATACATGCAAGACGTGCAAAGCCACTCCTTACGGATCGTTCAAATATTAAACCAGAATCAAACTGTAAATCTACACGCACGTGCATGCAATTTTCATAGAGAGGCAGAGAGATACGAATAATTAAATGTTCAACACGTGACTGTCATGTTTCTGCTATTTAACGCTGATATTACATCCTAGTTTTGATACAATAATGGGCATATTTCAAGACTAGGGATATTGAAAGAACTCTGAAGTGGTTGTGGTGCAGTGAGGGTTTAGATAAAGCCAAGATTACCAGCAGCTGAGTAGTTCTCTCTGGTGAGGAAATCTGCAGTTCCTCGACGAGGGCCTTGGTCGTGTAAGATTCCGGTGAATAAACGACCTCCAATGATTTGTGAGGTTTGGTAAGCATATTGTGCCGCGGAAGTGTCCATTTGGATGCGCTTAAACGATGCACGGGAGCTCACCTCGCTAGGACAATTCCCTGGATCTACGGACCCTAATATATACGTACATTCATCAAAGAGTTAATATGTGTAAAATTAATAAGGTTTTAAAGAAGAACCGACTTCAGAGAAAAGAAAAAGGAAAACTGTCAAAAGGTGAAGATGGATCATCACCAAACATGAATTGACTCTGATCGTATAAGATTCCGCTGAACGTACGCCCTCCAATGCATACTGAGGTTTGGTAAACACGTCGAAACACAGCACTGAGTCTCACTTCACTAGGAAAATCCGCTGGACCTGAAGAAATAAGGTGCAGAATCATTGGGGGTTTTGTATAATAAAAAACTTTCAAAAAAGAAAGTTCGATCAGGTGTCAAAAGGAACCTGAAGAAGATGAAAATATTGAAGACATTTGATTGAAGAAGCAAGACACGGAATAAGATATACATGCATACATGCAAGACGTGGAAAGCAACGCATAACAGATAGAGAGAGGCAAGTGTCATGCTGTACAGTTCGTTAAGATATCAAAAGCAGCACAGAACCCTAAAATCTACGATAGAAGCAATTCAAAGGTACCTGAAGATCGATTATCAATGGTGACTTGCCCTTGGTTTTCTGATGTTTCAGGGTTGACTACACCCATGCATTGATCGGCCTCCTTGGAAGCAGAATCTCCTTCTTCTATGTTTTCTTGAAGATGAGATGTCGACATTTCTTCGGTTCTCTCTTTTCCGTTGGTATAGTCCTACTCTTAAAGATGAGCTTTGGAGTGGGAAATTTAACCAACTTCCAACTCTTAAATAGAGAAACCGTGGGAAAGCCATGGTGAACGATGGTAAATACTTGCTTCTCGAGGGGTCTTTATGTAAAATTTCAAAAATTGAGGAGCTGCCCAACGTCCCCCATAATCTAGCAGATGACTGTAATCCAAGAATAGGAAAGAGTTTTTCGTTTTATAAAGATGAAAAAGCTAAGGAAAAACGGTAAACATAAAACCATGAACGTACCTGCTGAAACAGAGTAACGACGATGAATCCATTTTCCTCTTTTTCTTGTCCAGCGAAGCGACTAAGCTGAGCTCAGAATTTCGCCTGATTATATTCCATTTTCCATTTCCTCTTTTGGGCTATACGTTTATTTATTGCATTGAGCCTAACATAGCCCACTGCACAATTTAGTCCATACAGTTCAGTCCAATACACCGTTTTATACAAATGCGAAGGCTTAAAAGCTAAGTGGGCTATTGTTCGTTGCTTTGCCTCCAATCCAATTGTCCAAATTTAAACCTTAAAGATCACATTTTTAATCACGTATACACATCTTTTTTTTCCACGTGAATTCATTAACTTCACTCAGACGGAGGAAATTTATTAAATTCTGCAATTCAAGCGAAAACGTTTTTGTCCCCTTATATATTCACTAATTTTGTCGCCTTCCTTCCTAAACGTAGAATCATTCTCTGATTCACACCACTCGACCACCTCCACAGCACCTGAAATGC
The DNA here is from genome assembly GCA_027422505.1 of Craterostigma plantagineum. Classification (NCBI taxonomy): domain Eukaryota; kingdom Viridiplantae; phylum Streptophyta; class Magnoliopsida; order Lamiales; family Linderniaceae; genus Craterostigma; species Craterostigma plantagineum. The sequence goes on along the minus strand of JAPQWV010000072.1, from coordinate 2,545,113 downwards.
CCCACAAAAAAGAAATACATATAACTATGGAAGCTTCTCATGATTCATGAGATAATGTCTTGTCTTGTTGCTTACACTAGGATAATGCCATGCATATACGCAACATAAAAGATCCATAATCATCCACCTATTATCAGTCAAGCATTTTATCCACAAGAATCGAACAAATTTGTTCATTGCTGTCAAATTGAAGTAAGCATTCTGAAGAATCATGCACTGTCTATATACCAACCCTTTGAAAATAACAAGAAGGAGATGAGGAACTTGTGAAGTGCAATCAACAGAAAACAATCATCAAAGCTGTTATTGGTCAAACTCAAAAGGCAGATATATTGCAGACAATAATGGATAGAATGGCTTCAGGCTAATGCACTGCAGTGAAGCTCACTTCGCTAGGAAAATCGAGTGAGAAACATAATAGACTCTATAATATCAAGAAACAAAAAAGGACACTAGAAGCGGAACCACTTAGGATAAAGGGTTTTGATTATATGGTTGTGACTCTTGTGAGGCCTTTACAGTGTTTGAACTTTAAAGCGAAAACGCTCTGCTTTGAAGATGCAATTTTGAAAACTAAGCAGATCGAAAGCAGTAATATAGGCTATTAGCTATTTCAAGCATGTCACCACTTGTAAAACTCATCTTCACTGTTTGATTACTTCTTATTCTTGTTCTTCTTCTTGTTCTTATTCTTGTTCTTATTCTTGTTCTTATTCTTCTTCTTTTTCTCTTCTTCAGCTTCTTCGCTTTCAAAGTTCTGCAAAAAGCTGGTCCCAACAGGACGACCGTCAGCCGTCTGGCCAGTTAAGTATTCCTCTACTATTTGCCCAATATTAGTAGGCTTGAAATTTTTATAAGTGCACAGCATTGCTAATCTTAACACCCTCCCAAACGTCGATTGCTCGACTTTTCCTTTCAATGCTGGATCTTGAATCCCCTTCGCTTCTTCATCACCCCGTATCTTGTCCCGAACCTGCAATGCCCTCCCCAAAAAATATTTCAGATGAATTATATTGAACATTATTTCTTACGATTCGTGATAAATAATAAACATAATGCATGATATCCATGTTCGATGATCAATGCATATATATATACTATATAATACCCAGTCAACAAGCCAAGGACTAGAACCGCGACTTGCATCATATGCCTTTCGCCCCGTCAGTAACTCCAAAAGGACTACACCAAAGCAGATTATATCACATTGGGTTGAGACCTCAGCATTTTTTGCGTGTACAGCTGCACAATATCCAGTGTGCTTAAACTTTCCAAACCCAAACCCGCTGAGTTTAGGATGGAATAAACCTTCGGTACCATCGAGCAAAATGTTAGAGGAACTAAGATCTCCATAGATGATTCTAGGCTTCATTGTGTTATGAAGGTAGTCCAATGCATTGGCCACTCCCTGTAATATTTCCATCCTTGTGGCCCAGTCCCATGGTGGCCTATGAGGTGGGGAATCTGCATCATTTATCACTTAATGCTGAGGATATATCACATCATGACATGTCCTAAAAGTATATGCGTACTCAGTGATGAATAAGTAGTACCATGAAGGTAGGAGGCTAATGTTGTTGGAATGTACTCGTATACGAGGATGTGCCTCTCAGGCCGCTCATTACAGTAGCCCACAAACTTCACAATGTTGTGATGAATCGCAAGACTGATATCGTGAGCCAACTCTTCTATGTCACTGTTTGGAAATCCCGTGACCACATGATTTAGCAGCTTAACAGCAACCTCCTACATGTGTAAAGACTCGCAATGTTAGAAGAACTACTTACAAAGAGAACTAACTGTCGTAATCCTTCGAGATTAGTACCTGGTTATGATATGTACCCCTGTACAAAGATCCGTAGCAGCCATCACTGATGCGATCAGCGAAATTGCGGGTAGCAGTTACAAGAGACGCATAAGGAAACTCGAAGAATGCATAAGAAACCTTGTGGCTCCTAACTCCGCTGCTCTCAGAGTTTCCTAGATTCGTTAATAAGAATTTCCAGTTTAATGATCATAGGTAGGATTCCATAAGACTGAAGTCTGAACATCTATAAGCAAAAAACCTGTATTGTCCTATTTCCTTAATTTCGCAGAATATCTTTAATGTGTATGAAACAGAAAAAAAGGGCCATAAACACCTACTAATGAAACAAATGAATGATAGCAGAGTATATTAGTCCTCTGAAGTATATGTAACAATATATTTATCTACGGTTGGAAAGATGAGCAAGAAACAAGGAGACGGGAAACTTACGAAGTCTACATGCTATTGAAGAAGCAGTTATTGATCATGAAGCAAAACCAGGAATGAAATATACATAGACGTACTGGGTCAGAACGTTTACATGTTCGTGGATACAATTTTTGAAGGTACCTGAAGATGGATCATCAACGGTGACTTGCTGGGTCACCTTCGAACCTGATCCCTCTGGTTCTTCAATATTTTCTTGAAGAAGGCATTTATTGAAGGAGCAGAGCCAGAAGAAAGGCAGGAATAAAAGATAAGCGCACCATACTGTTCGCTCAGGACATTAAAGCAGAACAAATTTCTAAGTCTACATGCTCGTGATACAATTCAAAAGTACCTGACACTGGATCAACAATGGTGACTTCAACCGGGCATTGTTCGGTCTTTTTCGAACCCAAATCTTCTCCGTGTTTTTCTTGAAGATGGGAAGACATTTAATCAAAAAATAAAGGGCTGAGGGGAACGCTTTAGGGATCGTTCAGATATTAAAGCAGAAAAAAATTCAAACGTACCTGCAGTTTGTTCATCGATCGTGACTTGCCCCTGGATTGCTGATGTTTCAGGGCTTGCTTCGGTCTCCTTTGAACCCAAAGCTTCTTCGTTTTTTTCTTGAAGATGGAAAGACAACGACATTTATTAAAAAAAAAATCAAGACAATGAATCATATATGAAAGCATACATGAAAGAGTAACAAAGAACAGATTGAGAGAGACAAGTAGCATGCCTTAGGGTTCGTTCAGATGATAAAGCAGAATAAAATTCAAATGTACCTGCAGTTGGTTCATCGATGGTTACTTGTCCCCGGCTTTCTGATGTTTCAGAACTGGCTTCGATCACTTTCGAACCCAAATCTTCTCCGTCTTTTTCTTGAAGATAAGACATTTAATAAAAAAATCAAGAAAAGGAATCACAAATGCGTGCATACATGCATGAGTAACAAAGAACAGACTGAGAGAGACAAGTGGCATGCCTTAGAATTCGTTCAGATATTAAAGAAGAATAAAATTCGAACTTACGGGCACTTGGTTCATCGATGGTGACTTGTCCCTGGCTTGCTGAAGTTTCAGGGCTGGCTTCGGTCTCTTTCGAACCCAAATCTTCTTCGTGTTTATCTTGAAAATGGGAAGACATTTAATCAAAAAACAAGAGCCGGAGTAACATATGCGAGCATGCATGCAAGACTAACAAAGAACAGACTGAGAGAGACAAGGGGACTGTATTAGCGGTCATTCAGATATTAGAGCATAAAATTTAAACATACCTGCAGTTGGTTCATCAATGGTGACTTGTCCCAGGCTTGCTGATGTTTCAGGGCTGACTTCAGTCTCTTTCGAACCCAAATCTTCTCCGCATTCTTCTTGAAGACAGGAAGTCATTCAATAAAAAATTCAAAGACAAGGAATTACATATGCGTGCATACATGCAAAAGTAACAAAGAACAGACTGAGAGAGACAAGTGGCATGCCTTAGGGTTTGTTGAGGTACTAAACCAGAACAAAATTCAAACTTACCTGCAGTAGGTTCATCGATGGTGGCTTGTCCCAGTCTTGCTGATGTTCCAGGGCTGGCTTCGGTCTCTTTCGAACCTAAATCTTCTCCGTGTTTTTCTTGAGGATGAGAAGACATTTAGTCAAAAAATCACGAATTCAAGACACGAAATAGCGTGCATACATGCAAGAGTAACAAAGAACAGACAAGAGAGAAAAGTGCAAGCCATAGGGTTCTTTCAAATAATAAAGCAGAATAAACGTACCTGCAGTTGGTTCATCGATGGTTACTTGTCCCTGGCATGCTGATGTTTCAGGGCTGGCTTCGGTCTCTTTCGAACCCAAATCTTCTCCGAGTTTTTCTTGAAGATGGGAAGACATTTAATCGAAAAATCAAGACAAGGAATCAAAAAGGCTTGCATACACGCAAGAGTAACAAAGAACAGACTGAGAGAGAGAAGTGCACGCCATGGGGTTCGTTCTGATAATAAAGCAGAATAAAAACGTACCTGCAGTTGGTTCATCGATGGTGACTTGTCCCAGGCTTGCTGATGCTTCACGGCAGGCTTCGGTATCTTTCGAACTCAAATCTTCTGCGTGTTTTTCTTGAAGATGGGAAGACATTTAATCAAAAAAATCAAGACAAGGAATCACAAATGCGTGCATACATGCAAGAGTAGCAAAGAGTAAACTGAGAGAGACAAGCATCATGGCTTAGGGTTCGTTCAGATATTAAAGCAGAATGAAGTTCAAACTTACCTGCAGTTGATTCAATGGTGAGTTGTCCCTGGCTTGCTGATGTCTCAGGGCTGCCTTCGGTCTCTTTTGAACCCAAATCTTCTTCGTGTTTTTCTTGCAAGAGTAACAAAGAACAGATTGGGAGAGAGAAGTGCATGCCTTAGGGTTCGTTCAAATAACGAAGCAGAATAAAATTCAAACGTACCTCCAGTTGGTTCATCGATGGTTACTTGTCCCTGACTTGCTGATGTTTCAGGGCTGGCTTCAGTCTCTTTCGAACCATAATCTTCTCCGTGTTTTTCTTGAAGATGGGAAGACATTTAATCAAAAAATCAAGGCAAGGAATCACATATGCATGCATAAATGCAACAGTAAGAAAGAAGAGACTGACAGAGAGAAGTGCACGTCTTCGGGTTCGTTCAAATAATAAAGCAGAATAAAATTCAAATTCTTTCGGGCTTGACAGAGAGAGGGAAGTTTCTATTCCTCTCCAAGTACCTGCAGTTGGTTCATGGATGGTTACTTGTCCCTGACTTGCTGATGTTTCAGGGCTGGCATCGGCCCCTTTCGAACCCAAATTTTCTCCATGTTTTCCTTAACGATGGGAAGATATTTAATCAAAAAATCAAGACAAGGAATCACTTATGCATGCATACATGCAAGAGTAACAAAGAACAGACTGAGAGAGAGAAGTGCATGCCTTAGGGTTCGTTCAAATAAAGCAGAATAAAATCCAAACGTACCTGCAGTTGGTTCATCGATGGTTACTTGTCCCTGGCTTGCTGATGTATCAGCGCTGGCTACACCCGAGCATTGCTCAGTCACTTTCGAACCCAAATCTTCTTGTTCTTGAAGATGAGAAAGACATTTAATCAAAGAATCAAGAAAGGGAATAACATATGAGTGGATACATGCAAGACGTAACAAAGAACAGATTGAGAGAGAATCAAATGTAAACATACCTGCAGTTGGTTCGCCTACGGTGACTTGTCCCTGGCTCGCTGATGTCTCTTTCGAACCCCAATCATCTTCTTCTTCTTCTTGAAGGTGAGAAGAGAGTCAACCAAAGAATCAAGACACGGAATATTATATGCGTGCAAGGCATAACAGAGACAGATTGAGAGAGAACAGTGGCGCGCCTTACATTTAAGCAGAATGCAATTCAAATGTACCTGAAGAAGGTTCGTCAATGGCGACTTGTCCCTCGCTTGCTGATATTCCAGGGCTGACAGCACCTGAATCTTCTTCTTCTTCTTCTTCTATATTTCCTTGAGATGACATTCTTCGATTCTCTCTTTTTCTTCTTCAGTGGGAACAAAAAAATTTCGAGCTCTTAAATAGAAAAACTGTGGGAAAGCCAGCCCTCTTATGAGAAAAACCGTCCTTTTCATTCATTCAACAAATTCTTCGAACATCCAACCAACATAACCGCTAAGCCATTGCAAAGAATCGGCCATACGCAGCTTGGATAGTAAATACATGCTTTTCAAGGGGGCTTTATGAAATTTAAAAAATTGAGGAGCTGCTCAAGGACCAGGTTCTAGGCATTATTTCCTGTAGCAGATGGGTGTAAATGCAGATATATATGTTAAAAAATGAAAAAGTAAAGGGAATATGCACTGAAGAAAACAGAGCGACGAGGAGGACGATAATGAAACGACTCCATTTTTTACTTTTTTCCTTTCAATTTCAAAGTTTCCCAACTCTTTTGGGCCTACTCTACGTTTACCAGTCCAACTTTCACCTTGCGTTCCGCCTCCAAGTAAAGATCACAATCACAGTATACATTTTCCTATGTAAGATAACTAATTAATTTGATTGACTTGAATATATGATAAAGGTGTATTTCTGTAAGTCCATTTTCCTATGTTTGGTTACGGCGTTCATTCTACGGTCCAGCAAGACTGCGTCAAAGCCCATGCATATCATCAAGAAAGAATAAATGCTTTTTTTCTCGATACAATTTTCAAACAGTTGTTTCCATTCCCTCATCGGCAAGAAATACAATTCTGTAAATTAGCATGTGAAACACAAAGACTTTTCTCACGGAAGAGAACTTTTCATGGTTTAGTTCTACTTTTCAAGTCACTCATGAAGAAATGGTTTCATAACTTGCTTCTACACCGTTTGAGGCGTTTATATTGGTCAATCAAAACACAATGCTTTGATAAGATGCATTTTCATGCATGTTATCGGTTCTCCTACTTTGAAGCGACAAAAAATTAAACAAAATATAGAAAGTCAATGAAATTTTAAAAAGAGAAGATATATAACTGAAATTGAAATATTTTTAGGGTAATTGAGAAAATATATTAACTGCTAAAACTAACTGAAGTACCAAAAGGGGACATTAATCCTAGAGTTGAACTTGAACTGCGTTGAGATATGATGTCGTTTTACCTCGCCTGTTTTCACATCAAAAATTCCAATGTCATGGCCATCTATTTCTATATAGCCCCAATCATCACAAAAATAAACGCAGTTCGCTCTGATACAGTCGGACGATGGCATCGAGGTGGAGACATTATATCCGATGAAAAAGGCCATATCATCCAAATCATTCACTTTCTCCCATCGGCAACGATGCATGGAATCGTCATCCCTCACAAGTCTGAATATGTAAAATTCCTTAGTGAAGTACTTCTCCGGTGACCTGTCGTAAAAAATGGAACCTCCAGGCACACGCGAAAGTAAATAAAGATCACCGCGCGATTCCACAAGATATTTTTGGTACCAAGCATAACTATACTTATTCCACAAACGAGGAGCTGCCTTTGTTGCCTTGGGACCATCTTCGTGAAGGAGGTCGCAAACAAACAAGTTTCCGTGGCAGTCCATGACGTAAAACTTTCCCTTATAATAAAGGGCATCCTCAAAACACTTATTATCAGATACATCAATGCCGGTCCAAACTTTATCCTCCCCAAGCCTTGCAAAGGCCAAAATTCTTACTTCGCCGTATATGGCTAATACAATGCAACCGCCTTCCTCGGGACTAGATGATGCGGCGACTTTTCTCACAAACATATGAACAGCGTCCGCCGGTGTGTAGTCTTCATCGTAATCTATTTGTTTATTGAACTGCAGCATCGAGGGAAGGTTGAACTGTCTTCTCGTGAAAGGGTTAATGATATCCATCTTAAAATCATCATGTAGATCGGTCGTCAGTATCCATCTCGGATATACCCCAATGCATCTCTTGTCCGCAACCTCCGGCAGATTTTTTTCGTATAGTTGTGAGGTTAGCTCGCTGTAGAATTTTCCTTTGCTCTCTTGATGCGATACTATCATCAAACTCGGAAATTTGAGAGGAAACTTAGGTTTTTCAACATTAGATGTTATGGATCTCCAAAGTTTGCAAACTGCACGAAACCTATGTTAATCCTCCATAACCTCTAAACGTTGCACCACAAGGCATAGGATGTCAATTGGAAGCTCCGTCCAGTCGGCCATTAATGAAAAACTGTGTACAACAACACAAGCAATAATCAAACAATTATGTAAGTCGTCGTACAAACTCAATATTATAAGTAAAATATAAAAGAGGCCGCGTGACAAAATAAAATAAAACAGTGCCTTTTAATGGCCAAGAAGCCCTAACAGTAGGGTAATAATTTCATAAAGAAAATCTAACAAACTTGAACTATATTCTTATACGAAGCACATATGTTATAGAAGAAAGAGATCATGATGTAGATATAACCTTGGGGGAGAATATGTCTCTCTTTTTTACGTCTTCTTTTTCTTCACGTGGACGAGATTGAACGGTGTGGTATTTAATTGATGTTCGGAAGCAAAACCCTAGCTAGCTAGTTATACTACTCGACTCAAACTAGTTGCTAATTCCTATGCTATTTGTATGGAATAAAATAAAAAGGAGGCTTGACTGCCTATTTATATAAGACTTAACACCGCATATAGGAGTAGGAGGTTCTTAAAATATCGTAAAAAAGACCATATAAGTAGATAACTAGATACGTTCTATATTTTAGGAAGAATATATTCAACATTTGAAATATATTTTAGGTAATGTTATGTGCTTATTTATTATAAGTTAATAATGATTGTAAATTTAATATTATTACTTTTTAAATTAATTGTAGAAGTAGTAATTTAAAAATAATATATTAGAGGCAATGTGTTAAAAAAGAATAAATTAATTAATAAAATTATTTTTGTTGAATTCAAGAGGAAAAAATTTAAAATAAAAAACTTTTACAAATTTCATGTTATTTTGAATAAATAAAATGGAAAGTATTAATTATTAAGGGGGTGTGAATAGCATTTTTAATCCCAAGGGGGTGTTAATAGTAGGACCCATTTTATTATTATCATCATATTGTGAGGGAGTTTTATAGTATCTACGTTTAAATTGATTAATAAGCATTCATCAAAATTACTATTCTACCACTGATTTAAAAATTATCCCATCTATATTAGGGGTGAAAACGAGCCGAGGCGAGCCCGAACATAACCCAGCTCGAGCTCGGCTCGGTTAAACACATTAAAGCTCGGCTCAGCTTGATAAGTATTTTACCTCGAATTCGGGCTCGAGCTCGAGTTCGATACGTATTATTAAATAAAATACGTATTTAAATAAAAAATATAAAATATTTGATTTATTAAAAATTAAAATTATCGGCTCGATAAGAGCTCGACGAGCCTCGAGCCCAGATATGCTAGGCTCGAAGCTCGGCTCGAGCTCGATTTTGACCGAGCTCGAACCAAGCTTTGACCGACTCGCGAGCAGTTCGGTTCGTTTACACCCCTAATCTATATAATCTAAAATTATTTTTATATTATTGAAAATAATATAAAATTAAACTTAATGTTTTAATTTCACCTATTAAAATTAAATCAAAAATATAAATAAATATTTTATCTTTATATAACCACATACATCGGAGAACATTAGTTATTATTATTCTGTATAATATTTTTCGTGCAATTATGTATGGGAAAGGTCTGCTACTTATATGTCACATATACTAGGAAATTTCGAGCCCAGTTGACATAAATTTTCCTAATTTAACTGATCAATTCATACACAATAAAATAATTAGTAGTGAAGAAAATTCAGACAAACAAAATTATTGTGTAAATTTGGAAATTGCACTACTGCTGGTTCGATCACAGGATTGCACTACTGCTGGATTGTATTCTCCTTTCTTCCACCATCTCTTTTGGGCTATAAGCTCATTATTGCACTGAGCCTAAAGGCTTAAAGCCCATTACACATTTAGTACAGTTCGGTCCAGGAACTTTAACTTGAGAAGAAAAGACTACAGAAAAGTCATACATCAGAGAGCATTCAACGTATGATTTTTGGCCAAAAACGCAGACATAGAAGAAGATCATCAAGAGAGCAAGAAAGGGATATACTGCTTTTTTCTCCATATATTTTTCAAGAACGATGAGAGAAGCTTTGCCTCGTCAAAGTAAAATTTTCTAAAGCTTATGAAACACCTGTGAGGCGCTTATATTGTCTGAACATTGAAGTAAAACGCAATGCTTTGAACTGAAGAAGCATTTATTTTAGGGGACGTTTCATATCAGGCCCCATCTTAACTTTCTGTTTGGGTTCAGGCCCTCCTCACAATAAATATAGGTTTAAGGACCAACATTAAATAAAATTCAGAGTAAAGAACATAAAGATTGATTTGACGAAAATGCCCCTTGTAGGCATTATATAACGAGGTATGAATCGCTACTATTATGGTACCAGATGTTATTCAAATGGTATCAATCGAAAAAACTATTTGAACGATCGATTTGCCATAAATGTTCGAGCATACTGGGCACAAAACCAAGTCTGATGTGTACTCGACGATGTCAATGATATTTACGTCCTCAGATTTAAAATCTATGAGGAATAATTTCTAGAAATTTATTTCGCAATTAAGATAAATCGAGCGTGTTTTGGTCGAAATTAAAGCTAATATGCATAAATTGGAGAGACCCATAGCTTGAAAATTACGTCGCGCCTTAGTGGTGATTCAATCGTTCGTCCCTCAAGATTAACGACCTGAAACTGAAATCGCCAGAAAAAGAAAAGTTTAAATGAGTGTTCGTTGTGTGGTATGGCATAAATTGGTATAGAGACCAGAAGAATCGGTACAATGTAGTCGTAAAGTGGTATGAGATATTACTTCTAATATGTCCGGACAATTTTATATGATGAGGTACTAAAACAGTATAAAATGGTAAAGTGGTATATCAACTTCATATGATGCGGTATTAAAACAGCATAAAGTAGTATTGTAGAGGCGTAAAGCAATATAGCAACGATAAGAAGCATTACTCGAAGTGGTACGAGATAATACTTATTCTGATTTGGTATTACTTTTTATACGATGCGGTACCAAAACAGCGTGAAATGGTATCACAGAGGCGTAAAGTGGTATGGCATCGAGAAGAAGCGTTACTCGAAGTGGTACCCGTGGGGAGGAAGTGGTACGATTTGGGGAGGATCTGGTACCATCTGTGGAGGAACTGGTACCATTTGGGGAGGAAGTGGTACGATAACTATTACTTATTCTCATTTGGAAAGCTGAATCTCAAAATTATTTTGGGCGGGAAAACTGAATCAAGGAACTTGGTGGTTTAAATACATCAAATCGTATATTTCCATGATTTTTATTCCTCCACAACCGAAAAAAACAACTTTTATTTACGAAATTATTCGATCCATTAATATGGTACAGATAATATATTATCTAGTATCAATACGACATAATGTGGTATCGTTTCGATGTTTATTGTTACCAGGACAGTATAAATGGTATGACATACATGTGATGTGGTATCATATAAAGATGGTAAGACCATATTCATTGACGGATCATGAAGCTTCTGGAATGTTCCTTATTTTTCGTTTTACATTACGCTGAAGTGTTATATTTTACATGTGTTTTGGTATGGTACAAATATTGATCAATATTCATTGATCGATCATGAAGCTTCTGGAATGTTCTTTATTTTTTGTTATGAGTGTTCGCTATGTGGTATCAGAGACGTGTAAGTGGTATAATTTTGCTAAGATTAGGTACAATAGTGGCATGAAGTGGTATAGTTTTGGGCGGGAACTATTATGTAATAAGCAATTCACTTTATTTTGGGCGGGAAAGATAAATCTCATCATTATTGTGGGCGGGAACTTTTATGTAGTATGTATTCATGTAATAATGTGGTACCAGAAACGCAATATGTGTTACAGATTACGGTTTTCGTGCTAGGGTATCCAGTTTTATGTTTTAGAGTATCGGGTCTTAGGATAAACGTTTGCGGGGTTACGATTAAGGGTTTATTATCATAAGATTTGTTATTTATTGAGGTATAATGTTGGTTAGGATACATTTGTTGTAATTCATAATGACAAATATCAATGTGATGTAAATATAGTTGTCTAGGATTTGCATTGGTGTACATTTTACATGATCCAAACCTCATTACTTGACTACTTACATCATATATGCATAAACGTGACAAAATCAAGGAACTTGGTGGTTTAAATACATCAATTCATATATTTCCATGTTTTTTATTCTTCTACAACCGAAAAACCAACTTCTATTTACGAAATTACTCGAACCATTATATTGTACAGATCTGGTATTACAACGAGTTAATGTGGTATTGTTTCGTAATGTTTTGTTACCAGAATAGTATAAATTGTTATCAAAATATTATTAAGTGGTATAATTTACATGTGATGTGGTATCATATAAAGATGGAGAGATCATATTCATTGACGGATCATGAAGCTTCTGGAATGATCCTTATTTTCTGTTATGAATGGCGTATAAATTGGTACGACATTACGCTGAAGTGGTATGTTTTACATGAGTTTTGGTATGGTACAAATATTGATGTGGTATTATGTAGTATATATTCCTGTAATAATGTGGTACCAGAAACACTTTATGTGTTACAGATTGCGGTTTATGCGCTAGGGTTTCCAGTTTTTTGGTTTAGAGAATCGGATCTTAGGGTAAACTACTTCGTGTTTACGATTAAAGGTTTATTGTCGTAAGATTTGTTCTATGATTGACGTATAATGTTGTTTAGGATACATTTGTTGTAATTCATAATGGTAAATATCAATGTGATGTAAATATAGTTGTCTACGATTTGCATTAGTATACATTTCACATAATCAAAACCTCATTACTTGACTACTTACATCATATTTGCATAAAACGTAACAAAATCAAGGAACTTCGTGGATTATACATCAAATCATATATTTCCATGATTTTTATTCTTCGACACCGAAAAGACCAACTTTTATTTACGAAATTATCCGAATCATTAATATGGTACAGATAATATATTATCTAGTATCACTACAACTTAATGTGGTATCGATTCGAAATGTATTGTTACCAGGATAGTATAAATTGGTATGAAATTATGCTGAAGTGGTATGGTTTACATGCGATTTGGTATCATATAAAGATGGAGAGGCATATTCACTGTCGGCCCATGTAGCTTCTGGAATGTTCTTATATTTTGGTATGAAAGGAGTATAAATTGGTACAAAATCATACTGATGTGGTACAGTTTACACGTGATGTGGTATCATATAAAGATGGAGAGACATATTCACTGTCGGCCATGTAGCTTCTGGAATGTTCTTATATTTTGGTATGAAAGGAGTATAAATTGGTACAAAATGATGGTGAAGTGGTACAGGTTACACGTGATGTGGTATCATATAAAGATGGAGAGGCATATTCAATGTCGGTCCATGTAGCTTCTGGAATGTTCTTATATTTTGTATGAAAAGAGTATAAATTGGTACTAAATCATGCTGAAGTGGTATAATTTACATGTAATGTGGTATCATATAAAGATGATAAGACCATATTCATATGAAGCTTCTGGAATGTTCTTTATTTTCTGTTATGAATGTCATATAAATTGGTACCAGATTACGCTGAAGTGGTATAATTTACATGTGTTTTGGTATGGTATAATATGATCCATATTCATTGACAGATCATGAAGCTTCTGGAATGTTCTTTATTTTCTGTTATGAATGGCGTATAAATTGGTACTACTATAGTATAAAGTGGTATAACTTACATGAGTTTTGGTATCGTATAAATATGACGAAGCAGGTTTGAGGAGCATGAAGCTTCTGGAATGATCCTTTTTTTTGGTATGATTGGAGTATGAAGTGGTACAAAACGATGCTAAAGTGGTATAACTTACATGTGATTTGGTATGGTATAAATATGAGAAACATGTTTGACGGAGCATGAAGCTTCTGGAATGATATTTTATTTTTGGTATGAATGGAGTATGAAGTGGTACAAAACTATGCTGAAGTGGTATAACTTACATGAGTTTTGGTATGGTATACATATGACGAAGCAGGTTTGAGGAGCATGAAACTTCTGGAATGTTTCTATTTTCTGTTACGAGTGGAGTATAAATTGGTACCAGAATATACTTAAGTGGTATAATTTACATATGATGTGGTATTTTATAGCTGAGACGGTAATAGGCCCATGGAGCTGAAATAATCTTATTTTTTGTTACGATTATAGTATAAATTGTTACCAGTATATTATTAAGTGGTATGATTTACATGTTATGTGGTATGAAAATAGAACTAGTTCAAAACGCAAAAAACAAAAGCAGAACCATCATTCAAAACACCAAAAGTGCTAAACACAGTCAAACCACAAGCAGAGCCATCATTCAACGCTGTTGTTCTTCCCAGCAACTTTCTTCTCCTTCTTCCGGCCACTTTCTTGGCGATCGACGGGGTTCTTCTTCGAAATCGCAAGATTCGTCGATGAAGTGTCGAAATCGGTCGGGTTTCGTCGATTAAGGGTTCAGATCGATAGAAAATTCTTCGGGTTTTCTCAATTAAGGCTGGAAATTTTTAGGGTTTGTGGTACTGAAAATCAATTTTAGTCTCAACATCGTATTACAGATTATTTTTTTAATACCACTTCAATCAGAATATATACCACTAAAATAGATTTATATACCACTTAATACACGTGAAGATTTAAGTCTAAAAAGTTTGATGAAATTACTGCAAAAAGTAAGGGTAAACAAGTCTTTTCCACCTGAATTGGTCCTTTTTCCTAACGTAACTATTTGATGGGTCCTTCTCCCTATTGAAAATACTAAAAGGGCCTGAAACCTACACAAAATTGTTAAAGGGGCCTGAAATCTAGTTTATCCTTTATTTTAAAGTCGAAAAACACAGTAGCACAAGCTATATTTCATGCATGCATTCAGTTCTCTAGAAAATTGTTGAAAGCCCTTGCCCTCCCACTCTGCTTACTTCTTCTTCTTCTTATTCTTCTTGTTCTTTTTCTTCTTACTCTTGTTAGTCTTCTTCACTTCTCCTTCTTCTTCATCTGCTTCGATTTCTAAGCTCTCCAGAAGGAAGCCAGGTTCAGGCAGAGGGCGACCATCAACCTTCTCGCCCGTTATGTATTCCATCTCATAGACTACCTCTTCAATATCACGAACCTTCATATGGTTATCACTGCAGCAAAGCATTGCTAATGTCAACGCCCTCCAAAACGTAGAATGCTCGACTGTTCCCTTCAATGCTGGATCTTGTACCTCCTGACGTTCTTCCTCGCTCACCAACCTTCCCATAACCTGCAATAAATGCCCTCCCAAAACTCGAAATTCAGATATGAAGTTGTCGAAGATTCTTACGATTCTTGATAAAAATGTAAGCAATGAACAATGTCCACGTTCGACGATCAATATATGGGTATATAGATTACCCAGTGGGGCAGCCAAGGATCGGAGCCATGAATCGGATCGTATGACCTTCGCCCAGTCAGCAGCTCCAAAAAGACTACGCCGAAGCAGTATATATCACACTCAGTTGAGACCTCAACTTCGTCTCCGTGTAAAAGCGAACAATACTCAACGTGTTTTAACTTTCGAAACCCAAAACCACAGAGCTTAGGATGGAATGAACCTCTGACTTCATCGAGCAAAATATTAAGTTCATATCAGATGTTAATCGGGTATCTAAGCTAATCGTTAAATAAAATTATTTGCACGCATATCTTCTTCTAACATTGCCATTATTAACTGATACAGAGGATAGCCGTTAAGCTGCTAAATAATACTGTCACGGGATTTTCACTTAAGGACATGGCAAATTTGGCTCACAATATTGCCCGTGCGAGTCACCCCAACATTGTTAAATTCTTGGGCTACTGCAATGAGCAGCTTGATAGGCAAATGCTCGCTTGGGTATTCTTGGTTAAGTTGTTAAAACACGTTGAGTATTGTTCGCTTGTACACGGAGACGAAGTTGAGGTCTCAACTTAGTGTGATATATACTGCTTCGGCGTAGTCTTTTTGGAGCTGCTGACTGGGCGAAGGTCATACGATCCGATTCATGGCTCCGATCCTTGGCTGCCCCACTGGGTAATCTATATACCCATATATTGATCGTCGAACGTGGACATTATTCATTGCTTACATTTTTATCAAGAATCGTAAGAATCTTCGACAACTTCATATCTGAATTTCGAGTTTTGGGAGGGCATTTATTGCAGGTTATGGGAAGGTTGGTGAGCGAGGAAGAACGTCAGGAGGTACAAGATCCAGCATTGAAGGGAACATTCGAGCATTCTACGTTTTGGAGGGCGTTGACATTAGCAATGCTTTGCTGCAGTGATAACCATATGAAGGTTCGTGATATTGAAGAGGTAGTCTATGAGATGGAATACATAACGGGCGAGAAGGTTGATGGTCGCCCTCTGATATAAGCAAAATATAGTTCCAAGTACTGCTGGTGACTTACGGTTAGGATCACCGCTGCTGAAGAATTGACCCGAGCGTTGCCCCGTCTCTCGCGAACCTGACTCTTCTCTTTTCTCTTCTATATTTTCTTGTGTATTTTCTTGACAGTGTAAAAAGTCATTCAATTGAAGCAAGAGCACGAATAAAATTGCATACATGCAAGGCATGCAAAGCAACAACGAATAAAATTCCAAGTTTTTTAAGTCGAGTAAATTTTCGAAGATACCTGAAGATGGATCATCAGTGGTGACTTGCTCGGTCTCCTTGGAACCTGATCCTTCTTCGAAGATGAGAAGACAATCATTCAATTCACAACGCAATGCCAGGAATAAAGTTCATACAGCAAGAACATATCGAGAGAAGGCAACTGCTATGCCTTACGGGTTCCTTCAGAAATTAAAGCAGAAAAACTTCTATGTCTACATGCTCGTGGATATAATTCAAAGAGTGACATTGAATCATCAATGATGTCTTGACCCTGGCTTGCTAAATTTTCAGGGTTGACTACACCCAAATCTTCTTTGTGTTTTTCTTGAAGATGAGAAGACATCAAATAAAAAAATCAAGACAAGGAATCACATATGTGTGCATACATGCAAGAGTAACAAAGAACAGACTGAGAGAGAGAGAGAAGTGCATGCCTTAGAGTTCGTTCAAATGAAAAAGCAGAATAAAATTCAAAACGTACCTGCAGTTGGTTCATCGATGGTTATCTGTCCCTGGCTTGCTGATGTATCAGCGCTGGCTACACCCGAGCAGTGCTCTGTCTCTTTCGAACCCAAATCTTCTTCTTCTTGAAGATGAGGAAAGACATTTAATCAAAGAATCAAGAAAGGGAATAACATATGCGTGCATACATGCAAGACGTAACAAAGAACAGATTGAGAGAGAACCAAATGTAAGCATACCTGCAGTTGGTTCGCCTACGGTGACCTGTCCCTTGCTCGCTGATGTATCTTTCGAACCCCAATCATCTTCTTCTTCTTCTTGAAGGTGAGAAGACAGTCAGTCAAAGAATCAAGACACGGAGTATTTTAGGCGTGCAAGGCGTAACAGAGAACAGATTGAGAGAGAACAGTGGCGAGCCTTAGGATTCATTTAAATAATAAAGCGGAATAAAATTCAAATGTACCTGCAGTTGGTTCATCGATGGTGACTTGTCCCTGGCTTGCTGATGTTTCAGGGCTGGCATCGGCCTCTTTCGAACCCAAATTTTCTCCATGTTTTCCTTAAAGATGAGAAGATATTTAATCAAAAGATCAAGACAAGGAATCGCATATGCATGCATACATGCAAGAGTAGCAAAGAACAGACTGAGAGAGAGAAGAGCATGCCTTAGGGTTCGTTCAAATAAAGCAGAATAAAATTCAAAACGTACCTGCAGTTGTTATTTGTCCCTGGCTTACTGATGTATCAGCATTCAGCGCTGGCTACACCTGAGCAGTGCTCTGTCTCTTTCGAACCCAAATCTTCTTGTTCTTGAAGATGAGAAAAGACATTTAATCAAAGAATCAAGAGAGGGAATAACATATGCGTGCAAACATGCAAGACGTAATTGAGAGAGAATAAAATTTAAACATACCTGCAGTTGGTTCTGCTGATGTATCTTTCGAACCCGAATCATCTTCTTCTTCTTCTTGAAGTTGAGAAGACAGTCAATCAACGAATCAAGACACGGAATATTGTATGTGCGCAAGGCAAGACAGAGAACAGATTAAGAGAGAACAGTGGCGCGCCTTACATTTAAGCAGAACGCAATTCAAACGTACCTGAAGAAGGTTCATCAATGGCGACTTGTCCATGGCTTGCTGATGTTCCAGGGCTGATAGCACCTGAATCTTCTTCTTCTATATTCCCTTGAGATGACATTTCTTCGATTCTCTCTTTTTGAAGGAGTATAAAATTACAAGTCTAGATGCTCGTTGATACAATTTTCAAAGGTACCTGAAGAAGATTTATCAATGGTGACTTGTCCCTGCTGGTTTCCTGATGATACAGTGCTGGCTGCACCCAAGGCTTGCTCAGTCTCCTTGGAAGCTGAGTCTTCTATATTTTCTTGATGATTAGAAAACATTTAAGCAAAGAAGCATGACCAGGAAAAAGATATACATGCATAAATGCAAGAGTGCAAAGCAACAAAGAAGAGATCCTTACGATGTTAAAGCGGGATAAAGACATCTAATTGAAGAGGCAAAACCAGGAAATATGGTGCAAAGTACCTGAAGAGATCTGTAAGATCCCGGCGTAATTGGGTCGATTCCTTACTTGAGCTTTTAGTCGAACACTTGGTGTGCTTGCTAATATGTATTATTTAGGAAGATATTTAGATAGCTGAGAATGAGAATGAGAATAGAGAAGATCGAGAACATAGACGAGACAGTAGATCGAAGAAGATACAGAGGGAGAGAACAGAGAAGATCGAGAGAGAGATCGAGCTAGGCTAGAAGGAGAAGACGATAAAGAGATTAAAGTAATTCATTTCTTGCTTAATTCCCCAAAGAGCTCATTACATGGTTTTTATAAGAGAAAATACATTTGGGCTAATTAAATCTGAGGCCCATTTACATATAATAGGATAACTGAATTGCAAGCCCAATCCCAAGCGTTCAGCCAATCCCGACCCTCTTCACTCGGGTCCTAACATTACTCCCCCGTTTAAACATCCTTGTCCTCAAGGATGAATGGATACAAATCTCGACCTAGTAAGTAGAATGTCCGACAATGAGGTATTCGCCGTAGCATGCTCTTGTCGATACACTTCTTCCACGATCGAAGGGTCGGCCTTCTCTTGGTAGTCCGCAAATAGCTACCTTTCCTGCATAAGTTTTATCTAATACTCTCGAAAAAATGCAAAGAAAAGAAGGTTTACGCTCTCCAACATCTTCAGCCAACCTCACGTACCCCCTCCAAATCCAATCGAAGAACCTTCGATGAAAACAAGTGAAACTCCAACACAGTTGGTGATGACTTCCATAGCCCCAACGCCGAAAGTGTCATATGGATGGACGAAATATAGTTCATGAGCATCAGAAACCTCCACACTTATAATCCACTCGAGAGAGTTAGCACCATAAAATCCATATCGACCTCGATCAAATGGTAGACTAGGAACTTCTTCCACGTGTAGCTCCTCGATAGCCCTCCGTCCTAGGTCAGCCCCTACCAAGTCCTCATTGCCTAACACGAATTCGTCCTCAATAGCACCCGTCCCTTTAACCATGTAAGAATTCGGCGTAGCCACCTCAACCAACACGGGCGAATCCTTATCAACCAACGACAAGTCCCAAACGTGCAACATAATTTTAGTATCAATTACAAGCAGTTCAGCCTCAATTACAACAATTTCATCATCACCTATGTTCGGTTTCATAGCGCACCCGCCAAGAATCCAAACTGATCCAACCCCAACCAACGCCCGCGAACCAACTTCAGCCAACACCAAGGTATCCTCATCACTAACTCCACCACAAATAGCATGACTTTCGCTGCTCTCATCGCGTCGCCAACCCTCAGCTGAAGGTACGAAGTCCATACCTTCAACAATATGCCTGCGTCCGCGATCAAAAGGTAGGTTAAGGTCATCTTCTTCGTGTGATCGCTCGCCATCCCGCCGTCCACGATCGAATGTCATATTTTGACATGATAAAGCTCTTTCACAATCTTCAAGAACGCCTGCCCGTGCAAACTCCTCATCGCCTAAGACAGATTTATCAATTACCACGAGCGAATCCTTAATCATAACTAGCTCAATATCAACCAGCGAGTCATCATCAAACAACGTCTTGTCAACCACAATCTCGTCAACCATTACTTCAACATCAAGAATCACCGCTTCCACCTCATTCACCATCACTGCAACATTAACCGACAACGAGCCATCCGCAGCCGACACTGGTTCGGCTTCAGTCTCAACCAACCCGAACGAGTTCCCATCCTCAGTCAACATCAGAGAGTCCTCACCCACCGTTATTACAGATTCAACCTCACACAACACAGATTTCATCACTTACGACGACTGATTCATTCTCACCCAACACGAGCGAATCATTCCCAACCAAGACGGATTCCATCTCACCCAACACCAACGAATCATCATCATCATCCACTTCCGGTAGTACAAACTCATCACCAACAAGGACAGATTCATCATCATCATTAACCAACTCCACATGATCAAATTTATCGAGCACAGCATCACTGAAATCGTTCCAAGTCAGAGAATCCTTATTCTTATTGCCAAAAAACTCTAAATACCAGTCCTTAGCATTACCTTCAATGTATAGATAGACAATTCGAACCTTGTCTCCTTCCTTGCTGGTGGTTAGAAGTTGAAAATATTCCTCGCACCTTTGGAGCCATGCTTTGGGTTCCGATCCATCGAAGAGGTAAGGTGTCTTCTCCTTGATTCGAGCATTAATAGTGTTAATATTTATCGTTGTCCGAGAATCGTCCGCTCTGATACCAATTTGTAAGATCCCGGCATAATTGGGTCGATTCCTTACTTGAGCTTTTAGTCGAACACTTGGTGTGCTTGCTAATATGTATTATTTAGGAAGATATTTAGATAGCTGAGAATGAGAATGAGAATAGAGAAGATCGAGAACATAGACGAGACAGTAGATCGAAGAAGATACAGAGGGAGAGAACAGAGAAGATCGAGAGAGAGATCGAGCTAGGCTAGAAGGAGAAGACGATAAAGAGATTAAAGTAATTCATTTCTTGCTTAATTCCCCAAAGAGCTCATTACATGGTTTTTATAAGAGAAAATACATTTGGGCTAATTAAATCTGAGGCCCATTTACATATAATAGGATAACTGAATTGCAAGCCCAATCCCAAGCGTTCAGCCAATCCCGTTCAGCCAATCCCGACCCTCTTCACTCGGGTCCTAACAAGATCCTTATTGGATCATCGTTGGTGACTTGACCTTGGTTAGCTGATGTTTCAGGGTTGGCGGCTACACCCAAGCACTGGTCTGTCTCTTTGGAACTCAAATCTTCCTTTTGTTCTTCTAGAATATGAGCAGACATTTAATTGAAGAAAGACTTGTAAAGAAACAAAGAACAGATCGAGAAAGGCAATTCCACGCCATTCGTTCGTTCAGATATTAGAGCAGAATAAAATTCTACTCCACATACTGGTGTGATACAATTCAAAAGTACCTGAAGCTGGACCATCAATGGTGACTTGACCTTGGTTTGCTAATGTTTCAGTGCTGACTGCACCCAAGAATTGGTCGGTCTCCTTGGAATCAGATATTTCTTTTTCTATAAAATCTTGAAGATGAAAATAAAGACATTTAATTATAGCAAAACCAGGAAGGAAATATATAGTCCATACATACAGTACAGGACATGCAAAATAAAAAAGAACTGACTGAGAGAGCCAAGCGGTATGCGGCGTATGCCTTACAGTTGTGTCACATATTAAAGCAGAATCAAATTGAATAGGCAAAGGTACCTGAAGATGGATTATCGTTGGTGACTTGACCGTTAGCTGATGTTTCAAGGTTGGCCACATCCAAGCACTGGCCAATCACCTTGGAACTCGAATCTTTCTTTTGTTCTTCTAGAATATGAGCAGACATTTAATTGAAGAAAGACGTGTAAAGAAACAACGAACAGATCGATAAAGGCAAGTCATCGCCTTTCGTTCGTCCAGATATTAGAGCAGGATAAAATTGTAAGTCTACACACTAGTAAATACAATTCAAAAGTACCTGAACAATGATCATCAATGGTGACTTGACCTTGGTTCGCTGATATTTCAGTGCTGCCTGCAACCAAGCATTGGTCGGTGTCCTTGGAATCAGATACTTCTTCTTCTACATATTCTTGA
The DNA here is from genome assembly GCA_027422505.1 of Craterostigma plantagineum. Lineage (NCBI taxonomy): Eukaryota > Viridiplantae > Streptophyta > Magnoliopsida > Lamiales > Linderniaceae > Craterostigma > Craterostigma plantagineum. The sequence goes on along the minus strand of JAPQWV010000072.1, from coordinate 2,523,000 downwards.
AGACGAGAATAAAGACATTTAATTGCTGAACCAAAACCAGGAGGGAAATATAGGACTCACACAAACAGGACATGCAAACAACAATGAACTGATTGAGAGAGGCAAGTGGTACGCCTTATGGTTGGTTCAGATTTTAAAGCAGAATAGATTAAATTTTCAAAGGTACCTGAAGATTGATCATCATTGGTGATTTGACCTTGATTTGCTGATGTTTCAGAAATGGCTACACCCGAGCATCGCTTGGTCTCTTTCGAACCCGAATCTTCTTCGTGTCCTTCTTGAAGATGGGAGACAGTTAATAAAAGAATCGAGACAAGGAATAACATATGTGTGCATACATGCAAGACGTAACAAATAATAGTTTGAGAGGGAATAAAATTCAAACGTACCCGCAGTTGGTTCATCGATGGTGACTTGTCCCTGGCTTGCTGATGTTTCAGGGCTGGCATCGGCCTCTTTCGAACACAAATTTTCTCCATGTTTTCCTTAAAGATGAGGAGATATTTAATCAAAAGATCAAGACAAGGAATCGCATATGCATGCATATATGCAAGAGTAGCAAAGAACAGACTGAGAGGGAGAAGAGCATGCCTTAGGGTTCGTTCAAATAAAGCAGAATAAAATTAAAAAAACGTACCTGCAGTTGTTATTTGTCCCTGGCTTGCTGATGTATCAGCGCTGGCTACACCCGAGCATTGCTCTGTCTCTTTCGAACCCAAATCTTGTTGTTCTTGAAGATGAGAAAGACATTTAATCAAAGAATCAAGAAAGGGAAACATATGCGTGCAAACATGCAAGACGTAACAAAGAACATATTGAGAGAGACTAAAATTTAAAATACCTGCAGTTGGTTCGCCTACGGTGACTTGTCCCTTGCTCGCTGATATCTCTTTCGAACCCCAATCATCATCTTCTTCTTCTTCTTGAAGGTGAGAAGACAGTCAATCAAAGAATCAAGACACGGAATATTATATGCGTGCAAGGCATAACAGAGACAGATTGAGAGAGAACAGTGGCGCGCCTTACATTTAAGCAGAATGCAATTCAAATGTACCTGAAGAAGGTTCGTCAATGGCGACTTGTCCCTCGCTTGCTGATATTCCAGGGCTGACAGCACCTGAATCTTCTTCTTCTATATTCCCTTGAGATGACATTTCTTCGATTCTCTCGTTTTCTTCAGTGTGTATTCCTACTCTTGTAAATGAGCTTTGAAGTGGGAACGAAAAAACTTCGAGCTCTTAAATAGAAGAACTGTGGGAAAGCCAGCCCTCTTATGAGAAAAACCGCCCTTTTCATTCGTTCAACAAATTCTTCGAACATCCAACCAACATAACCGCTCATCCATTGCAAAGAATCGGCCATACGCAGCTTCGACAGTAAATACTTGCTTTTCAAGGGGGCTTTATTGAAATTTAAAAAATTGAGGAGCTGCTCAACAGCGCCAAACCAGGTTTTACGCTTATTTCCTGTAGCAGATGATACACAGAGCGACGAGGAAGATGATTGACTCCATTTTTTTTTTACTTTCTGTTTCCAAAGTTCCCCAACTATTTTGGGCTAATCTACGTTTTAAGCCCAGTCCAACTTTTAACTTGGGTTTTGCCTCCAAGTAAAAGATCACATTTTTAATCACAGTAACAGTATACATTTTCCTATGTTAAAATAATTAATTAATGTTTCACGGTAATAGTATATTTCTGCAAGTCCATTTCCTCTGTTTGGTCCATCAAGACTACACCAAAATCATGCATGAAAAGATAGAATAAATGCTCTTTCCTCGATACAATTTTCAAACAGTTGTTCCATTCCCTCATCCGCAAGTAGGGTTGTCAACGGGGCGGGTTCGGGGCGGGGATCCAATCCCCGTCCCCGTCCCCGCGATGCATTCGGGGACAAAACTGTCCCCGTCCCCGTCCCCGCCGGATCCCCGCGGGCGGGGATTCCCCGCGGGGATTCATATTTTTTTAAAAAATATAATATTTTTAATATAATATATAAATTTGGATATTTTTTGTTATAAATATTATATAAATTATAATTTTTAAATATTATTTGTATTATTTTAATATTATTTAATCTATTTTTTGATATTATTTAAATTACAATTTGAAATTATATATATTTTAATATATAATATAGGTTCGGGGCGGGGCGGGGAACGGGGCGGGGATCCCCGCGGGGAAAAATCAGTCCCCGTCCCCGCCCCGCGGGGATAAAAACTCGGGGATTCCCCGCCCCTTTCGGGGCGGATCCCCGCGGGGACGGGGAATCCCCGCCCCACTGCCATCCCTATCCGCAAGAAATACAATCCCTAAAGCATATGAAACACAAAGACTTTTTCTCCAGGAAGAAGACTTCTTTCTACAATTTTCAAACAGTTGTTTATCTCATAACTTGCTTTCTACAGCATTGAGGCGTTTATATTGGTCAAGCAAAACACAATGCTTTGAAGATGCATTTTCATGCATGTCATCAGTTCTCCCACTTTGATCAGTACTTCTTCTTGTTCTTTTTCTTCTTACACTTATTCCCCTTCTTCTCTTCTTCTCCTCCTTCAGCTGCTTCGCTTTCCAAGCTCTCCGAAAAGAAGTCAGGTAAAGGGCGATCGTCAACCTTCTCGCCTGTTAGGTATTCCATCTCCTCGAGTACTTCTTCAATGTCAGGAAGTTTCTTTATATACTTAGGAGAGCAGCAAAGCGTTGCTATTCTCATTGCCTTACCAAACGTGGAATGCCGGACTGTCCCTTTCAATGCTGGATCTTGTACCTCCTTATGTTCTTCCTCGCTCACCAACCTGGCCTGAACCTGCAATAAATTCCCTCGCAAAAATTGGAGCCACGAGTCGCATTGTATGACCTTCGCCCAGTCAGCAGCTCCAAAAAGACTACGCCAAAGCAGTGTAGGCCAGGTAATCTCTTTAACCGCTGAAATAGGAGTCTTCCTTGAGTGAAGCTTGGTTCTCTCTCTCGGAGCGAGACTTTTTTCCTTCACTGCTGAAGGCTTGGCCTTATCTCAGCAATACTCCCCATTCCGTTAACACCTTAAACATCGTCATTTCTTATTGTCTTCCCTCACAGCATGTCTATTAGCCCAACTTCTAATATGACAATAACGCAGCACCTTGTCTGCTAGCAACTATGAAAGCAGCAAGACTCTCAGTACCTTATCTAGTTAATCAACCTTCTTAGTTAACATATCACCCACCTCCAGCTAGGTTTAGGATTAGGCCCGCGAATACACATATTTTTACACCTTTTTACAACTTGCTTGGGTTACCTATAACCTGTTTGATTAAAAGCCTCAATACTATTCACAACCTTTCTCACCCTTTTCATTTTCTTCCATCCCGCAGGTGAGTATTTGATCTCTAACAGGAGTGATGGAAGGGATATCGGGTTCAGGGAATTCTGAGGAGCTAGTGGAGAAGCTGTCTAGGTTTAAACTCTCAAGTGTTGAAGTAAGTGGCATTGAACTGGAGGAACAAGATATCTCTTTTAGCAAAGAAGAGTGCCTCAGAAGCTTGATTGGTAAAATCTACGGGGTAAAAAGGCGAACTATCTGGGTATCAAGAGCACATTTTCGCACATCTGGCAGACAAAGGAACCATTCATAACCAGGGAATTGGGCGGAAATTTTTTTCAGTTCGTCTTTAAATCGCAAGCTGAGAAAATGAGGATTCTTCATGGGCGGCAATGGTCATTTGATCAACAATACTTAATCCTTAGAGAGTGGACTCCAACTTGAAGCTAATAGAGGAGGAATTTAAGGCTGTTGAGCTCTGGGTTCAAGTATGGAATCTTCCTAACGATTGGGTATCTTATGAGGTGGGTAAGAAGATAGGGAAGATTTTTGAACACTGTGAGGATGTTATACTCCCTGATTCTGGTAGCAGTAAGGGAAGACATATTAAAATCAGAGCTATAATAGATATCTCCAAACCTCTGATGAGGGGGACTTTTGTTAGCCTGGCTGGATGCAAATATTGGATTGAGTTTAAATACGAGAACCTTTTGAATTTCTGTTTCCACTGTGGGCATATAGGTCATAATGATGTGATTTGTGCAGTAAGAAGGGAAGATAGGAGAAAACAAGAACAGAGTGATGAGCAATTTGGTGAATGGATGAGAGCAGAAGGCAATCATAATAGATTTAGGAATAGAGCTACAAGCGTAAAACATAAGGCGGGTAGAGAGAAGGATAAGGAAGAAGTTAATGATGTTGAGGAACCTAGAAGTGAACAAGCGGGGGCCCTGGCAAATAAGGTCGTAGAGAGCGAGGATTTACTGAAGGCGCCTGAGCATAGGGAGATGAATGAGCCGCATGAAATTGAGCCTATCAAAAACCACGATCTCCACACTGATGTAGCTGGAATAAGGTTCATGGAGATAGAAATTCAGCCAGATCCAGCCTTGACTACTGCAAAAACTATGAGACAGCCACTATCGGAGATATCCACCATCCCTAACGCAGGAACTAGAGGGTATAAGAGGAGATATAGGCAGATTAATCAGAACACCGACAACGATAACGACTCAAACCCCAGCAGGTTGGAGACCTCCAAGAAGACTATTCTGGGATGCAAAAGGGGGCTTGATGATGTTTTGGAGACCTGCAGCCAGAATCTCAACTCAGACAACAAGAAATGTAAGACGGGCAACAACAAGGAAAACGAGAAGGTGGGGGTAGCCAGCCTCGAGTGGCCCCGAAGTTTACAATGAGAGTATGTGTGTGGAACTGTAGAGGTTTGGGAGGACCCTCTACAGTTTCCCAACTCAAGGAGTCGATGAGACTCCACCACCCAGAAATAACTTTTATTAGTGAAACTAAACAAAAAAAGGCATTTATTGGTACTGTGTGTAAACAGCTGAAAGTTAGAGATAGATGGTACTGTGTGGATCCTATAGGGAGAAGTGGAGGCTTGTGGGCAGGATGGTCGGAAGATATTACTATCAAACAGATTATTGGATCGAACTTTTGCTTGGAAATCAGCTGTGAGAGCGCAAGAGAACAATGTGGCTTCTGGGCAATATTTGTCTATTTGAGCTCTGACTCACAATATAGGAAACAACAGTTTGAGTACCTTATACACGCTAAACAGAAATGGGGACAGATGTGGTTTTTGGGAGGAGATTTCAACGAGATCAGAACAAGTGAAGAAAAGGAAGGGGGGAGATCTAGATCAGCCGGAAGCTTCGAAGCATTCAATACCTTTATCGAAGGTATGGGAATGATGGAACTACCTTTCATTGGGAACAGATTCACTTGGGCAAACAATCGAAGTGGAGAAGGCTTTGTTGAAGAGAGGATCGATAGAATTTTTGTCTCACCTTGTTGGGTCCAGAAATTCCCTGATTCTATCGTCAGCCATGAAGAGAAAGTCTCCTCAGATCACTGTATGCTAACCATCATCTCAGATCCTAGGTGCAAAAGGCTAAGAAACGGTTTCAATTTGATAAGAGATGGCTAATTCAACCTGGAATTAATGAGGTGGTACAACAAGCTTGGAGAGTTGATCAAGCTGGAACGCCACTTTACCAATTAACAAAGAAGATCAGAAACTGTAGAATGGGACTTCTGACATGGACTTCGAGCTTAAAGAACAACAGCGCTAGGCGAATTGAGAACCTCAAGAAGGAATTGGATATACTTAGGCGGATTAAGGGAGATAGAGACTGGCTTTTGTGGAACAAACTGAAGGTTGACCTTCACCAAGCTTATAGAGAAGAAGAGATTTATTGGAGTCAAAAAGCTAGAATCCAATGGCTGAAGGAGGGAGATAAGAACACTAAATTCTTCCACGCAGCCACCACTCAAAGGAGAAATAGGAACTCCATTATTTGTCTTCTCAACAGTGAAGGAAATCTGTGTGAAGAAAAGGCGCAAATCGAAAGTTTGGTGACAGACTACTATAGACAGCTCTTAACTAGTTCTCCTATTTCAGACCAGCCTGGAATGCTTGAAGGTATCCCTCAGTCCATCTCTCCTGCAATGAACAAAATGCTCACTAGTCCTATTCGGGAAGAGGAAATCAAAGAAGCCCTTTTCTCCATGAATCCCACCAAAGACCCCGGTCCGGATGGTATGAACCCACTCTTTTTTCAACACTTTTGGAATATCATTCGTAGTGACCTTTGTTATGCTGTGAGGAACTTCTTTAGACATAATAGGATGCTTAGAACCCTTAACCACACACTCATCACACTCATTCCCAAAATTAGAAAACCCGCACACATTTCACACTATAGACCTATTAGTTTATGTAATGTCGCATATAAAATCATATCTAAAATTATTGCTGAGAGACTACGCCCTTGTCTTCAAGAGTATTAATTTGAGCCAAGCTGCTTTCATTCAAGGCCGACAGATTCTCGATAATGTGGTTGTCGCTCATGAATGCCTTCATTACCTTAACAGTCTTAGGAGTAGAGGAAAGAGTTTTATGGCCCTTAAACTTGATATGGCAAAGGCATACGATAGAGTTGAGTGGGGATTTCTTGAGAAAGTTCTTTCTAAGATGGGCTTTGATAAAAGGTTCATTGGTTGGATTTCTTCATGCATTAGCACTACTTCTTTCTCTTTCAATCTCAATGGCTCGCCTTGTGGAATTTTGAAGCCTTCTAGAGGAATTAGACAAGGTGATCCATTGTCCCCCTTCTTGTTTCTGATCATTTCAGAGGCTTTCTCTAATCTCATCACACAGGCTGCTCACTCAGGAATCTATAAAGGCCTTAGGATTTGCAGAGGAGGACCCATTATTACTCACTTGTTTTTTGCTGACGATTCTTTACTGTTTTGTGAAGCTTCCGTCCAACAGGCTGAGATCATTAGAGGATTGCTTGAGCGCTATGGAGCTGCCTCAGGACAAGTTATTAATTTAGAGAAATCATCGGTCTTTTTCAGCAAGAATACGGCTGCAGAGGTTAGGGAAGGGACATGCCGTGCTCTCACTGGGATCAAAGAGCAATATAGATCAAAATATCTTGGATTGCCTTTGGGAATTGGGAGATCTAAACTTGAGACTTTCAACTACATCTTGGAGGCTGTTAAGAGTAGACTTTGCAGCTGGAAAAACGCATTCCTTAACAACGCGGGTAAAGAAGTTCTCCTGAAATCTGTTATTAATGTCATGCCTGTTTTTGCTATGTCGTGCTTTAAACTTCCACTTGGAATATGTAAAAAAATTGTTTCTATGGCATCTAACTTTTGGTGGGGACTTAATGGAGGCGACAATCCGAAACCCCATTGGAAAGCCTGGGCAAACTTAACATTAGCTAAAGCTGATGGTGGGCTTGGATTTCATGACTTGCAAAAATTTAATGATGCCTTGATTGGGAAGCAACTGTGGAGGCTCATTGTGCAACCTAATATCCTTATGTCGAAAATCCTCAAAGCTAAATATTTCCCATCGACGGACCTTATGCAAGCAATCTGCCCCGCATCAGCATCATGGCTCTGGAAATCGTGGTTTCAAGCTCTTTATGTACTTAGGAATGGGGTCAGATTTCAGATTGGGAATGGAAAGGACATCAAGATTTGGAGCTCACCTTGGCTGGAAAAAGTCCCTGGCTTTATTCCTACTCCTATCAACCAAAGTGCGTTTTCTTTTACTTGGGTTAGAGAACTTATCAATGAGGATGGAACCACCTGGAATTCGAATGTCATCAGATCTTTAGTGTCGAAGGAAGTGGCTGAAATTATTGAAGAGATTCCACTCGGAAATTCCGGACCAAAAGATATGCTAATTTGGGGTTTGGAAAAGAATAAGAAGTTCAGTGTCAGATCCGCATACAAGGCTATTATGTGGAATCAAAGGCTGAGGGAAGGGATTGTAGAAAGCAGTAACAGAGGGCAAGCGTTGACAAAAATGTGGCAGCTGACATGGAAACTGAAGATCAAGAACAAGCTCAAGCACTTTTTGTGGAAGGCATTGCATGATATCCTACCCACCAAATGTAACTTGATTAAGAAAGGAATTAGAGTTGACCCCGTGTGCGGCTGGTGTGGGGAAGATTATGAACATCTGGAACATGTTTTCTTCTTTTGCGAAAGGGCACAAACAGTTTGGAAAATCAGCCCCGTGGAGTGGAACGGAATTCACGAGAAAGACTTCAAATTCAGAAACTGGTGGTTGTGGATTTGCTCTGCAGATGATCACAAAAAATCATAGATCGAATTCAACTTTCAGTTTATATCTTATGGATGCTTTGGAAAACCCGAAATTTATGGGTTTTTAATGGTGAGAAGACTTCAGAATTGGTCACAGTCAAGCAAGCTGTGGCCGAATGGTATGAGTTCAGTACATGTGCTTAATCTGATTTCGGTCCTTGGTACACGATGCCTTTACTGTTTCAGGGTTTTCTTTTCTTTTGGCTGGTTTGAGGGTGTAGGATTGCCTTCGGGTGGAACAGTGCATTCGATGACCTCGACTCCTCTTTAATAAGCTGGCTACGAAAGAAGCAGTTTGGCAAAGAGTGGTGTACATTATACATGTTACTAGGGATTTTTCAAGTTCAGTGGTAAGCTGTTGGTGTTCACCTTGGAGTCTACTTTTTGTCTTGCAACATGACCAGTTTCCTTTTGCTTGTTCGCACTTGGTGTTGCTTACCCTTTTACTTGGTGTACCTGACCTTCTTTTGGTTTTGTTTTTTTTTGTATTTGTCGATTGCTAGTGGTGTTTGTGGTGCTCGTGTCTTGAGCCTTTGTCCCTACTGGTATGCATGTTGTTCACCAGAGGGACCATCTTGGCTGATTAGCCATTGTATTTAACTTTTGGATGAATGAGATAGCGAGCTTTCGTTGGAAAAAAAAAAAAAAAAAAGCAGTGTATATCACACTTGGTTGATACCTCAACTTTGTCTCCGTGTACAGGCCAACAATACCCAACGTGTTTTAACTTTCCAAACCCAAATCCACAGAGCTTAGGATGGAATGAACCCAACAATACCCAACGTGTTTTAACTTTCCAAACCCAACAATACCCAACGTGTTTTAACTTTCCAAAATGTTAGCTGAACTAAGGTCATCGCAGATGACTATAGGAGTCACTGTCTTGTGAAGGTAGTTAGAGCTGTCAAAGTGGCCCGCGGCGCAAGGGCCGGCCCGCCCCGCCCCGCTAAAGTGGCGGGTTGGGCTGAGCTTTTTCAGGCCCGCCGCGGGATTGGCGGGGCGGCGCGGGCTAGCCCGCCGGCCGGCCCGCCATTATTGTAAATATATAATTTATTAACTAAATATATATTATAATGAAAATAAATACTAAATATAGAAAATAAAACTAAATTAATTAGATAATATAATTAATGTTATTAATTATGTATAATTAATATCACATTTATTCATAATTTATTAATAAATATCATAACTAAATAAAAATAATTAGTAAATTAATATTTTAAATTAAAAAAATAGGGAAAAAAATTACTTGGCGGGCGGTCCCCAATTTTTTAGGCCCGCCACCGCCCCGCCCCGCCAAGGGGCGGACTTTGGCGGGCGGCGGGCCAGCCCGGCCCGCCCCGCCAAATTGACAGTACTAAAGGTAGTGCAGTGCTTACTCCCTGTGCTATTTTCATCCTCGCTGCCCAGTCTAATGGGGGCATCTGAGCTGGGGAACCTGCACATAATTAATTAATTACTGTTGAAGTTGTTAAAGGTCATAACGAAGGTGCTAAAGCTCCTCTTTGAGACCGAAAAGTATACGTACAGTAAGTGTCGTGAAGGCAGGAGTATAAATTTTTCGGGATGAACTCGTATACGAGAATTTGCCTATCAAGCTGCTCATTGCAGTAGCCCAAGAATTTAACAATATTGGGGTGAGTCAAACGGGCAATATTGTGAGCCAAATCTGCCATGTCCCTGAGTGAAAATCCCGTGACAGTATTATTTAGCAGCTTAACGGCTATCCTTTGTATCAGTTAAGAATGGCAACAGTTAGAAGAGGAGGTACTCGCAAATAAATGTTGTTTAAAGGAGAGTGATCAATTACCTGGTTAGCATCTGATAGTGAACCAACGTATATAAAACCGTCCTCACTATGCGATTGGCGAAATTGAGAGTAGAAGTTGCAAGGCGCGCGTAAGGAAACTCCCAAAACCTATAAGACACCGCGTGCATCCTACCTCCGCTGCTATCAGAATTTCCTGGACTCATAAGGCAACCGTAAGATCGTTGAATGGTTTATGTTAGATCACTCAATGGATAGGTGCAACAAGAAAAAAGGCCATAATCATCTACTAATATTGAAGGGCCAGACGTTGATCACTGAAAATAGCTATTTCTAAGAGTTTGCTAACAGAAGTTATCAGATTGCTTATTGCTCGTCATGCCATGAAACAGTGAAGGATATGATTGATGAAGCGCATGAAATAGCTATAGCCTTTATTACTTGTGTTTTGATCTGACTTTTGTTTCAAAACTTACCAAAAAAAAAAAAATTATGTTGCGAGACATAAAGATCGACTTTTTTTTGTGGGTAAGTTTTGAAACAAAAGTCAGATCAAAACACAAGTAATAAAAGCTATAGCTATTTCATGCACTTGAGCAATCATCTCCTTCACTGGTTCATGGCATGACGAGCAATAAGCAATTTGATAACTTCTGTTAGCAAACTCTTAGAAATAGCTATTTTCAGTGATCAACGTCTGGCTGGCCCTTCCATATTAGTAGATGATTATGGCCTTTTTCTTGTTGCACCTATCCATTCAGTGATCTAACATAAACCATTCAACGATCTTACAGTTGCCTTATGAGTCCAGGAAATTCTGATAGCAGCGGATCTAGGATGCATGAGGTGTCTTACAGGTTTTGCGAGATTCCTTACGCGCGGCTTGCAACTTCTACTCTAAATTTTGCCAATCGCATCAGTCAGGGCTACTACGGTTCTACATACGTTGATTCATTATCAGATGATAACCAGGTAGTTGCTCACTCTCCAAACAACATATGTTTGCGAGTACCTCCTCTTGTAACTGTTGCCATTCTATCCCCGTTGGCTCATCATCCGTGTCCAACTTGTCAAGAACCTGCAATAATAATTCTCCCATAAATTAAATTCAGATCAATTGTCGAAGATTTGTAACAAAAATGCGATCAAGGTATATATAGAATACCAAGTTAACAATCCAAGGAGTGGAACGAGTCACATCATACGCTTTTTGCCCCGTCAGCAACTCCAAAAGGACAACACCGAAAGAGTATGTATCGCATCCGTCTGAAACCCGAGAGCTTAGGATGGGAATCGCAAAGTAAAATGTTAGAACATTTAAGGTCTCCGTAGATGATTCTTGGCCTCGCCGTGTTGTGAAGGAAGTCCAACACTTTGGCCATTTCATATGCTATTTCCATCCTCGTGGCCCATTCTAATGGTGGCATATGAGGGGAATCTGCATCATTCAATACATATGAGGAAGACGATGATTGGATTGACTCCATTTTTCTTTTTCGGGTCCTGTTTTACCACTTCTGTTGAATATTTGCCTTGTCCAGTTTACCTTTGGGCTATAAGCTCATTATTGTATACATTTAAGCCCATTGCACATTTTAGTACAATACAGCCCAGTATTTTAAAAAACTCCGGAGGCTGCTATTATTATCGTTCAAGCAAAAAAAACAAAACAAAACAAAACGCTGCTAATTCTAAGATGGACATTTATTAAACCAAGTCGATCGAACAAAAGTCAAAAGCAGTGCTAGCTGGCTATTTCGTGCAATGCAACAGACTTATATATATATATATAGAGAGAGAGAGAGAGAGAGAGAGAGAGATAAAGTCAACTCAATATTCCTACTTGTCTTCATCACGGCTTCCCAAAGAGGGTGAGTTCCGACCAGTTAAACACTCCATCTCAGAGAGCACTTCTTAATATTAGGCACATTCGATTTTCGAATGAGGTGCATGCCATCGCTAATCTCAACGCCTTTACAAACGTAGACTGCTCGACTTTTCCTTTCAAAGATGGATCTTCCCTCGAATAATCCCTTTACCTCATCATTTAGCAGCTTAAACAGCAAAGCTCCTCATCACCATTCTGTATATGTCGAGATTGGCAACACATGAGCTCAATTAGCTACTTATTATATAACATGGAAAGACACAACGAATTGTTGTCCAAAGAAAGGGTCTTTTTATTCAATAATAATCAAGACTACGACGGCCTATCTATACATAGCTGAAATTGGCGGTAGCATCAGTCACAAGAGTTGCGTAGCGTAGGGATACGTCGAAAATTCGTAAGACACCTTCCGACACATGCATGCGGTGATCTCTGATAACAGGTCAAATTAGGGTACCCTTAAGGCCAAACGTGCAAAGTCTTCTATTTCCTGCTAATTTCTCATGAATTATGGCCATAATCATCCGCTAATATGGAAAGAGAGAAGCTCTACGTCATCGTGTCTTGAAACAGTATCGAACGATCGCAGATGATATATTTCCTTGCAGGAAGATTGGGGCTTTATTTGGTGATTTCTCAATCTTTAATGCAGCATTCGATACATGTAGTAGTGTTATAATTTTCATTGCTTGAAAAACTAATGGGGCCATTCGACAAATTAACGTAACTGTCAGTAGATTCTGCTCTCTGACATATCCCAGTCGAATGAGTTTGGTTGACGACAAAGCGAAACTGGTAAACCATGTTTATCCATTGCTGCAATAATCGGGAAAAATAACAAACGGAAAAAAGGAAGAAGAAAACAATACAAGGCGGCACGATGTTCAGCACCGCCACGCAGAAGCAGCAAGAATAGCCCTATCCTGCCAACCTAAAAGCAGACAACCCTTGTCCTCCGTCAACCTATACCCATCGCAAGAATACAACCTCAGCAATATCGTCGACTGAGTCACAGCGTTGGGACTCAAAGCCACACACTGAAACCCCTTCGCCTCCATGATCTTCCTCCACCTCTCCAACCTTTCGTGCCTCATCGACCTCTCGTACCCCTCGTGGGCCACGATGTTCTTAATCTCGGGTGCGAATATGAGCTGCTCGACCTTCGTCCTCTGCGGAGATTCAGGCGGGAAAGTAGCGTCCAGCGAGTCGAAGATCGCCGAGTAGTAGTGCAGCGCCTCGAGGAACCGCCCGAGGAAGTAAGGCCCGTTGTGGCTCGCCTCTTGCTCGACCACCGTGACTATGTTCGGCGCCTGATCTCTGATCATGGTCAGCAGATTCCCGAGGCAGTTCCCGGGGACACGGTGGAGCCTGTTGACCGAGTTGACCGCTAATGCCTCGCCGACCCTTCTGTTGAACATGTGCGGCTTCAGATCCTCGAGCTCCTCGCCGACGGGGTGGAACTCGAATGGTATGTGCAGGGAGTGGGCAAGCTCGGTGAGGCACCTCCCAGTTTCTATTACAGACTCGGGCGAGGGGCCCACGCCCGTGATTCTTAGGAAAGGGGCCCCGCCTGGCCTGGCGGCAAGGGCCTGCATGAAGGCGGGCCACTGATATCCCTGGAGTATGTCGAGGTCGATGACGTGGACTCGCTCCTCGCACTCGAACGTCTCGTAGATCGCTTGGTTGGCCGTGAAGTGCGCGAACTTGATGTAAGGGCAGGCCTGGTAAAGGATTTGGTAGATCTTGAGGATTTCGAGGTTGTCCGGTGGGAAAGGGTTGAACCGCTGGAACCTCGACGACGAGCTCGGTTTGGTTGAGAGCGTAGATGCCAAGCGTTCGCTTAGGGCCTCGGCGAAGCAAGCAGCGACTCGCTGCATCGAGTCGCCCAGGGGGGAGACAACTCTGTTCAGGTGGAAAATGTATCGCCTGGCGAGCATGTAGTCCTGTTTGGATACTGCTTCTGCGCAGGCGAGGAGGAGATGTACCAACTGCAGCCCACTATCTGTTTCCTGCATTTGGATTTTGATTCAATGTTTTAATCATATTATAGACCAAAAGGTGTGTTTTTCCTTCGGTGTTAGAAGATCTCAGTCCGCGCAATACCTGCTCGGGCTCGAGCATTGGCACCATCAAAGTGTTGTGATGCATATTCTGAATATGGTTTGCGCGGTGAATCTGCTGCTGCTGAGTCTGATGCGTGTACCTCTTCTGCTGCTGTTTTTCGCGCAACCTCTCTTCCCTCAGCTGCTGAGATAAGGGCAGGGCAGGCCCCACCGACCCGCCCGACTGGTAAATCCCGCTCTCTTGGCTCATATCGGAACTCCCTTGATCGCACCCGCCGAACCGACCCGAGTCAGCCATGGTCAGGCACTCCAACAGCCCGGGAACCATCGACTGAGCCTCGAACCAATCGCTCGAGCCCTCGCCGCCCGACTGCCCCACCTTCATAGGAGAGAACATGGCAAAATCCTCCTCGCCCCCGCCGCCGTAGGTACCACCTGCGTCTTCCTCGGCGAGGAGGCTGTCGAGCGCCGGGAGCGCAAAGCTGTCGACTTGGTCGACCCTTATGAACTGATTGTCGGGGGAGTTCAGCACCTTCTGAACTGGGCTGATTCCCTTGCCCTTGTGCAGGTTTCTCCGAGGCGAAGAAGAAGGAGGCGAAAACAGGCGAGGAGAGGAGAAGTCCAAGAAGCTGCCGCTGTTGATGGGCGCCGGCGAGTTTAGGTTGTAGGGCAGAGCTGCGTTCTTCACGGGAGAACAGACCATGAAATCTCCGTCTAGCTCGTCGGAGAAGATGGTGTCCCACATGGTGGAGTAGTCGGGCGACTGCGTTTTATTCGCGCGGTTGTCATCTCCGTTTTCATCGGCGTTGTCTTCGCACTTGAGATTGGCAAAGTCGTTTAAGCTTGCCACCGTGCTGAGGCCTTTGAGGCTCAGCGAAGGCCCTTCTGAGTCGGGCAAGGAAGCTTCTGAGGATGCCGTCGGCGGCTCTTGCTTGGCGCAAGAATTTTCGGGGCCCGTGTTTCCCATAATGGTGAAGTTTTCGACCGTTTTTTTCTTTCTTTCTTTCTTTCTTTTTCTTATGGGCTCCTTCTCATTATCCAGTACCACATCGGAAACTCGAGATTATGAGGTTTGGAAAGCATAAGCAGCATTGATGGAGTCAAAGGGACTATCTTTACTCTCTAGCAGTGTGACGGGGGAAAAAGTGAGGCTTCCTCTGCCCCTATTTATTCTGTGTTCAAAGTCTTTCGTCTTGTAGTAGACAAAATGTATTTTGTTATATAAATAAATGTATTTGTAATTAATTTCCGACGGTTGTCTTAACCGTCGTGTTTTTCTAAGAAACCGAGGCCTACGTCCGAAATCCATGTAGGGGTGGGACCCATTTCATTGTCGCCGGCTCGTATTACAAGGAGCATTAGAAGAGCTCAATACCTTCGACTCAGTGTCTTTTTTCCCTATATAACGTATTATAATATTTTCATTTCACATGCATGGGATCAACCGAAGAAAAGGCTGGATATATAGAAGAAATCGTCTATGGTACGAGGCGCCTTGGATTTTGCCAAAAAGGATATATTATTGGAGGGTTTGTCCGATAATTCATTCGCAGGATGTAGTGAACTTCATTTGCCCAAAGAATCTTATGCTATCAAGAAAAGCCAGTTTGATAAAATTCTTGAATTTGTCTCCAACGTACGTACAGATCGAAAGCCCAGGTTCGATCTTGCGGGAAACCCGATTTTTAGTACAGTTATACATCGACGAGGCGAACAGCTGATGAATACAACATATATACCTATGTATGAAAATGTGTAAATCGTAGTATAGACATGAGAATCGTAATTTTTTTCTTTAAGTTGTAACGAAAATCTCAAGCTTGGCCACACTTACTCAAACATGCAACTCCCTCTTCCATATAATCTTCTCTGCTTATCCAGAATTCTGGCGCATCCTGCCGAGAAAAATAACACCGAAAAATTTTACATATACGTTCTACGAACATCATATGATTGGTAGCAAGACAAGAAAAAGTTTATCTTATAAATATACGTTTAACAAGGTGGATTTCGCCCGACCCTTTTGGGCGGTTAAGATGAAAGGACACTTATCGAATGGGAGAAGATTGGATGTGTACCTTCATTATTCCTGCTAGAACTGCACCTCCAAGATACACCATGTGTTTTCTCCGTGGTGGGTCTTCAATTCGTAATCGCAATTTCTACGATAAACGACATAAAAAGGTGGAATACTTTCAGTCACGAGGAACACAAACGGAGATTCTGTTGTAAATCAAGCACTTTCATACCTTCAATCCATCCTTGTTCCCTTTCAGGACAGCATCGACATAGCGGTCTGAAATTTCTTTCTCCAACCTGCAGAGGAAGAAAAGCAAAATAATCAGAAAGATAACAATATTGGTAGAAGTGAAGTACGATGTTGGGAAAAGAATCGTTCTCGCATAAGAGCATGAATAAACATCCATTACCGACTAGGCAATCCTGGATACATTGTGCTCCCTCCACTAAGGACTATATGCTGGTAAAGCTGCGATAAGGAGGAGTCTATTATTGGACCTATTGTAAAAACAGAGTGCTTCTGATAGAGATATTTGCATATTGCAGTACTAATACCATCATCCTATTGTCAATGTCCATTTCCTGAATGCAACGGAATACCATATCTGCCATTCCATCGCCTTCAACATCAATGAGTTCCTGCAAATGAGATATATGGAAAACGTTGAAAAAGATCAAACGGTTAACTATAGACGATTCATCATGAAAATTCAGAAATCTGACTTAACCAATAGACTGATATATGTCTTATATGTTTGCAATAGAAAATATACTTACTGGAGTAAAAAGAGCCTCAGGTGCTTGAAAACGTTCGGTACCTACTTTAATGACTCTTCCATCTGGCAGCTGCAGTCAAAATCATTCAAGAATAACATTTCTGTAGTTTACGTGAATCGATGAAATTTTCAAGCGATCAACCAACCGTGTAATTTTTGACAAGGATTGTGGTCTCAAGTCCCAATTGATATTCCCTTTTGTAATCGTAACTGTGAACACAGAAAAAAGACGAAGCCCTCACGTAACGTCACGATTCATAAAATATATATACAGCGCCCGACCTTATGTAGCAGAGCTTCTCCTTTACATTCCTCACAGTTTCGAAGTCCGCAGTTTTGTTCATGGCATAACTACAGAAATAACCGCATGTTGATTAAATTTAGTAGCTACGGAAGGTAGGCATAATGTATATATCAGGTTTGGAAGATTCAATAAATTTTACCCCCTCCTCATAAGCAAATCTACAAGATACGAAGTTATATGGCGCCCCGCAACATTCATCCGTTTAGTAAGATGAGGGAAAGAGTATCCATCAACTACTGGAACCTGCAAATAACTTCTACAAGTTACACTAAGCAAATGAACGCAGAGAAATACTTATTTAAATAAACATAGCAATCAATAAATCCTAGGGAGAGAAGAACAATCTGGTTTCAGAAATATGGGTTGCTAATGGCTAACTTGAAGTTCTAGTTTGGTCAATCATATGATGCTGAATCAACTAATCTACAGAAGAACTGAATCTAGAGAATCATGGCAATCATGCTGCTGAAGAAGATATGGATTGTTGATAATGAAATGGAGAAATCGTTGAAAAATGGATGGTACTAATAATCTCATTTGCTGAAGATATTTTGTAGCAACACGTTTTCTTGGTACTAGTTCATATTCTACCAGTCATAGCTCTAATAGTTGACATTTGATTGCTAACCAAAAATTATTATTGTAGTCAAATCACATATTTGAGACTCTTACCACATGTGTGACTCCATCTCCAGAGTCAATGACTAGTCCCGTCAGTAAACCTGCACTCAACATGATAAAACTGGTTTTTACAGTATCCAAATCTTGGCAATATTCTTCGAGAAGAAAGCCATGATGTCCTCTTTATTGTTTAAGCACCTTGAGCATATAATGTTAGAACAGCTTGAATTTGGATGAAAACACCAGCAAAGTTGTATTTCTCAAACATAATCTCAACCTGAAATGTCAAAGACAGCAAATGCCAAAATGTGAGGTTAAAAACTTCTTCAGTCACATAGTAATTATATTGAAGCCAGCTCACCATTTTTTCACGGCTTTTTGATGGATTCAAAGGGGGATCAGTCAGCAATATTTTACACTCTTTAGGATCTACCTTCAGATGTTATAACAATTAGAGCGCGAGTTGAGCATTTTACAACACATAAGGATCACACTAACAAATGAATACTGCATAAAGATAGTATACGGAAAAAATGATACGAAGCATAAGCAAACCTTCAGTTCACTGAAAAATGCATGGTCCCAAACGTGTTCCATTGCCTCCCAATTTTGGACAATACCATCTTTTACAGGATACGTTACATCAAGTTGATGTCGCCACTTCAAACAAGCATCCCCAACAAGAGTATCCTAACGAGAAGGCATTCAGAGAAGTCTACTAAGCTTTCACAGAAAAATACATTGCCTACTCTACGTATGGACCATCTACAAATATGATTGTGATGTAAACCATCTAAGCAAAAAGAGAAATTTCAGGCATGTAATATTTACAAGCTATTAACCTATTAAACAAATCAATGGAAAATTAGCCAACCGTGATCTCTTGTTCCATTAAAGATTCTTCAAAGCGGAGCATTGGCTTTCCAACAACACAAGGGAACACCGACGTAGGGAAATTCTCGTTCGCAAAACCACACTTCACATACTGCATTTGCCACGAAACATAAACTTAAAATGTACATAATAAGCTGATTATAAATGAAGGATAGAATAAACAAAATTGAATCAAGATTGAGAAAAGAGAACCAAATTCGGATCTTGCTTCATAAAATAAAAACTCGCAGGTGTAAACAGCCGAACATATCACGCATGAAACATTGAGATCATAACAAATTCAACAGATATTTGAAGTAATGAAAAATACTCTGGTAGTGGAAGATCAACAAATATAATGAAAAACCAGCTTGGCTACACACTAATCAGAACCTTCAAAAGGAGCTGAAATTCCGTAAGAAGCAAAGTATCAACGTCAGAAAATCAAGAATTCTCAACATCGGCACTGATCACGGAAAAATAAAGATAACTGATCAAACAAGATAGAATTACGATGTTCTTACTCCAGTGCCATTGTCGCAAACGACGACGTTACGGTTGTCCATCGACCAAACCTTACCACACCAAGGAAGATTTTAGAACCGGCGACGGTCCGAAGAAAGCAATCTGAAGCTGCAAGAACAAACTTCTCTTTACCAGTAACTGCTCACCTACAAGCAATACGACGTCGTAGCTCTTTTCTCTTTTCGTAAATAGTTTGGGCCCAACCTCTCGGCCCAATTTGATGGGCCCTAACGGCCCATAAAGATTAAGCTTTCGGTGTGATATATGCCCTAGCGTAGGATTCAACATTCCTTCACTGAAGATCACAGCTACAGCCGTTCGAGGACTCAACACAAAGGAAAATGGTAAGCTAATATCTCGTGTTTATATCTACTTTTGTGCCGCCGGCGGTCGATTCTATTATGTGTAGTTTCCTCTTATGATTTTTCTGATGGTATATTTGTCGTAGGCCCCCAAGAAAGGCGTTAAGGTTCCAGCTAAGAAGAAGGTAGAGAAGCAGACGAACCCTCTTTACGAGAAGAGGCCGAAGCAGTTTGGGATCGGAGGCGCTCTTCCGCCGAAGAAGGATCTCCACAGGTTCGTGAAATGGCCGCAGGTTGTGAGGATTCAGAGGAAAAGGATGATCTTGAAGCAGAGGTTGAAGGTCCCACCTCCAATTAATCAATTCTCCAAAACCCTAGACAAGAATTTGGGTACCTACTGATCTCAGTTATCTTTTTTTTTTTCTGAAAATGGGATGTGTGTTGAGCTTCCATAGCTGGTTTGAGCCACTGTGACGTGCTTTGATGACATTATTACTGCTCATGAATGTTATTTGGCGTACCTATCTTTTCCACCTATGACAGGACAGTTTGCCGGCAACATAGTTTGATAGAATTTTATCGACAAATTGTTTTTAGTCTTTATTAGATTTATGGACGAATCAGCCAGACTATGTGCATGCCATTTTTAGTAGGTGTGACATTGCTTCATCGTATTACTTGATGTGCATTCTTGGCTTCATCTTTTGGTATGCATTGTGATTCTATGTCGATTATCAAGTTTGTGAACAGTAATTGAAATCTGTGATTTTTCCCTATCATGTCTTGCAGCAACGAGCCTCTTTAAGATGCTTCTCAAGTATAGACCTGAGGACAAAGCTCAGAAGAAAGAGAGGCTTTTGAAAAGAGCTCAGGCTGAGGCTGAAGGAAAAACTTCTGAATCAAAGAAGCCCATAGTGGTAAAATATGGCCTCAACCACGTCACCTATCTCATTGAGCAGGTTTGGATTTTGTGTTACAGATGTTTCTCTACTTTTCTCTGTGAAGTTCTGGTTGCACAATACTAATGCAAATCAATATCCGTTTGCAGAACAAAGCTCAGTTGGTGGTAATTGCTCATGATGTTGATCCAATTGAATTGGTCGTCTGGCTTCCTGCGCTATGCAGGAAAATGGAGATCCCCTACTGCATTGTCAAGGGAAAAGCTAGGCTTGGAACCGTAAGTGTCCCTTTCATCTCCCCTCCTTTCTACAGCAGCATCTTTTGTTTCTTTAATGATTCTCGCATCACTAACGGCAGTGTGTAATTTCCAGATTGTTCACAAAAAGACAGCTTCTGTTCTGTGTTTGACCTCTGTGAAGAACGAGGACAAGATGGAGTTCAGCAAAATCCTCGAGGCTATTAAGGTATATGACACTACAGAAGTAGTACTCTTAACACGTCGGCATGTTTAGCAATAGCTCTACTTAACTGTCTCCTTTTCCATCTTCAGGCTAACTTCAACGACAAATACGATGAGTTGAGGAAGAAGTGGGGAGGCGGCATCATGGGCTCCAAGTCCCAAGCAAAAACAAAGGCCAAGGAACGAGTTCTTGCTAAGGAGGCCGCTCAAAGGATGACATGAGGGGATTTAACTAGACTCCTGAATCGAACGAACCCTCGTTTTTTCTATCGTGATTAGCGTTCTATTTGAATTTTGCTTTCTATTTCCTACATGGGATCGATGTGTTTCTTTCGTTATTCCTGTACGAATCACCTTAATCAGCATATCGTCCAAGTCGTATGTTTCAATAAATGTCATTCCTTGTGGCTAATCAAAACCATTACCAAAGCTACGACAGCCTAAGATACAAAAGAACATAAATTAATGAAGTTGCCATAAATTTATAGCAGGACAATGTCTGAAGAAAGAAGACTCTAAAAACGAACGTAGGCTGAAGAGTTTCTGCATTCACAGCCAAGCACATATTGTACAACTGATTCTTCAGTGGCATATCTTTGCAAGATATAACTTAAGAAATACAGCTTCATGCAGCTATGTTCTCATTCAAACCCCTCGCAAGCTCCCACTAACCTCAGCCGCCCGTCGACGGGCCAAAGTTCATGCAAATGGGAGGATTAACCCTAAATATCGAAAGAACAGCCGAAGGAATAGTCCAAATCCCGTCCCCACAAATCAACCCCGAGGCAACAGCCCTGAGTAATCCTCTGCATCCCTCTTATTCACCCTCTCCCAAACGAACAATATCACAGTGCCCACAAACATATCGATCGCAAAATACGCCCCAATGTAGAACGGCACAGCCATCGCCATAGGAATAGGAATGAACCTCGAAACCTTCTTCGGCGTAACGTCCCTCAAAAGATTCACCGAAAGCGCAGCCAAGAAGAACCCGACGCACAAAGCCAGGCAGTGCTTGGGCAGCTCCGAGAATCCCTCCACGCCCAAAATCGCCATCTCCCTATATATGACGGCGTAAGGCGCCTTGTAAGGGCTGTCGGGCGAACCAATGTCGAAGGCTGTCCAATATAGCCAAAAGGTGAGCGGTGCGATCACGCAGCCCATGGCGGTCCCTAACAGCTGACTCACGAACATGGACCGAGCCGAGGACAGGGTTAGGTATCCCGTCTTGAAGTCCTGCATTAGGTCGGCTGCCGTGGAGACGATGGACATCATCACTCCGCACGCGGCTAGGCCCGCGAGGACCCCTCCGCGGGCCCCGACGAGGGAGGCGATCATGAAGAGGCCTATCTTTCCGTAGGTCGAGGCAAGGGACCAGTCGGTGAGGCCCGTGCCGTAGGAGTTGCAGAAGGCTAAGGCGGGGGCGATCACGTAGGAGCAGAGGACGAGGTACCATTTCAGGGGCGGGAAAATGGCGGGCATCGCAATGGTGGAGACGGCGGCCAGGCAGACGTAGCCCGAGGCGGCGAACCAGAAGGGGATGCTGTCCTTGAGGAAGACCGCATCGCGCTTCTTCTGTTCTTCTACGAGAACCGAGGGCTCGTCGTCTGTCGGGGGTAAAAGAAAATGTGGGAATTAGTGAGAAAATTCTGATCGTTCTTGACTTGGACGAGAGTATGTATTGGAAATTATCCCTTTTCAGGGTTTTTTTTTTCAAGTCCCAGCTCGAAAATGGGCTGTTGAAAATATAGCATCTCGAGGGGATTTTCGATCACCTTGTAGCTCAACATCATATTCTTATAAAGAACGTGAAATCTTTAACTAAAGAACAAACTACCTTGGCAGCTATTATGTTAGTTAGCTTAACAGGGCAAAGATCTAGCAGAAGTTGGAGGAGGTCATGAAATGAAATCGATTTCGAGAAAAAAGGAGAAAGGTAATCAGTCCTTACCAGTAACTTCCTTGGTGACGGGGAGATTTGGAGTTCTTGCGATCTCCTTAATCGTCACTAGTATTATCTTGACTAAGTTGTAAAGCCCGTCGCCGAGAATGAGGGAAATAGCTATGAAGACCTAAGAGGAAAGATGGTCAAAAGTGGAATCAATCAGCTATAATGAGGTGAAGGGATGATGATATCAACGTAAAGAAACATAAGTTACTAGAAGAGACTATATAACAGGGAATGTTTTCGTCGGGTGAAATCGCATATACCTTATAGCCGTATAGACCTTTGAAGTCATTGCTGCCGAGGTCGGCTGGATACCAGTCGCCCGCACGCTGAGAAATGAATGGCCAAAGGAAGCCCCACGATATGATAGCTCCGAGCAGAACAGAACAGTTGACTAAGTGAGGGCAAATTAGACCACATCCGACGTAAGTTGGACTGAAGTCGAAATAGAACCTGCAAGAGAAGTTGCGGTAATACGTTAGATAATGTCACACTTACACGAATGCAATAAGTCTATCACGAAGATAACCATTCAAGATTCACATTGGAGCCTACGACCAAGTTAATTTAAGGGGGGGGGGGGGGGTGGGGGAACTTACGTGTTATTAAAAAGCGTCAGCCCAAGGCTGGGGAAATTGTCAAATCCACAGCTATCGCCAACACCACTGAAAAACCATTTGAAACAACTCCAGCAGAAGCTTATGCTCAGATATTTTCCAAGACTAGACACCTGCTTTCTGCAAACAATGAGAAGGCATTTCATCAGAATCGTCGAGCAGAACAAACGGTGAGCTTTCTTAAACATTATATCATGCAAATAATCTGATTACCTGGCAAGTTCAGCACCAGTGTTTGTATGGAAGCTATTGATCAGCATTGCCGTGGCGGTTCCACTAGGATAGGTCAGTTTATAGCCCAGGACCATAACCTAGTGTTCGACAAATATATATAAGTCGCAGTTATTGACCCAAAAGAAGAAAAGAAAAACAAATCTGATACCGTACATCAGCTAAAAACAGAGAAGGATTGATAAATTAGATAACAAGGATTCACAACTCTAGAATACAATCTCATGTTTTTACTTGTTTACCTTCCGAAGCGGGACAAGACTGAATAGCCCCAGAAAACTAACTACAAAAATAAAACCCATCATCCACAGTAAGCCAGGGTTCTTTACATCCTCAGCGCGGTTTCCCGGATAATCTTCACCAATCAGTTTATATGTTTTCTCATCCATTGAAAGCAAGTATGAGCCAAACCCCCCTGTCAACAGAGTGACAAGCCTGAATTAAACATACCCCCAATATGATCAAGATATGAAATTCACTCATAACACAGCATCCAACTCATACCGACCAAGTATTTAAATATTACTGGAAAGTTGATTCCAAAAAGCATAA
Organism: Craterostigma plantagineum; assembly: GCA_027422505.1. Lineage (NCBI taxonomy): Eukaryota > Viridiplantae > Streptophyta > Magnoliopsida > Lamiales > Linderniaceae > Craterostigma > Craterostigma plantagineum. The sequence continues at coordinate 2,498,984 of JAPQWV010000072.1, read as the reverse complement.
AAAATTCCCATTTAATATTTTCTGAATTTAAATGGCATCCTATCTTTCTGCAAAGCTAAGGTCACAGTCCCATTCAATGGCGAAAATAGCACATGATACACTTGAAATCTTGCAAATTCCAAAAAAATCGTTTCTTTAATCAGTTATTTAGGGCTACTCAATACTAAAAGGCTATCCGTTTTAAACATAACCATCTCACCAAATCCTTTCAATAGAAAAAGAACAGAAGCAATAAACACCAAAAGAATCTAGGAAAAGCAAAACCAAATATTACCACTAAAGGCAAGCCCATAACATGCCACGACGCACGTTTGTATGACCGTATTCTCCTGGCGCGTGAAAGGGCGAATCGAAAATCCCAGCTTTGACAGAAACCCAGTCCACGACTTGACAAAGAAGAAGCCCAGCAAACCAGCGGCGACGTTCAGCGACGGGATAATCCCAACCGTCAGATTGAGCTTGTGGGTGATGATGCAGAACAGCGTGCCCAACAGTGCGCTGACCACCAATCCCCTGATCGTGATCTGCTCCGTCCATTCCGGGATGTGCTCGGCGTCCTGGTCAACGGAATCGACGGCGCTGATTTTGCTCGGCTCGGCTTCGAGGAGTAATGGCTCTGATATCTCGACTGAAGTGGTTCGCTCCGTTCCCATGTCCGATATAGAAAGATCACTGAAGAATTATGGTAGATTGCTTTCAGATATAGGTAATATAATAGTGTTCTAGCTTCGGATGATGTTTGCAAATTTCAGATATATTCTCTCTGGTTTCTGTTTGTGCGGTTCTATGCAGTTTCTATTATTTATCTTTTCACTGAATTTAAGAAATACTTCAAAGCTTGTTGTTAGCGATTTGGTAGGTCAAATTAACGTTGATGGAAACGGCACGCAAGCCATGGTTTTTCGGTAGAACAGATTGGAAAAGCTTAAATAACTAATATTTTTTACTTTTAAGATACAATAACTAAATCAAATGAAGATGATGAAGTTATTACGTTTTGTCGTTATTTCTTGATATTTAATGGGGACTTGCCTTGGGAGCCGTAACCTCAGCTGCTGGCCGCCTTTCCTTTGTGGGAACTTGGTTATTTTTTTTCTGGTCACTGTATTAACTGAGAGATTATTAAAGATGTTGATCGGTGAATTTGGTCATTTTATAGTTACGAGATTCATTATCTCTAAGAAACAAAATCAAACAATTGAATATAACGAGAGACAACTTACTTGGGTATACTTGAGAGCCTCCTTATAAGGGGAGAAGAATTTGATGGCCCAAGTTCGTTTACGTAAATGTTGTTTGATGTTACATAATGGGTACTTTTTTCACGGGCCATTATATGGAACGGACTCATACCATAGTTCACCCTAATGGTTGTTATGGTGAATTGGGCTGATTAAAAAATCTCTGTTCAACTTCCGTTTATAAGCTCGTAGAAACCTTCCTATCTTCTTCCCCTCTTTACAGAGCTTTCAAGAAAAAGACAAAGGGGAGAAGAAGAAAAGAAAGAGCCACTAACAGTTTCGATAGTTGGAGGATTAGGCTTAGTGAAAAGCTATTCTGATCTTCAGAAAAGCAATCCCATTAACACAAAATAAGTTCAATCTTAGCATCATCGTATGACATCAACCCCTTCACCTTCTCCGTTAAGGAAAGATCCCACCACAATACACTTATAAGCAGCAGAGCAGCATAAGAGAAGTGAAAGAACAACACAGTAAGTAAAAACTGGGACAAAAACCATTTGCTTCTCATACTGAAAGCACGAGCAGCAAAGAGTTAAAGACATACGTATGGGTTCGGCAGATTGGGGGCCGGCCGTGGTCGCCGTCGTCATGTTCATCCTCCTCTCCCGGGACTGCTTTTTCAGCTACCGGCGAGGACGAGGGTCGTCGAATTTGGGAACATGTACACAAGTGGCATCTCAATCTTAGTCCACGCCATTATCTACCTATGTATCTACACAATCTTGGTCATCGCCATTGGGGTTCACATACACGCTTGAATTCATTCGAAACCATGTAATGTTAAGCTGCGATGTATCTTCCTTATTTCGAATCAGTCTTAAGTTCGCTTAATTTGCCCATGAAATTTACAGTAATATAGCAGCATCGTCTAGAAATTGATCCACTACAGCAACAGAAGTTCAAACAACACAAAAAGCAAAAAAAAAAAAAAGCATCTTACAGACCCATACTAGAACGCCGCCGACGGTGGACGCATTAGCCGGTGTAGATGTGGACATGAACGGCGAGGATTAGGACGGCGTAGAGCGCGAAGAAGATGAGAGTGTGAACGGCGATTGCTTTGCCGTTGGTCTTCATGGTTCCGAATTCCAACTGCTTGTTGTTTCCCGGCAGCTGAAAGAGTAAGCCTGGCTGAAGAAGAACGAAGAGTACAACTCCGATTACAACTGGGCCCCAATCCGCCATTAGACTACTCTGTGCTGAAGCTTGGAGCGATTTCTCCCTCTCTTTTTTTTTTTTTTGCTTTGCTTTAATCTCTGTGCGTGTTTTTGTGTGTGTTGCCTTTACTGATAATAGTAAATGCTTTTGTCATACCATACAACGAACATAAAGATGCTTTCTTTGGCAATTTAGGTCGGTGGGAAAAAAATTAATCTCTATCGTGATCTAAAAAATTATTCACTTGTTACTTTCCTTTTCGTTACCCCTTGATTACGAAGCACTGTGATCGATGGTAAAGTTCGAGCAAAGGGAGAAACTTATCCAATTTGTAATAATATTCGTATACATTTTACGAACGAAAATAACCGTGTGAACTTACTTGACTTCTTAAAATCAAGAATCAAGCTTTAACCTAAAAGCTCTGCAGAAAAAAACAAGAGGGACACAAGAGAAGCTCAAGAACAGAACAATCATCCAAGATCTAATCATATAGTCGGAAAGAAATGTGACGAGCGTTGTGAAAACTCAATCTAATTAATCCATTGAAAATTTCGCACACAAGTCGTCATTTACAATGAATTTACCTGCGCTAGATATATATTACACGCGTGCTTAGTTAAACCGAATTTGTAAGGAAGGTTCTTACATGGAGAAACAAAGATAAGCTAAATTGGAAAACTACTAATTCTGGCTTACAAACACGGCGATCAACAAGCTTGAACATCCTCGGAGATGGCTTCAGAAGCAGAGGCAAGGACAAGTTGGGGTTGAGAGGCAGCAATGCCTTCTCTTCGAGCCCTCCTACGCTCGCGTTGAAGCCTGAAGGATTCTCTCTTTCAGTTATGGTAGCTGTTTGGGTTCTCAGGCTGAACTTCGCGGGGATAAACGCTTACCTGGGAATGATTTCAAGGAGATGGATTATAAGGAGTTGCTTGGTCCAAATAGGCCCATAAAAAAGAAAATGCAATCTTCATTTTCGTTTACCTTTTTCTTGTCAGGTCTAAACTTTCAAACTTGACCATTCCAATAATCAAGGAGAAGATGGTATGATCCCTGCCTAGCCCGACGTTATTCCCAGGATGAAACTGCGGTAATGAAAGGAAGCATACCGTAGAGTTTAGATAAGGAAAACATTCAAGCGTGTAATGTCAACTTCATGGAGAAAGAAGAACGCTAATCATTACAGGTTTATCAGTAAAATCAGCATGAAGTAATCCTAACTGGGGAAATAGATAGACATTTCAGTTAACCTCCATAGTTGGAGCTACAATGCTACAGTTACCAGTAGAGCTTTGTGCAGGAAGATGGAGAACATATCATCCTATCTTCATTCATGACATTTTGTTGATGATGGATAATCAATACATATTAGCTAAGAAGTAAGAGATAACAAAAAACTGTACATACGTAGAAGAGAAATTAGCTTTTGAGGATCAAAAGCCATACCTTAGTCTCTTGCTCGGACGATGATAGGGCCACTCTTAGCTGCTTGATCGCCGAAGATCTTAACCCCGAGCCTCTGCCCCGGCGAATCGCTGCCGTTCTTCGTACTTCCCGCTCCTTTCTTGTGAGCAAACTATCGTCAGCGGCGATTGAACGAGCGGGAACGAAACGACGGATTTTTGCCCGACGTGAATGGAACTGAAGCTGTTTTCGCCTCGAAGAAAAGATGCTGTGGAACAAATTGATAAACCTATGAATGCACTGGTTAGACGGAAACTCAGACTCACGGCAGCCATAGCTGTCCAGCTGTGGTTTGTGTGGGATGGAATGCCCAACGCGTATCGTCTTCTTATCCTCCATTGTATGAGCGCGTCGCAGGAAGGAGATAATAGTCTTGCTATCAAGGTTGTTGACGTGGCACGGCGCAATTGGATAAGAGAAAATAGACAACTTGAGAGTGGAATAACTTGAGAACTCATCGTTAAGGTTTACATGCAAACCTACTGATAATTACTATTACAGCCGGCATTAATTCTTCATTCAGACATCAGTAGGCTCAAGAACAAAATGAGAGCCGCTATTTTGGCTGAAATACAGGCGAAACCCTCCTTCTCACAATGTCCTGAATCTGTTCGACTGACAAGATCGATGCTTCGGATTCGAAGTTTGCTTCCTCCATTTTCTGGCGAATCTGTGAATCGTTAAATGGATTCGATTCAAAAGCTGGCCCAAAATTGATGAATTCTGATTTACTGTAACGGGTCAGCTTCAGTGAAACCACATATGCACATACCTTCTCAAGGATGACGGACTGATCGTCAAGGTGAAAGCTGCGCATGTGCTTCAACATCTCTAATTGCTGCCATGGAAATATTGTTAGACGAATATCTTTTGGGTCATTTTTCGCAGACTGAAAACAGAGGGAAAACTTTTGCTTACCTGCTCCTGCAAATACTCTTGCATCTCCATTCGTTCTGCAAACTTTTCAGGTCCAAGCTCGGCTTCGTCGCAAGCTATCTCCTCCCTTCGAAGTTGAAAGGGCTCAAGAATTGTCACAAAAGGATTCAACTCCTCAAGCAACCGATGCAATTGAATGCTTAGTACCAACTGAACTTATTACCTAGAGACAAAGCCGTAAAACTGAATCATCAAATCTTGATCGTTCTCAAAGGCCATGTTTACTTTCCCCAAACAAGATAGTCCAAATCGTGGATCTGAACAGGGAATAGGGCAGCAGCTCAGTTGCATATGACAGAAAATTAAGAGAGGAGTAAATTCAGAACACACATCAACGAGCACAATTACTCACAACTACTCACCAATTCCCATCTCTATGAAAATCTCTTCTTGAATCTCAGTAGTCACAGCGACAGCTTCCTGAGTGTAATAAAAAAACAAGAAGTCTCAGCAATGCTCTGTCCGCCCAATTTCAGTTCAGCCACCAGTTGGAAGCTAATTTTGTTAAAAAATCGAGGAACAATGGGCAATGCCAGGGAGAAAATCAAGCATAAGATGTCCAGTTTTCCCTTTTCTTTTTGGGCGTGTTTGGTATGCGGAAATCGCTGTAAACTTTACAGCGACAAACAATTTATCACAGAAAAACAAAACAATGTCACCTACCTGCTTATCATTTACGGCATCCGCAATACGCTTCTTGACATCTGCGAATTCGAAACACGTTACGAGAGGAACAAAAAGGTGTTATGTATTTACCTATTATTTTGGATTTTTTATATGCAGATTAGGAGAAAGTGAGAAGAGAAGATTAGGCTAGATCGAAGGAGAAGAAGATTCATCGAGGAAAAGAAGAAACAGATTAGAATTAGGTTAATTTCATTGCTTACCATGCATAGCAAACGTTCAGGGTTTAAAAACAAAACAGAAATGCATAATTGGGCTCACTAATACATCTTGTCCCAATTTAATCACATAGCTAAATTATTTAATTAATTGGCCCAACTCCAAGTTCAATCTTCAACCAAGCCCAACCCTCTCCAAGCATTTGTAGAACTCATGTCCTTTGAACTTCATCATCCTTGTCTCCATCGTAACCCACTTCAAACCCTTGCTCTTTACATCATCATCACCTTCACCAATCTTGTCTGAAACAAAGCCAACTCCAGCCATAACCAAGTTATCTCCACTTGGGTTCATGACAATACCCCCTCGCTGAATGGATCCTTGTCCCCAAGGATCTTGCTTTGAGATTTCGTCTGTAGTTTTTTCAGATCCATCACTCACGGGAGCACCTCCACGGCACGGCTGAGACGATTTCTTGACAGCACGCCCTCGCTGAGATGATTCATGTTCCAAATGGTTCGCCTTCGGAAGCTTCGATTGAAGGTGTTGTTCGTCCTTCCGCATCGCGCTCTCAAGACCTCCATTCGACCACAGTTCCAATAGTTGAGGTGGGTCTCGATTTTCTTGCAAGTCCGTATCTTTGTTTAGGATATAGGGTGATTTTCCCAAAGAATCCCCCTTTCTTGCTATCTCAGGTACAGAGGGTGAAAGATTCACCTTTGGGCCTAACAATCTCTTGACGAGGACAACAAGAGCAGTAGAATGTATTTTCGTTTCAATTGGAAAATCCAACCTCTGAGCTGCTGGACCAATATTCTCCCATATTTCGAAAAGGCCAAAGTGCATGGCAGAGAGCTTCCAACCTCGTTGCAGAGCGACTAAGTTAAGGCGTAAGAGTTGTAACCTGAGGTACACTTCCTTATCCATCACGAAATTCCTATCATGTCTCTCTTTATTCTGCCCAAGATGACCTTCGTTCATTCTTGAGTACAAGACCAATTTGCTCAGCCGTTGCAACCCTCTTAGCTGCCCAGAAACATCAAATACTCCCTTCTGTAGTTCCATAGTTTGGGGGGTTCCTTCGCTTAGCTTTCTTCCCGTGTGATTAGGTCTTGTCGATTGTAAACGCAGCTTGTGAGTCTTTTCGTGCGTGTGTGATTGCTCCGTCAAGCTGTAAGATCTATGGGAATCATATTCACGAACTAGGATTTTAACAGATGGGCATAATTCTTCAGCTGTAGCATACTTTCCTCGGTCAAACGGTCGATATTCTAGTCTTCGAATTGATATCGACATAGCCTTTGTTTTTGCTCTAACCTCGATAGTTGTAGCAGCATTTACAATTTTAGGCTTGACAGTGAATTCTTTTTGGCCATACCGCTTCTTGCTCTCTAAAGATCCCTTGAATTCATCGTAGGTGTAAGGTCCAAAAATAATGCTTCTAACACACGTTTTCCCATCTTCCAACCTAGTATCGAACAAAAACTTTTCAGCTGGTCTGTTTTCGCAAAAATCAGTGATTTGAGATGCGATAGCACTAGGTTTTTCAGCAGTTTTTCTTCCTCCATGCTCCAGGTTCAAAATAGACTTTATTCCCACAGCTGTAAACAACCTCGTTGGTATTGTGGCTCCAATAAGATGGTGGTAGATTTGACTTTCAGCCTCAATGGTTAACGCCTTCATTTTAACTTTCCTACCTCCCCATTTCGAGGTGAACATCACGCAGTCATAATTAAATATGACTGATGTGCAAACTCTCTGTACACCTTTAATCTTTATCCCCACAACACTGTTAAATGGAAATATGCTAGAGTCAGCAGTGAGCATTGAAGGGGTTGCAAATGCAAGCAAGACTGATATGGCCTCGTCACCATTTCCAAATGCAGAAGGGGCATCAGCCTCGTCAATCATAACTGACGACATATCCTCGTCGTCAACCAACTCGTTAACCAAAACCAACGACATAGCCTCGTCGTCAACCAACATCAGTTCGTCCTTAGCGAAGTCAGACTCGATCTCAACCAACAATGAGCCATCCTCATACTCCAAAACCATTTGGCCTTTCAGTCGGTCATCAATCATAATACCATTCACCTTGCTATCAACGACAACCTCATATGCCTCGTAGATTGTACCTTTCCCTGTGTCATCTATCATAATATCATTCCTATTTCCATCAACATCCACATCGGGTTTCTCAGTAGACTCGCGATTAATCAAGGCCAATCCGCTATCACTCAGCACCGAGTTTACAAGACTAGGCTCGACAGGAATTGTGGCACCAATTTTAGATACGGACAGTGAAGCATCCTCGTCATTAGTTCCCAGCAGCAGCGACCCAAGGTTGTTAATGGCTTGCATAAGATTATCGAGCTTACCATTAACATCTTCGCTGAATTTTTCCAACTTGTTTGCGATGTGCATTTGCAGGTTCGTGGCCTGAGCTCGGATCCTCCTTTTTGCAACATCTCGTTGGGACATGGCAGCTAGGAAGTTGTTGTTCGATTCAGCTATCATCCATCCAAGTTCCTTTTGCTTTCTCTGATGATCCTTGAAGTGTTTGTATTCATCCATTTGCCGAGGAACAATAGGCTCTGATACCAATGTTATGTATTTACCTATTATTTTGGATTTTTTATATGCAGATTAGGAGAAAGTGAGAAGAGAAGATTAGGCTAGATCGAAGGAGAAGAAGATTCATCGAGGAAAAGAAGAAACAGATTAGAATTAGGTTAATTTCATTGCTTACCATGCATAGCAAACGTTCAGGGTTTAAAAACAAAACAGAAATGCATAATTGGGCTCACTAATACATCTTGTCCCAATTTAATCACATAGCTAAATTATTTAATTAATTGGCCCAACTCCAAGTTCAATCTTCAACCAAGCCCAACCCTCTCCAAGCATTTGTAGAACTCATGTCCTTTGAACTTCATCATCCTTGTCTCCATCGTAACCCACTTCAAACCCTTGCTCTTTACATCATCATCACCTTCACCAATCTTGTCTGAAACAAAGCCAACTCCAGCCATAACCAAGTTATCTCCACTTGGGTTCATGACATAAATATTAATCAAAATGAGATAAAGAGGTAAACAGTTAAACGCACCAGGTTGCGACGTGATTTGGGAGAAACGATTAAATAGATAGAGCAATTGATCTCTCGATAACATCCCCGATTTCTGATACTCCATTGTTGTAGTACTTCGGACAGCACTGAAACAAAGCTTTCTCAATGCTGTAGCTCAATAGCTATCGACCATATGAATTAAAATATAATTAAAAAGAATTGATTTTTAACTTGCGGTGCAGACCATCGACACGACACGACGGCGTTTTGCAAATTGGGCCTCAAACGAATGTGGGCCCGTGCCTCATAGTAGTAGCCTCATGAAACTTGGGCTTTTACATTCACTTGAGCCCAATTTATAAGAACGACAAATTAATGAAAGTTGGAACAAAAGTATTTTTAATTTTTGATCTATTCCAAAGTTTTATAGATGGCTGAATCATCATTTCATCGCGGTAATGATACTATAGTTAAACAATCAGAAATTACCCATCCAGAAAAATTCAGAAAGTGCAATTTCAATGTATCAAACATGTACTTTATAAGTTAATTAAGATCGCCACTAACTATTAATTTTATTTAGAACTGTCCCACCATGTGCCTTAATCCACGATTAATATACTCTAAAATATGAGCAACTGCACACAGCCATGAGCGTGGTGGCAATGAAGTTATGAATTTATGTTATTAATCGAAAATTAAAGTCTTGGACATGACAACTAATTTTATAAAATATATAATATAGATATATATATATTTTATATTGGTGGGACGCCTTTATTCTCACCTTTTCGTAACGGTGAATGTAGACTTGTTTGCTGATTCACGGATTTAATTAATAAATGTTGTATTCTAAGATACAACGTATATCACGTAGTGATTGTGACATTGAAGTACGGTAATAGCTTGTATTGCTTTTGACAATAAAAATTTATATGAAAATCTTCGAAATGTAACATATTCAATAATTTCTTTTATTTTTTAAATCTATATAGTCACGGTTCACGAGAGTCTTGTTTCGTCCTGCCCGCATTTAAAAAATAAAAATAGGTAAGGTGGTGGGGTGGGACCTTCCCACTAACAGGTATTTATTAACGTCTTTAAATTTTAAAATTATTGTACTTGTCGTTTTATTTTGAAGATATTATTTTTAAAGGAAAACCCTAAAAATCACAGTGGCATAGACGTAAATAAAGGAAACAATGAGGGCCATGTCAAGCGTAGCACGTTTGATATACAATGTCGAAAAAGCCAATTCAGCTCTCGTCCGTGGCATCTGACAAGTAATTTTCGTGGCCGACGAAGATATAGGAAGGCTGAATTTGCATCTTCCTTTCTCTATAGATAGATTTGAGCTTTGGATTTGCAAACCTTGAGCTGATCTGTAGTTGATTCGTCGGATTAGTCTCAGAAGTTTTACTCAGGTTAGACAATGTTCTTCGTTTTTCACTCCAATCGTCTTACTCTGTTGTGGCTTTCGAACTGTGCGATAAATGCGTAGAGGCTGATCTATCTGATTGTAGCTTACTTTGCTTCATTTCGACTCAGATTTTTCCCACTTCTTTCGCTTTGTCTTTCTTAATATTCCACTCTTTTTTGCAGACATTTTAGGCATTCCATAATGGATATGAACAGTTTCTGGCAATTTGGCGATGAGCTCCGAGGGCAGCCGAAGTCCTCTGAGGATCACAAATGGTTTGTGGCTGCCTCAAAACTTGCCGAGCAGACGAGGAACAAGGCCGAGAGAAGGGTCAACCTAGATCTGTCAAAAGGTGTTAATGACCTGAGGCCCATGGACAATTTCAAATTTCAAGAAGATAACAAATTCGAAAACTTGAACTTCCATATGCTGAACCTGGATGCCAAGTTCAATGAGAATGCGTCCAAAAGCTCCCATTTGAATGGCATGTACAACATGAATGCTGTATATCAGAATCCCATCATCAGCCCTCAGGGTAACTTTCTCGGAAGTAACTTCAGCGACGTGAAGATAACAATGAAGGAGCCTACCCCCCACGGTAGCAACATCAAGAGCAATAACAATAAGGAGGACAGCGCTGACAAAAGGTTTAAGACCTTACCCGCGTCTGAGATGCTCCCCAGGAATGAGGTTCTCGGAGGATATATTTTTGTCTGCAACAATGATACGATGCAGGAAGATTTGAAGAGGCAACTTTTCGGTAATCATAGTTTGTATGTCCGATATTGACTCTTTGTCAGATTGATTGCCAATTATAACAGATATTCAATCTCTGCCATTTTTGTAGGTTTGCCTCCGAGATATAGAGATTCTGTCAGAGCAATCACCCCTGGTTTGCCGCTGTTCCTCTACAACTACACCACTCACCAGTTGCACGGCATCTTTGAGGTACTTTCTTTCTTTTCATATGTTTTTTATGAACCAAGAAGCATAAAACCCGTACACTCTCATTACACATTTGATCGTACGCTTTTACGAACACTTTTAGAGATGCTTCACTTTCTTTTGACAGGCCACTTGTTTTGGGGGCTCCAATATTGATCCCACTGCCTGGGAAGATAAGAAGTGCAAAGGCGAATCGAGGTTCCCAGCTCAAGTAAGAATTCGTGTTAGGAAAGTCTGCAGGCCTTTGGAGGAAGATGCATTCAGGCCAGTCTTACACCATTACGATGGACCTAAGTTTCGCCTCGAACTCTCAATACCCGAGGTTAGTTTCACAACATCGACAAACCATATTCATGAGATGTTCAAAACATCCGCAGAAATTACATGGAAACTCACTAAAAAATATCCTTTGTACGTGCAGACCCTCGACTTGTTAGATCTCTGCGAGCAAGCCAGTATCTAAGCGTACTAGTGATTGAATGTGTGTGTATCCTACGTTTGGGGAGCATAATAAAGTTTGTGCTTTTCACAGAGTATTCTCCATGCACAAGGCAGTGAAGAATATCAGAGTTGCTTTGCGTAGAAATGTTTAATAGTTTCATTATGTGTAATCAGTGTGGCCAAATAAGTAAGACTACGGGCCAAGTCGAGCTGTAATACGACAAGACCTGCGTTTGCGTACTTTCGTACTCATTCTTAGTTTAATATTGCATGGAGACTATAACATATGAATGCACCTTCGCGTAGATTTTTACATCTGCTACAGGGATAGACTACCGAATTCCTCGTTCCACTTCTCGTACGTACCAAGTTCATTTGAAGAAACTGAAGCCCTAACCTCTTGCAAAGCTTTCTCAAAATCCTGTATAAAGATCATCAACAATTTTTTCAGTCATAGATTCCATCAAAAGGAGCAAATATGTTTTCTCATTTCCTTCAAAACTGAAAGGGTTTTAATCACCTGAAGATTTACTGGTCGCATGTCCTCGGTTGCCAGCTTTGTAATCTCAACACCCTGTTTCAGAGCGTCCCTTAGCGGACCCATCGAAGCATCTTTCACCAGATTTTTCATATCAGATCCTGAGTAACCTGGAAGAAATAAAGAATGGGTCGAGTTCTAAGATAGAAGGAACTAAATTGCGAGTGATCGATTCAATTAAGTGGCAACCTTCGGTTAGTTTGCAAACAGCATCTATGTCTTCGTTTGATAGGTTGAACAATCCGTCTTTCTCCAAAATATTCTTTATAATCCAAGCTCTAGCTTCTGCATGTTTCAGTGAATATAGCTAAGGTTAGAAAAAGAGAGCTCCATGAGGCTTTAATGGATTTTCCACTTTTTCTTGGAAATTTTGGACCTGAAGTGGGCAGCGGAATATATAGTCTCTTTGTGAGCCGCCTCCTTGCAGCTTCATCAAGTTCTTGAGGCCTGTTTGTCGCACCTGTTTCAGATGAACATATAGATAAAATACTGCTAGAGCATTGCACAACATCAGATTCAGGTAAGAAGATTTTGGCTATCAGTAACAAAGCTTAAGGAGTCAACCATAACAAAATGGAACCAACTTTTAGTCGAGAGTACAACGTCAGTATTCCATAACTTAAAAAGAAATATGTAAGGCCAACTCACACAAATAGCTACCTATTAATAGAATCTGTTCACTCCCACTGTCAAAGCCTTCCATTTCGATGAGGAATTGAGTCTTTAATCGTCGACTGGATTCATGTTCACCTTCCGACTTGCGCTGCAAGAGGATATAATAATAATTACATGATTTCTTGTCATTATGCTTGTAACTAACGATCAAGGAGATCAAACCAGTGTAATTCCATAACAAGGCATAGGTCTGTTTCCAAGTGGATAGAGATATTCTTTTCTGAAATTGCATATATTGTGCAAAATAAAAGTCTAGTACGTTGAGAAAAAGTACAGATAAGAAGCTACGAGGCATCAGCAAACAGATCCGGTGTCTTCATTACTAAATGTACAGTATGTAAAGAATGTGTTGGTGCAGGCAATAGTCACCAACTTTACCTGTGACAGAAGAGAGTCTATTTCATCAACAAATATTACGGCTGGCTGACGACAGCTAGCAACACCAAAAAGTGCCCTTACAAGCTTCTCACCCTCACCTATCTGCAAAATCAATTTGGAAAATCATGATTAGTCAAGCCCCCATTTGGAACCAGGTGCGGGCTGAGGAAGCATTTCTTGCAATAAGCATTGATTATTGATAATATATGCCATAGTTGTTTATGGCGCGCCATGGCGCAAATGGCGAGAGGATTTCGCCATTTCTAAAACATGGCGCACAGCTTTAACATGGCGACGCCATGGCGTGCACCACGGCTTTAACATGGCGCCATGGCTCAAATCTATGGCAAAGGGTTATGAGCTATCATGATAATAACTTACAGGTTGTTACAACAATACACTAAAAGATATTGCATAAGAAGATTTTGCTGTTTGTTTCAAAATCACTAGACTACTTCACTTTGTCAAGATTATCACGCATACAATGAACTATGATGATGTTTGTGCCGATCATTGTATCTGAGGAAGCATACCCATTTGCTTGTTAACGAACTGGCTGATATGTAGAAAAAAGTTGCTTTAGCCTCACCAGCAATTGCTTTTCCTATCATAGTTTTACCCGTTCCCTAGGAGAATCAATAAAAGCAAATTAGAACCAATCCGAATCCACCCCATGCTCATCTTTTTGTATTGTGAACGCACATACTTACAGGCGGTCCAAAAAGGAGGAGACCACGGCCTGGAGAACGACAACCTCTGAATATGTCGGGCCTCAGCAGAGGCCATATCACCATCTCAGTCACACATTTTTTCGCATGCTCCAGGCCAGCTATTGATATCCAAAAAATGTGGAAAACTGAAATGATCAGAGTCCATCGCAATAATGAATTATCTGCTATCATCAGAATGGAAGCCTTAACTGACTTACCAATATCATCCCAGCGAACATTTGGGTCTCTATTCATTATCTCATTGCTGACATGCTCAATAAGCCGTGGCTCTAAATTTCTTAACTTCTCAGGAAGTTCACCGTCAGGGCCACAAAGCAGTTCCAGACTACATAATTTAGAGGTTGCGTGTAAGTTCTTAAGATGCCTCATTAATGTATTTTCCCCTTCACTTTGAGAAAGGAATAGATTGAAAGGGAGCTATTTTCTGGCATAAAGTAAACAATAAATGAGAGATAGTGCATACCATCTTTTTGTCGAGTCGTCTAGTGAGTCTTCTGCTTTCCCAGCATTGCGTGAAGTAACATTGCCTGCATTGTTTCCACTTGATCGGATAGGAGGAACAAAATTACCTCTGACCCCACGACGAGCAAAACCATAAGATCTGCCTCCAAAACACCTGTTATTTCCAGAATCACTCTGTGGTGATGCAGAAACGCTTGGAGATCCAGCAAAGCCACGCTTTTGCCTAACCTCCATTTCCTGGACATTATTCACCAGAATAGCCAATTTCACATGTTTCATAACAACGACGGATTATATAAGATATAGTGAAAATCTCAGACATAGATGAACGCATAATGGTTAGGTAAGAAATCAATATCAAGTCCTTTTTCTCACCATAGGAGCACTTAAAATTTCAATCCATGCTTTTATGCTAGTTCATAAATGTGCAAACACGCCCTACATAGAAACAGTTTCAGACTGCAAGATAGAAACCATACCAATTTTGCTCGAGCAGTTACAAATCCATTTCTTGAAGCATCAATATCAGTTTCTTCAGTAGTTGACGGGGATCTTATATTTTCTTTTCTTGGGCTAAAATTTTCTCTATGCATCCGTTTTGCTCTAAAACCAAATCCACGAGCTCTTTCTTCCTCCTCAGATTTAGTAAATGTGAGCTCAGAGTAACTACTGGCATTGCTGGTAATAGGAAGGTTTTTCTCAACTACACAATCGTCAGAATTATTATATTGGCCAAACTTGCGATCATTTTCCCTTCCACCATTTCCATACAATGAAGTCAGTTTAGTCTGTATGAGAGTTCTGGAGATCTTCGAATTGTCATGCTTTTCTGCCTGATTTCTCTGACAAACACGGCACCATTAGATGCATCATGTAATAATCAAATGAAAAATCGCCAAAAGAAGATGTACGGGGAAGAAACTGGACTATATGGGCAGCTTGTCAGTCAAGAAATGACTACCATTTGGATGTGTGTCTTACCACTGCATTAGCGGCACTTTCATCTGACTGATTAAAGAGTGCAAGGAAGTGTTTTGAATTCCTAATCTTCTCGATATCAATAGCACCACTCTTTTTAAATGTGCAACCTTGATCTTTTCCTGCTTGTGCGAATGCTTGCCTAAAGTGACAAGAAACCGCAGATAAGTAATTCTCATGAAACTAAAATCAATTGCCCAGAAATGGCGAAGTTGAAAATATCAGGAAAAGGGATAGAAAACAAAAGCGGCGCTAGTCTATGTATTAATGCACATTATAACCAACCAAAAAGAAGACGTCGTCGTCACCTCCAGCACAATTTTCTGTGAAAACAATCCAATTACAGCATTACTTCACGTATTTTATACAGTTATAGCTATATGGCTCCATTGTCTCCTTAAATTCCTTCAACCTGCATCTTCGACTCTCATCTTCAAATTTACTATTATTGATACAACACATTATCTTCATGGGCAGAGAAAATGCACACCAGCCTCGTTTTCTGGGTAACAGATTTCACTTGACAAATCCAAGTACGTGCGTAACACAGATAACGAGCAAGTACAAGTAATTAGGAAAGTATGCCACAGTCGTCCTTACGCATCAGAATGAGGATTTAGTTGGCGCTGAACCGATCCAAGCTTCGAAACCGCTTCAATACGAATAGGGCGAATATAAGCCTCATCAACTGGCGACCGTGACTGAGAATCGAGGAATCCAATGAGCGCGAGGTAAAGCACCTGAGCCGAGCTCAAATCCCCCTTTTCTACGGCGGCGTCGGCTCCAAAAAGCAGCGATTGAAGCCGCTTCAGATTCCGATCAACCTCCTTCCTCCAGCAGACCTCCGATTCGTCGGCGGTGATTCTAGGGCTTGACGTCAGGTCCTTCCCCGCCATATTTTCCAGTCCACTTTACAGTCGCTAACGACGAATTTTGCCCAATGAAGAAATATTTCAAATTACATCCGTATAACTTAGCGCCTTATCTTGCCTCGGAAAATCGCTGCACAGCGTGGGTGGGCCAATGTACGATTGGCACTTTTGGGCTAAAGCGATATTGGGCCGAATGTGTTGTGGGCCCAATTTACTCACACTTGTTGGAAAACGTACAGTTTTCTCTTCGATTTTTTGTTCAGAGTACGTTTGGATTCGCGTATTTGAACGAAATCGCTTGATTTTAAATTATGAATTTCAAATGCGTAAAATCCAAATTCACTGTTTGGCAAACATTAAGATTTCGAAATTCGGAATTCAAAACAGAACTCGACTCGAGCTTGTGAAGCTTGTCGAACGCGATTTCTAATTTTTTCTAAAATAATTTATAACAACACAAAATAAATAAAATAAAAATAATGAATAATATATTAAAAAAAGGCTCGTGAGCCGACTTGCGAGCTTTCGAGCTCCAACGAGTGAGCTCGAGCCATCTCATTCGCGAACCCGTGACGAGCTCGACCTCGACAAGAGCTCGTCAAGCTCGAGCCGGCTCATTCGTGAATCCATGACGAGCTCGAGTCGGCTCATCGAGCTTGCGAATCGACTAGACTCATCGTTAACCTCCTTATTATTATTATTATTTGTTGTTGTTATTATTTATTACTATTGTTGTTATTATTATATTTTTTCATTATTATTCATTCTTATTATACTATTATTGTTATATTATTATTATCAATTACGAAAAACTCGTTACTTGCTCAGCTTTTAATTTCGAAAACGGACCATTTGACACGAGATTTCAAATCCGACGGATTACAAGAGTTTGAATTTCCCATCGGATTTGGACGAAATCGAAATCCAAATCGGTATGATTGCCAAACGGAAGATTTGGGCGAATTTCGGATTTCAAATCGAAATACGGAATCCAAACGTGGCATCAAGTGTATTTACGCACAAAAAATACGTTATCCTCCATTTGTGAATTTGATGAACAGAACATTGCAATCCTAAATCAGCCCAAAATCGGGTGAAGTTTAATATAGTATCCTCACATCACATCACACATCACATCACATCACATCACATCATAAACTCAATACAATCATCATATCCATGACCAACAAAAATGGCTACCGTAGACCTCTAAAGAGCAAGAATCGCAATAACAGACACCACAAGCGAATCAATCACGGCAAAGAAGCCGAGGAACTGAAAGCGGCGGGGCGAATCCGACGCCGACGTAGTAGTAGTAGGTGTTGAGCTCGGCGACGACGAAGACGACGTCGGCGTCGCCGCCGACGACGAATCAGCTGCTGTTCCTACGGCTTTGACCTTGACCTTCATACCTTGGCCGCAGTGCCCCGCCGTGCCGCAGGCGAAGTAGCGCGTCCCAGGCTTGTCGAGCTTCACCGTGTCGCTGCCGGTGCTCAGCGAGTTCACCGAACTTCCGATGTCGCAGCTCTTGTAAGCGCTTTCGCTTCCGAGCTCCACCACGCTGTGCAGCGAAGAACTGTACTTGAATACTGTTTGTTCAATTTAGTTAGCAATTGACACAATTATGAGAATTGACTCGTGTGTGCGCGCGTTTTATAAACATACCTAGTTCATCGCCGACTTTGAATGTTTGAGACGATGCCCAGGTATTGAAATCCGTGGACTCATCCCACCCTTGGTTTCCACCAACTACGTGTTTCGCAGCGTAAGCTTCTTTCTGTTGAATCGATACTACACCAAGGATTAGAAGACAGACTGCTACCTGGTAAAACCTGTAAGTGGCATTCATCGTTTTGTTAGTTTATTATAATCTGATGATTCTGACTTCTGAGGCTGGCTGCCCATATATATAAACAAGCGAATGGAGTTTAGTTTTTTACCAGTAATTGTCACTTGAACTCAAAGAATTGAAGAGTCATTATCGGTAGTTAGATGCCTTGTTCTCTCTTTCTATTTTCTTTACAATGAAACGTGCGATGATTTATCATGATTTTAGAAGCATTATTTGCATAGCTAGATTGCCTTAATTCTAAGAAAAGCCCTTGTGCTTTGATACAACTACTACTTCAAGCTTGGCTTTGAAGCTAAGCAAAATCCAACCTTGATGATGGTTGGTAATTAACGTTATTATTATTACCATGTACCAAAAAATAACAGATCTTTCAAATTTCGTTTGCTTTCTGTGTTTGTCTCTTTACAAGAAAGTCAAGTTTGGTGGCAAATTATAACTCATCTCCATCACCAGGAAAGGAAAAGAGAGCAATCTATCAACCAACACTATGACGATCAACATGGCTCTTCGCCTTCTTCTTCCTTCCTCCACTCAAGCTGCGATTTCTGAGCAAGCCCGGCGCACAGCACTGCCCTGATTTATCGTCATAACCGTCAACGATCGTTCGAATGGGATCAGTTCTCTCACTACTTACTGCAGAGTTAGTTCTCATCACATTCGTCGATTTCGATGGGCTCGTATTATTATTAGTATCACCGTTGCTTTGAGCTACGTTATGCTCCTCGACGGGCAGCTGACTATCTTGGAACAGCTCGGAGAGTCTTTTTTTCCTGTCCGTAGGGGACGATGAATAGCCGGGCGGGCTGCCGATTTTTTGCTCCAAAAATGCGGCCTTACTTATTTGAGTCGAGGCGAAGCTGTGGTGTAGGGGCGTGCTCTGGCGAGATGGGATGAAATCTGCGATTTTATTTTGAGGTCGATAATGGAGGTTTAAGATAAGAATTAGGGGGGGACAATGGCACATTTAGGATTGTTTTGTTTCTCACCTCCATTAACACTGTAGTAGTCATCTTCGCAGTCTGATTCTAACCAAGGATGGGAATCGAAGAATGTCTCATCTCTGCTGCCTGTTATAGAATATCAGGCTTGCGATCAAACGTGTAATAACAAAAAACGTAATGTAAAGATATAAAAGGAGATCAACAAACCAAGCGTATCGTCCAACGACTATAGAACTAATAGAAGCACATGGAGAAAAAGACAAGGCAAAGTTAATCGAAAGAATAGAAACCTTGGGTGGGGAAGCACGTAAACGAATTTGGACCGTTACTTCATCAAAGCTAAACTGCTTGAAACGTTACGATTCAGAACAGAACATTTTTTCCATTAAAATCGATGATCGCCTAAACCTTTAACGTTAAATATGACGAACATTACATTCGTACATCAATGGGTGTCGATTGAGTAGTCTCTCATAGCAAGAAAGCTCATCGTGGACTCATCAACTTGATATTCATCGCACTAGTTGTTAGCACTCATTACTACTAATCAGTTTGTTAACTAAACAGTTTAACCTTAGTCCATTACTCATGGTATGATTCTCTGGCTGGTAAGTGGTAACAGATCAACACAAATCAATAATCAATTGATACAGAAGACAGTTTATTGTTAAGGAGGAAAAAAGAAACTTGAAACAGCAACTTCTTCGAAGCGTGAGTACATACGTAAGCAAACAGAAACATGTGTTTTCATATGACTGCTTTGATTGTTGTCAGAAATATCCCCTTGTGGGACTTCATCTCTTCTCCCTGGTGGAGCCTCAGTCCGATGAAGAAAAAAATTCAGAAATTGAAGACCAACTGAAAATGAAGAGTATCGTAGATTAAGCTTAATAGCTTTTTCTGTTATAGGTTCTTTAGTTCTTGGTGGTAGATTATGAGTTTTTTTTTTTTCTGTCGGTTTTTGTCCCTTGTGGACCCTTTTCTCTTCTCGTGGGAGTGTTTCTGCCCCTTTGTGGGATGTGTTGTGCTCGGTTGTGAGCCTTTGTTCTCCCGGTTGACGATGTACCGGTGAGACCCTTTGGACTATTTAGTCCCTGTATCTTTGTTAATTTATACAAGCTATCGTTTCCGAAAAAAAAAAAAAAAAAAAAAAAAAAAAGATTGTTGTCAGAAATATAGTATAATACTCTAACCTAACCCAAATAGCTAAAATGTCCCCCATTGAATATTGATATTGTTTATACTGTTACCATATGCAAATTATATTATAACAACACTCGAAAGTCGTAATCAACGCTCGCCATAGCACAGATAAAAAAAGCAAAGGAAACAGAAGACGAATACCAACGTAGATTATTTACCAGCAAAACCAACAGATGAAGATTGTGGCTTCAATTCCACGTCCGACGCCGTACGATCCCCGTTGACCGCTTCTTTGACCGGCGGCGGAGATGGAGTCACCACGAGCTTCTCATCTGTGGGCTGCCGGCGGAGCTTCACGGCTGATCCTGAGCCTTGGTTCAGAGAAACACAAGAACCCATAATCCTTCGAACAACAATGAACTAATTAACAGTAGCACATGGCGAGGAGAAGAAGAAGAAGAGACCGATGCATATAAGGATTATTCAACACAGTTAAAATAGGCTTACGACAAGGCAAAAGCGTTACGGTTGCTCACACATGGAAATGAATACGAGGGGATTTCTTAGGAATGAGAATAATGGTGAAATTTATGGTGTTTTTAATGAAACGATGTTGCCAGCAGCATTTATTTTGAATATTTCGAAAGATATTTGCAGTTTTTTTCACTATTTTAACTTTTTTTTTACGCGATTAAGTTACAGTATCGAATATTTGGTCATTTGAAGGGTTTTATTGATTAACTATCAAGCAATATGTACTATATTATATTATCTTGTGCTATGCAAACGTGTTGCCACGAGGACTTTCACACATTATTATTACCTCATCTTTCGAATCTATCGAATCATATAATTGATCAAAGCTTGACATTTAATAAATTGAGATAGTATAGTGTAAAAGTTTGTTTGAGTTTGAAATACAAATGAAGCAGAGCAGCCCAAAATTCGGTGCGGGTCACGGGTTTAACCCGCAAAGCAAGGAAAATGAGCTGGCCGTATATTTCGACCCACTCATTTAAAAAATTTAATAAGTGGCCCAAATGGCCAAAACCGTAATATCGGTAAAGAATAGGGTGTAAAATGATACACGAAAATAGCATCTAAAACCCCGAAGCACACCCTCCACAAGCCCTCCCTAACACTCTCAGCCGCAAATCACTGCTTAGCTTCGCATTGTTCTTCTCTTCTCCGAAAAATTTTCCGAATTTGTTTTTTGACGAAGTCATGTCGATCCTAAGCCGGCTAGGATCGGCGTCAGCTAGGATCTTCACTCGAGCGCCGAGACGCGGTTACGCGTCGGCGGCGGCGGTGGATTACGATTACTACTACTGCGACGACAACGACGTGGAAGAATCCCAGAAGAGGTCGGGAATTGGAGAAACTACGGCGTCCGATGGCTGGGAAAAGACGGTGAGTGGCGTTCAGTGGGTGATCATGGGGGATCCTATGGTGAGGCGCCACGTGTACGCCGAACGTCTAGCGGAGCTTCTAGAAGTTCCGCATATTTCGATGGGATCGCTAGTGAGACAGGAGCTCAACCCCAATTCGCCTCTCTACAAAAAGGTTTTGTCGCCCTCGTAGTTGGAAAGAAAAGGATTGTTGTTTAATGTGATGCATTTAACAGTGTTTATTTGGTCTCGTTGTAGATCGCTAAATCGGTGGATCTTGGCGAATTAGTTCCTGAGGATGTGATATTTGGTCTTCTCTCGAAGAGATTGGAGGAAGGGTACTGCAGAGGCGAAACTGGTTTCATATTGGATGGAATTCCAAGAACGAGAATTCAAGCTGTTAGTACTCACTTTTTTTTTTCCTCGTTGATTGACATCGATTTACCTCGTTTTCCTGCTTTCTTGGTTGAATCTTGAATGTACTTGCAGCTTATCTTTCCCTCGTTTTCTGACAAGATATCACTTTTTTGGCTGGAACACCTATGAAAGATTGTGCTGTGCCGACTCATTCCCAGTCTCACGTGTTCTATGGTGATATTTGCAGGAGATATTGGACAAAATCGCTGATATAGAGTTGGTGCTGAATCTGAAGTGCTCGGAGAAATCTTTGAGTCGGATTTATTCTCCTTCACAAGACTTCCATTCCACGTCAAATTCGGAGACCATTATGAAGGAGAAACAACGCATGTATGCAGAGCAGGTATAGATAATGTTGTCTCTTAGACGAATCAACATATGCACGCAGCGTCAAAAATAGGTGTAATCCTTGTCTTTTTGGGTTTCAGAGGAAGCCATTGGAAGATTATTACAGGAAGCAGAAGAAGCTTTTGGACTTCCAAGTGTCAGGCCCTCCTGTGGACACGTGGCAAGGACTTTTGGCTGCATTGCATCTGCAGCACATGAGTCGTTTTGTACTCGACAAACCATTTCTCTATGGTTTGTAATTCTCCCTCAGTGTCGGCAAACGCTAGATAAGGTTTTGGCGTGTGGTCTCTGAGTGATGAGCATATCCAATTTTGTATTCATTTCCCTGTTCTTTTTTCCCCTCTTACCTTCTGCCTTGGCTGATATAACGTTGTACTTACTTTGGTAGATTCTCTACTGCTGCAAAGTGCAAGACAGTCATTAGACTGTGACGTCAACAAACTAATCGTTTGATGCCTTGGTTTTTGCTCCAAACAGGCTGTTTTGGCTTTTAGTTTTTTTTTTTCTGGAGTTAAAAGAATCTGTTTTGAAGATGAAAATTTACTTGGTTCAAATTCAAAGGCTACCAGGGACTGGACAGAAGCAGAGCATAAACAGGAAATTATTAAAACACATCCTTTGCAAAGTAATGAACGAATCATGGCAGTTTAAATGATTATTTCATCTGAAGCTCAGACTGTGAAGCAGTATCTGACTTTTGATCAGCATCAGCTGTAGACTGAACTTGAGCAGCATATTGCAAGTTCCACAGCACATCTTCGATCGAGG
This sequence comes from Craterostigma plantagineum, assembly GCA_027422505.1. NCBI lineage: Eukaryota > Viridiplantae > Streptophyta > Magnoliopsida > Lamiales > Linderniaceae > Craterostigma > Craterostigma plantagineum. The sequence continues at coordinate 2,475,969 of JAPQWV010000072.1, read as the reverse complement.
GCCTATTCGATGGGTCCAAAGATATGCATTTGTTCGTTATGGACATAACGATAGATAGAGATTCTTGCGAGCTCGTCGTTAGGACGATGGGATCGACTATCTTCTTACGCCCATCTTGGCTCCCAAACGATGTCTGCTCAAGTTTATTCACGGCGGTGAAATATTGGGCGTTATATAACTCGTAATAATCAAGAAAAAGCTCATACCATTTCGTTAAGCAGAAAAGCCTCTCCCTTCTCGCCCGCAGTAGGACCCACCAGAGATTCGAGCAATACGTATCCAAAATCATAGACGTCATCCCGCGAATCTTCGTCACGCCTGAGACAGAATAGGTATCAAAATCTTCCATAACCAAAGTGATTGGGATTAGTATTTACCTACCCTGGTTTAACTCTTTCTCCCTTAGCCTACACATTAACAGAAGCAACATAAGATCAGACAAAGCTTGCCAAGAAAATAATGGTTTTAAGGATGAAAGAGAGCCACCATACATACTTCTGATTTCTCAGGGCAGTAGTCTGCAACGAGGGACATTCCAGTCGCTGAGCTTAGCAATCCTATGCTCGTCGAGGAGTATGTTATTAGTCTTCAGCTGATTGTTGAGAGAAGGCGGGATGACCCCCGTGTGAAGGAAATGGACAGCCTTTGCTATGCCGATTAGTACAGCTAATCTATCTGACCATTTTAGGATCTTGTCTGGGTCGTTCTCTGGGCGCAATACGTTTGTTCCCTTTTAGGTTTGTGCAACCATCGAAAAACGAAATATAGCAATACGAAGAGTTGTTATGATGGAAGGCTAGTGATTATTACTGTACCTGAAAGATGGGCACGTAAATTTCCACCTGGGACGAATTCTTGCACGAGGAATACAGTCGACGATTCGTCTTGTATGCCACCGTCGATGGAATAGCCCAAGAATGCAACCAAGTGAGGATGGTGCAGCTTTGAGAGCAAATCTAGCCTCATCCTAAGGGTTTGAATCGAGTATTTCCTCGGTAAGGACAACATACGCACTGCAACTAAGGTTCCATTTTCTAACCTTCCCTTGTAAACCTGAAAGAAAGAAAGTCTTTTGTTGCTTCTTGATTGGAGATGGATATATGATATTATGAGGAAAGGAAGTGAAGAGCCTCAGTACCTTTCCCAGTGAACCTTCGCCCAGAAACGACGATTCGTCGAAATCTTTTGTGGCTTCTTGCAAATCTTCCAAGGAAAAGACTCGATAGGATGGAGCATTTTGATTTCCCATCTTCCCTGTTTGAGATATAATCCCATTTTTGCGTGCATAAAGAGTAGGTCAAAGTAAATCATGGCGATGTAAACGCAGAAACTTTACCAGCATTTGATAGAAATTCAGACGAAGCCCCTAATGTAAGATGTTCTTGGTCGACTTTCGGCGCGACGTGCTGAACCATTAGCGATTCCCTTCTGCTACGACGATTTCGACAGTAATGGAGGAAGAAAATGACAGAGATCACGGTCACTACAATTATAAGCCCTCCAATGACACCAGCCAAGATGGCTATCTCCTTAGCCAAAGATCGTTTACTACGATGGCCAACGCCTGCACAGTATGCCCCAGAACGCTGATCTCCGCCTTCATCTATCGAAAAACAGTTACCATGAATCTTCAAGATTCGATTCCCAGTGCCATTCAGACAGTTTGGGATCTGACCCGTCAATTTATTACCAGAAAGATCGACCAAACTAAGTGAATCCCCACACTTGAGCTTTGGGGAAGCTCACCGCTTAGCATGTTGAAGGATAAGTTCAAGTAGCTTACGTTTGGCAGAGAAAAGAGCACGGCGGGCGGATTTCCACTTATGTCATTTTCAGACAGATCAAGGTGCTGAAGCTTACTCAGCTGTCCGAGCTGATCTGTGATCGTCCCAGAAAAGGAATTGTTGCTCAAGAAAACGTCTGTGAGCCCTTTCGGCAAAGGTGGCAAGGAAGAAACTAATCTGTTTTCTGTCAAGTCCAAGAGCTGTAAGTTCGAAAGACTGCTCAAATCTGGCAATTTCCCAGATATCAAATTGTGGGATAGGACGAGCTCGTCGAGTGCTACCATTCTTGAAACTGAGGAGGGAAAATCACCCTTAAACCTATTGTTCTTGAAGCTCAATATGGTGAGATTGGTCAGTGAATCTAACCACATTGGCACTGTGCCATTGAAGAAGTTCCCATCTAAGGTGAAGCTCTGAAGCCCAACCATCCTAGACATCCCAGAAGGGATCGAACCATACATGAAATTCCAACTCATGTCTAAAGCTTCGAGCGAATACAGACGGTGGATTTTATCGGGCAGTTGCCCCCAAATGCCTAAAGAGATTAGGCTAAGGACCTTTAAGTTGCTCAGCCTTGCCAATGTAGTGACAAAGGAGTCAATTGAGAAGCTTTCAGACAACGTTTGATTGGGCACAGCATATCCCAAGAATTGACTGACCCTTACCGGCTTGTCTCCGATCATTCTGAGCTCTGTAACTGAGTCATTCTCACACTTGATGGTCATCTTGGGTGGCGAAGGCATGAAGCAGAAATCGGCATTGGTGTTATCCCAGACATTCAAGAACGTTGGGTATTCCAAGTGTTTCCTTAGCTGAAGAAGAACCTGCGTTTCGTAGCTTCTTAGCTGATGAGTCGTTGGAGCAAAGAAGAGCATCGAAAGAATCGATAAAAGAAGATAACTACTCAGATGACGTCCCATCTTCGTATTCTAGCACATAAACCTCGGAATGCTTTTTCTTTTTTCAGCTATGGCACCATGGAGAGAATCTTTTAGCTGTAGAAGAACGATAAAGCGCACGAAGCGAACATCTCAAAAGGCAGGAATTCCTCGCTGTCAGGAAATAAAACAGCGCGGAAAACAAAACATTAAGGAGAGACCAAAAAAGGGTACATAAAGCACAGAAATGTTCCTTCTTTCGTAAAGGGAAACAACCAACCAATTGGAAAGCTCACGAGTAGCTTCTTACAGGCCGTTGAGGAAAAGAAGGAACTTGATTTCTTTCTTGGAGGAACGAAAATAAGGACAAGGAGGATAAAAAAGGAGATAGCTTTAAATGGATAAAAGCTCTCAAAGACTGCCCACTACCTATCTAAACTAAGTCTTGCTTAGTGCGAAAGAACGAACCTCATGGGAAGGAGATAAAAGAAGTGGGCTAATAATTGAAGGCAGTTGAAAGCGAAGAATCTGCATTTACTGCTACTGCCTTCATTTCGATAGAAAGAAAGAAGTGGAATTCTTATCGTGTTTATTAGGCAGCACACATTGATGGGGTCGACCCAATGCTGTCTTTCGCTGTGCAGAAAAACGAGAGCTTTCTTTCTTCTCTGTTGACTTGTCAGTCAACAAGTCCATAGATAACGATTAACGGTAGAGCGGCATATTATATTACACAAAACACTACAAACCTTTGAAGTTTGAACTTATAAGTCATTAGATTACTTTAGTATGAATTTTAATTATAAATTAATCTTGAAATTGTGGTATGGGCCCAGGCTCAATTGTCTTTAAAGGGGGGACTATCGTCTGTCTGGCACCAGAGACAAAGATGATAAAAAATATTAAATTGAATGAAAGGTATGTTTTGTGGGCCGTTAAATTTATACGTTTATTAAAATATTATATTCCTATAATAACTCTTGCAATTAGTTTTGCAACTCACCTCGTCCGATAGATTATCGAAAAGGACACACAAGTTCAAGACAAGCGTCGGCGTTGTTGTTGCCATTTGCCAAACAACGGCGTAAATAATTGAAAAGGAAAAGGGAAACTCATTTCATTAACCATATTATAGGGTAAGAATTAACAGATGTGTTAGATTGAAATAAAGCGTGTTTGGCCAAATTCTATATATATATATATATATATATAAACAAGCAATTAAGTTATATTAAATTAAATTAAATTAACTATTTTAGTTACTAGTTTAAGTAGTTACAGCTTTATAGAAAGCGATGCAGAGCAAACGTTGATAAAAAAGCTTACAGCCTCTAAACAACAAATTAGGAGTCAAAATGAGTTAGTGTTTTTGGATGTTTAGGGGAAACCTTTTTCTATGGAGCTATTTTATTACAAATTTGCAATGGGCCCTCGAACTTCCTAGAGGCTCATTATTTGATTCCATTGGGCTCATTTACTAAACTATTATATTTTTGGAGAATACATTTTTATTGTTTGTATATGGGCTATGACCTATGAGGCAACAATAGTAATGTTAAGCACAATGTAATAATGTTCTAAGTTGAGTCATCCTAAAGAAATAAACAAATGAACAACGTTGGCTTGGATTAAGGTACAATCCATATGAGTATTAGAAAATGTTATCGTCGATCAAGATTTAAAAGAGATTGAAGTTAGTTAAGAAAAATTGAAGAATTAAAGTCAATCCTAACGAACCTAACTTACGAACAACCCAAAACCATGATGGGTTTTTCTTGCACTCTTTTCTTTTTATTATATTATTGCTCTTATTGGATTGAAAAGCAAACTTGCCTGAGATATTGGAGATTGTTGAAGGTTGTTAGAGGGCCATGCGCATTAACATAGGCGCAAATGATGTTCAAATTTTCAAATCATTGTAGTATACCAAATTATGTCCAAGTCCTCGATACGAGGTATATAATATACATGGGCCTTTTATAACATTCAGAAGCGTAACGCCTAAACAAAAGAAAACGGAAAGTAGTCTATTTTTGTAACATTCGGAATATAATAATGTTTTAAACGATTAATTCTTCTCACCATTACTACATTTGAGGGTTTCCATCTAATTACTAATCATTTTACATTCCTTGATTACGCTTCAAGAGTCGAGATCATCTTCAATTTCTTTATTTTGAACTTTTTTTAGGAAGAATTTGAAGTTCACCATTCATTTACTGCATTTCTTCGAAAAAATTTACAGCTTTTCTTGTTGATGATAGAAAAAATCAATATGATCATACAAGGTATATTAGGACAAATACTCAACTTTGATCTTGAAAACATAAGTTTGGTGCAATAATATGCTGATATTTTCCTAAGTCTGATAAATTGATGTTACACATATCTTACTTTGTCGTGGTTCCCAACCTGACTAAAATCTCGAAGTAGATATTGCATGTCCCATCCGAAAAAAATATTAGCTATTAACGAATAGTTCGTATTCTCTGAATTGCTTTGAGTACAAATAAAATAAATAAATGGAGAAATAATACAAGACAAAAAACACTAACAATATTATGCTATTAATAACTAATCTTCGAGTAGTAATAATCAACGCATTAAACTACTACAACAGTATGCCTTATGATAATAATTGATAAATAAGCTTGTCGTTTCTTCCATTTTGCTGTTCATTTATAACGAAAACCCCTATTATAAATTAACTTATTTTGGTCAAAAAAGGTTGACTGAAATCTGGAAATACTCTGACCCAAAAAAAAAAAGAGAGAGAAGCATAGTGTCAAGTGTGTATGTGTGTGTATAATTGCTTTGGATAAAATAAATGCATCAGCAGGTTCGGACTTTATTTAATGTTGGTCTAAGATCAATCGATAAAAAAGGCATATAATTTCGCATGCATGTATTTTTCTAGTAAGATATGCTACCTTGCATTATTTCCATATTCATCATATCTTTCACTAACAAGACAATCCATAATTATCTTGCATGCATATGAATGAATGTATGAGACTGTCCAAGCGTGACGTGGCAGTGGTTCACCAAAATTTCACATACAAGGCTATGTACGGATAACAGTTTCAGCCTATCTCATACACCTTTACTATTTCACTTGGACAAATGTAATATCTCGAATTTCTTTTTTGCTATGTAGGAATATCGATATATTTGGTTTATATATTCAATTAATAATTTTGTAAAGTAAACCCTCCAAAGTAATTAGGGTCAGCTGAGTTGGATACAACTAACTAACTACTAGACAATGAACAAGGGTTTGACCTAGCTTGCTAGAGTTGTCGATTTTTCCTATGACTCATAGGTGTTTTAATTTTTCTTTTGTGATTATATTAGTAACTAATTAACAATAAACTTGTACTACGTACAATTTGTTATCAATAAATGTGTTGTATATATTCAGCAGTCTACTAACTAGTCAACCTCTCCAAGCTAGCTTTTCTCCAATTGCCGTTTTTATCCACACAACGTAAACGTACCACACCGCTCATAAGAAAAACAATTTAAATTTATCTTAATGACTAATTATTGTCCATTTATTTTTCGTTGTTTTGCTTACAAAATAAAAACATTCCACTAACAAGTTAACACTAAACCATATTTCAAAATTTGATTTAGCATTAAACAATAGTTTATGTCCATTTTGCTACTAAATTAGAAAAAGTAAAAAAAAAAAGGAAATAAAATATAAAAAGCCTTTGTGGAAGTGTGAACTTTTCCTTTCCTCAATAAATACCTCTTCTCTACTCTCGGCTCTGGCGCTCGCTCACAATTCAAGTTGTCTCTTCCTTTCTCGAATTTCGTGCTTTCATTCTATCTGCTATAAAATTAAACAAAGCTCCTCACACCTCAGCTCAGCTCACTCAGTCTCGTTTCAAATCGGCGGCGAACCACTGTAACGATGGTGCTCCGACCTGTGACCGGCGGCGGAGGCGGATTTCTGGCCGGGCGGCAGGTTGTTCCTTTGAACTGCGAAGCTGAGGTATCGCAGCGTCTTCTAGAAGCTTCGCTCGCCAACGACGTCAAATCGGCTCTCGATTGCCTAAGCGATCCGTTCGTCGACGTTAACTACGTCGGAGCTGTGTGCCTTAAAGTTCGCAAAACCGACGTCGTTTTGAGCCAGGAGTCGCCCAGCGAAGTACGCGTCGATTACGAGGAGTTTAAGACCGATGCCACCGCTCTCTTTGCCGCCGCGAACAACGGAAACGCCTTTCTCGTGAGGAAGTTGCTGGTATGTGTGATCGTGGTTTCAGTTTACTATTTGGTTAGATTGCTTATTTGGATCTTTCAAATATCTAAGTATATTTGAGTTTATGTTGAGCTTTCTACATTCGCATTTGATTTTTTGCGTTCGTACACGGTACACCATAATTTTTCCAATTTCCTTTCGAGAAAACATTGTTTATAATTTGGCGTTCAGCATAACATCTGCTCAGTCTTATGCAGGCGATCTCATATTTTGCTGATGATATTTTTAGATATATGTGATTTTTCATCAGCGGATCTTCGACGTTAATTGCCTCAACACAATTTTTTAGCTTAAAGGCTGAGATTACATCAGATCAAAATTTAAACGTTGTCACTTTTTTTTTCACTTCTCAGTCGTGAAATTATAGCTTGTTCTCCTACCTCTCTTTCGTTCAAAATTTAAACTGGTTGGTTTTAATTTCTTTAAATGCCGGTTCGTGCACGAGCTTATAAATGGGTACAACTACAAAAGTCGCATTAATAATTCTCGGTTTAATTTTTTCAAAAAAAAAAAAAAAGAAGCTGTATTGTAGGTCACATATTCATCTATAACTCGTCGTATCTGTAGTAATCGGATCCTTTCCAAATGTTGAAGTGAAGCAAACTTCGTATTCTAAGTCATAGTCACTAAATATAGCAGATTGTAAGGGTATAATTGCAGTATACAAGTTCTACAAAAGCTAATCCCAGTGTTGTTGACCTCTGATTGGTTCTCGTTGTCGGCAGAACGCAGGAGCTGATCCCAACCTAAGACTATTCAGGGGATTCTCAGCCACGGCGGCTTCAAGGGAGAACCACCTCGAGACCCTCGAGGTACTACTGAAGGCCGGGGCATGCCAATTAGCTTGCGAGGAAGCTTTGATAGAGGCGTGCATCCATGGCCATTCCAGCATTGTGCAGCTGCTCATGGGGACCGATCTCATTCGCCCTCACGTCGCTGTTCACGCTCACGTCACTGCTTGCTGTAGGGGATTCGTGGAGGTCGTCGACGCTCTCATCAAGGTTATAATATTAATCTGCTTCGAATCACCGACTATAGTAACATACGATTCAAACCCTACCCTACCAACTACTTCGATGCCGATGGCAGTGTGGAGTGGACGTGAACGCCTCCGATCGTGTGCTGCTCCGATCAAGTCGACCATCATTACATGCAAATGCAGACTGCAATGGGCTCGTGGCTGCCATAGTCGGCCGACAAGCCTCCACCGTCCGTCTACTCCTTGAGGTAAATACCATTCGTTAGCTGCAATCGTTTTCCATTTCATGATTGGGAATTGACATGTACCATCATGTGAAAAATAGGCCGGTGCTGACACTGATGTCAGAGTCCCGCTCGGGGCGTGGTCGTGGGACGTTTCCTCGGGGGAAGAACTCCGAGTTGGCGCGGGAATGGGAGAGCCCTACCCCATCGCTTGGTGCGCCGTGGAATACTTTGAATCGACTGGCTCCATCTTGCAGATGCTCCTCGAACGCATCTCTATTAATGCCACCCACCTCGGAAGAACCCTTCTCCACCACGCCATCTTATGCAACCACGTCAACGCCGTGAAAGCTCTCCTCAAATTCGGCGCAAACATGGAAACCCCAGCGAGAACCTCTCAGAAAACAGAGTTCCGCCCCATACACATGGCCGCTCGTCTCGGTTCTTCTGCAATCCTCGAATCCTTGCTCGAGTTTGGGTGCGATCTCAACTCGAGAACAGAAGCGGGCGAAACAGCTCTGATGATCTCCGCCAAACACAAGCGAGAAAGCTGCCTTCAGCTATTGGTAAAGGCGGGCGCTGACTTCGGCTTGGTCAACGCAAGCGGTAAATCGGCACATACTATCGCAGCAAGCAATCGCTGGTCCGTCGGCTTTCGACAAGCAGTGCTTGGCGTTATAAGAAATGAAAGAATCGTCCCTACGTCATCCAACAAATGCATCTTTTCTCCCCCGAGATTCGCAGCCCAATACGGAGACGTCCTCGCCTTGAAAGCCCTAATCGGCCGACCCAACATCGATCTCGACGAGCAAGACGAAGAGGGCTTCTCCGCGGCGATGTTCGCCGCGTTAGAAGGCCACGTCGACTCGTTTCGCCTGCTCGTCTACGCCTCGGCTGACGTGAAGCTTCAGAACAAAAAAGGCGAGACGGCACTCGCGCTCGCCAGGCGGAGCAATCAAAGGGATCTCTTCGAAAAGGTGATGCTCGAATTCGCTTTGGAAAAAGGGAACCGTATAGGAGGAGGAGGAGATGGGTTCTACGCCCTTCACTACGCGGCTCGGCGCGGTGACTTGCCCGCTGTCAGGCTGCTAGCGAGCAAGGGCTACGACGTGGATGCACTCGACGGGGACGGAAATACGCCCCTTATGTTGGCCGCCTTGGAGGGCAACGGTGAGATGTGTAAGCTTTTGGTCTCTTACGGTGCGTCCCTCGACTCCAAGAACGGCAATGGCGAATCTGCTTTGTCTCTTGCGAGGGCTTTCGGTAAGCCGAAGAACGACGCAGAGGAAGTAATACTTAATGCCCTCGCGAGGAAGACGGTCGTCTCGGGCGCCAAATTACAGAAGCACACTAAGGGTGGGAAAGGCTCTCCGCACGCTAAGGTCGTTAGAATGATCGAATCAAATGGGATACTTCGTTGGGGGAATTCGAGTAGTAGGAATGTGGTGTGCCGAGAAGTCGAGGTGGGCCCGAGCTTGAGCTTCGTCAGAAATAGGAGGAGGAAGGGCGACAGTAATGAGCCTGGGATTTTTCGGGTGGTGTCGTGTAAGAACAAGGAAGTTCACTTTGTGTGTGAAGGTGGAGCCGAGGCGGCCGAGCTTTGGGTGAGGGGGATTAGGCTCGTCTTGGAGGAGGCCGTTTCTGGTAATGAAGTAGGGAAAGGGAGGATCGTAAATTGTTTGAATGCAATGGCTGGCATATACTACGAGTGTTCGTTCCTCAGCAGTACAGAAGAAATGAGATGCAGGAAGAAAATCGCTTGATTATAGAATATCAACGGAGTAGTGCCTATGGAAGCCCAAAATAGGAAAACACGAAATTAATGTACTTGTTCCTTGCACAAGTCTGTTTCTGTATTCTTATTACACACCATTCGAAGGAACACCATGATATATATCGATGACTAACTACATCTGCTTATGAATAGAACTTGTAGTCTTTGGCTTGAATAATGATCTGCCTTAGCCCTCCGATCGGTGCTATTATCATCAACAGAACGCCCAGCACGATGCATATCTGCAGCAGCAGCAGCATTACACGTAACCGTTAACCATCAGGTAACTGTCATGAAATTAAACAAAAAAATAAGCAAGAACGCCAAAATTTGACTTACCCAGTTAGTCCACCAGGACAGGCTAAATCTCCTCGGCTTGTAGATCGCAAGCCACATGATGCACGGCAAGAAGTAAGTCGTCGGGGCGAAGGCGAACCCGCCGAAGAATCCAAGGAGCCCGCCGAAGAAGGGGAACGTAATCGCCACGAACATCGTGAGCGCAACGTACACGTTCCTCGCGATGAACCTCAAGTACCACGTGGGCTTGAACCTCATCTTCTTCACGAGCACCGTCTCTATCATGTCGAAGACTGGCATTGCGTAGATCTGATAGCTTCCTATGACGTGCACCACCACGAACAGGTTGGCCATCGCGATGAGCCACACCGGCTTGTTCAACGTGATGAGAATGTTGTCATCCACGGAGTTTCCGAACACCCAATACCCGATAAAGGCGACAGGGAAGTAGCAGAGAGCCACGACTATGTACGCCACGATGACTCCCCTCCACATCGGCACCTTCGAAGGCTTTTCGGGGGTCGAAGGGATAGTCGCCTGAATCTCCAGTACCACGTTGTGCCCCGCATACGCAAAGGCAACGTCTCCCAAAGCGCTGAAGAAGTTGAAAACCGTCCCCGCCGTGGTAGTCGCCTTGTACCCGTACTGAACGTCCTTCTGCACTCCCTTGTCGACCGACGCTCCCCAAGCAATCGTAGAGTAACTAGTATTAAGAAGGAATTAGCTTAAGCTTTTAGCTGAAGTAGTCATTCAACATGGTATTAGAGAGATCAGACTACGAGTCATGAGTACGAATCCTCGATACCACCCGTTTATGAAACTACACGTCATAGGTTAGAAAGAAACAAATCGGCCTGGACGCGACACTATGTCTATAATGGTAAATGTAATAATGTACCTCAAGGACATGACTGCGGCGGCCAGGGAGACGCCGGAGATGGAATTGAAGTTGGGGAGGTGGGAGAGCACGAAGTGGACGGAGGCGAAGATCATGATGAAGTAGGTGAGCTTAATGTCCTTGCACTTGCCCTTGTCCTTGCATACCAAGTCGTGGAACTTCTTGAGGGACTTTCCGCCCGTGACCATGTAGACTATGTCGACGCCGACCTCGACGATGAGCTGCTGGGGCACGACGATGTACAGGCCGAGCTTCTCGCCGAAGGCGTGCTGGCCGAGCTCGTGGTACCTGTCGAACCGCTTTCCCGGGACCATCTCGTGCATCTCAACCATCTGCCACAGCGTATACAGAGTGATGATCCACGATATCACCATCACCGTCACCCCGGGACCCCTATCGTATTACCGAAAAAATAAATTTCGTTATTACATACTGTTAGAAATAGATAAATTGACGAGTTACTCTACCTATCACCAATTAATTTTAAGATGAAGTTTCGTTCAATAGTATGCCGTCACTTGAATAAATTTCACCCACACAATCATATTTATATTATATGTGCATAGGATTATTAGTTATTACCATCCAAGTTCGGACATGGCGTAGGGTAGGCTGAGGACGCCGGCGCCGACCATGGCGGTGACATTGTGGAAGGCAGAGTACCACCACTTTGCGTTTCTTGAAGAAGTGATTGGAAGCCAAGCATCGATTGCCTTCTCTTCTGCTGTCCTCTCATCTACCTGTGAAAAAATATTATATTTATTTTGTTAGTTTTTTTTAACATGTTTGATTTCTTGCTTGTGTTGTTGACTTGTCTCACCCAAGCAAGACTTACTATTATTATTTTTTTATTTTATTTTAGACCTATATGGCTAATAATTTGCCGTAACATGTACGTTGATAGGAATATCAAAAGGTTGACTCGTCGACTTCCCAAGTACTAGCAAAATAATTACAATAGGATATATGAGAAGAGAAGATGATAAAAGGCAACGAATAAAACTACTATATGCATATTACTTACACACCTGCATAATACACATACAGGGGTGGGGTTTAGACATATACGGAGTTTCTGAGAGAGATCATATGATGATGTGAACGGACTTACGTTTTTGTAGTTCTGTTCAGGACCTTGTGTTCCCATGGCTGAGCTTTCTTTCTACAATTTCAACTCAAATAGAGAGAGAGAGAGAGAGAGAGAGAGAGAGAGAGAGAGAGAGAGAGATGGAATGGATGTAATAAGATGGATGCAAGTCGGAAATATCGATGTTTATATAGTAGCAATTAAAGCGGCGATGAATCTTTCAAGAGAATTGAAATCGACGTTTTTGTTTGACCTTAAGAGAGAGAGAGAGAGAGGCATAGTTCGTCAAGATTTATTTGCTACAATGCTTAATTAGCCAGCCGTAAATACAGGTCGACATATGTATCAAGTTTAGGCTTGGCATTGACCAATCAAAAGATTTGGCCTGCAATTGGGTTAATATAATAATTATATATATAACATATACAAGGGGTTTCTGTATAGCACTTTGTTGACACTCAAGCTAGTTCTGTTCGTTTCTGTCTATTTGTGGACAATATGGCCGGTAAGAAAGCTTTTATTTTAGTTTTAATAAGCTCTCTCAATATATAATTAACAGCTGTTAATAATGCAATTTGCAGATTGATTTTTTACTTTTAAATTTTGTTATGGAGATACCCATATTCGGGAAACTTCACGGCAGCTGCAATTATTGAACTGTATTCTAAAGAAAGTCAACTTATCTGTTAAAATTTGCTTTGTTATTAGAAGAGGCCAGATCTATAACTATACAAACATTCATGCGTGACACCATCCGTTGGCACCTATTGTGTGATATTTTTTTGTGTCACGTCAACATGTCAAATCAATTTCCGACGTGTTCACTAATCTCATGTGTAGGTTATAGATCAATAAAAAATTCCATTGTATGCTGATTTGATACGTTGATATGATTGGTGCTCATGAAGTTGTTCACGCAAGGTGAGCACCATAACATTACTCACTATAAACATATATCTAAATTGGATATGAAATACTAGGATTTCCCGAGGAACTTGCCAAGAAACTACAAAAAAAAATTCAAGTAAACGACTTGTGACTTGAGACACACCGGTTGCGTTCGAACAAATAAAGTTGTGGAAGACAGCGAATTCAATGAATGTTTCACGATAAAATTAAATGGAAGACCTGCCAAAATATTCGTCCTATGAGAAGGATGGTCAACCATTAGATCAAATTTATTTCACAGATGGAATGTAAACTGTTAATAAATAAATTTACGACGGATAATGAGATAAACGAGCTTATTTACTTTGATTAAGATGTATGAATGTAGGAGAAAAAGTTCAAGTCGAGCTCATTTCGTGAAAAATAAATTCATTTGAAAGGTGATAAATCAGTTTTAAGGGAGTTATTTCTTTAAAGAAAAGCTCCATTGAATACACTTCCTAACCGAAAGTATACTATAATACTCAAACCCAACAATGATATCATATATCATCACGGATGGAAAGAAAACCATGTTAAAACAGAAACACAAGAAACACAATGGATAATATCAGTTGAAATCGAAACTACATTCGCCTTCAGTATAAGGATATTGCTATTAATTATTTTAAAATAAGGGTGGTTTAGTAAAAAATAGAAAAATTAATAGGCCACAGTCTTTTTGATAGAAGATGATTTATATTTCAATCTTTTTGAGCGACAGAATTACCATTACGTCTAACATAATAGGCCACAGTCTGATAGTTGAAGATGGAAAGAAAATTAATAATTGCTTTCACACGGAACGTACTAACATGTTAAAGAAGAGCATTTTACGGCATTTCCAACTGATACTTTATTTTTCCATAAACCACAAAAATGGAGTATGTTTCTACTTCAATGAGATCATCTCCAACTAGTACTTTTTTTTTTGTGTAAAACACAAAAATAGAGTATACTTCTACTCCAATGGGACTCCATATTTACTACAAATATTGTGATGATTAGTAGAAAAACTCTAGTTCTAGAGTACACACAATTTTCAACACAAAAATAGAGTTTTAGTTTTATTTATACTTATTTAGTAAAATATATTTATTTGATATATTCTTTAAATAATAATAAAAGTAAAAATAATATTAATTTTCTTTATTTATTGATATTTACCTTTTAATTTATTAAACTTATACTTAAATAATTTACTTAATTTTTAAATATTAATAATTATAATATATTGACTTTTTAATTTTATATAATAAAGTTTGATAAGTCAATTATCATAGTAATATATAGATATTTGATTTTTAGTCTAAAAATAGAGTTAATGGGTTGGAGTGAAAATTAATGTAGAAAATAGAGTTTATTGATTGGAGTAAAAGCACAGTAGCAACTGTATTATGTGTAATATTAGCTGTATTTCTATGTCTTGGGTTGGGGATGCTCCGAGACTCTATATTTAACACTAATATTGTGTTATAAGAGCATCTCCAACTCGCAGCATGAAAATACAGTTAATTCTGCACAATATTACAGCTGTTACAGTGCTTTTACTCCAACCCGTAAACTCTATTTCCTACACTAACTTTTACTCCAACCCATTAACTCTATTTTCAACTCTAAAAATCAAATTCCTATATTCAACTTTATATTATAATAATTAAAAATTCAATAAATTATATTTAAAATTTACTAAATTATAAACTTATCATATTATTTAATTATAATTTTATTAAATTAATACGTAAACATAATAAAATAATAGGAAATGAATATTATTATTACTTTTATTATTATATGAATATCAAATATTTAAATATAATATTTTTTATTAATTAAATTATAAATAAATAGAACGTACAATACAATTTTTGTGTTGAAAATTGTGTATATTCTACATCTAGAGTATCTCTGCTAATCAACACAATATTAGTGTTAGAGATAGAGTCCCATTGGAGTAAAATACTTTATTTTTATATTTTACACAAAAATAAAGTACCCGTTGAAAATGCTCTAAGCAGATAACTCTCGTTGTAGAGTTCTCACAATTTTCAACACAAAAAATAGAGTTGTAATTTCTATTTATTTAATATTTTCATATATTTAAAATACTTGATATTATGATGATAATAAAAGTAAACATAATATTATTTATTTATTGGTATTTCATTTTAGTTTAATAAAATTATCGTTTAATTTTTCAATACTAATAAGTATAATGTATTGACTATCAATCATTATAATGTAAAATTTAATAAGGCACTTATGACAGTAATAAATAAGAATTTGATTTTGTAGTGTAGAAAATAGAGTTTATGAATTGGAGAAAAAGTAGTGTAGAAAATAGAGTTTACGGGTTGAAGAATAAAAGCACTATAACAACTGTATATTCTGTAAAATTAACTTATAATTATGTTGTGGTTGTAGATGTGATAACCGTGCAACTCGACTCGATAATTTAATATATTCGACGATGTATGAAGTTTTTCATCCATATCAAATTTTGAAACCTTTATCTCCACCAACACTTTATAAGTCGTCGAAATTATTTTTTCCTAGGATGAACCAGTGTTTAAAAAAGCGCAGTGTCGCGCGCTTCAACGCGCGCGTTAGCGTTAATTTTTTCCAAAATGCGACATCGCGCAAAACAAAAAGCACTACAGTACATAATTATTGCAACCAGCGTGGCATAGAGGCAGAAATAATATTGGACGTGGCATGTCTTTCTGAGTTGACTATATTTTAGTTTTCTAATTCTTTTCTAACTTTTAAATTATTTCCATCAAAATATAAAAACGATTATTTAATGGAATTTATCTGATAAAAATAAATAAAAGTTTATCTAATTTAGACATTCATATCTTATATTTTTCAGTATCCATAAGCATTATTTTCTAAATACTACATTTTTAGGTATGGTTTCCTAAAATTTTATTAGTTTTATATTTTTTAATGCTGGACAACGGATGAAAGTGAAACTAGATTTAAAAATTCTATTAAATTTTATGTACATGAATTGTTTAATATATTTTTAATGTATGTTTTTATTAATTGAAATATATTAGATTTTACATATATTATTGAACCCAAATTTTATATATAGCTTAATGAATAATGTGCTTATGAATAATTTGTTATAAATTATGTTTCTTAAGTAATATGTGGCTTGTCCGAAATACTCACGCAATACGCTACGCTATTTACGCTACACGCTATCTGAACTGAAACGCGACGCGCTGCGCTATGCGCGTTTTAAAACACTGGGATGAACCAAAATTTTGACCAAATCATTCAACGATATTGCGTATGGGACATGTTGCGCAAGCATCCCCCTTTTTGAAATATATTATCTGACTTTTCAATTTCCGATACTACACTCAATATATATTTATTCATGATCTAAGTAAATCGAATGGCTCTAAAAGATATTTAGTAAGCCGTATGATAAAGTTAGTTGACTCGAATTATTAGTTCACACGTTGATCGTTATTATCTTTGATTTGACTTTGCCAAAACACTCATTTTGTTTAATTACATGCATTTCCTCGTATTTTCTCACAAAAAGCACACGTCATGTGTGAACTAATACTATCATTTTGCGTGGTAGGCCAATTTTTGAAAGTTCGTTGTTCTTTTGCTTTCTTCCGAAACACACTTTATTTCAAAAACAATGTGTTTTGATAATGTAAACCGAGCATCAAATGAAGTACAAAAATTCACTGTAAAAAGAAAAAGCACAACATATACATAAGATTTATTGGAAATAAAATCATCCAAATGGACTTTGATTCTAAAACAAATCAATAATAGACATTAGTAGCCAACTAACGTTGCACTCCCTCGGTCCATTAGTTTATGGACATTTTGGGGTATGATAGGATTTTTAAGAAACTGAATATTTTAATAATATAATACAATTAAAAGGTAAAAAAGTGTATATTTTGACACGTCTTTTAAGAATATTTAATATTATTACTTGTTTGTGATAATTATTTGTAAAAAATAAAATGTAAAAAAGATAGCGGGACGCCCGATATAGTAAAATGTACAAAAACTAATGGGATTGGACAGCTAAACTAAATACTTATGGAAGAAAGACTTACCTCATTTTAACTTTATAAGTCAACGGCGGAATCTGTGACAACATAGTCAATTATACTTTATAATTTTTTGTCCCCGATATTTCAATGCGTGACATCAACTTTGACAATGAAACTTTTACCGAGTCAAAGGAAAAGAAAGCCAATGAGCATTTTATTACGTCATCACGACGTTGGGATTTGGTTCAGTTGAATTCACACGTCCGATAGTCCATAGCCCACAATGAAATATGTGACCTCACATTTAAGTTTATGATTTCGCAACACATTTTCTCGAGTAACCCCTTTATGGCCCAAATATAAAATATGGGCTATAACCATATAGGCCCAATATGAGCCTCAGCCCAATTAGGAAAGCCAATAAACCCAAAACAGTGCATCGAATGTTCAATCCACAGAAAAACTAGCCGTTATGATGCCAGTGTCATCTTCCTTCAAAGAAAATCGACCGTTATGATGCCAGTGTCATCTTCCTCGTCCCAAAAAAGCAAATACTCTCTCTCTCTCTCTCTCTCTCGCATAGCAGAGACTAGAAGAAAAATGGAAAATGAAGAAGATGGGAGTGTTAAAAGCCCTGCGAACCTATCCAAGAAACAACAAGAGATCAGCGAAAATGGTCAAGAAACTGTCAATCTGTTCAGTCCGAGGTTTAGATCGGTGGCTGCAATGGCTGGTTGGGACGAAGAGGCACTTTTGTTAGCGACTCTCACCGTTGAAGACACCCCAGATAGACAGTCCAAGAGTAAGAAGAGGCGTAATTCGCAGAATTTTCGATCCCCACAATCGAGTTCTAGAAGGTTTAAATCTGATCATATTTTCCATTACTTCATAGTTCCCATATCAGTGTTTGACTTAACTTATCTTGTCCCTTGCAATAAAATCCCACAGAAAACGCAGGTCTCGAAACACAAGTACAGCGTCTATACCTATAGCAGTTCTTGATCTTGATTCGGAAGATGTGGACCCAAAACGAGGCACTTGTGACAATACGATTTCGAATGGTATAGATGGTGAGAAAACAAAGAAGAACGAAGAAACTGAATTAGTAGAACATAAGCCCAGAGATGAAGATAATGATGAAGAGAGTACCAAGTGCTGTTCAGTTTCAGGATCAGAACCTGCAATTCCTTGCATTGATAAGCTCCGTGAAGAACTTTCCTGCGCTGTAAGAAGGCGAACTCATCCTTAACGAGCTTATCTTTTTGTTCACTTAACTTATATTTTGAATTTTATACAGATTTGCTTGGACATATGCTATGAGCCAAGCACCACGCCCTGCGGACACAGGCAAATTGACCGACCGATTTCCTCCATTTGTTTTCTTTTCATCACAAGGCCTTCAATGCCTCAAAAATCCCTTCTTTTTCTACTTCCAGTTTTTGCAAGAAATGCCTGCGATCAGCAGCCGATAAGTGTGGTAAGAGATGCCCGAAATGCCGGCAGCTTATCAGGTATGTGAAGCCTCGAGAATCCCTCTGTTGTTAGGCCATCACTGAATATCTCCGTTATCGCAAACTGAACGTCGAATTTTGCAGCAATGGGAAGTACTGCACGGTGAACATAGTTTTATGGAACACGATTCAACTCTTATTTCCCCAAGAAGTAGAAGCAAGAAAATCAGCTTCTTCGTCTTCTTCTACTTCAGACGATGGTCACCAACCTCAGCAGCCTCAAAGGGAATCCTCGAGGCGCCACAACACTCGAAGCAGATTCCTCGAAGCCTTGTATAGCAGCAGCAGCCCAGAATCATCTGAAAGCACTAGTACAAGACAAGAAAGAAGAAGCCAAGCTGTAAGAAATCGAAGCACTCGAGGTTTAGTACGTGTTGGAGAATTGATACCGAGCCAAGACGAGGATGCTGCGTTGGCCTTGAGGCTACAGAGAGAAGAATTCATGGCAGCATATAGAGGGGCACCACAAGCTCAGGCTACAAATTATTCGCCTGGAGTTGCAAGGGCCAACTTATGGGCCATGGCTTCTCGGGCAGTTAACATTAGGATTAGAGACCGCCGAGGTTAGAGTGTGGAACCGTATGTTTTATGTCCTCTTTGTTCCTTTTTTTTTTTCTGTAACGTCGAAACTCAAATGTTTTATGTCCTCTTTGTTCCTTTTTTTTTTCTGTAACGTCGAAACTCAAATGTGTATGACAAGACAACAATCAAATTTACGGTGCGTTGTTTCTCGTCCATTGCAACAAAATCAACCCAAAAATGTATGCTTCGAGAAATCAGGCAACATTCGAACTTGAAGAAATGAGGCAAAACACTACATTTAATCCTCATAAGCAATAAGAAATGCGTTTTTCAGACATAAAAAATGTGGAGACACATATCCTTGGGGAGGTTTAATGGGTAGAAACTCAGTATGGACAAGGTCTGTTATAGTAAAGCCCCCTCATATAGATAGGTAAGACAAGTACCATTCGGACAAAGAAGAGAGCACAACGTAACAATTGCTCAAGATTACCCACGATCCAAATCTATATAACACACAACATGGTAACCAAAACCAAAAAATCAGTAAGAAAACTCGTGCCCTCGAAGGGAGATGTACTTCTTGACCCAAATCGCTATATCCTCGGCGCAGGCCTGCGCTTGAGGAGTCTTCAGAAGCATGTCGAGCGTGGCGAATTCGTGGACAGCGTCTTTGTACTCAAGAACGGGGGCATCGACGTTCACCTTGCGTAGTTCTTCAGAGTATGCAATGGCTCTATCTCTCATCCAATCGTGCTCAGCAACCACGGTTAGCGTCGGGGGAATTTGTTTGAGTTGTGGCCCTTCTCTATCGGGATTGAGAGGGTTTGCAGCGGGGTGGTCGAGGCTGAACTCTTCTTCGTGTAGAAAAAGTCTCCATGCGAGTATGCACATGGCCTTGTCGTAGAAGTAGGAATTTGCTAATTTTATCTCCGAGTGTGTTGGGATGCTTCCGATGAAGAATGGGTACATTAAGACCTGGGCAACGACTTTTACTGGATCTAGAAGTTTACCAGCCTCGACAGCTTTTCTCGTGACATAATCAGCAATGTTTCCTCCGCAGCTGACCCCAAGGAGTACACATCTGCATCAGCAAAAAATTACAGTAGGAATCAAGTTCATGTCTAGAGTCGAAAAACTATCACCTCTGAGAACTTCAGATGGTGGGCAAGAATCAAATTAGGGTACTGAAATAAAAGTCAAAGGAAAACGTGATTTCCATCATAAGAAACTTGATCATAGTGCTTAATAAGAAACTGAGTGAACAAAAAAATAAATATTGGGACTTTTGATTGCCATCAACAGAAATATGAGCACGAGTGCAAAGAAACTGGACTTCATCAGTCACCGAACACGAAAAACAATACAGACGCACAAGCACCATTATCAAGAAGCTTAGCATTTGAGCAACGGCATAGGAAATCAAACCACAGAACACAGATTGTCGAATAACTTCGGCTATTAATAAATCTTCATGCTATTTTTAGTACATACTTTCCTCCATGATCACCTTCTCTTTAAAGATAACACAACCTAATGATAACGACCAAGAATCTCTCATCTATCAATTGCAAAAAAACTTCCACCAACAGACAAAGAGAGAAAGAACTACCAACACAAACCTCGATGGATCCCCATGAGCTGCCAACCATGGCTCTACCATTGATGCCCCGAACGCGTCTGCCATGTGCCAATTCCCCTCCGACCTCCTCAAATCTGCCCCCTTCAAACCACCCAAAGACTTACTACACTCAGCCAAATTCGCCTGCTTGGCCAGCCAATGCAACACCTTCAACCCATCCTCAAAAGCAGCGGGATATCTATTCTCAGGCGCCAGCCTGTACCCCACAGCCAAAACAATCACATCACACAACTTTGCAGTCCTCCTACAAAAGAAATCATTTGCAGCCGAATCACTACTCCCACTCACAAAACCCCCGCCATGAAACTGCAACATCACGGGCAATCGACGACAGTTGGTTCCCACTGGTTTATACCCTCTGTAACTCACGCTCTCATTTTTCAAGCTTGCATCTTCAATACTGACACTGCCGGCGTAGCTATTCCTCCTATGGAAACTCCCACCTGTCCCGCCAACTACACCATTAACGTTGCTGTTACTTTCGCTATTAAAAGACCCAGAGCTATTGCGACGATTAATCGAGCGGTTATTCGGGTCAGATCCAGATCCTAAAGCTCTTGATTTGGGCAGTGTTTCAGGGGAATGGAGGCAGGTGTCCGGCAAAAAGATTCTGATGTTTAGAGAGGTCAAAGGATCGATATGAATATCCTTTGTGGCAACGCCATCGGTGAACGAAGGATTCGAAGCGACGGGCGTTTCCTCGTCGGGGCGTGACGTCACTCCGAAAGATGCTGACGACGAAGCGGAGCCTCCGACGGAGTCGTTCTCGGGGGACTGTAATCGGCTCTGCAACCGATGCTTGAGCATAAGTTTGAAGAAAACGCTGTACAGTTTCACGCCAATGCTTGGCATTTTCCCCAAACTCCGACAAAAACTACGCGCGAGATATGTATAGATCTATGCATACAACCACCACACGTGTTGGAACCCACGATTCCACGTTCTTCTCATGGGAAATTATCCACTTTCAGATCGCATAATTAGGGTTTCATCCTCTCTGCATCTTCCTATCCTCGTTCCGTTTGTTCCTATAGAAGCGTGGAGCTCCAAAACCGTCAGCGTGTATATTGATGCTAGTTATGAGGCAGATTGATGGATGGATTGAACTTTGAGGATCATCATCAAAGATAGGGATGGTTCGAGGAGGATGAGATGCAGGTTTTCACTGTTTTTTTTTTTCCTTTCTTCTTTTGTTTTTCTTGTTTTTTTCAATTTAGATAAATTGAAATCTAAATTGAAACTGTAATCGTGTAATGATAATACCATAGGACATCCTAGCTGTCCGAATTGGTGCAAATGTGAAAATAGAAAACCGTTAGAGGGGTAAATCGAAATATTCATGGAAATATTTATCCCTCGATCCTCCACTCGAGAGATGAAGATCGAGTATGAAGACTTTCGTCAATTCTCTGCTGCTCAGAACTCAATTCCTCTTCAGCAGAGGTCACAAACACAAAGTCCTCAATGGCGGCGCGTGCGATACCAACCGGCGAAGAGCCACGGCGCGCGTGTACTGCTCCGCGGCTTCTTACCGTCGCAATCACGTGGTCCAAATTTTGCAGGAGCGAGGATTGCTAGAATCCCTAACGAGCGACGATCTATTGAAAGGAGATGCTCCAGTCAAAGCCTACTGTGGTTTCGACCCAACGGCCGAGAGCCTCCACTTGGGGAACCTTCTCGGCATCATCGTCCTGTCGTGGTTCGCGCGTTGCGGCCACCACGCCGTCGCCTTGCTCGGCGGAGCCACCGGCCGCGTCGGTGACCCGTCGGGGAAAAGCCTCGAGAGACCGCAATTAGACGCGCCGACGCTGGAGAGGAACATTAAGGGGATATCGAACACTATCGAGACCATTTTGGGACGAGAGTCGTCTTCGTTCTCGATTTTGAACAATTACGATTGGTGGAAGGATGTGAAGCTCTTAGATTTCTTGAGGGACGTTGGGAAGTACGCTAGGGTTGGTACAATGATGTCCAAAGAAAGCGTTCGCAAGCGCCTTGAATCTGAGCAAGGGATGAGCTACACTGAGTTCACCTACCAGCTATTGCAGGTTTTACTCTCTGCAGAAAAAGCTTAGAAGAAGCTCATCTATGATATCCTGCTTGAAGTTGAAGCTAATGATGCACTGTATGATGATTGCATTTGCGAATGCTAATGCTTTCTTGATTTTTTCACTTTCATTAGGGCTATGATTTCTTGATTCTGTTCAGAGACCACGGCGTCAATGTTCAAATCGGTGGAAGCGACCAATGGGGTAATATCACGGCAGGCACAGATCTCATTCGAAGGATTCTTCAACCTCAACAATCACCATCTTCATCATCGACAGCTTACGGCCTAACATTCCCTCTCCTCCTCAAAAGCGATGGGACCAAGTTTGGAAAATCCGTGGATGGCGCAATATGGCTGTCCCCATCCTTACTATCCCCATACCAATTCTACCAGTACTTCTTCTCGGTCCCAGATTCTGACGTCATAAGATTCCTCAAGATGCTAACTTTCTTGCCCATGGATGAGATTTCCCAAATCGAGGCTGAAATGAAGAATGTGCCCAACTCTGCCCAGCGAAGGTTGGCCGAGGAGGTCACTCGTTTCGTGCACGGCGAGCGAGGACTCGGCGAGGCCATCGAGGCTACCAAGGCTTTAGCGCCAGGCTCGGCGACGAAATTGGATTCAGACACCATTAATGTTATCGCACAAGGAGGAGAAGTTCCCTCGTTCAGTCTGCCCATGGAGAAGGTTGTGAATGCTTCGCTCGTTGACCTCTCTGTAACGACGGGGTTGCTAGATACTAAGTCGTCTGCCCGGCGAATGATAAAGCAGGGCGGGCTTTACTTGAATAACAGCAGAGTGGATAGCGATGCGAAGAAGATTGAGGTCCACGACATTGTTGATGGGAAGCTCATACTGTTGTCTGCTGGTAAGAAGAACAAGATGATTGTCAGAATATCTTAGGTCTGCTTTCTTGAACTTGTGATTAATTTATTTCCCCTGCGGCGTGATCATGATCTTGAATTGTATTAATGTCACTGAGTTTTTTTTGCTGCAATAGACACATTGAGATGGTCATCTATTTTGCTTTACCCTCGAATCTTACCATCTTTAGTATTGAGACTCGGAAAAAAATCATTCCAACACTTAGTAAATAAAGAATATTTATTTTAGGAACTCATTGAATTGGGTGGGTCAAAATTTGCCAGCAAGGCTGCCGAGTAGTTTAAAGAGTTAATTAGATGTCAGGCCCGTTTAGTAGTTTCGTTTTTTATTTCAGGTCCTATTCATGTTTCAAATAGAAATAAGAACCTAAAATTAAGTTTCATTTAGGAATAAGAACTCAATCCATGAAAAAAGACATATTTGCCCATAATAAACAAAAAGAATTACGAATCACTGCCATCGCCTTCCTCAAACGAGCAAAACAACCATAAAGAAGTGGTATAGACCGTACATGAAGTGGTACTGTAGACCCATGAAGTGGTACGAGTGAACAGTAAAGTAGTACTGTAGACCCATGAAGTGGTACTGGTGAACAGTGAAGTGGTACTGTAGACGCATGAAGTGGTACTGTTGAACTGAGATGTGGTACAGCGTTGTAGACCATGAAGTGGTAATGTTGAACATAGAAGAAGTGGTACTGTAGACCCATGAAGTGGTACAATTGAAATGTTTGGGAATTCATGGGTCTAAAAATGTAGTACCAATTCTCTGACCAACAGTACCACTTCATGGATCCTCTGTACCACTTCTTCTCTGTTCAACATTACCACTTCATGGGTCTTATGCTGTACCACTTCACTATTCACCAGTACCACTTAATGGGTCTACCGTACCACTGTTCACTAGTACCACTCATGGATCGACAATACCACTTCACTGTTCACCCGTACCACTTCATGGATCTACAGCCACTTCATGGATCTACAGTACCACTTCATGTAACACTTCCTGTTATGTGATAGCTGATAACAGAACATGCGCGCTGGATACCACTTCATAACTACTCTTTTATAAGGGTATTTTCGTCAGTCAACCTTTATTATATGTTAAATTCTGAATTGGGTTCTTAAAACTATATTATTTCTGACATGGGTCTGGACTCTATATTAAAAATTGAGTTAATTATGATTCAGCCCCTATTCATGTTTAAAAATCGTGTTCAGCCCCTGTCAGAAAAAGCAATTAGTTTTAAGGACCCGATTTTTCATACCACTTCATCGGTCTGTGGTACAACTTCTTTGTTCTGTAGTACCACTTCTTTGTTATGCAGTACCACATAATTGCTCTGCAGTACCACTTAATTGTTCTGCAGTACCACTTCATTTTTCTGCGGTAAAAATGAAGTGGTATTGTAGAACAAAAGAAGTGGTACTGCATAGCAATTATGTGGTACTGCGGAACAAAGAAGTGGTACTACAGAACAAAGAAGTGGTACCACAGACCGATGAAGTTGTATGAAAAATCGGATCCTTAAAACTAATTGCTTTTCCTGACAGGGGCTGAACACGATTTTTAAAGTTGAATAGGGCTGAATTGTAAAGGTCCCTTAAAAATTGGATGGGGCTGACACATGAAGTTCCCTAGTTTAAAATAATATAGAAGCTTGCAATAATAGTAAGCCGAGACTGACACATTGTTCTTATTACAAAATATCTAAAAAAGCCATAACTAAAACCTCCAGTTAATTTCAACGAGTCTGCAAAAAACAAAAGATCGTACCTAGGAGTCAAATACACAAAGGTTAGTTTTTGCTACACATTTCTGTATCTGCAGCTTACGCGTGTATGAAAGTTTTCTTATAATAATCGAGAATTTTGCGTCGCTTAATCGTCGATTGCAACGAAAGCCGTTGTTCTTGGTGAGGGAACTGCGTGAGTTTGATCCGTTTCTCATATATTATTTGTCCGCTTTTCTTATTGACAACTTGCTTGCTGTATTTTCTCGGTGCTTCAGCTATCTCATCAACTTGGTTTTAATTTTTTTGTTCGGAATTAGTGTTCTTAGATCAACAAACGATTTTGGGCTTTGGGTGAATCAAATATCAGTGATTTTACAAAGTTTTCAGCTCACTCGTGATCACAACTTTCTGTTAAATCTCGTCCAATAGCAGTAAATTCTTTCTGGTTGTTGACCTTCTAGCAAGCATTTAAACCTGATTTTTTGCTGTTTATGGCAGATTTTAAACGTAAGTTCTCTATTTCTTCAGGATCTTTAAGCACTGAAAATGGCTGCGTCTGCTCAGTGGCACTGTGAGCAAAGACCCCTCGAAAAGACCGATTCTTTTTCCAGCGATGACGGCACGTTTGTACCAGAAAGTTGGAGCTTGTCTATCGTTGTTCTTGGCGCTTCTGGCGATCTTGCTAAAAAGAAGACCTTTCCTGCACTTTTTAACCTCTATCGCCAGGTTTACGATTTCTCTTAATCTTCATCCTGGCAAAAAATTCTGTCTGATTCTTAAAACTTTCCAGAGTCATCACTTTTCTCTTTTTCTATTTGAAAATGGACTAGTATATAGTATGAATCTATAGCACTCTTAAGATATATTGATGATTTTATACCAGAATACTATGATGTTCAGGGGTTTCTGCAACCTGATGAAGTTCATATTTTTGGATATGCGAGAACTAAGATTTCAGATGATGAATTGAGAGATCGAATTCGTGGGTATGTCTCAGACTCTATAGAGATGATCCACCTCAAATAAGATAACACCGATGACTCTTATCTCCATGTCCATCATTACAGCTTTAACCGATATAACTTGATATGAAATATAATGATGTACTTAGTGGATCAATGATCAATTACTTGCAGGTATCTTCCCCAAGGGAAAGAAGTAGCTGATGCTATTTCGAAATTCCTGGAGTTGGTTAGTTACAATAATCAGTTTCTTTTCTCTTCTCTTCATGTAACTACTTTAAATAGGAATTTATGAACCTTTTCTTCCCATATTGCAGATTAAATATGTCAGTGGCTCTTACGATTCCCCTGAAGGGTTTCAAAAGCTCGACAAGGCGATCTCAGAGCATGAAACATCGAAAAACAGCTCAGAAGGATCATCTCGAAGGCTTTTCTACCTTGCACTTCCTCCTTCGGTATATCCACAAGTCTGCAAAATGATCAAGAATCATGCCACTATTCGATGTATGCCATTATTTTGCTTTGTGAAGAAGTTTCTTGCGAAGTTTTTGTTCTTTGTAATTTGTCTTTAGTCCATAAGCACTATCATTCTTTCAGCTGATCGTGGTGGATGGACTCGTATTGTCGTTGAGAAGCCCTTTGGAAAGGATTTAGCTTCAGCTGAGGAACTGAGCTCACAGATTGGTGAATTATTCGAAGAGCCACAGATTTACCGTATCGATCACTATTTGGGAAAGGAATTGGTGCAGAATTTGGTACTACTCATCGCCTGTTTAATTCTATCTATCTTTGTCCATTCGGTTTCACATTTGTATAATTCTATCACCTACAAAACTGCAGTTGGTGCTTCGTTTTGCTAACCGTATGTTCTTACCCCTATGGAATCGCGACAATATTGCCAGTGTGCAGGTCGGTAATTCGATACATTGTAATAATATCTCATCATTTTCTCTCCGACCTACAGTGATTGAATTTTTTCCTGTAGATTGTGTTCAGAGAAGATTTCGGCACTGAAGGCCGCGGCGGATACTTCGACCAATATGGGTACGTTGTAAGTTGAAGCAACATGATATTATGTCTTAATGGAGAAGATGAGTAGTGAAGACGATCTCATCATCTCTTCCTTTTTTTCCCCTCGATTTTTGCAGAATTATCCGCGATATCATCCAAAATCATCTTCTGCAGGTTAGTCTTGCGAAAGCAACAAAACTGTTTCGTGGATTCGCATGTTTAAGCCATAGCTGTGCTAGTACTAATTTCCATGAACAATCGTTTTCAGGTTCTTTGCCTTGTCGCTATGGAGAAGCCCGTCTCTCTGAAACCTGAGCACATTCGAGACGAGAAAGTCAAGGTACTGGGACCCATCTCAGCCAACATGGGAAATTCGTTCGTAGATGTGTTCACTAATGCGATCGATTTTCTTTCATTACGTTTCTTCGAGCGGAGAAGATAACTATCAAGACTCTCTTTAGGCTGATGATCAGATGAAGATACCATATACGATGATTGTTATATTCAATCACGATCGAAGTTTAAATTCCAGGTTCTTCAATCGGTTCTTCCGATCAAGGACGAAGAGGTGGTTCTCGGGCAATACGATGGCTATAAGGACGATCCAACGGTCCCCGACGACTCGAACACTCCTACTTTTGCATCAGTGATTCTACGCATACATAACGAACGATGGGAAGGTATTTTGGGACAATCACTCGCCCCTTTTCTTTCACCCGAGGAAAAATCTCTAAATCATCTCTGTCAAAATCCCCATAGGCGTGCCTTTCATACTCAAGGCAGGGAAAGCTCTGAGCTCGAGGAAAGCAGAGATAAGGGTTCAGTTCAAGGACGTCCCTGGCGACATTTTTAAGTGTACGTATAATCTCTGTCTCCTTTTTCTACAGTTATAGCATGTCTTTGTCGGGCTTTAAGCGAACAGTACAGTGATAATAATAAGAAACAGGTCAGAAGCAAGGAAGGAACGAATTCGTCATTCGCCTGCAGCCTTCTGAAGCCATGTACATGAAACTAACGGTCAGTTGCAGTGTTTTCTCTGCTTTCAGAAATAAAATTCAGTTCCTTCGATTTTCTTTATTGCATTATCATGATTATTATTGGTGCAGGTGAAGCAGCCCGGCCTTGAAATGCAAACAGCTCAGAGCGAGCTCGACTTGTCCTATCGACAGCGCTACCAAGGAGTCGTGATCCCTGAGGCATACGAGCGCCTGATTCTCGACACGTGCGCAACACTCTCTTTGAGATCTTTATATATTCGATCTGTTTTTCTGGTTCGTACGAAATATTCACTTCTGTTCCATCTTTTTTTTTTCTTCTGCAGAATCAGAGGTGATCAGCAGCATTTCGTTCGCAGGGACGAGCTGAAGGTAGTTAAATAGACATTCGACGAGCGAATAAAATCGATGAAATTTTTTCTGAATATATATTTTTTTAATTTAAGGCTGCGTGGGAGATATTTACGCCGTTATTGCATAGAATCGACGGAGGGGAGCTGAAGGCTGTTCCTTACAAGCCGGGAAGTCGAGGGCCAGAAGAAGCAGATCAGCTGTTGAAGAGTGTTGCTGGCTATGTTCAGACACATGGATACTTATGGATTGCACCAACTTTGTAATTAATTTGTTTTCTGAGTCCGTGAAATGAACCACTTATTGAGTAGTGAGCTCTTCCTCTTTTTTTTTTTCGAATTACAATAATGGTTTTGTTTGTATGCATGGTTGAAATGTTGATCTTGTTGGCAGTTGGCGTTTGTAATAATAATTGTGAGACTTTACTGTTAATTTTGATCCGTTATAATCTTTTGTGCCTTTTTATCTTCTAGAGGATCTGGTAATATAACGGTTTCCATTTAGTACATACTAAGCAGCAATCTGCTCTCATTAATACCAAGTCTTGATAACGAAATGCGAGAGATTTTCTCCTTCATTACCGACGTAATATCGTAATCTTTCATTTATTAACTCAATCATATTCCGAAATCCCTTTACAGAATGCCTTATCCATAGCCTCATACAACACAAATGCTTATCCATACATACACTTGCTCTATATGTATATATGTATATTATATATTGTGATCCTCATCGTGAACAACATACAAAACTTCATTTGATCTTCAGCCTTAGAAGCAGCTGTGTTATACTCGTGACATATATACTCGCGCGACTCTCGATTTTGGCAAAAAATGGATTATCATCATGCGAATTTGGTAACATCATATTACCCAGAAATTCTTCTCTTATACCATACATCTTTATACGTGCAACTGTTTCAAGAATCATATATCTTTATAGTTTTGTATATCTTTATATACTTGGCAGTGCTGTGTTCTTAGAGTTCATCCACGCTGCGATGCATGCAAGAGACACGCAATGGAAGTACTAGGTTCTATCGACGGTAATAATAATAATAAATAATCCAAATGAGCCCCTCCTTTTTGTTCCTTCTCATGCAATCTAATCCCCAAATATTCTTTATAAATTGTCTGTCGTCCATAAAATCAGGCATCTACGACATGACCATAGACGCTGAAGCAAAGACATGCAAAATCACGGGTCAAGTCGATCCAAGCTTCTGCATACGAGCGCTGGCTCGTTGTGGGGTCCACGCCGAGCTCGTTTGGGCTAACCTAAGGCACCCGAGGGTGAGCCACGGGGGCTACAGAAGGTGGCACGAGGATGGTTATAGGGCGAGGAATTACTATTCTATCCCCGAGTATTCTTCTTCTTATTACAACTATGATAATTATGTGTCATCTAGGCTTGTTCCACTCCATCATCATCAGCCTACTTATATTCCATATCTTGAAGATAGTTCCATGAGCTTTTGCAGGGTTATGTAATGATTTTTTTTTTAATTTCTTTTCTCTTTCGTGTGTAGTGTAGTATGTGTGTAAGTTATTTGCTAATAAGTCGGTGTGTTTTTCGGTGAAAGATTATGATCCCCATTTTAATATGGATCTTGTCTTCTATACGAGAGTTATTTTGTCTACTTTTGAACACTACGATTTTCCGCAAGATTGATTTTACGAACGTGTACGAAAATATACTACATTTTACAAATTACTAATATTTTTCACTTTTTCATTTTTTTTTCTCTTCAAAAGTACATCGTTGAATCTCAACAATTCGTTCTTCTTTGATCTTAGGATTGAGGTTAAAGAATCCTATGATCTTATGGTTTAAAGACCGAAACAAAGATATGATTTGTTCATGATGGTTCTATGGAAATTATATGTTATAAACATGAGTTAATAGTTGGATAAGATTTGATTTTCGTGACTGCAATTTTAGGGCAACTCCATATATATGTTATTTAATTTACATATTAAAATGAAGGTGGAAATACATATAAAGAGGCAGGCCTCCATAAAATGGATGAGTGAACTAATATTGCATGCGATTAAGATGACTGTAGCTGTTCTGACCTCGATCCTCCGCAAGAAACTACCTACTCTCCACTCCGCCACCTTCGTCCGGCTCAGATCGGCGGCGGTTCGCCGTCATCGGAATTCTGAAAACTTCCGTACATATCAAAGCCAGCATTATGAGGACCTCACCAAAGCTCGCGATAACATCAAAAGGCAGTCGCTCCTCTCCCTCGTACTTTCTTTCGACGACGATCCTCCTCTCTCAGAAAATCAAGCCATTGGTACCGCCCTAGCATCGCAGGTAGTCGAACTTCTTTAAGGTTTACGAGAAAATGCAGGTCTATTGCTTGATTTTCATGTATAAAACCATATAATGTGCTACCTTTAGCTCGGCCCTGAAGATAATCTAAGACAAGAAAAATTATATTCAGGCAATATGCTACCTCCTTTAGCTCACTGCTCTTATTACAACAACAATAACAACGACAAAAAATATCCTTCCTTTTTCATACGGAAGAGCCCAGAAATCATGTTGTGTCCACCAGCAGGCGCTTGCCCACCAGATAGAACAACAACGCCTATTTTGATCTGATTTGGGGCAGATGAAGGCATGACACCTGGCACAAGGACACTCGACGGCTGTCCGAAAAGGCATGGAAAGAGCTTTGCAATTTCATCTGTTGTTCGATGGAGAAACGAGTATGACAAAACGAAAGCTGGAACCCATGAACTATAACGTAGCAATCAATCGAATAGTTTCATTCGACCCAACCAAAACCAAGAACGTCGAATTCATCGTCAGTATTAACTATTTATTTCGTGATTTAGGGACAACAATTAAAGAACCTGGATTTCCAGCAGCTGAGCTCGGTGGGCCATTGACAACATTGAACGAGTTCTTGAGAACGTCAGGCAAAGGAAGGTTGATGCTTAATCTGCTAGCTTGAACCTCGCCGTACGCATCGGCCGAACGGCCAGGCGAAACTTTTGAGCAGCCATCGATAGTATTCGTTAGTTTGAATCAAGAAAATTTGCGACAAACGACGATGAAATGCTGGTAGTGTAAGTAAAGAAAGATATGGGGGAAGTTATGCGTTTATTTTATGCATGCTAGCGTTAGAGAGAGAAAAATGGCATGGCTTGGCATTTGATGCTGAGTGTTCGGAGATTCAAAGGAGCGAGTCCCATGTACCACGTTTCTGAATTCTGAGGAGAAAACATGGTACAAATTACAATTACAAAGAGTTCGATTCTCTTTGTGAAAGTTTGCATAGTTGAGGGAGTAACTCTGAGATATTGCGATCCCAATTAAACCCCTTCTCTAGGCTAGGGTGTTGGAAACACACATTAACGAACTCTTTCCTTATCGTCCAGTTCAGTGTCACGAACTCATTTTGATCTGTACCCAAATACATTTTCGTCGTTTGAAGGATTCTTGCGGTGCCATCAGTCATGTGGACCCTTCGAAGAGCCTTCGGTTCAGCTAAAGTAATATTTCGACCTCAATCGATAGTTTTTGGATGACGTGCTTGCAAAAAATATCCCTTTTTAATGATTTTTTTGCGAGGGTTTTGGTGTTTATTGATTACCTTTGTTGACCTTTTTGGTCCATACATGTTAGGGAGTTTTGATGAACGATGTAATTGTAACGACGTTAGGTCTATAAATTAAGCAATTCGATTTGTGATTAATATAACGTCTAAGTTCATGAAAATATTCGACCATTCATTGATTATGAGCTTTAAATTGATTAAAGTGTTGAATATTTGATTCGCATATGAGTTTGTGATTTGTTGATGAGACTATGTGATCGCATGTTATAGACAGCCCATGTGATAGGATATATTGTACTGTGCTATATATGGAAATAATCCATGAGATATCCTACTGAGTTATAAAAGGAAAATATGATGTCTATATATGGAAAGTGATATATGTGTTCAAAATATAGTCCAAATTCACTGAGAGAGCAATTTAGGTTTCTTTTCTAATCAGCTTCCTCTTATAAGTTATACGAATCTTCTTAAAAAGAATACCAATGTCGACGCCATCAACCACCACCCTTGTAGAGCCGGCCGCCGGGGGGTCGGTCGACCCCTCTGCCGCCCATCTGATTCCGTGCAAACTGGTGAGGGCTTATAAAGTGAAAGGGAATAAAAGGAAGAACAGAGAGGAGAAGTACGATAAAGGTGATGATGATTCTGAGCAAATAGAGGAACAGGGTTCATCGAAGAAGGTGAATGGTGGAAGCTTTGAGTTAGATAAGGAGGAGATAGCTGAAGATGTAGTTACTGATGATACGCCTGGGATTCCAATTGTTCCAGTGGATGACGGTGCTAAGAAACCTGGTGTTATTTTTGTTCTTGAAAAGGCCTCACTAGAGATTGCCAAAGTTGGGAAGGTGCGTTTCGAAATGATAAAGATTCATTTTTTTGTGCTGTTGTTTTCCACGGAGTTCATAGTTGTGATGGGTATGTTTACGTATATGTGCAGACATATCAGCTTTTGAGCTCAGATGAGCATGCGAATTATTTGGTGAAGAACAAGAGGAACCCTGCAGATTACCGGCCAGACATTGCATTTCAGGTTTGAGCATAATGCATATGAAGATGGAGTTGTTAAAATTCAATGTCTGTGGTGCACAGCTGATGTTAGCAATTAGGTCTTTATAAGGTGCTGTTGCATTTGAATTAACTGTTCGAAGGAAATGCTCGATAACAATCTCTCACACTCACTCTGTTAAACACTGACATGACTTTGCTATTGTGTTACTGAATCTATTGCTAGAATTTCATTTTAAAACCTAGTGAGACTATCTTCTTTGCTTTCATGCCTGGTTGGTTTATTACCACCATCAAATCAATTCCATCTTACATACGAGAGAATACCGTTGCTTTCATTGTTCCAATTATGTGATCATTAAGAAACTTTTGTTGGTTGCAACTTTGCTTGTCTGCCTCCTTCTTGGGCTTCTAACCGATTCATGTCCTCTTTCTAACTTCACGTTACAACGTACGATACTGCTGAAAAATTTGTGTCCTGGCTCAGACCATTCCTTCTTTCGTTTTCTTTTTTTCCTGCTAGTTACAAAATCCTAACCATCGTGTCACTCGTAGGCTATTCAAACGATCTTGGACAGTCGCGTGAACAAAATTGGCAGATTGAAAGCGCTATACGTAAGGACACAGCAAGGCCTACTTATAGAGATCAAACCTCATGCCCGAATGCCAAGGACGTATAAACGCTTTGCTGGTCTCATGGGTGAGTGGCCCAGAAAAGAAAAATCACCACATGTTAATGAATTGTCTCTAACTAACCTTTCGAATAATCTTGAAGTGCAACTTCTCCAAAAGCTGCACATTACTGCAGCTGGTAAGGGCGAAAAGCTACTGCGTGTAATAAAGAACCCTGTCACCCAGTACTTACCCGTCAGCTCTCGTAAAATAGGTACGAAATATTACACTATGTGTTTATTAAGAGACGATCTTAGTCTTTCTCGTGGACTTTCAGGGTTCTCCCACAGTTCGGAGAAGTTGGTTGATATGTACGACTATATTGGCACTATCGACAAGGATTCAGATATTGTTTTTGTGGTACTCCCTCAACTTCTCAGTCGTCTTCTTCGCCTTGTTAGATCATCTTTTACATCTGCTGCAACTGTTTCATACTTGGCAGGTGGGTGCAATGGCCCATGGAAAAATCGAGCAAGACTACGTTGAAGATTATATTTCAAGTATGCTTAATTTTCTTTGCTCTTCTCCTGTTACTTCATTACTTGCACCTCAATTCCGCCAAATGTAATATCATAATACGGTAAAATGGGGCCTTGCAGTTTCAGAGTTCCCTTTGAGCGCTGCTTACGCCATATCCATAATCACCACGTCAGTGGAACGCAAGTGGAAGATCTTGTAAGATAAGAGCTATCGCACGACTCATTAGCCGAGCACTCCGCAATCAGAAATTCTTACCGTTTATATTATTACTTCATATCGAACGAGTGTTTACATGTGAGACAGGGACATAAGAACATGTTCTCAGTTTGTCGAGAAGTCGAAAAAAAACTAAAGAACTTCTCCTTCCTTTCTATTGATATCGGTATGTGATTGTCGTGGAGCCATTGATCATATCTCTGAATGCGAGACTTTTTAGCATAATCGTAAGATCTGCTATAACAATAGCCATGGAATCTTGGAGTTCCCTTTGGTTGCTATGATCAATGGACGCTCTGCAGCTGCTGTATAATAATATTATGGCAGTTAATAAAACTGCTATTGCCATGGAAAACATACTTGTGGCCATAGCTCTAGCTTGGAAAACAAGAGGAATGGCCATTATATGAAAAGCCTTTGTGATTCTGAAGGTAAAAAGGCTTACCTTTACCCCTAATGCTGAGTTTTATATTCTTGATCAAGGTTTTATACATACTAGTTTTGCCCCGTGCGATACACAGGAACTATAGCTGAAAGTGAGACTGAGCCGTCTGTCAACCTGACCCCGTCCCAAAAAAACACCGTGCTTGGGCCTTAATTTTTCGACCCCAAAACATAATCGGGCTTATTTGGCCCAACCTGTCAGGCCCGCGGACTGATGTCCCGTGGGCCAAAAAACCCGACGGTCCGCGGGCCAAATTGGGCCCGCTATAGTAATACTTTGAAGTATTACAGTCTTAGAGCATCTCCAACTCCCATCATAAAAATAGAGTTAATTCTGCACAATATTACAGCTGCTACGATGCTTTTACTCCAACCTAAAACTTTATTTTCTAAGCTAATTTTCACTCCAATCCATTAACTCTATTTCCAACTCAAAAAATCAAATTCCTCTATTAAGATTTGTAATATACTTACTAAAAAGTTAATAAATTATAATAATTAATATTTAAAATTAACTAATTATAAACTTAGCATATTATTTAGTTATAATTTTATTAAATTAAAAAGAAAATATAAATAAATTATAGAAAATTAATATTGTTTTACTTTTATTATTATAAGAATATCAAATATTTAAATATAATTAAAACATTTCTAATAAATAAATTATAAATAATAGAAAGTACAACAGTTTTTATTGAAAATTGTGTCCTAATAATATTTTTAAAACAAAGGAGTGGCAGCATATTAAAACATAAATATTCCCTAATTATAAAATACTAGGAAACTGAAGCCGCGCGTTGCGCGGCATTCATAAAAACATAGCTCGGACCTCGGACACCGAGTGAATTAAATAACATTGTTATAATATCAAGAATCACATCAAGTATACATTTGGCTTATAGTAGCCATACATTAACAAATTAATATAAGGATATTAGAATTCGTCTACAAAAATATTATATAAAGGTAAAATATTCCGAAAAAATTTAATTTACAATTTACAAGCAAACTACTACCCGAGCATGAAGTACATATGAAGTAATACCGTCATCCCTTAATATCTTACATATCTGCAAAAAACATATCGAAAAAGTCCATTAATCCATGTTTACAAACAGAATTCATTTTTTAAGTTTGCAACACAACTGCAAACTAAATTACTCGACCCGAGAGTATCTTGTCGATATTATTATAATTAGTTACCTGCCGCTGTGAGGATTTCGTCGTAAACAATATTTTTGGTACGATTGTTTATTTGTGCTTGTGGCGATAGTGGTCTAGCAGTACTTTTACTTCGTTAGCCGATTTAGCTCTTGATAGCGCAACATAAAGCTGCCCATGTGAGAATACGGGTTCTTTCAGATAGATTCAAACAAAATCTAACGTTTGTTCTTGCGCTTTATTAATCGTCATCGCAAAACAAAGACGGATTGGAAATTGTTTACTTTTAAAATGAATAGATGAAAATTATTTTGTGGTGATTCTAAGGTTATGCGCGGAATAGACGAAAAACATACCCTTGAGTTCAAGTTCAAATAGAAGAAGGATACATTCTGTTACCTACTATACACCAACCAATAAAAAAAAGAAACATACGGTTTATCAAATAAAAGCCGATAGTACATATAGAGAATCGCAGCAACAAAGAGTATATATTTTAGACACAATATACCTGAGAATGAAGTTACAATGACGCTTACATAACTCTAAATAAAAGGCGGTAACAACGACAGCAACACATCCACAAGTCAGTTACCTTGTTCCTGACATTTAATCAGTAAAATATAAGTTAAGCTACTCGAGAACATGTGAGCGGGAAATATAACTTACAACATCAGTGTGTGATTACTTCACCAACTCCAGTCCGTAGAAAGGTGATTTACCTAGCCAAGCAACGAAGCAATACAAACAGCTTTCAGCGAGCTGGGTGCCTATGTTTTGTTCCTGAAAAAGTTGGAAAACTATTGATTGCTCTCGAAGCTTGATTTGCAGTAGCGAGCTAAATTAGCCCAAACAGAGTCAACCTGAATACAGAAAAAAGGACGTACTTTTGCTGTGCTTGGATCTGCACGGCTGTTCCTTCGAGTGCAGCTTCAAAGTTCCACTCCTCTTCAGTCAGACTGAAACGGACAATTGATCTTTGATGATTTACCACTACCGTTTATTAATTAAAACAGCTACAAGAATAAACAGTTTTGCTATCTGGCAGTCCCCAAGGTCGACCTGAACGGAGTCTCTGCCTCAACCCGGAGAGAATCAGCGCGCAATCCAGCGACAACCGGCTGTGACGAACTACCTGAAACCCAAAGCTGCGAAATCAAAGCCAATACAAAATCCTGTTATGCGAGGAGGAGGTATAATGTTAGGGTTTACAGTGAGTGCAAGGAATAGGTTTAAGATGATAGCGTGTGAATAGTTTGCAGAAAGATGGCGACGTTTTTGGCTCTAATTGGCTAATGGCTTGTTTAGACCTGACAGTGAGTTGGAGACAGAACAACGAACACGATGGAAGAGTATTTTGGTTTTTTTCTTTTTTTTTTCCTTAGAAGATGGAATATAATAGATGAAGGTAAATAGAGAATATATATACAGAAACTCTATAAATTAATACTGGATAATTTAATAAACTCTTTAATATAATATTTCCAGCCGATCCCGACTCAGGGATAACATATTATAATTCTCTAAAATTATAAGATAATAGACTTCTGATAATATCTATAGGTCCCGTATAAATTATAAATTAATAATTCTATATGTAAAAGTATTCTCATATTACATAAACGAAGATTACTTAAAAATGACTTAGTTGCCATTTATTTTTGTTGATATATTTGTTAATATTACTTAAATGCGCATTAACACCATACGAATTATGATAGACTTGGAAGATTGAAGGTTTGATCCTTAATTTGACTTTCATTAAGGACATAAGAGATTAAAATGTTATTTAATGTTTGGACAGTTTGAAATGTAATATACACTATAAATTAATACTATATTAATTTATCGATTAAGTTATCGATTAATTAATAACTCTTTTAATTAATAAATTTTCCCGATCCAACTGTATTAATTTATAGAATTTCTAAAGTACTGACATAGATTTTCTTATAATATACACAATCTTTGACCACTCAATAAATAAATATATTATATATTATACATGCTTTGAGATACTGACATTCTCCCACTATCTATTTTAATACGTAACTTCTCATTATCAATACAAAACAGGTATAAAGATATTATATATTACAGCATAAACTCAATAATATAATATATTATACATAAAATGTTACTGACATGCTTCAAGATATTTCTAAATAATATACATTGAAAACCTAACCGTGTCCCACCACAAAAAGTATTCATTTCTTCCATATTTTTACGTGCAACATCAAGTATGACCTGGAACTTTAAAATGCAAGTTACACATAATAGATATACAACTAAAAATATGACCTGTAACCTAGGTTATAAACAGGCCGCATTCCCTCTTTTAGAATAGTAGTAGATTTAATATGGCAATGGCATGTGTACTTTTGCCCACAAATGGGCCTAAAATAGTCATTTGTAATGGTGTTGCTGACATATCGCATTGAGATTGATTAAGAGAATGGTCAATGAGAGTCCACATCCAACTTTTATATAGTATGGATAAGCTTTTGAAATCCCATCATAGCTTTGCCTAATATAGACTACTTTCTACACGCAAATACCGTTCCAAAATGCCAACTTTCATTAATAGTTGCATTAAATCGATCAAATATTGTATAAACATTGCGACTTTCAATTCGGAACGTATCAATGAGACACAAAGTTCTGTGGTGGGAGAGCAATCTAATAACTGTGGACGGACAATTTCATAATTACAACTTCAATTTCTGTTTTATTCTAACCATGGCCATCAATTAATTTTTCTTCCATAGACTTGAAAGATAAAACAATCCTTAATTATAGTTGACTTGGTAGACATGAGTCAATGCTCTATCTAGCCTCGTATCATTACATCAGACTAATCTCAACCATCTGCAACTGATCTGTGCGTTATTTCTGGGTCTTTTCTGTCATTCTTGAGCTTTCCAAGGAGAAAGAGGCATGGCTGAGGTGTTCTTGTTCAACATCATAGAAGGCGTACTAAGCAAAGTCTCCTCTCTTGCAATGGAACAGATATCTCTAGCTTGGAACATGAAATCTGAAAGACTTGAAAGCACTTTGTCCACCATTAAAGCAGTCATCTTAGATGCAGATGAGATTGAAGAAGGGCTAGAGAAGCTTAAGTTTTCTGTATATGACATCGATGATCTGTTCGATGACATTGACTACAGCACAAGAATCTCAGGCATGGACCAAGACTCTAAGGGGCCGTCGATCATCTTAAACAAGGTCAGCAAATTCTTCTCAAGATCGAATCCTATCATCGGCAGGTACAAAATCGGTTGAAGGGTAAAAGCTATGAGGCAGAGATTAGATCAGATTGCAGAAGACAGAAGGAAGTTCACTTCACTGAGCAAGCCAATTCGATCGCTTTAGAGGACGGTAATAAGGAGCAGTCTCACTCCTTTGTAAGATCCTCGGACATAGTCGGGAGAGAAGATGATAAAGAACACATCTTACAGCTCCTTCTACGCCCTGACAATGGCGAAATGTCTCTGCCATTCCCATTGTTGGCATAGGTGGTCTTGGGAAGACGACTGTGGTCAAGTTAGTTTACAGGGACGAACTTGTGATGCAAAGCTTCGACCTTGGGATGTGGGTTTCAGTGTCCGAAGATTTCAGCACGGGCAAAGTCGTCGAAAAGATACTGAAGTCTGCTACGGGTGAGAGCTTAGGCCACCTCGAGTTAGACCAAATGCAGACACGTTTGGCCCAAGTTTTGAAAGAAAAGAAGTACCTGCTCGTCTTGGACGATGTTTGGAACGAAGATCGTAACAAGTGGATGGACTTGAAAGAACTGTTGGTAAACTGCAAATTAGGTAGCAAAATCATAGTCACCACAAGAAGCAAAACAATTGCCGATATTATTACAAGTACGGTGCCGCCTTACCACTTGACAGGCCT
Organism: Craterostigma plantagineum; assembly: GCA_027422505.1. Classification (NCBI taxonomy): domain Eukaryota; kingdom Viridiplantae; phylum Streptophyta; class Magnoliopsida; order Lamiales; family Linderniaceae; genus Craterostigma; species Craterostigma plantagineum. The sequence goes on along the minus strand of JAPQWV010000072.1, from coordinate 2,435,689 downwards.
ATCAGAAATCGACTGCTTATCACTTTTCTTGAAAATTGCTTTCAGATCTCAAGAGGATCAACTGCCCAATCTGATCTCTATAGGGAAAGAAATAGTGAAGAAGTGTGGTGGTGTACCACTAGCGGTTAAAACCTTGGGAAGCTTGTACATGAACAAGGACGAAAAAGAGTGGCTGCGTATAAGAGACAACGATATATGGGAAATTGTTAAGAGTTTATCAAAGGCGGGCTAAGATGAAGTCTAGAAGCCGGGAAGTAGGTAATATGGGCTTGGATCGTGAGGGGGGTCGAGATGGGCCGAGAACTGATTGGGCCGAGGTCGAGACAAACAAGGCCAAGAAATCAAGTCAAAATCAAGTTTAATATGAATATTTAAATTAGCTACTAATTAGGGGGTTTGTTTAGATTTTTATACCTAGAATATCTATGTTTAGTTATTCTCCTTAGCTTATAAAGGAGGAAGGGTGGAACTATACATCCATCGAGTATTTTGAGTATTATTATGGACAAGAGTTCTATCTTGTACAGCTATTAGTTTGCTATAAGATTTGAGTTTATTACCGTTCTTCGTCGAATCCATCGTTTTTCGCTCTAACAAATTGGTCCGACCTGCCGGATCTTTCGCCGCCGGAGTTTCCTCTCGTATAAACCCACGGAACCAGCAATATTTTCACTCTTCATCGCTGTCCGATTCGTATATGCCCGTGACGAGATCACAGATGGAGCAACGAGTTGAAGGATTGGGGAAGACAATGAATGAACGCTTCGATACCATGAACGAGACAATAACCGGACTACATAAGCTCGTATACGACTTCATCAGTGCCAGACCAGATGAACCACCACATGCAACCAACACAAACATGGTGCCCCCACCACAATTCTATGCAAACGACCTGGGCTACACTTCTTACTCACTACAGAAACGTCTGGATTACCTACCTTTGATGGAAGCGACCCATTGGGCTGGGTCGCCCGAGCCGATCAATACTTCGCGATCCAACGCACGCCAGAACAACAGAAGGTGCCAAGCGCCATCGTTTGCATGGATGGCATTGCACAGTCATGGATACTATGGGTCATGACGACTTACCCATTAATCACTTGGGACAATCTCAAGCAAAAAGTCATAGAGACGTTCGACGACAAATACCACGGGAATCAACTGGAGAAGATCACGAGTGTCAAGCAGACGGGGCACAATCGGGAATACTTTCATGAGTTCGTTAGTCTGGTCACTAACTTGCACGAGATTCCTGTCCACCAACACTTGGGGTTCTTTTTGCTCGGAATGCACCCAAATCTGCGAATGGAGGTACAAGTCCTCAAACCCACTACCTCGAGGATGCATACCAGTTAGCCAAGGGAATTGAGAACAAACTATTGGTGGCAAAAGAGGGGGAGTATTCAGTTACATCAACGAGATTTTTTGTACCAAACAAGACGGCCCGTCACACGGCTATTCCACAAGGGAACAAGATAATGAGCATTGAACAAGGGGGAGGGGTTTTCCGTAGAGAAACAAAGACAAGCGATCTCTATTTACCACCCAATGCACGTGGCCCAAGGGGGTCGGAGCTCACCCGCCGACTCGAGGAAGACCATTCCGAGCGTTATCATATCGAGAGTTTCAGGAGTTTCGAGCAAAGGGGTTGTGTTTTAAATGCCGTCAGCCATACAAACCGGGTCATTCATGCCCAAATAGGGAGTTTCGCATGATAATAGGCGGCGAGGACGAGGTAATGACAGAAGACGAGTTTGGGAATCTGATCGAAAGCGAAAGAGGAGAAAGCGAGAATATTACTGAAGAAGCATACGAAGAACACATCGAGAGGCAATTAGCCATGCTGGATTTACCACTGTTTGCACTTGGAGGAATCTCAGGCCCGCGTACTCTGAAGCTCCATGGGCAGAATCGGGATACTGACGTGGTGGTAATGATCGATAGCGGCGCTAGCCATAATTTTATCTCAATTACGTTGGCCAATCAGTTATCATTACGGCGGGAACCGGACGACAAGTTCCAGGTGCGATTAGGTAAAATTTGATCAATGTCGTTTCCACGATAAACATACTGATATGATGATGAAACCATTGCCCAAAGGAAGGCTCAAACGTCTAAGTGTCGTTTAAGCGTCGTGAAGAAACTTAAGGAGGGGTGTTAAATTATTAAGTTTCTTTCAATTATATAATATATTTCATAAATGAGTTGGATGTATGTTATACCTAACTCATATGATTATGTATTTTGATGAGTCATGATATTCTCATATATTTGTTATGTTGTAATAATGTGTTTGCATGATGTGTGTTTTATTGTCTTCATGTAATTATTAGGATGTTATATATGTATGTATGATGATGAATGTATTACGAATGTAATGTTATGAAATGAAGTCCTAAGAAACCTTCGTATGATCTTAAGAATTAAAGCTACTCTTTTTCTCTTCTCATCATAATCTATCCTTCATTCAAGCTTCAATCATATATCTTCATCAAAATTTCAACAATTTTTCTTGTCTTAGATTATCTTCAGGGCCGAGCTAAAGGTAGAACATTGTATGGTTTTACATGAAAATCAAGCAATAGACCTGGCATTTTCACGTAGACCTTAAGGAAGTTGTATTAATTCGACTACCTGCGATGCTAGGGCGGTACCAATGGCTTGATTGATGTTAAAGATTCCTATGATCTTATGGTTTAACGACCGAAACAAAGATTTGATTTTTTCATGATGGTTCTATGGAAATTATATGTTATTAAACATGAGTTAATAGTTGGATAAGATTTGATTTTCGTGACTGCAATTTTAGGGCAACTCCATATATATGTTATTTAATTTACATATTAAAATGAAGGTGGAAATACATATAAAGAGGCAGGCCTCCATAAAATGGATGAGTGAACTGATATTGTGTAAGGACCCGACGAACTAATGAAGATGAGACTAAATGGGCCTATAGGAGTTGGGCTTAGCCATTAATTTAGTAGTCTACGTAATTAGTCCATTATAGCCTTTGGTTCATTGCTATGCACTTAAGTACTGTACTGTGATCCGTTGGGGAATTAAGCAAAATCAATTCAGTTCTAATCTTCTTCTATGTTCTATCTTCCTCTCAATCTCTCTACTACTATTGATTCTTCTGTTCTTCATGGTCGTCATTCGATCATCTCCTCTTCTTCTATGTTCTTCTCAATCTTCGTCTAATATTCTCTACTCTTACCTTCTATCCTAAATTCCTCATATATACTAAATACTACCACGCGCACCAACCGTTCGATAAAGAGAGTAACTCCCGGCATGGCGACGATAATGTTGAACAATGGAAACACGACCATCACCTGCTACATTTCGTTCATGCTTTCCACGATCGAAAGGAAAAAGTGAACTCACAAGTATGATGTTGCTTCCTCCCTCGAGCGTTGATGACATGCCTCTTTGCGACGTTTCTGCTTGTGCTTCCTCTCCCGCCTTCTTATCAACTTCCGCCGCTTTGCAATAGGATGTTCGAATGAGGCCTTCGAGCTCGTGGTTGCGACTGTGGATGGCGTTCGATCTAGCCTTATGCTCAGAAAATATATCCATGGCATTCTTGAGTTCGTGGAGCTCAAAAGCACGCGAGATATAATTTTTCAGATCAGCCTCGGCTCGGGTCACCTCAGCCTGGAGATTTTGCTGCTGCCCGACCAACGATTGTTTATTGTCGAGTTCCTTCGCCAATTCAGCGTAAGCTTCGAATAATTTTGGAGGCAGCTCAAATGTTTTCCTCACATAGTTACGGAGCCGTTCCATAAGCAGACGAGCCAAAAGCCGGGCCAGCCCTTCACCCTGTTCGCTGATCAAAACAGGACCACAAGCATACTTGGAATGAAGAGAGCTCAGTCCTATTTCGCTTCTTCGATGCAGTCCCCAACTCGAGCTCATCAAATCAATGTCGCCCCCTTTTCCTATCACTCCTATGCCAATGACAGCTTCAAGTTTCGTAGACTCCTCTTTAGCAATAGAGAAGGCAGATAATCTTCCTCGATCGAAGGTAAGTTTGGCTCCTCCATAACGTGTAATTGCTCGCCATACCATCGTCCTCGATTGAACAGTAAAGTCGTGTCCTCACTAACAAGCAACTGCTCGACAAAACACCTCCCAAGATCTAAGGGCATATGATGATTAACATTATCCAACGCACTAAGAATGTCAACCAACACTGAGGAATCCTTCTCGAAGTCTGAGGTAGCCCTTGCGATACATAAGAACCCCATTTCCTCGACAATATGCCAACGTCCTCGATCAAAGGGCACAATACGGTGCTCTCCAACATGCAGCGGTGACACCACCGTCCTATATCAATTTTAACTTTCATTTCCACTAAGATGTTAGCGAAGATGTAAGTAGGAGAACTAACGACATCTAACTTATCTGCTAGCAGCTGCGTAAGATTTACATGTGCAACTATTGTACGACGATCATTGCTAAGCTTGCTAACCACATAGGAATCAGGAACGAGCTGTTCATATACTTGATTATTACCAATTTCCTCAAACACAATATTTCCATCACCTAGTGCAGGTTCATCGAATCGAGCCTCAGCTTTTTCGAGCGAAAGAGATACCTCGTCAACTAACAGCGGCGACGTGGTCTCCTCATCTTCCGCCTCAGCCGGCAATTCCACATCCCCCAACATCATCGGGTCATCCCTCAATCCTGACAGCATAGATTCATCACCAATCAACTCATCGACCTCAAATCTCATCAACCACAACCTCATCCTTAACCGACATGAACAGTGAATCAACCTCAAGCTTCGAAGACGTCAAGAACTGTTCGTTCATGTTCATGCTATCGAGTTTGTGGAGTATTACCTGTAGGTGTCCTGTATATTTCGTTGACCCCGAGAAAACTCATCGATCTGCCGTTTCATCTCCCGGCACGAGGCCATCGTAGCTTCGTGATTGTACGAATAATCTGCCATATTGGAAGTAAAATCCGAGAATCGGTGGCTCTGATACCAATTTGTAAGATCCCGACAGTTATTGAGTCGGTTTCTTACTTGAACGTTTTATCGAACGGTTGGTGCGCGTGGTAGTATTTAGTATATATGAGGAATTTAGGATAGAAGGTAAGAGTAGAGAATATTATACGAAGATTGAGAAGAACATAGAAGAAGAGGAGATCGAATGACGACCATGAAGAACAGAAGAATCAATAGTAGTAGAGAGATTGAGAGGAAGATAGAACATAGAAGAAGATTAGAACTGAATTGATTTGCTTAATTCCCCCAACGGATCACAGTACAGTATTTAAGTGCATAGCAATGAACCAAATGCTATAATGGACTAATTACGTAGACTACTAAATTAATGGCTAAGCCCAACTCCTATAGGCCCATTTAGTCTCATCTTGATTAGTTCGTCGGGTCCTTACATATTGCATGCGATTAAGATGACTGTAGCTGTACTGACCTCGATCCTCCGCAAGAAACTACCTACTATCCACTCCGCCACCTTCGTCCGGCTCAGATCGGCGGCGGTTCGCCGTCATCGGAATTCTGAAAACTTCCGTACATATCAAATCCAGCATTATGAGGACCTCACCAAAGCTCGCAATAACATCAAAAGGCAGTCGCTCCTCTCCCTCGTACTTTCGTTCGACGACGATCCTCCTCTCTCAGAAAATCAAACCATTGGTACCGCCCTAGCATCGCAGGTAGTCGAACTTCTTTAAGGTTTACGAGAAAATGCAGGTCCGATTTGCTCGATTTCCACGCGCTTTTCATCTTAATTTGGGCATACTAATAAATCGGAGAAGACTCAAATTTGAAGTCGATCGTGGACAAGAGGACTCAGCTTGATCGCTTTTTGTCTGTAATTTCAGGCAAGTTTCATGCGTGTGGTCGTGAAAGCTGGTGATTCCCGTGTTGAACTTCTGTGTGTTGCAAGGGCGCTGCTGAAGAAATCTGGGATTCAGGTTTTGGCTGGGGATAAGGTTTTGGTAGGGTCGGTCGATTGGGCGTGCCGAACAGGAAAGATCACTGCTGTTTTTGAGAGGAAGAGTGTGATAACTAATCCTCCACTTGCAAATTTGGATCACTTTCTTGTTCTTTTCTCAATGGAGCAGCCGAAGATCGATCCAATCACCGTGACAAGGTTTTTGGTGGAGGCAGAGTCTTTGGGGTTCCCATTCACCCTTGCATTGAACAAAGCCGAGCTTGTTAACGAATCAGTAAGAATATGATATCTTGATTATCAATTTCACTTGACAGCATCTTTTTAAGTCCTTTTTGATATTCGATTGATGGGCTGGCTGGGCTAGTTTAGCTAATTATTCTGTTGCCACGTGATTACGACATTACGCTGACAATTCTATGTTAGTGAAGATACAAAAATACTGGGAATCTCGAGTTCGTGGGTGGGGTTACGAGCCTATTCTATGCAGTGTTGTTGCTAATCAAGGACTCGACACACTAGGGCTCATTCTCAGGGACAAGACTTCTGTTATCGTCGGCCCAAGTGGTGTCGGAAAATCAAGTCTAATCAATGCTTTGAGGGCGAATGAGACTACTGCTCAAGATGATAATTGGTTTGAGCCTGTATGCACAATTTCCCTCACGTTTGTACCTTTTTCGCATCCTTTTCTTTCTTTAAAGGAGTAATAATCTTCGTAAACTAGTTGATATCTTCAACTTACTTCAGATTAAAGACAGCAATTGGTTTGGCGAACAGCGCGTCGGGGAAGTCTCAAAGAAGAACAAGAAAGGTACTCACACTACTTGCAACGTGTCGTTGCTTCATTTATCTGGCGGAGGGTATCTCGCCGACACGCCGGGATTCAATCTGCCTACTTTCTTAGAAGCTCCATCGAAATCCCTTGCACGACATTTTCCCGAGGTTAGTTTTGTTGGTCCAGCTCATGATTGAAAAGTCCAAGGAGGAAATCGTTTTTATTTTCTCTACCAATGACGCATGGGATGACGTCTCATTTGCTTGTAGAACTGCCTATTTAAAGGGGCGTTGAGATCACTTGTAAGGCACCCCAAATTGAGAGAAAGAGAGAGCGAGTGAGGGAGAGGAAAAATGAGAGGAAAAAGAAAAGAAAAAAAGGGAAATCTTGTCCGGGCGGATAAGGGTGAGAGCGGGTATAGTTTTTAAGAGGTAGTTGAGAGTGGGTACAAAAACATTACCCGGATGGGTAAGGGGTCTCGGGTTTTTTGGGTTTAAACACGAGCGTTATTTTGTACGGTGTAATATTCTCAAATATAGTAAAACTATTGTCTCTCCGTGGATGTAGGCGGTATTGGCCGAACCACGTAAAAATCTCGGTGTTCTCTCTGTGTCATTTCGACTTTAATTAATATCCCGATAAATTGTCGCGGGGTCCAAATACAACTACCGCTGGCCCAGAATTAAATATTACCGCTCAACCCCAACAAGTGGTATCAGAGCCAAACCCTGCTGGTATTCTAAGTATGCTCTGTGGTTGCAGCTGTGTCTGATCTTCCACATCAGAAAAGATATCAGAAGGGAACATCGATCGGGGGGAGCCAGTGTCAGAGCGAGGTTCAACGATGTGATGCCTTGTGCTGAAGAAATGATGGTACAAAATGGTTATCGTTGATGGGATACTCGGTGTGGGTGGAGCTTGTGCGGCGGTGGAGTTTTGGCGAGTTATGGCAATAGTATTGTGAGGCAGGTCGCTAGCCTTTCCTGGGAAATATCTGATCAATACTATTTGGGCCGGGCTGTTAAATTTCTGCAAGGATAATAACAACGAATGACAGCAAAGTGCGACAATGTGCTGGTGCGGGAGGTTTCACTCTGCGGCAGAGAAGAGTGAAGGATGTGCTCATTTGTCAAGGCTAGGGTGATAAGCTTTGATGGGAGACGGAAAAAGTCGGAGTAAATGACGGAAATTTTGGGGTCAAGATGTGTCGGAGAGGAAGAAGTAAGGCCCTTTTACTTCTTACCTCGCTTCCTGATTCTGGTGATAATTTGATCACAACCATCCAGTACGAGACGGTGCAAACGGTGGATGGTGGAGTCAACTCTTTTGGAGCAAGAAAAGAGAAGGCGGTCAAATTATGGTGATAGTCGGGCGTTGGCTATACAAGGAGAGAATCGTAGAGGAAGGTGTCACGCCAGGGGATTTGGAGACAGCAGCAGGTCCAAATCCAGGTAGCGGGAAGGGCAAGTGATGCTATATGTGTGGTGAGCCGGGACACATCAAGAGAAATTGTCCAACTTGGAGGAAGAAGGACAAGCGACTAGGAAAATTCCACAACGGAGTAGCACACGGTTTATCTTAGAGACGTTCTCACAGTCTCTAATGATGGCGCTCGTTCTCAGGAAGAAGGATATTAAATTCGGGTTTGCTCCAAGAGAATATTTTGATGCGTTCTGGAAAATGCGAACGGGTTTTTTCGATCTTCACGGGATGATGGATATCGTTGTTTTGTTCGGTGTGTTGGAACGGGGAAGATCAAAATGGTTGGTGGAGCGGTGCGCATTTTGGGTGGTGTGACGTTGTCTCAAAGTTGCGTAGAATTTAATATTCTTGAGCCAGTCAGATTCCAGGGCTATGGGGTTTTCATAGCAGGGGGAGTCTGGAAATCACACATGGTGGAAATGGTCCTAACAAAGGGAGAAGAGTGCAAAGGTTTATATCGTCTGGACGTGAGTATGATATAATACTCAGACTTCGATGGGTTCACGAAAATCGCGCGCGTGGTATAAAGGCAGACGATGGTGAGAAGGGAAGTCCTGCTGGTGAAGGGGTTGCATCGAAGTTCCTCTTCGGGAATCGACGGGTCGAGTCGATTCAACATAGCTACACATTAGATTGGCTGCTGAATGAATCAAGTGGGTAGGACCGAACTCTTGATTCGGATTATGTGTAGGTGCTACAAGGAATGCCAATGGATGTTCGTGGTATTTGCGAACGGGTTACTCTCTTTTCTCAGGTTCGCTGGAGTGCTCTCTGGAGAAGATGCTGAATGTCGCTGGAGGGGGAGAATTGTTGGTCCAGCTCATGATTGAAAAGTCCAAGGAGGAAATCGTTTTTATTTTCTCTACCAATGACGCATGGGATGACGTCTCATTTGCTTGTAGAACTGCCTATTTAAAGGGGCGTTGAGATCACTTGTAAGGCACCCCAAATTGAGAGAAAGAGAGAGCGAGTGAGGGAGAGGAAAAATGAGAGGGAAAAAGAAAAGAAAAAAAGGGAAATCTTGTCCGGGCGGATAAGGGTGAGAGCGGGTATAGTTTTTAAGAGGTAGTTGAGAGTGGGTACAAAAACATTACCCGGATGGGTAAGGGGTCTCGGGTTTTTTGGGTTTAAACACGAGCGTTATTTTGTACGGTGTAATATTCTCAAATATAGTAAAACTATTGTCTCTCCGTGGATGTAGGCGGTATTGGCCGAACCACGTAAAAATCTCGGTGTTCTCTCTGTGTCATTTCGACTTTAATTAATATCCCGATAAATTGTCGCGGGGTCCAAATACAACTACCGCTGGCCCAGAATTAAATATTACCGCTCAACCCCAACAAGTTTGCTCTGTCGAGTTATCACTTCAGTTTCCGTTATATATATGGTACTAATTCCGCTGCTAATGTCGTTTCAATGGAATGACCGATCATTATTCTTTTTCTTTTCTTGTTTTTAACATTCAGATGAGAAAAAGATTCAAAGAAAACAAACCTAAGACGTGTGAATCCGACGGCTGCTTGCATATAGGGGAATCAGGTTGCCTTATTAAAAACGATTGGGAAAGGTATCCATATTATGTCAAGGTGCTCTTTGAGATCCAAGTCCTAGAAAAATATCGACAAATCTATGGATGTGGAAAACAGAGAAATCTTAGGTATCTACATATCTTCTACGCTCTCGAAACAGTCAATCACCGTTTTGATCTTATGTGTTCGTTCAAATTCCCTTTTCGTACTGATTTACCCACCGTAGTATTCTACGCTGGGCTCTTTTGCTTGCTTGTTCTTGTGGCACAGTGGAGAGGGCGAACGCTCGATCCCAGGACGCTGAGGAGAAAATCTCGCAAGACTGTCAAACAAGCGATGTTTCGCTGGTAATGAATGATCGAGGATATATATGATTCTAATATCGTTCGCTAGTATTATCATCGCTCGTGTTCGACGTTTTGTTATAGCTGGTATGTATTTTTTTTTTATGCGAAGTTGAACAAAATAATAAGAAAACACGACACTTTTGGGTCATGGAGAGAACGAAGCACAGATGATATTCTTCTAACTTTAGTATGATCATATTATGACATATTTTACGTAAGTTTCGTGCTTTCTTTTCGCCAACTAATAATATACTACTGCAGAAACAAGTACCAAGCAAATATCTCCATGCACTGGGCGTATGTGTAGATGTAGTAATGTAAAGAATGCTTGGCGGAAATCTCATGCTAGTTATAACCTCGCATATATTAGACATATTGCTTCTCTTCAGCAAATCGTGCCTCAAAAACAATGTCTGAATATTTTATTGAAGTGAAGACGGCAGTAAGAAAAAATATAAAAAGGTCTATCGAAGGCATTAAGAAATAATAATGACAATAAACACGATTAATGGGAATTAATCTAAAGATGTAGGGCAGTCTATCCGTGAACTAATTAATTCACATGGTATCGAATATTATGAGACTCTAGCTGCTCATCCGACGTCGATCCTCCGCCCGAAACTATTAACTTTCCCCTCCGCCGCCACCTACGCCCGCCTCATATCGGCCGCGGATCGCCGCCATCAGAACCTTGGGAACTTCCTGAGATATCTAAGTCAACATCAGGAGAAGCTCACAGTAACCCGCGGGTATTCCAAGAGGCAATCACTCTCATCCATTGCGCCTCTACTGTCATCCGATGACGAGCCTCCGCCGTCGGAAAATCAAGAGATCGGCGGGATCGTTGTAGCATCTCAGGTTTTGGATTGTATCAGTGAGCCGAATAAATGAAAACCTTTTTTTTTTCTTAATTAGTCAAATTCAGGTTTTGAGTGCTCGATTATCATGCGTCTTTTTCACCTTAATTTGATCGAACTAATAAAATTGGAGACGCCTCAGATTTAAAATCTTATTCAAATGGTTGCAGTTGAGGCAGTTTAGTTTATATTTATTTAACGGAGCTATTGCGTGCCTAGCCTAGCATGGTTCAAATCAATCATGGACGACAACTCGACTTGATCATTTGATTCCCATGATCTGGGAATTCTTTTCTCCTGTAGGCAAATTTGCTGCGCGTGGTTGTCTTTTCTTGTGATTCCAGTGTTGAACTTCTGTGTGTTGTGAAGGGCCTGCTGAGAAAAATTGGGAGACGAGTTTTAGTTGGGGATAGGGTTTTGGTAGGGTGGGTTGATTGGGTGAACCGGAGAGGGGTGATCAAGGGTGTGCTCGAAAGGAAGAACGTGGTATCTAAACCTCCAGTTGCAAATGTGGATAACATTATTGTTCTTTTCTCACTGGAGAAGCCGAAGATCGATCCATACATCGTGACAAGGTTTTTGGTGGAGGCAGAGTCTGGGAATTCCATTCACTCTCGCATTGAACGAAGCCGAGCTTGATGAATCGGTGAGAAGTTGGTATTCTGCTTTTTTTTTTCCTCTTCAGTGTAAATGTGACAACATCTTTTTAGTCCCTATTATTCCCTTAGTTCGTGGCTATTCTTGTAGTTTCCTTGAGTATACTATTAATTAGATCCTGGCACCTGGTTATTAGTTGTCGACGCTATTGTAGTTAAATATTGTGTAGATACAAAGATTCTGGGAATCCGAGTTTGTGGGTGGGGTTATGAGCCTATTCTATGCAGTGTTGTTGCTAATCAAGGACTCGACACACTAGGACTCATTCTCAGGGACAAGACTTCTTTTATCGTCGGCCCTAGCGGTGTCGGAAAGTCAAGCCTAATCAATGCTTTGAGGGCCAACAAGAGTGTCCGAGGGACTACTGCTAGTTGAGCCTGTATGCACAATTTCCTTCACGTTTGTACCTTTTTCGCATCCTTTTCTTTCTTTAAAGGAGTAATAATCCTGTATGCACAATTTCCTTCACGTTTGTACCTTTTTCGCATCCTTTTCTTTCTTTAAAGGAGTAATAATCTTCGTAAACTAGTTGATATCTGTCCTTATGTCAACTACTTCAGATTAAAGACAGCAATTGGTTTGGGAACAGCGCGTCGGGGAAGTCTCAAAGAACAAGAAAGGTACTCACACTACTTGCAACGTGTCGTTGCTTCATTTATCTGGCGGAGGGTATCTCGCCGACACCCGGGATTCTGTCATCCCGAGTTGTTGGAGGTTTCATCCCTGTCCCTTGCACAGAATTTTCCTGAGGTTTGCTGTCGAATCTTAATCTTCGGTTCTATAATGTATAGAACTTTTGGTGCTGTCTTTCGGTTTCAGTGGATTGAGGGATCGGTTATTTTGACTTCAATTTTCTCTGCAGATTAGGAAAATGCTCGAAGGAAACAAACCAAAAACATGTGGATTCCGCGACTGCCTGCATGTGAGCGAACCGCGGTGCCTTATTAATCCCATCTGGGACAGATATTCGTATTACTCTGAGCTGATTGGTGAGATCAAATTCAGGGAGAAACATGTTTGGATTAAAAGAGAGAGAGAGTAATATGAGGTATCTTCTCTCAAGCACTCACTGTTCATCTGTTTAGCTTTGTATTCATGTGGAACTTCTAATGTTATCCACACACATTGCAGAACCTTAATGTGTCAATCTATTACAGCATTGAGGAGTTGGATTGGTGAGGATAGGATTCAAATATCATTAGGATTTGCCTCCTTGCTTTCAGCATGGATTTAATCTTGAATTTCCTTGTATTTATTTAGGTATTGTTAGGATTCGTTTTTCTAGTTCCGGCAGCAGTATATTTATATATGGTTCCTCATTCCGTTATGAGAGCATCACCTATTATTTTCTACATAATTTATTTTTCTTTGTTTTCTTCTTATATTTTAAATTATTCCGCACATTGGAGCGGAATTTGTATGAAGCAAAGCATAATCTCATTACTCATAGGCTGTGCGTGATGTAGGTAGCAACTACATGTTAGTACACAGCTTCCTCGAATAATACGAAGCGAAACCGTCTTTGACCAACATTTTAAAATTGTAAGGAGGATTTATTTCCTAACGTTGTAATAAAAGAACATTATCGCCCATTAACTATTTTCCAAAAATATGCAACGTTGATTTACTACCCAAAAAGGCTGTGAAGACTTCGAAATATTGGAACGTTACAAAGGATTAAATATTAATCCATTTGAAATAAATGGGGTCCACCATAACCCTGAAAAAGTAGACTTCCTTCGTCGAGAGCCCATTTATTTATTCTTATTTATCAATTTTACTTTTAACACTCGAAAAATTTCAAATTTAAGCAATGAAAGACAGAGACTACAGGCCATAAATAACGGTAAAAACAAATATAGAGAGGACTAATAGATAATTTGTCTGTGCATCTTTGTTTCCTTCTACTTCTGAGATTGTTTCTTCTACACCGAACAGCAGCAGAATACTTAGTTAAAATAATAACATGGCAGATTCAACTTGTCTGATACGAGGCTTCTCTTACGCTTCTGCCATACCCAACGAATCGAAACAGGTAAATAAAGATGACACTGTGACCCATAAAAAGAAAGGAAAGCAAAGCTATGTTCTTGTCTTCATACTTCACCTTCATCAAGCTGATGCACTCACCACTTCGCTTGTTAAGTTCTTTCGGGCTGCTTCTGTTCTTACAACTCAGCTCTTTTTTCCGTGTTAAGTGATTTACAATGCATTGCAGGGGAATCCCATGCATGTTCTTGGTGAATCGATATCATTTGGAAGGTTTATGACTGAATCATTCTCATGGGAGGATAAATGGTCCACATTTTCGCCCCACAAAAAATACGTCGAAGAGGCTCAGAGATACGCACAGCCAGGATCCGTGGCTCAGAAGAAAGCCTTCTTCGAGGCTCATTACAAGAAAATCGCCGCTCAAAAAGCAGCTGCAGCTTTGCTCGAGCAAGAAAATGCTGCCAAATCTTCTCAAGAAGAAGAAGCTGCCTCTGATGCTAATGCTTATGTTCATCAGACTGCAATTTCAAGCCCCCATCTTGAAGTTGTTGTAAACAGTGAAGTGACAAAGTCTAAGGATGCTGAAACCAATGGTGTCCTAAAGATGGTTTCTGATGAGGGTGTGATAGTTGCAGAAGAGGCATTACAAGAGTGCCCAGTAAAGAGTCTTCGTATCAATAATACAGAGAACATAGATTCGATTTCTGCATCTGAGAGCAGCGAAACTGGGGAAATGGAAAGGCCTTTGCTAAAGGTTTGATCTTTACTCACTGGTTTATCTGATCTATCCTTAGCAGTATAATACCGTTCTTGAATTGGGATTTCCTTGTGTTGCTTCATCAGCATTCCGTTGCTAAAGAAGAAGCCCCACCATCAGTAACAAGCAAGAAGATATCGAGTTTCTCATCGTTGAGATCGTCGATTCAGCGGAAAACATGGAAAATTCCATCCACGCCTTTGAATTTAGTTACACCTCGTTCGAAGAAAGAGCCCACCATTACAACGCAGTCAACTGCAGACTTGACTGGCAACAGAAAGAGATCCTCCCCGAAATCTTTACTCTCACTGATTAACGTCCTTCCTACAAAGGATCTCGATAAGGAAATGGTTTCTTCTTCCACGAAGAAAGCTCAAGGTTCAGGGCTTCTTCCTGGTTCTTACAAGATGCCGACTAAAGATCGTCCCACGCCGTTGAAGACTCCACTTTTGGTAGTTTCTGCATCAAATTGTCTGTCTGTGTCCATCTTTAGCATCTATATAGGTTTGAGAAATGTTTGTCTTGTTTTTCCAACTCCAGGCGAAATCTAAGATTTCTTCCAAGTCTGTTGCAGCTACACCTCAATCTGAGATTAAAAGGTGACAACTTTTAACCTTTCGATGATTCTTGATGCGTAAAGGATAATTACAACTCAATCTCACTTACAGGTCGCAAACACCGGCAAATCCGTCTGCTACAGGAGGCAAAACTGGGCCTAAACGTCACATCTTTTCTGCAATGTAACTCCAAATCTTATACTCTTATCTGATCTTAGATTTGGGTGTGATGTTTTTCTAACGGTTCGAATTTCTTGTACTCTTCAGTTACTCCAAGTCCTTGTCTGCTTGCCGAAACAAGTTACAATCACCGACATTATCCTCTCCTTTCGTTCTGAGGACAGAAGAGCGTGCTGCTAAAAGAAAACAGGCAAGGGAACCTAAGTAGTCTGAACACTTCATATATGCACCTTACTTTATCTGATCTTTCTTATGATCTCAGAAACTCGAGGAAAAATTCAATGCCAGCGAGGTGCAGAAGGGAGTAGTAGTACATCAACAGAAAACTTTGAAGGTACTCTACAATTCTATCAAGCTTTTTATTCAGCTAAATCTGTTGAAAGTAGTAAATATACACATTAGAGAAGCTTTATTATATAACCTTGTTGCATATAATTGATGAGGACAATCTGTTTCAGAATAAAGCAGGAGACGAAATTAAAAAACTGGGTTGTGGTTTCTGCTTCAAAGCCCGTCCTTTACCTGACTTTTACAAAGATAGAGAACCACCTAAACGGCAATTGAAAAAGGTGCAGATCCATTCTCAATCCCTAATATTAAGACACAATCCCACCTATAAAAAGTTTTTGTGATTGGCAGGTTGAAGATAAATCTCAGCAGCCTCCATTACCTGGAAGAAGTATTTCGAACAAGACAAAAGGCAATGGCTCAATGCCGAAACCTCCTCCGCTACCAACCAAGAACAGTGCTTCCAATCTTTTGTTATCCAAGAAGAAGGTCGTTTCCAAGCCTCTACCAACTTCCAAGTCTCTTGCTAATTCTTTATACAAGAGGATAACACACGAAAATGAATCTCCAAATATTCAGCTACTATAATCGGAGCATCATGAACTTGTATAAACTTGTTTACGTTAGCAGAAACATCTTCCGCTACTTAGAATTGAGATGTTCAGGTATACATCGTTGCATGCCTCTTTTCCAGAGAAATGGTCACTCCACTTCCCGAAGAGGGCCACGGTGTATCTTCATCCTATTTTATCTTTTCATTTGGTGTGAACGAGGATGGTTTCGTCGACTTTCTTTGAAAAGCACAGAATTTTTATTTTTTGATCGAAACAGAGATTGAATGAAGTATGAAAAGACATATAACATGGCATAATTTCCAAAAAAGATATTTCTGGTAATGTACAGACTTACAGGGATGGACCATTGAGCAGCTCATTGTATGCAAATTGCATGGAGATCAAGTAATGACACTGTAATAAAAGGAATTGCATTTTCACTAACTAGTACAAAATTATATCAATTCCGTGCTTCTCTGGTCCATCTGGTCCATCGCTTCAAGACATATTGGCTAGGAACTACTTTTATGTTTCTGTAATCAAGCACTTTCAGCGCATGGCTACACAAAATCCCTGAAAACTGAAACTTCATACAACTGCAGGAAACAGACTTATCCTCTGAGTCGCACGAAACCGAGTACTCACGCTCTTCACCGTATGTACTGACTTTGTATTCTGTATCGGTAGTTTGGTCAACTATGTTATTTAGACTCTTTTCATATTCTTGGTGAAACTCTTGAAATTTTACGGAGGTGTATAGCTGCCTTACCTGTTTCAGCATAATAACATCGCCCATAACTCTTGGCAAGTGCTGGCTCATATCATAGTTAGCCTCCAATTCCTTGTAACGCCAATCATTAACCATCTTCCCAAAGTGCTTGAAGAACTGAGTGACACGTGAAACGGGCTTCAGGTATTTCTTCAAGCTAGTAATGCAATTCTCTGAGAGTAGGGCAGTTTCAAGATCCGCCATGAATATGTGCCCACTTCTCTCGGTCCTGAAATATCCTGTGCAGCCATACATTCTCCCACAGGCCATAAGCGTCACACAGGATTTTCCAGGAATTAACAAAATATTCTTCATCTTGACTGATTAGGCAGTCCCGTAAATCGCTGGCGAAAGAATCCAAGCTGATAATTACTTGACACAAATGCCTAAGTGCAGTCTGGTATATCTGCCATGAGCAAAACCATGGGCGGGTTTGGGGCAACACAAACCTAATTGCTTCAGATATCACATCATCTCTGTCATAAAGAATTGTCTTGGGAGTTTTACCCGACATGGCTTTGATGAATGTTTGTAAAAGCCACTGAAATGACTGAACCGTATCATCGTATATAAATGCAGCACCAAAGACCAGAATTTGCTTATGATTATTTATCCCAAGGAAAAGTACCAAAGGCCGAAAATCTTTGCTCGAATGACAGCTCGTGTCAAAGCAAACCACATCCCCAAAGTCACCATAATCCACCATCATCTTCTCATCAGCCCAGAAAAAATTGGTCATTTCCTCTTCACGGTCAAGTTGTATGCTGCAGTCGAAAGTTGGATCCTTGCGTTTCTTACTACGGAGATATTGGTGGATATTTTCTGCTTCCTCCCGAGTTATGCTCCTCGAACGTTTAGCAGCAAGTTTCATCTCATGATCTATGGGATCCTTGGTGCTTTGGACCCGAATACCAGTAGATGATTTTGGATGGTCACTAAAACCCACAGATAAATTTGATTCTGAAATTTGGTTAGGTTTCTGTGACCGCAAACTATAAACTTTATTTCCAGGTACAAGTTCGTGATTGTGACTTGCTTCAAAATGGGTAACACGGTACCTGCCATCTACTTGACGGGAAATAACCAACTGTGCCATGCAACCAACTCGGGTCTCCTTTCGAGGTCTCTTAACTATAGAACCTCTTTTATCTTTCTGACGATAACCTTCTCTGAAACAGGTATACCTCCTAGATACCACAGAGCCGTCTACTTTGCTCCTATTGACGTAATCCTTCCTAACACTAAAACCTACCCTGCCAGCATACGCATTATAAAAATCGTAAGCATGCTCTTCAGAGTCAAAACCCATACCAAGCTCAGGTATCCCATCAGGCGCAGGAGCATCAAGTGACTCAGCCACAACAGCCTCCACAAAGGATATTCTCTTCTGTGATGGTAGCAGATGAGCGGTCAATTTCGTCGCAAACTCATGGTTGTGCTTTGTTTCAAATTGGATGACTCGATATTTTCCACTTGTTTGGCGAGTAATGGTCATATGCGCAGAGCAGCCAGTTCTTGTTCCTTTT
This sequence comes from Craterostigma plantagineum, assembly GCA_027422505.1. Lineage (NCBI taxonomy): Eukaryota > Viridiplantae > Streptophyta > Magnoliopsida > Lamiales > Linderniaceae > Craterostigma > Craterostigma plantagineum. Next base: position 2,417,480 of record JAPQWV010000072.1, on the reverse strand, counting down.
CGAGGTTTACCAACACTTGCATCATGTTTGGAAGATCCGCCATAGCCTTGCCTGTGACAGGTAAACCTCCTTGATGCAACCAAACCTGTAATTTTGCTTCTATTCACAAAATCCTTGCGAATACTGAAACCTTGGCTTAGAGCATATCGATTGTAACACTTGAATGCATGATCATCTGATTCGAACTCCACGCCATGTTTCGGCACTACATAATCTTCATCGTCTGTAAGTTTCAGAGAGACATATGAACCAGATACAGGGGTTTCATGAGTTGTCTCAGACACGGGCTTGTCATCACAGTGCACTCCCAGTTGGCTATCTGAGGACACAAACGAATGAGGATTATATTGCTTGCTCTCATCAGGCGAACCATTTTGGCTACTGAACTCGAGTTCACCATCACCAAAGCCATGATTATTACAACCCGACGGCACACATAGGCAGCTGTAAGTGCTCTCACTGTCTACATCAATACCATTACGATCAGCTGATGAGATTTCTTGGCATAGAGATGCATCTTGGCAATGAAATGTCCCGCCAACGAAAGACAAAGGGTCTGGATTTCCACTAATCTCCTTTATATCAACAACCACCAACTCGGTCCCATCTTGCTCCTCTATGATGCCATTGTCAGACACGTTCTTGACTCTAGCACCAATGCTGGAGGCCATAGACCTTCATTACAAGGAAGAGTCCTGAATAAGAACAATAGAGGTTCAAATAACAACTGCAATCCATTAAGGGAACGGAATACCATCATAAAAATCCAAAAAAAAAGAGTGCAATTTTACCAATATGATCGTTTATTAGTGCCTGCCATAAACATAACACCAAACCCCGTTCAATTTATTCAGAAATCCGTTCATTTAGCTACAATTCAAAATCTCCGAAATCGGCAAAAACATCACTAAATAAACTCAGATTTGACAAGGAATTGGTTCCACTGCTTCGACTCTTAGCTTCCAAATTTCCTCGGTTCTGCTATTTTTAACTGACACGAATCTTCCCTCATTTTTTCTACAAAACATTTCTACATAAGATATATTATATACAGTCGCTAGAGAAGTCTGTAGATGATCAGCTCAGCAAAGGTAAGTTACGTAATAAAGAACCTGAAACGGAGAACCGCAGAAGACGACGTCCGATTCACTTCAGTCCGTGCAATTCGCCTCTCTGCTGTTACTTCCTCTCCAATCTCATCCAATGCGAAGTAAAAGCCAGCAGTTCACAGTAGCGACTTAACCAACGCTTTCTCTGTGGGCACATCACATTGGACATAAAATTGAACATTTACCCGTTCGAAAGCGAGGGCAAAAATGGCATTTACTTACCCATAGCAAATTAGTTTAATTTTTTCTTGGATAAAAAACAAAAACCGCATAATCAACTAATAAGTTTCATGGATTGATTGATATAAACTGTTTTGATCTGTCAAATAATAGTTAGTGCTTTTACAATTTTACCCTAATATTTTGATTTATTACAATTTTATCTTTGTTTATAATTTTATTAAATAACTTAAAAAATAATATAAAAATATAAAATAACTTGATATATTTGCACATACATATAATGTTAAATATACTAGTGACCTAGAAGGACTAATTTGGGCCACTCATAATTTCCAATTTTCCAGTAATTAATTTATTGCATGTTGAATTGCAATGAGAGGTCAGGGTAGAACACCTTAACTTGAGAAATCCACAATAACACCTAGGATGCGTTTGGTTCGCGGAATTCGATGCGGAAAAGAAAAGAAAAGTGTGGTCATACGCATTGGATCATTGTACATTACGCTTCACTGTCGTACCATTCTACTTTTTCTTTTCTTTTCAACGTCAAAATCCGTAAACCAAACGGAGCCCTAGTCTTCATATATTGTAATGAATCAAACAAACAAATGATCATTATTGTCTACTTATAGACAACACACAATCTCCATAATTAGCTAATTAAAAAGAATGAAACAAAATAAAAACATGATTGTCTCATAATCACCATCATCATCATCTGCTGTCTTCAATGTCACCATTTCGATCATCATGCACCTACATACGATAAGATGCAAGATAAAATTTGAGTCAAGATTATTATCATTACAAAGCTCAGCTCAGCTCATAAAATAAACCGATCAATTCTAACCGGCCGAGTCGTAGCTCCGCCCTTATGGTTGCGATAAAGCACGAAATGCTGGATAATAAAGACGAAGTCGAAGAAGAGGGTCGCCTTTCCAAGATCATCATAAGCAAAAGGAAAAAAAATGGAGATCATTAATTCAAACGTTTAATCAATATAGACAGATTGGATTGATATCTATATATATATATATATAGCAATATTATTTCATTATCATTACATACCACTGATATCAATGTCTTCCCTATGTTCCCATAGAAGTTCCTTAAGGACTCTGAGGAACATTAAAAAAAGAATGTGTATATAATATAGAGAATTAAATATATGGGATGGAATTATATAATAAGTAAACATCATCGCTCACTCTGGTCTACGGACTGAACTCCCATTTGCAAGAAGTTGGTCGTCGCTCCAAGCACATCGAGCAAAACGTACAAGATGCTGAAACCAACCGTACTCTTTCTGCTGTAGTTGGAATAAGCCTAATATGTAAATTAATGAATATTAATCATCATCGTCCATTTTCCTTTCGATCAACATATGTACTTATGTGTATGTGTGTGTAAGAAATAAATAGAAGAAAGAGATGCATATAATATATAACTCCCCACAACTCACCTGGGGAATATATTTGAGGACAGTGAGGAGAGCTTGAGTCGAGCTGATGAAAGAATGACAAGCGGATAATTAATCTACTGTAAGAAAATTAAATCTGTATCGGATATAATAACATACATATACTGTTTCAATCATACGATAATAATACTTATACATCCCAAGACTATAAAGAGCAGAAGAAAAGAAGCAAAAAGGAGACACCACAGCCTTACTTGAAACATGCAACCAACCATAACCAGTCTCCATCTGGAATTGCCAACCCAGTACAAACTGCCATCCCTGCCCACGCTCCGCCTACAACGAACATTGCAAGTTTCGAGAATCTTTGGTTTCCACGCTGTAATAACAGTAAACGATTCATAGTGAAGAAGAAGAAGAGGATATTATCACTAGCTGAGCTGTATATTGAGTGTAATTATTGCATGGAGAAAAAGAAGAAGAGGGCTTGCATCGTATATTGCAATTTGGGTCAGCATTACTATCTGTGCAGCCGTGGCATGCACAGAGAAAGCCACGTCATTGGCTGCCACAGGTATCATCTGCATGCAATAATCATCATGTTTATTATTACCATAAAAAAAAGGGGTTAGCAGATATATTAATAATTAGTTATATAATTAACCTCATTGGCGCCATGGGTGCGACGGTATTGCCTCTGAACAAGGGGACTGAAGAACACTGAAGCGTTGTATACGAGATAGTAAGAGTGCTTGGTGAAGTTCAGCAGCACAAAATCGAAGCTCAGCCCCACCACACTGTGTTGAAAGAAATAATTATATCCACGGAAAGAAAAAACACATTACGAAGAAGATACGGTTACGAGAAAACACCATGTAATAAATAACCAACCGACCTCTTCCTTCTAAAGTTTAAGATGATCTGAGGGTAGAAACAAAAGGCCCATGCAGTGAAAGCTATCCATCCCAACACAATAAACAGAATGTAAAGTGCGTCTGAATTCCATGACGATGCCATAACATAACGTCTGCAGATATACGACGACGGATAATCCCAAGTGGAGTGTGTGTCCAAGAAAAGAAACGAGAAATAAAACAATAAACTGAAGAACAGTTAATTACACGGGCCGTGAATTGGTAATAAAAAAGGAACGAATCGATGGTAGTGCTTTATATATATGTTTGGATCGTGTCTTATCATGGTCGCGAGCGATTCATGGGGCGTGCATGTTGCTTGCTTTGCTAGTTTCAATCGTCCTTGAGCCTATTCAAGTGGAAAATGAGATCTTATCTGAATTTGGATAACTGTTTTTTTACTTCATTTTTCAGCAACGGTCAGAATGGGCTTTATGTACTTTGGTTGGGCTGATTGTTGTTTTTAACTTGGTGGTTCTTGTAATGATGAGGAAGAGTGTCCTAAATTATATTGTTTCTTCTTGGATAATTGCATTAATTACATCATGCAAAGCCAATCGATAATTGATTATCATGCAGCTAAATTATACTCTCTCTCTCTCTCTCTCCATTTATATATATGGCTTGAGATCATCATCCTATTGTGGGCTCTTTGTCTCCCTCCCCTCCCAAAGGCCAAAGATAGTTTATTTTTTATTTTATTTTTTCTGTTTCATCGATCTCTTCTTCCTATACATAACATTGGTTTATCATCTAGAAAGAACGTCTGAGGCCGATCATCATACATTCTACAATGACGTCTGTAAGTTCTCCTTTCAATTTCAATCTCATATATATTTTTATTATTGTCTTGGTTCGCCCTTTCACATTGATCGTATGCGTACGTTATGAATTATGATGACGTTTCGATTGTTTTGGAAGATAGATTTCTTCCCAGCAAATTCGTACCTTTTCATCTTCTAGATCTTCCAAGTTCGATCAAAATTGTATAACCTCAATCATTAACCTCAATCATTAATCTCCAATTTCATGTTAAGAAGAATCTTGATCATCACCCACTATGTATAACCTTTTTCTGACACCATTTGTATATTAAGAAGAGACTCTCATCGTCCATATTGTGTTGTTTGAACAATGATGGAAAAGACAAATGTGACCATATGTTATTGTGTGCATATATGATTGATCCCGTATGTTCAACCCTTGAGAATATATTACCCCAATCTCACCTCTAACAATGCAATGTTAGAAGAATGAAAATAGTTAAAGAAAAATATAATTTTTCTTTTGGCTGATCATATATACCTAGCAGCACGAAATAAGGGGTGGCCGGCCATTGCCGAAATTCGGAGAGTGGGACGTGAATAATCCATCGTCGGCCGATGGCTTCACAGTGATATTTGCAAAGGCAAGAGATGAAAAGAAGAACACTGGCGCCACGTCATCATCGTCTCACCAACAAATAAGGCTGGAAGAATCTAACAAGCATCCACAACAACCTTATCCTTATCGAAGAAAGGTTTTTTCTCATTCATTTTCTTCCCAACATTAAGACTATATATAAATCATATATGTATGTATATTGAACTGTTTTTTTCTATGCTTGTGTGGTAATTGAAAAGGGGCAGAATAAGTGGCTGTGCTGCTTCGGAAGCGTTTGATTGAATATTATTTTATTACACTACACAAAGATGGCGCGGCGCGGAGCTATAAGATATATTGTATCGTCACGGCAATGATTTATATATATATATATATATATATGTTTTTTTCTTTTACCTCTTTTCTTTTTCAAAGGTCATGAACATATAAAATTTACCCGTTGTTCCCTTGAAGTGATTGGATTATATGTATTATTTCCCTCCTACACGAAAAATGGGAATGAACTTCGCAAGTATGTTGTTTTCTCATTGCATTATTACATCGAAGAGTTGTTTTATGGAACGGTCCAATCTCAAGCATGTACTTCGATAACTCCTATGATTAAATGCATGTATTACGCCTTGAACTAAGGCAAGGGTAAGACAGTTTATATAAATTGGATCACCTAATTAATAGCTTATATCTAACATTGAATACGAAGATAGGCTGCCTAATTAATTTCTGCTCCATCTACTCCAACTACCTAACTAACTAACCTTGCCAATTTTTAATGATCACTTAAATGCTGGAGGCACAACTCTTCCTTCTCTATACTGCTTTTCTTATATTCAATTTATAACTAGTGTTAGTAAATATGAATTATTGACGTTAATTGTAATGTTAAATCACAATCTTCCTACCATAAGTAATACAAATATATCATACCGTACATTTTTTTTTCCTGATTAACGTTATAAATTCACGAAATTCCACCGATAAGGAAACGTTTCAGATTCAGATTCAAGAAAAATGTCGTCGTCGTCTTCACAAGATTGCATCTACCATCAGATTCGATCTCAGCCCCCATTTTACGTTATACTCCTCGCCTTCGGCTCCATAACCCTAATCAAGCTCACCTTCTCAGTCCTCAGATGGGTCTACGTCAGCCTTCTCCGACCGCCGAAAAACCTCAAAAAATGCTACGGCGCGTGGGCTCTAATCACCGGCCCCACCGACGGAATCGGCAAGGCATTCGCCTTTCAGTTCGCCAGAACCGGCCTTAACCTCGTCCTCGTCGGTCGGAACCCCGACAAGCTCAGAGAAGTTTCCGACGAAATCAAGTCAAAGTACAGCTCAGCCCAGGTTAAAACCGTCGTCGTCGATTTCTCCGGCGATTTAGACGACGGCGTGAAGAGGATAGAGGAAACCATCGAAGGGCTCGACGTCGGCGTTTTAGTGAACAACGTGGGGGTTTCTTACCCTTACGCTAGGTTCTTACACGAGGTGGATGAGAAGCTATTGAGCGATCTGATTAAGGTTAACGTGGAGGGGACGAGCAAGGTGACGAGGGCAGTCTTGCCTGCGATGGTGAAGAGGAAAAAGGGGGCCATTGTTAACATTGGCTCGGGCGCCGCCATTGTCATTCCTTCTGATCCTCTTTACTCTGTTTACGCTGCCACCAAAGCGTGAGCCTTTCTTACCACCTCAGTTAGATTGTTCCTCTCTTTTTGTTCTGTGTTAGAACTGTATGATAATTCCTTGTTTTGCCCTCTCAGATACGTTGATCAGTTCTCAAGATGTCTTTACGTGGAGTACAAGAACATGGGAATAGATGTTCAGTGCCAGGTATACTTCATTGCTAGTTTGTTTTGTCTACTCTTTCTCAGTGCAAGTAAACCTTAAATCCTTGTCTTAATATCGACTTCTTGTCCCAAAATCAATCGCAGGTACCATTATACGTTGCAACGAAAATGGCATCGATCAGAAGATCTTCCTTCTTCGTACCATCGACAGAAGGATATGCTCGTGCTGCTATGCGTTGGATAGGATACGAACCTCGATGCACACCATATTGGCCTCATTCTCTCCTCTGGGCTGTGGCTAATTCCCTGCCCGAGTCTATCATTGATGCCTGGCGTCTCAGATTCTGCCTTGGAATTAGGAAGAGAGGACAGCTTAAGGACTCGAGGAAGAAGGAATAGAATGCACCATCTACGTACTGATCTGCTCTCTCATCTTCGGTTAGCGTTTAATGTGAAGTGATCACTGTTTCCCTATTCCTAAATTGTTCTGCATTTGATCACGGAATTGATATTGTTAAGTGTTGTTTTATGCTGAAAGCTCTTAAAACTGCTGCTGAGAAAAAGAAAATATGCTGATATATATCATATGCTGCATCTCTCTCAATTACATGATGATTGTTTGCACCTAATAATCTAATGCCTAATAATCTATTGAAGACGATGAAATGGTTTACGACGAAACTGATTTTTTCATTACAAGTGTTTCCTTTCTTTCATCTAATCTCGACGTCTCTGTCAAAACTGGTCTGAGCCTCGGGGTCCTCAGAACTCTGCCCGCTCGTACTGCCTTTAAACGACGATTTCTGGCTAAAAATCTTAGTAAACATGCTCTTCGATCTTCTCATAGGAAGTTCCCCGCCGCTGATTTTTCCAGCATTTTCTTCGGCGTTCTTCTTAGCCAGCAACTCCAATATGCTCCTCGTGCTACTGTCAAAGCGGCGCCTGAACGTTGGATATCTTGATATCGATTTCGTTATCCCTCTAAGCCTTTTCAAAGAAAATGTGAACAGAGTTAGGCAAATGTTAGAGCAAATGGATTCTTGCGAAAAAAAGATCAAACCTTCGAGCTAAAGCTTCAAGCTCTGCTCGTCTGAGCTCAGACTCGGGCTCTAGGCCAAGGTTCGAGTCCTTCAACCTTGAAGCATCCCCACTGAACAAAACTAATCTACCGAGATAATCTTCCTCTGCCTCGGTTAGATTATCAGCTTTAATCTGCTCCTTCATGATTAAAAGAGGGCTAAGAAACCAATCAAAGAAAGTGTCTTTAGGCCTGTTGGACAAGGTTAGTTCTGCGCCATTGTCTCCTGAACCAAGAAGAAACGTCTCAAATTCAACAGAACGCTAAAGAAAAATGCAAAAGGAGACTTTGAAATATTTCGACTTACTTATCAGTATACCAGTCGAATCAGCTTTAACAGAACGCAAAAGGGCCTTGAGAAGGCTATAAGCTGGTAAGCCAATTGAAAGGACTCCACTGCTGTCTTTCTTGTTCTTGGCATCTTCGATGTCCTTCTGCGTTATTATTCCTTCTGAAACGAGAACTTCTCCAAGAGATCTACATCCCTCAAACAAGCCGTCAGCTAACTAAAAATTGAAAGAAAAAAAAGATTTATCATTTCATTGATTTGTGAATAGACGCATGAAAGAGTTTAATAGTAAGACGAGGGCTTAAGTGCATACGTCCAAAGGCTTCAACTCAAGCATGGGCGTCGTGAGGGAGTTTGTTCGAGAAGGCGTATGTTTAAAAGAGGTAGGCCTCGAGAAAGAAGTCGAGTGAGAAACAGATGGATCGTTAGGTGGTTCGTTCCTTGTATACCGTGGCCTGGCAAAGAATATATGTAAAACGAATTTTAATCGATCGTAATTGCTACCACCTATAAAGGTTAAGCAGCAGAATAAGAAAAAGTAAAAACCTCGGAAAGCATGATCCTTCGGGCATATCAAGAATATCGTTGCTGTACTCGTCGTATATAGACAGTGAAGCCACGATGTAGCAGAGTCCATACCAAAAGGAGCTTTCCTACAATCAGAAAAACCCTTTTCAATTCTCCCTCATCTTTTTAGGACAAACATTCCAATTTGAAGAAATGGCAAAAAATGGGAGTTAAACCTGATATACGATCACGGCTGCATAGGCACCCAAGAAGATACTTGAAACCATGGACCCTAAAACAGCTCCGACAACAGCCAATGGCCAAAGTAGAATCGCAAGACCTGCAAATGGCACGCATATTGTCTCCAAGAATGGTCCTTCGCGGCCTATACAGTCGTGAAAAAGGCGATGCCACCCTTTGAAAAGCATGTAAGGGCTCTTATACAGGGCGATGATTGAGATCACTGGGAAGTCAATGATCGAACCAAGCACTCCAGCGATAAGAGCAAGGGGGACGTATAGAATTCTGCACGGGATAAAGATCACATAACACATATGCCTTCTAAGAAGAACAAAGTCTCAAATGTGGCAGAGACAAAAAAAGAAAACCTGATTTCATAGTACTTCACATCAGGGGGGCCTTGAAGCCGCAAATCGTCCATAATAGAGAGGTAGGAATGATAGCACACATCCAAGAAGTCCCTTATGATAGTAAAACCCCCTTTCACAGCATCCCGAGTTCCATCCTACAAGCAAACGAATAGCCACTCTTCAATTTCGCAATCAGAAAAAAGAGATGCAAGGACGGTCAAGACTTGGATAGTTACAGATTTCTTACACAAATGCAGTGGTAGAACATGTCGGTTTTCCCTTCCTCAACAGCTTGGAAAGTGGCGAACATAGGTGCGAGGAATCCATATGATGCCCCAAACAAGAGGGTACAAACGATCCCAATAGGTATCCATGCGATTAAGATCACTGCTACGCATATGCAAAGCACGAGCTTCAGAACTGGCCCGAACTGCCTTGTGCTGCCATTGCAATGCGATGATACAAATGTTAGTAGTTCGACAAACAGTTATCTACCGAGTTGTGCAAGGAAAAATTACTGTACCTCAATATGCAATAGTATGTGTAGATGAAGTGTACTGGCCAAAGACCGAGGATTAACCCAGATATGCCGACAACCATAAGGAGAAATAACACTGGGAACATGATTACACCTGAAGAAAAATGCGAAAACGGTCACTGTGGGGCATGGTGGTTATGAAAGCAGTACAATTCCTTACAATCTTAAAACATGCCATAACCATAACCAGAGACATGCAATTAATGAAGTATAAGAGCAAGGACTGCACTCAACTAAAGAGGCAAGGACACAGTTCTACTTTCACAATGTCGGTAACTAGTTCGACATAACACAAGCTTCTCAAAAAGATGCATCATATATGAATCTGAAGCCTAGAAACCTAAACCAGATAATCAAACTAAGAAACAAAAGTGTCAAAATAGTAGAAGTTACCTTTAATGAAGCCAAGGATTAGAAGTCCAAGGAAGAAGGGCAAGAAACGGATGAACTGCCACAAAGAAGACCATAAACCCCTTGGGGGTTCCATGTTCTCTTCTTTCTTCCTTCGGCAGACTTCTGCAAATGAGATCTAAGTAAAAAAAAAAATTAGAAATAAAAACTTTATCTTTTCCTGTTTTTGTTTCTCTGCTCAAACCTCACTCCCTGAACAAGGTGAGAATGAGATGCCCACCTCCAAAATACACGACAAAACACAGTTGGTGGGGTACTTTATTTTGTGATTCCCAACGTCTTCTTTCACGGTTTAAAAATCGAGCACTCTTAATTCTACAATCCGATCTGAGTTTTGGGCTTAATCAATAACCACGCCAATCGCTGTAATTATAAACGTGAGGTTTGCAGATAAAGCAACGCAACTCTTGCAAGTTTCTTCCCTCTTTCGCCAGTCACCACTTTTCGTTCTCTGCTTAGATTCTCTCGAATTAAAAAAAAAAAAAAAAAAACGATATACATGTGTTCTCTCAGCCCACTTCAGTCTACGAATAGATATACAGTTGATTACTAAGTCCATTATAGTAATAAAAAAGTAGTTAGGCTAGCCATACTACGTGTGTAAATAAACAATTTATTAATTACTATTAATTAATAGTGTCCACTCTGCTAATGTCATTCCTATTTGTGGGTAAAGAAGTTGCCCTTTTTTAACATATATGGTTTTTAATCATCGATTTATAGAGGCATCCATCTAATATTAATCCATCTAATCTAACTCGCATATAATGAATACTTTTTAATCAACTAGTAAAGTAATTAAGATATGTTGCTTTCTTTCGTATCAAATGACTTGTCGACAAAATAGGTGATGTATTTATTTATCAAAATTGACAGATGGGTTATGATCGATCACACAAGTTTCATCACATTCTAGATTTAGTACACAGTGTAATATTACCTCATGGACAGTTTTATTTTAAACATTTTTATTTAAACTGTCATCTTTAGGGCCCAACATAAACAGGTATACTATACAAATCGGAAATAGGCATATACATAAATAACTAAAGTATAAACATAATTATGCTTAAAGAAAACATACTCAGTTCATTACAACTTCCCAGTCCCACTGGGTCATAAGTCCAAATCATAATTTTTTTCTGACATGAAATGAATCTCTGGCTAAACTTACAAATCAAGAAATCATTCTTTAAGTTACCACCTCACATGTCACATCACATGTTACTGCATCTTGAATTTTGTCCTTTCATGTGTAAACTTTGGTTATATATATATTTACACATTTGAGCTCTCTCAAGCCTCGGTCAGGTGTGTTTGTATTCTATATTTGAATTCATCTAACATAGATTCGAATCATTATTATATTAAAATGTCTGATTATAGAACTAACGTGGACAAAGAATCTCTTTTTATTTCACAAAATGATCATTTTAAGGGTAAATCAATGATAAAAAAAAAGTTCACATATCATTATTTCTTTCCTACATATCAAACAGCAATCGAATAGACGCACGAATATCGATGTATCAACTTTAGAAGAAAAAGTATCCAGCAACAGCGGCGGTGGTCCCCAAAGCGACGGCGGACACCTTCAAAGCGGCTGAGCCGCCCTTGGGAGTATCGGCGACGACTGGCGCATCGGCCGGAGAGTCGGCGGCGGGGGCAACGGCGGCCTCAGATGCCGGCGCAGGAGGAGAGTCCAAGTAGTCGCCGCCATCTTCAGGCGACTCTGCGATGTCGGACTCCGGCGAGCTGGCGACCGAAGGAACAGGGGCGGCGTAGGGGGAGGCTACCGGCGCGGCGGAAGGGGCGGAGGACGGCGAAGACGAGGCAGCGGATGCCACGCTGGCTGCGACGATGCAGGTTAGGGCGAAGAAGATGAAGATTTTGGTGCTTGGTGCCATTTTTAATCCTTTTTCTCTGTGGTTGATGATTTCTTTTTCTTTTTATATTTTTCGCAGTGAGACTCTTTTTTGGTTGGTCGATGAAGAGAATCACTGCGAGGACGACAACGACGACGGCTGTATGATAATGGAGAGGTACGACGGTGGTATATATATATATATATATATATATATATTAGTGTGGGAAAAAGTGTGGTGGATTTGCATGGTACATTGTACGGACGAGGTTGAATGTGTGTTTAAGGATGTTTGAGTAACATTATTACAACGGAGGGCTGACGACGACCTACGATAAGAAAGCTCGGCGACTATAATCATTTATCTTGTGCCTGAGAATTACGAACGCACGGCCATCATTCTCTCTTTCCCTCCCATTATTTTTGCCTAGAAATAATAATAATAAAATGTCACCTACAAGTTACATGTTTTTATCTAATATAAGTTATCAATTTATATAAGGTAATGTATATACTAATGCGACCGTTAACATTATGATGAATTATCATAAGTGTGAGAATTTGGACGAGTTTTATGATTTAAAGTGGCATAATGACAGTTAAACTCCATAAAGGTTGTAGTCTTAGAGAGTCTTCCTCACAGCACAGCCCCAGAGAGAGGTCGACTACTACTCGACTTAATTATTATCGGTTGTGATCCTCTATTCCACTTTCTGTATTCCACTTCGTATTCCAACGAACTAAAATCGTTACACCTCCTCCCGATAAGTGTTAAAACACACATAAACATCATTACACATATGAATTTCATTACAACAAGTGTTTGAACAAAAAACAACCTCATTATTACGTATTTTTCTAATATGGAGTAGAAAAAATCAGTATTATATATTAAAATAGAAAAATACGTAATAATGAGGTTGTTTTTTTTATTTAAACACTTGTTATAATGAAATTCATAGGTGTAATGATGTTTATGTGTGTTTTAACACTTGTCGGGGAGGTGTAACGATTTTCGTTCGTTGGAATACGGAGTGGAATTCAGAAAGTGGAATAGAGGATCTCAACCCAATTATTTACACGTACGGACTCGGATGATTAGAAAAAAAAAAAGAAAAAGATACCATCATTCTCCCGTTATCCTTGCTTGGCTAATAATAATAATGATATATATTTCACAAATAATTGTTAATCATTGTAATAATAGTTATGATTATTACCCATGCATGAGGAAAAGGCATATGACTCGGTCTCACGTCACGTTATATCTAATGGGATCGAAATTCGCAAACTCTGCATGTTATGCTATTATTCACAATTTTACGCGTCTCTTTTTGTTGTAGCCTCGTTCTGCGATTGAACACACCTATTTTCATTCTCCTCCGTTGATTTTCCCTGATTTGTAAGAGTTCACTCTCTCTCTCTCTCTGTGGATTTGTTGAGGGACAACTACCATTAACAGTAGTGACAGATCGATCTGAGTGGTGCCGTATTAAGAAGCTTTCAAAGGATCATCGGAGATGTCAAAAGTGACGGTGGTTGGCAGTGGTAACTGGGGAAGCGTTGCCGCCAAGCTCATCGCATCCAACACGCTCAAGCTTGAATCCTTTCATGGTAACCCTCTTTTTGTTGATTCCTTCCTTTCTTCTCTTCGTTTTCTGTGATGATTTTTTTATTTGACAAATTCTCCCTTAAACATCAAAGGATAATCAGGACGCAATACATGCTAGATCAGGATTCCTGATTACACTCTGTATTATTCTAATCGAACATTTTTTTTTCCTGTTATTTTGCAATCGGATTAGATGAAGTGAGAATGTGGGTATTTGAGGAGGTATTGCCGACGGGCGAGAAGCTCTCAAGAGTAATCAACCAAAGAAATGTAAGATGTTTTACTATTTTTCATGCCTTACTTGGCCCTTAATCGCTGTCTTCATTCTTACGCAATGATTCATTTCTGTTCTGCAGGAAAATGTTAAGTATCTCCCAGGCATCAAGCTAGGCAAGAACGTCGTAGCAGAGCCCGATCTCGAAAATGCAGGTGATCATCGTAACTTGTACAATAAAAAACCTTAAATTGCCTTTGCGAATCCATTTTGATCGACGTAACGTAAACCTTACAGTGAGGGGCGCAAACATGTTAGTATTCGTAGCTCCGCATCAGTTCATGGAGGGCATTTGCAGGAGGCTCGTGGGGAAGATAAAGCACGACGTTCAAGCGATTTCCCTCACTAAAGGAATGGAGGTCAAAAAGGAAGGGCCACTCATGATTTCTTCCCTCATCACCGAGCGATTAGGGATAAACTGCTGCGTTCTCATGGGCGCAAACATCGCCAATGAGGTCATTTCGTTATATATTACAATCGATTATGTCTCCAATTCGCCTCATGTTCTGTTTTGCTTGGCGCAGATTGCTTTGGAGAAGTTCAGCGAGGCCACTGTGGGCTACAGAAAGGATAAGGCGATGGCTGGGAAATGGGTTCAGCTGTTCAGCACTTCTTACTTCAACGTCTCAGCCGTGAGTCGTTTCGTTTAAGTTATTATTACATGATTTTTTTCTCGTTCTTCCTTGGACAAACTGGGGAACAACCTTGAATAGGTCCAAGATGTGGAGGGAGTTGAGCTATGTGGGACTTTGAAGAATGTCGTGGCTATCGCAGCAGGTTTTGTGGATGGGCTTGACATGGGGAGCAATACAAAGGTAGTAAGAAAAACAAAGGTAAAATCAAGATTTTTACTCAAAAAAAGTAATTATGTTTTGTTTCCAGGCTGCGATAATGAGGATCGGTCTGAGGGAGATGATCGCCTTTTCGAAGCTGCTTTTCCCTTCCGTGAAGGATAGTACTTTCCTTGAAAGCTGTGGAGTGGCTGATTTGATCACAACTTGCTGTGAGGAGATTCCTAAATAATAACCTTTAAGATTGATACCTCTTTGTTTTTCTATGTATATCTAGTAAAGTTTAAAATGGCCTTTAGTGGGAGGAAGAAACAGGAAATGTGCAGAAGCTTTTGCTCGAAATGGGGGTAAGAGATCCTTCGATGAGCTCGAAACAGAGATGCTGAAGGGCCAGAAATTACAGGTATGCGAAAAAAAAGACAATTGTCGTTCATTCGCATTCATTCGGGGCTGAAAACATTAATAGAAAAAAAAAAACAGGGCGTTTCGACTGCGAAAGAGGTGTACGAGGTTTTGAGCCATCGAGGATGGTTAGAGATTTTCCCACTGTTCTCGACCGTTCACAAGATTTGCATCGGTCGGCTACCACCTAAAGCTATAGTCGATTACAAACCGAGGTAAAGTATTTGATCAGAATTTTTTAAATTTCGTATGGATTTCATTATATTTATAGATGTATGGATTGTGACTTATTTTTTCTTGTGGAACATTTTGGCTTAGGTGCAGATTATAATGTGCTTCTTCCGATCGGAGAAAACCAGGAAGCTAATGTAATAGAAGCCATTTTCTATTCACAATCATATTCGTAGCGTAGTAGCCTTTTCTACGTGTATGTAAAAGCAACATATCTTTTCATGTACATACAAATGTGCTACACCAAGATTAGTGCAGCAATGAAAGGAACAAACAGTTTAATAAAATACAGCGCACAAAACAAAACAACCAAAAAAAAGATGAAGAATTAGCATACTTACATAGTAGCTATATTGAACATAATATACATATCAAGACTTACTTTTATTTCATTCATAAACAGGTTTGTAGTTCTTGAAAGAAAGAACTGCGTAGAAAGGATCCGAACCTCCTCCCGACAAAAAACCCAACATCAATCCCTTTATTTTGCTAAAGATCGAATTATTACCATCATCTTTAGAAGTACTACCATTAGTCGATAATTTCCTAATAATCTCTGGCGATGTAAATCCCTCCACGCATTGAAAATACTGCAAAACCAATTGTACTCTGCTGTATCCACTCCCATCCCTCCAAGCACTTATTGCCTTCTCATAGAACATTCTGTTGCTGAAGCTCACTATGAACACTCCCCCAGGTTTTAGCACGCGAAAAACCTCAGCAAAAACCTGTCCGAAAATATATCTAATATGTGAAGTGAAATCTTTCAGCAGCAAAAAAAATTAGTTTTTTATTGATCGGCACTTTACCTTTTCGGGCTGCTGAAGGTACTGTACACTAACTGTGCATAGAACAGCGTCGAAGCTCTCATCATTGGCCTCAATTTTCTGTTCCTTGTTAAGATCCTTTACGAAGAAATAATCGAACCTGGGATTTCTAGCAAGTTCTTGGGCATTAAGCCCATGGCCCACGACTTTCTCGTACTTCACTTCTTCGGGCAAGTGGCTAACCCAAGAACTCATCAAGTCAAGGATCTCCATTTCTGGCCTCAACACTTCCCTGTAAAGATTCGTAAGTGTTGAGATGAAGCCGTCGTCGACGTGCTTGACGAATCGTGGGTAGGCGTAGAATTCTCTGTCTGGGACGATGTTCAGCTTCGTTCTGCCCTCGTTGGATAGGACTAGGCGTCTGATTCTGCCCGCCGCCGCCGGCGGCGGTGGAGTTTTGGCCCGGCGATCGCCGGCTTCGTTTTGCTGAGAGTTGGTGGTTGAACTGTGAATCTTCGTTTTGGGATTACTGCAAAAATGGCAAACGTTGGGACCGTGGCGAATGGCGAACATGGCTGGCTGATTCTTGAATTCTGAGTAAGCATTGTCTGAAATGAAATCAATGGTGTTTGTATGTATGGATAGAATCGAGCAACGTATTAGTTGAAAATGATTTTTACATAAAAGTGATGGGCCGATTTCGGTCTGACATGGGCCTATTGGGCTCAAAATGGGCTTTCCAAGATTGAGGTTAAACCACTCAATCACCAATTAGTTCATCACTAACCTAGAGACAAGCTATGAACCAAGATTATTAGAAAGCATAATACAGACACTCAAACAAGCTATTTACATTCCAATTTCCAGTCAATATGTTAAAGTTAGGATTAGATGTGGTTTGATTAACATTGAGAAAAGAATGGGTTTCGAAGCTGCAATCATTTTACCTAGAAACATTTGTGATTAATGTGGAATTAATATTCATATTTACATGCACGTTGACAACAAAAACGAAAAATCGCAATATTGCGGTCGGGTTTTCACCTAAAAACGTCAACATCATTTATGTTAAAAGGCGGAGCAAAATGATCGTAAGCCTTTCTACTTTTGCCTCTCATGTATTCTTATGTTGTGGACTCTTGCCTACCACTTTAGGGGTTTTATGTTGCTTAAACTTACATATACGCAAATATATATTTGCAAAAAAATAAAGTCTTCATCTTCGCTTCGTAATATATAACTTGTGTTTTGGAGAAGCTACGTTAACTTACATAATACAAAATCACAGTTAAGAGCAACATATTATAAAACTTAATATCGTGGACATGGACTTTAA